>CAWTZC010000310.1:0-1200000 GCA_963919715.1 Microtus obscurus | reverse complement strand
CCACTATCATTTTAGCTCCAATCTGTATCCTCCCTACTTCAACTCTGAGTTATACGCTTTAACCAATCCTCTCCTACCTACTGTTAAAGTAACTGATTAACTGTCTGTTATATTCACACTCACGCTCTTTTTCTAAGATCCTTCTCATTGGAAACACATGTTCTTCTGTCCTGGCATCCTCTATAGCCTGCGCAGTGGCTCACCATCCAGTGGACTAGTACGGTGGTTTCAAGTTCATCAGGGCCAGCTACAGTCACTAGATTCCATGCAAGTGCATCAGAAACTTGGTTGCCTTAAAACCTTGCCTCTTCAGTATCTGGCGGACAGCCTCCAAATCTGTCCTTACAAGTTTCTCAAGAATGGCCCCACATATCAGCAGTAGTCATATATTACCCTGAGTCTAGCTTACAAACATCTAGCCATGTATTGAGTGAGACACAGTAGCAAGGCAAGACCTAATGTCAGATTTATCACAGACTTCCAGGCCTCTGTCAATTTAAAGAAGAAATAGGAAAACATCTGAACAACAACCTATTTGCTATCAAATAAAATTATCAACCTATTTGATATTTTTCCATGAAAATAAATATTTGTGATGATGTATACATAAATAAAAGCATTAGAATAAACAATTGTGCCAGTCACACTATTATTTCCTACTTTTCTCTAAAGTTTCCTAAAGAAGTCAAAAGTCATATTTGATTCAACCGCTATTGTGTCACCAACCTGAAGCCCATTATGTGATATGTCCCAATAACAGTTATTGAATAAGATAGAAATCTCAGTATACTACAGATAACTCAAGAGTATTTTGTTTCTAAGCACTCTGGAGAACACATAGGGATGATGCTCTTGGACTCATAATACTGTGACTTTCACAGAAATAAGTTCCAAGATTATGAAAGGGAGGCTCAATTTTTCTTTACTACCTTTTTGATATGTAGTGAATTTACTATCACTCAGCAGCTTTAACAATTACAACAGAGATAGTAATATATAATATTGTATATTATAAAATATAATAATATATAGTATAATATATAATAATATAATAAGCAAGTGTTCCAAAAATTGGAAAACAGAAAGGGACAGCTAGATTATACTGTAATAAACTAGTATTATGAGAAAAAATTATGTTCTTCATGCTTCTTGATAATCATTGTTTTAATTTTGTATATATGTCTGTATGTATTTGTGTGTGTGTGTGTGTATGTGTATAAGGTTTATGTGTGCCTATGGTTGTTTGCTGCTATATATACCCATCTGTGCACACAGAGGCCAGAGGAGGATGTCAGATATCTCATCTATCATTCTCTACCTTACTCCCTTGTGACAGGATTTTTCACTGTGCCTGGAACAAGACTGGCAGTCAGCCAGGGATCATTCTATCTTTTCTCTCCTTGCCCCTCACTAAACACTGGTGTTATTGGTACATGCAACTACACTCACATTGTAGTAGCATCAAAGAGTTCAACAATAACCTGGAATGGAATATAACAAAGGTTTATTTATTTGGGAATAAACTCGCAGTAAGAGTAGTGAACTGCATGTGTTGGGAACTGGAACAGAATCCAAGAGCAAAAAAGGAGGGGAGCCGTGCACACTTTTCATCTGTACTTATAATACTTGAGATCACATTCAATGTAGGCTGAAATCTTAAAGGCTATAAGCTGAAGAAGTTCCCAAAACATAGCTTGTTTTGTAGCATATGTTCTGGGCATTTGAACTCAGACTTCATGCTTATGCAACAAACACTTTTACACACAAAATCATCTCCCTAGCCTTGTACATATTTTTATTGGCATAAAACTTGTTGATTCTTACTAATTCAGATTAGATATTTATAGATTTCCTAGCTCTCAGATACTAATTTGAACTATAGATGTTTATTTCATATTCCTTCCTGTTCAGATTGATTTCTGGAAACCAGATTCTGCTACACAAGTGAAACCTCTCACTACAGTTGACTTTCATGTTAAAGCAGAAGATGTTGCCGCTGTGGAGAAATTTCTGGAACAGAATGAATTTAACTATGAGTAAGTTTATACTTTATAGCTATCAAAATTCTCTTCCCTTTTATTAAGTCTGTGAATAACCCAGGGAAGCTAAAACAAGAAGAAGGGAGTGTTTTCCCACACAGAGTGGTGATGGTGGAGCTGGCACCAGACCCATCGATTAAAATTTAATGGCTTAGTGAAAATGTTTTTCAGTCTCTAACCAGGCAAATATGTGGCCTACTACTGCTTTAAAAATGATATAGAGAGTCAAGGCCAAGTCATAGGACATTGTTATCATCTAGATCTAGATTTATCCTCTACTCCTCTCTCTGGGTGGCCAACCACACCTCTTTTGGGCAGTGAGGGTTCTTCATGCTCCTATAGTTTAAAGCTAGAGATAATATATCCTTTTTAAGGACCTCCACCACCAGTATCAGGAGTCATGAAGAAGAGTCAAAAGAAAAGAACATGAACTCTAAATAACAAGAGTGGACTTGGATAAACTGTTAGATTGCTCTCCCCAAATACTACATTGTTATGTCTACAACATTCAAGTGAGCATGCCTTTTAAAGAAGAGAAAGTTGTTCATTGGCTGACAAGCCAAAATAGATTCAGTGTCTGGGTAATTAGATACAGAACAGGGCGACTAGGACTTTACATCCATTAGGAGAAGATAAACTTCAAATGAGGGATTGCAGTGGTGTAAAATAGTTACTAGAAAGAGCAGAGAACTGAGGATTGATCAGAATGGATGAAATGTATGGCTCATGGAAGGATCACCAAAAAAAAATGAAATTTTGGTTGAGAACTGAAGAGTATGTAGGGGTCAGCCAAACTACAACATGGAAAAGTCATCCTGTAGGTAGAGAACAGATGACAGGCTACAGCTTAAAGTTAGGAGAGAACATACTGACTCAGTGGCATCTCCAGGAGAGGAAGAGAAGAAATGATCCTAGGACAACACAGATCTCTTCCTTCAGGGATGGCTCAAGGAGGAACAAAAAGTTCTTGAATTTTAGTCTAGGATGTGCAAATGCTTACCCATAAATCCCTGATCAAACATGCAAGTATGCATTATGTTTTGAGAAAATATTAAGTACACAATTTTAGCATCAAAAATTACTTTATTGGGTTTTAAATCTTAAAAATGTAGAAAATAGTGTCTGTGTCAAGGAGCATGTCAGAAGTCAACTATAAAACTTATGCCATTATCAGAAGTGGCATAGACAACCAGAAAATGCTTTGGAGAAAACCACACCAGTGTCTATCACTGCCTCTACAAATACCTGGCATGAAACCTTACGATCTGCTTTAGTTTCTCAGCCTCAGCTTCTGAAGCCACAGGATGAAGATGCAATGAGGAAAGACAGTGATAAGTGAACAACACGCTATTAATTTGCATTTATAATTTTACTACTATTGAAAGTTCTTCTCTGGTTTACTGTTGTACAAAGAGAGAAAATGCACTTCCCTTTTAATGACTTATATATTTAAAAATTATACATACATGTGTCTGTATGAGTGTGGGTTTGTGTACATGAGTACAGTGCTTTTAGATGCCAAAACGGCTATCAAATTCTCTGAAAATGGAGTTGCTGGCTGTTGTAGACTTCCTGATGTGTGTGCAGGGAATCAAACTCAGATCTCCTAGAAGTGCCTACTCTCAAATGCTGAGTTATCTCTCCAACACAATATGGTAGCTTTTCAAGATATCACATGACTGCTATGATTTGCTCCATTATCATGCCTTATCTGACTTTGCTCTCTGTTCCTTTCTAAGAAAGGTATCAAAATGTTACCTTAACAGGTTTTACTCTTAAAAAAAAAATAACCTTGTAAATTGCACATTAAGAGTCATGTCTAATACTTTGTTCTTATAGTCTGGCAAGGACGTCAAATTCTCAGATTGAAATGCCTTAATAATCTACATAAAGATGAGTTTCTATAGAATTCTCCCACAAAAACAAAGAGTTGTTATTGTGAACTATACAAGTAGAAACCAAAAACATGTCTTGATTCTGTTCATATATTACATCATTATTTTTTTACAATTATACATTGAGATTTTTCCAACCTCCTGTCAGTTCTCATAACAACATAAAGTAGAAGATTCCCTTCCTTTTTCTATTGGCAGATTCCATGTGGTTATGGGTGCATGTTGTGTATTGCAGTATAGAGTGTTCCCCTTTAATGTTTGCATTTCTGCTTAGAATATTGAAACATATAATATTCCTGAATAATAAAAACGTTCCCAGGAATCCTGGAAGATCACTCCAGCAATAACTGTGCAAATCATAAGCAGTGTACCTTACATACCCTGTTATAACTTCAGATGGTAATTAGTTTGTATAAGCTGGCTTCTCACTGACAAAAACTTACAGTTAAATATTTTTGTATATTCAGAGACCAACAACTGCAAATGTGGTTCATATATGTACAGTAGATCTCATACTCTTCCCTGTGTCTTGTATCATTCAGCAATTTCAGTCATATCTTGAGTTTTATCATGGAACAAATTTCAAAATGTGTACCTAAAAAAGATAAACTATAGTTCCAAAAGCTAAGATTGTATCTTTGAATGTAGAAAGAGTAGAGATTGAATAATATTGGACTTTAGAGTCCAGTTTGAAGCTAAGTTGACACAACCTTTGGCAGTACTCTGCAAGGCCCCTTCCTAAAAATCCCAAGAAACTCATCTCTTTTTTACTTCAAATCAGAGACTTAATGTTACTAACTGCTTGCACTATCATATTGAAAATTTGTATAGGGCTGAAGAGATGGCTCAGAGCACTGGCTGCTCTTGCAGAGGATGGAGCATTTGATCCCCAGCTCCCAGACGGTGGCCCACAACCATCTGTAACTCCAGTTCCAAGGGATGCAATGCCCTCTTCTGTCCTTCATAGGCACTTCATGCACATGGTGCATAGACATAGAAGCAGGCAAGACACTCATACACATATTTTTTAAAGAAAAATCTAAAAAAAAAGTATTGTGCAAGCAAGTATCTTTGAATAATAATGACCAAAAAATTAGTGATTTAATAGTCCAGTTTCCAGAATCTGTGGGGGCAGGAGAGGAGGTAAAACTATACCATGTCTCCCTTTCCTTTCCAGCTATAATATTCTGTATCTTATTGAGAATCACAGTGATCTAATTTGCTTGCATGTTTTAAAAAATTAAATGGAAACTGGATGGCATGGTCATAAAAACATATGAAAGTATATAGTATATATGTCTATGTATTTTAGAGCCACAATGACACCCTTACTATATAAAGAGGCATTGTTTTAAGCTTTTACTATAGTAACTAACTAATAGTAATATTTAACATTTTGTATAATAAAATTTTGTTCTAAATCTAATAAAGCCAACAAATTAAAACGCTGCAAAGCCATCATCTGAGGTGATCAAGTAGTTAGCATTGCATTTCAATCTGATCAACAATAAAAGTCTTCCAATGCTCTTTCCCAAGGTGCAAATGGACATTTTTATTATTGAGCATCATCTTTAATTCAAAATGTTTTTTAATACCTTGTCATCTCTATTATTGATAAAAAATGCTTACAGTCAGAATTCTAAAAGAACGTCTCTTTTTGCAACGAAACACTACCAAAAAGCCTTTTAAAGTTGCTAAGTCTTCTCTAATGTCATTTGAACTTGAGGTTGGCTGTGTTCAAAGGATAACTACATGTTCTATGAGCTTCATTGTTTCATCCACCTAACACTGATGCTGAATACTAAAAATGGCTATGATTGCCGCTTTAAATAAGAGATGTCTACTGAAAGTCTTAAGGCAGTTAACTTAGAATATATTTTCCTCAGATACCCAGTAAGATGCCATGTAGCTTACATATTTTATAGCATGTCTTATGAATAAAAAACTAGGGATACAGCTCAACTGTATGTTCACATTGCATACGTAAGGCCCTGGACTTAGGCCCAAGTATGAATAAAATAAAAAGTTAAAGTATACATCACCTGCCATTTCTACTGGATTTTTCTTCCATTCCAAGTATTTCACCTGTGTTTGGCAGGATTTCTTCTTTCTTTTGGATGATACTGCAAATAAAAAGTTTTCTTAAAGTTTTTTGTAAATTGGTTCCTTTTCATTTTCAGATTTATATTTTTCATTTTTGTTTGTGTTTAACTACTTTTTCCACTATCAGTTATCCTTGGAGATAATTTTCCCAGTGTTTTTCTAGCTGAAGGTTTAATATCTGTTTCCTTAGTTTATAAAGGTTACTTCTATGTAAAGGACCAAGAACAATGGATTTAATTCATCTTAGAATTGAAAGGCATATTGAGTACCCTCTAATCAAAAGCCCCATTCTCAAATCATGAAATTAAGGCTCAGGGAGAGCATTATTTTTCTAAAGTTCATAATAAATTGAGCCAAGCCATTACCTAGACCTTTTTATTCCCAGCTCACAATTCCTTCTACTTTCCTTTCAAATTTTTGAACCTCTAGTAAAAATGTTGAGTACAAAGAAAGAACTTGCAATTTTAATCTTCAAATGTCTTCATACTCATCCCCAAGTGACTGAAATCGAGGAGTCAGTTTGCTCTTGCTGGCTTTGTAGGTGGAGGAGGTAATGTTAGCCAGGGATCTTTTTGTTAGCTCAGTGAGACCTATGTGCAACTCTTAACCTCCAGAATTATACTTTAATAGACCTATGTGACTTTAAGCTATTAAGTTTGGGGTGATACACATAATGCTAACTCATTAACAAAGTTTTGATGACTATTCCAAAGAAAATTTCTTTGCTGAGATAAACTGTAAGATTTACTCCTTTTCATCTTTTAAAATAGTAAGAGACTTAAGTTTTAAGAAAGAATTTACTAAGAACTCAAATTTAGCATTAATTTATTACATCTTCTAAGAACAGACACATGCTAATACCCAAATTCACCAAATGGAAGGGGACTACATTTGAGGTTCAGAGGGTGTCCCTGATAGTTTTTCTTGGGTACAAGGGGGCAAAATAAGATGATTGATGTGTATCTACAATTCTCTTGTGTCTGATAAAACCACTGCAAAACTTAACTGTGAATGAGAGAAGTTTTCAAACTGGCCTTGTTCTGTCTGGGATATTCAGAAATAAAAGACATTGATCCTCAGATGTTTTTCCATTCCAAGCGCACTTTTCTCTCAAAGTAATAATGAGAGATAAAGATAAATACACATACTTACTCACACAAACATATGATCCTAATGTAGAAATTTTCAACTGAATTTATAGAAATAGGCAAGCATCTAGTTCTGCCTGGATTGATTCTGTCTGATTCTGCTTGGATTATCAGGCCAACAAAACAGTAAAGAAACACTTGTTTTTTCTTTCTTTTTTTAAAATTACATTTACACAACAGAATTTATTCAGCTGTAAAGACAACGACATTATGAAATTTGCAGGAAAATGAATGGAACTCGAAAATATGATACTGAGTGAGGTAACCCAGACCCACAAAGACAAACACCACATGTTTTTTCTTTTACACGGATCCTAGCTTTAGAAGAATTTTAGGTTTGTATATTTAACGTGACATCTCAAGAATCTTAAGCAATTTTTCTAAACTTTTTTTATTTTTTATTTTTTTTTAAAAGAGAAGAATCCTGGCTAATCGAATCTTTTGATATCTGTTTTTGCTTATTCTAAAACATTTCCTTACATAGTTTTTGCTTTGGAAGGCTCTAAATAACCAGTCTTTTGAACTTCTCTGCTTGCTTGCTTATTAATTTCCTTAATTATTTATTTAAATAATAAATAATTTATATTTAATTATTTACTAAAGGGTAAGAGAATCATAGCTTATGCCACTCAAAGCCAGGCAGGAGCTAACTAATATTCTAGAACAAACATTAGTTCTTTAAACCTAGTGTCTTTTTACCTAAAAAATATTTCGTACTGTTCATAGTTTTGTGGTTTTCTAACGAATAAGTTGCTTTCCTAAAATCCTGAAAATTGGCCTTCAGTGGCCAACTCTCACATTACATAAGGAGTAGGTTTCTGGGACACGGGGTTTTCAATGCTAAAATTTTAGAAAATATACAAAATTCAAAATATAAAATAAAACAAATATGATTCAGATATGTATTGTTGTGTGGATGCCCATGATCCTGAGGCAAAGGATATCAAAGAAAACCATTTCTGTGTTTAAAGTCACTAAAGTATTTGAAGTATGGGCCTGTAGTAAGAGGAGCGGCTGGGCTGTGTTCCCACACCCGGCCGCCCGCATGGCTTAGCTTATGCCCCAAAATAATTACACGGAAACTGTAATCTTTTAAACACTGCCTGGCCTATTAGTTCCAGCCTCTTGTTGGCTAGCTCTTGCATCTGGACTAGCCCATTTCTGATAATCTGTGTAGCACCCCAAGGTGTGCTTACCGGGGAGATTCTAGCCTGCCTCTGCCTCTGGTAGGAAAATCATGGCGACTCCTCACTCAGCTTCTCTCTCCCAGAATCCCGTTCTGTTTACTCCACCCACCTAAGGGTTGGCCTATCAATGAGCTCAGGCAGTTTCTTTATTTTAACCCATGAAATCAACAGATTGATATATGACACTCCCACATCATGGGCCCTGTAAGATTTTATCATACTCATGCTCGTTGGGGTCCTCAGTTCTCACATTTTGCAATTTATAATAGAATTTCCCTTAAATAACTCAGTAAGGGAATGTGTAAGTCAGTGCAGGTACTGCAGCATCCACTAAAGCTGTGGCTGTGATTTTCATGTGTGTCCCCTGAAAGGAAATGTACTCATACTAAGAAACACCCACTTTGACTCCGACAGGGTATTGATAAGCAATGTGAGAAACACTCTGGAAGCCCAGTTTGACAGCAACACCCGTGCAACTGGACACAGTTACACCAAGTACAACAAATGGGAAACGGTATGGGTATCCCTGATTCTGATTCTTTTTCGGGAGTTTGGGGCTTGAATCAGCAATTTCACATTAATGCAAGAATAATTCCATTTGGTAGATAGAGGCTTGGATTCAAGAAGTTGCCAATGATAATCCAAACCTCATTTCTCGGAAGACCATTGGAACCACATTTGAAGGACGTAACATACATCTCCTCAAGGTAACAATCTTTAAACATGAGCTGAGTGGTTTAAATCAATTAATTTTGATTCACTAACATCTGTTTCATAGTTTTCATGCTTATCTAAAATAAAAAATACTCTAAAGTTCAGATTTATTGGATTCTTTCATTCTATGTGCATTTACATAATTACTTTTGATTGATTCAGAAAGAAAATATGAGAAGTCTTATAAATACTACCACACACCTGTAAGCATCTAAGTGATGAAATTCTCCTCTTCCAGAAGGGCTTTCCAAGTTCATTTGCAAGTTGCAAGGTGTTGTTGGAATTCATCTGTAGGGCTACTCTCATTTATTAGGCCACATTATAGTAAAAATCAACAACTTGTTTCCATCATCCTCAATGCCACTTCTGATCTGCAATTCCATTGCCAAAATTAAAAGACAAAATATAAGTGGAGAGAAGAACTTTTTCCATAAAATTAACAACAATAATAACTACTTATAATTAGTAATCTGGTTGTCATTGTCACATCACCTAACAACAGTAGTTGAGAATAAGTGTTTGGGAATATAGTTTAATAGCGTAATCAAGCTTCATGTGAAAATGTAGGTTTGATAAGTCTAATAATAATGCAAGCTTTTAGCTTAAACACAGTGAGCAACCAGAGACAAAAACAGTTTGAGTGTCAGGATTCACACACTGAAAGGGAATGGAGGTTAACCCCTGAGTGCTAAGAGGTGAATCACATTTCTTCCTTGCTTTTTGTTCACAATAGGTTGGCAAAGCTAAAGCAAATAAACCTGCCATCTTCATGGATTGTGGTTTCCATGCAAGAGAGTGGATTTCTCCTGCATTCTGTCAGTGGTTTGTAAAAGAGGTGGGTCCATGGTATGATTTTTGACAAGTAGTAGTAATAATTTCAGTTAATTCCTTTATAGTCTAATAACATGAGAAAGCAAAACACACACACACACACACACACACACACACACACCACGCATGCTCACACAAAAGCCAAAATTCCCAGTTCCTATTGAGGGAAATTAGTTTTAACATGTGTCAACAGATCTTTGTCAGATGCATCTTTAAGTTAGAAAAACAGTTTTATTTCAATTTCTCTAAATTGCACTTTCTCACTTGCCTTTGTCGGACTGACTGACAGCTAAAAGAATGAGAATTCCAGCCAATACATGCAAAATATTGAACAACATTGCCTTTAGAATATCATACTAATAAGGATTTCAGTAAACCCTCTGAAGGCTACAAAGATTAGATCATAAGACTTAAGGAGATATATTAGGGAAGTCTAGATTAAAATGTGTAGGAACTCCCTGCACTATTTTTATAGTTCTTCTGTAAATCTAAACTTCATACATTGATATTTTAAAAATATACAAATTTGTTATATGAAATCCAATTTCTTTTGTTCAAAGAATTTCTGAATTAATTTGTAATGTTTTATCCAAAAAAGCCCAGGGAAAGTTTGAATTTAAATGTAGGCTGGCAACAAGGCAGAGAACCCTGCTTCTATTACCAAAGTCAACATGCATACAGGTCATTAAATTTTGATAGCATCATCCCTTCATCCCATGAAATCCCACAATGTTATTCATATACAGGCTGTTCGCACCTATGGACAAGAGAGCCAGATGACAAAGCTTCTTGATGAACTGGACTTTTATGTTCTGCCTGTGGTCAACATTGATGGCTATGTCTACACCTGGACAAGGGTACATAAATTCAGAAAGACTTATGGAATTCTTACCAGTTACTTCCTGTGATATTTGATCTAACCATATAATCTACTTTCAGAGTCGAATGTGGAGAAAGACCCGCTCTACTAAGGCTGGAAGTTCCTGTGTGGGTGTAGACCCAAACAGAAATTTTAATGCTGGTTGGTGTGGTGAGTATCTGTCTGACTAACCATTTTTTAGACAGCATTAAAAAGTGTAAGAGGTAAAGTAGCATAAGAAAACAATAGGTAAATATTCAAAATGAGAATAACTATGAAGTAAGTTTGATGTTTTAGAATTTTAGCTTTCTCAAAACACAGAAAATAGTTTATTGATTCATTTGATTAAAATGTATGAAGCCAAATTCTGTGATATGTTCTCAGAACATATTTATGTTAAATTCTGAAAGCTCACAAATGACATACCTGACATAATCCAACAATGTGTGAAATGTATTTACAGAATCTAATCTAACAGCCATTTAGACACAGTTATTAAAAATAATCATTTAATGAAAATTGTGATGTGATTAAGTGATCATAGTAACATAGGATTTTTCATGAATATGATTAATAAAAACCAAACTATTAATTTTCCTATATTGCCTTGATCTCATTGTGTATACATATATACAGTATAGACTGAAGTACAGTCAGAACATACAGATACTACTTGTCTTCATAAATACTAATGTTAAAAAAGGCCTATAATGGAAAAATATTAGTGATTTCATGTGTAATTTCTCATTATATTTGCTTAAAAACATCCAAATATATGCATAAATAAATATTCATTAGATAGATAGATGGATAGATAGATAGTAGATAGATAGATAGATAGATAGATAGATAGATAGATAGATAGATAGATAGATGATAGATAGATAGACAGTAGATAGATAGATAGACAGTAGATAGATAGATAGATAGATAGATAGATAGATAGATAGATAGATAGATAGATAGATAGATGATAGATAGATAGACAGTAGATAGATAGATAGACAGTAGATAGATAGATAGATAGATAGATAGATAGATAGATAGATAGATAGATAGATAGATAGATAGATGATAGATGATAGATAGATGATAGATAGATATAGATAGGTAGATGATAGCTAGATAGAGATAGACAGACAGCAGATAGATGAGAAATCATGATGAATTGTTGTAAAGACTCCTGACATAATGCCTTATATTATCTTGCTTCCTAATTTGAAAATCTGAAACACCTAACATCTCCTCTGAGAACTTCAGTGGGTGATCATGGGCCACTAATAGAAATATACATTTTTGCAGAAGTGGGAGCTTCTCGAAGTCCCTGCTCTGACACTTACTGTGGACCAGCCGCAGAGTCTGAAAAGGAGACAAAGGCCCTGGCAGATTTCATCCGCCAGAACCGCTCTTCTATCAAGGCCTATTTGACAATTCACTCGTACTCCCAGATGATGCTCTACCCTTACTCCTATGCCTATAAGCTGCCTAGTAACAATGAGGAATTGGTGAGTGCATGCAGTGTGGGGTGAGGGAGGAGACTATTTCAGTGTTGAAACTTTTTATTCGATTCTGAAAAAGTTGTCAGGACAATTCTTGGATGTCCACTTTCTAGTTTCAAGAGTAAAGATTGTTTATTGTGTATGTGTGTGCATGTGTGTGTATGTTTGTGTGTGTATGTGAGTGTGTGTAGCCTGTATGTATATGTATATTATATATTAAGGAATTGAATTGTCTGAATAAACTGATAAAAGAGATGGAATTTTGATACAGGGAAAAATTTCCATTGAATGTGATTTATTTACTAATATTCAAGATGACTGTAGTTGCCTTTAGCTTTTCCAAGATAGTGATTGCATTAGTCCCTTTACTGTTGCTGTGATAAAAATACCCTGACCAAAAGCAAGCTAAGGCAAAAGAGAATTATTTTGCCTTAGAGTTCCAGAGGAGATAAAGTTCATCATGGCAGAGAAGGCAGGTCAGGAGCATGAGGCTGCTCTGGCAGTTAGAAAGCAGAGAGGACACATTTTATACACACATGGGGGGAAAACCCAGAGAAAAAGAACACAAGTGGGGCCAAGCTGCACAACCACAAAGCCTGTCCCTAGTGAAATGTTTCATCCAGTAAGACTCTAACTCCCAAAGATCAAATAGTTCCACCAGCCGGAGACTGAGTATTCGGACACATGAGCATATGGAGGACATTTCATTTTCAAACCACAACACTTATCAAAGGACTATTAGTCATATTGGAGATAACCAACAAAGTGCTTGATGGCACAACTCATTTTTGTCAGTGTGCCTGGCTAAGCTGCTTGATGTAGATTTGACTTGAACAGAATATGGCAAATGGCATTAAGAAGTTGTAACATTGAGTGGTTTTGTTACTTACTGTGAGATCCTAAAATTGTTTGTTTCATTGTTTGATCAGATAAAACAATAATAAATCATTCAGTAATCAAATAGTATGATTGAGGCTTTCTAAATACAGGGAACAATTTTTAAAAGTTTAAGTATCTTTGACTCAAAATATTAGCAGTATTGTTCAACGATCAAGATACAATCACAAGAGAAATTAATTAATATAAGTTCATAGAAGTCACATTAGTATCACACATCAATGCAAATATATTTTAAAGCCATGTTTGGATCCTTCAAATATATATATATTGAATATATAAATATAATTTTTTTAAGTTTCTGGCTATAAGAAACTTATATAACCAATGGCCCAAAAGAGCAAGACAGGATTGAGAGCATTTGAATTGGTAACAAACATACACGCAAATTAAAACAAAAGTAGCTCTATAGATTAAAAATCACTTCTAAAAATACATCTTCAGAGGAACAATAAAAATGCAGGAATAGTAAGAATATGTGGAGTGCAACTTATATTTAGCCATTTCATATAATTTAGAAAAAGAACACAAAGTGCTCATGATTCCTCTGGACTCACAAACCATCCAGTCCCTCTTGTAGACATCATAATATAATGCTATTTTATCTCCAAATGAAGTTTAAGGCTCAGAAATTATACTTTGATTTTCAAAATTCTAAAGGACAAGGAAGTATAAACTTTGAGATTTATTTATGGTCAGAGGAAATTAAAAACTGTGAAACGTAGAGAGAAATCTCTCCAGTACTAACCATAAGACTGTATATACCAGTTGTGAAAAATTTCCAAGTCCTTCGTTGACACACATAGACTAGTTAGCAACAGTAATAAATAATATTGCAATCACTCAAAGTGAGAAGCTAGAAGAACAGCAGCTGAGTTCCTTATCCCACCTCACGCACTGAGCCAAAAGAAAACAGAGTAAATCCAACACTGCCAGTCCAGGACAAAAGGATCTTTCAACATTAGAAATTATAAGATAATTTAAGAAATCCTCTGGTCTGCTTCTCATTTTCCAGCCTAGACATGAAGGCTTAGAGAAGCTGAAACTAATAGTAGGGGGATGGTAACCATGAGCCTAGAGATAGTGGCTATTAGAAAATTTTTTAGTTTGCCACCATATTCAAGGACTTTTCCCCTTTCATTGAAAATTTTTTTCTCACATAATATATCCTGATTATGATTGACTTCCCTCTACTTTGTCCAGTTCTGCCCTTCATCCCCTCACTCAAATCCACTTCCTTTTTGCCTGTAATTAGTAAAATTAAAGGTTCTAAGGGAAATTATAATATAACAAAATAAATTATAATAAAAATCTATCATAGCCGGGTGGTGGTGGCGCATGCCTTTAATCCCAGCACTCGGGAGGCAGAGGCAGGTGGATCTCTGTGAGTTCAAGGCCAGCCTGGTCTACAAGAGCTAGTTCCAGGACAGGCTCCAAAGCGTCAGAGAAACCCTGTCTCCAAAAACCAAAAAAAAAAAAAATCTATCATAAAGGAGTTTGATAAGACAACCGAAAAATCAGAAACCTGTCTTTTTGATCCCTCAGGAGTTCCATAAAAATACTCAACTAGAAGCCATACTCTATATAGAGGGTGTGGTACAGAACTGTGCTGACTCTATGCATTCTGCTTCAGTCTGTGAGCTCATGAAGTTTCATCATTTTGATTTAGAGGCTCTTGCTTCTTGTTCTCCATCTGCTCTGGCTCTTACACCCTTTCTGACTTCTCTTTATCCGGGATTGCTGAGCTCCAGAGGGGGCTGGAATTGAAGGAAACATTCTAAGCAGAGCTGAAAATTTCAAGGTCTCTCACCTTCTACAAAATGTCTATCTGTGAATCTCTGTTCCTTCTGATGTTTCTTCCCATCTTCTGCAGGAGGAAGCGTCTCTGATGATGGCTCAGCAAAGCACTGATCTATGAGTGACAGAATATCATTAAAAATCATTTTATTTGTATTTTTATAGCAGTAGTATTTAGATTTACCCCATGTCCCTGAGATATCTAGTCTTCAGTTCTCGATCGCCCAAGCAACGTTAAAATGGATTTTATCTTGTGGAGTGGACTTATGTGAAATTAGATATTAGTTGGTTACTCCCACAAGCTTTCTGCTGACATTGCCCTATCATATCTTTTAGGTAGTACACCATTTTAGATCAAGGGATTTGTGGCTGTCTTTGTGTTTACATTTCTCTTCTTATAGTATGAAGAGTACCTTCATGTACAAAAGATGCTAAAACATAGGGTTAAAGGCTCTTGTAGGCACAAGCTTAGCTTCTCCATATTCAATGAGTTTTGTAGGTGTTGTCCTCAGAAATGGGAACCTGCTGTCAGTTTGTAGAGAGCAACCTATTGTCTTGCCAAAGTCTGGGTGGTTTGGGAATCTCCACATGTCTTACAGTATTTGTAAATCCCAGTAACAGACTTCTCCCAACAAGACAATACCTACTCCAAAAAAACCATACTTCATAATTGTCAAGTAGCACCATTCCCTATGAGAGTACTGGGGCTATTTTCATTCAAACCAACACACCATGGCACCCAGTAACTCAATTATATATAACCAAATCTCAGTACCAGAAGTTTTGTTTGGTGACAAGAAATGGCAGGTTGATACACGCTATCCCCATTATTTGGTTTTTTTTTTTTCAGTTAGATCACCTTCATATACATATTCTAGAAAGTACTTACTATATTTCCATATTACCTCTCAAATATCCCTGAATTTTAACTGTCTCTTCTCATATCCCCTGAATGATGTCCCACTCCATTCCTCTTACCTACTTGATCTTTCCATTCTAGCCCCTCCACGATCCATCCGTAACCATGCATTCTATTTCTCTGTCACCTTGTAGGCCCTTACTCTATACATAACCTCTGATTCCTGGCTACCAACTAATATCCACAAATAATTAGATTCATACTTTTTGTGTGTTTGTGGGTCTCAGAATGATTTTTTTCTAGTTCCATACATTCACCTTTGGATTTCATAATGTCAGTTCTTTTAATAGCTGAGTAATAATCCATTATGTCAATGTACTATATTGTCTTTATCCCTTCTGCTGAGGGACATCTAGGGTATTTCCACTTTCTGACTAGGATGAATAGAACAGCAATAAGAGCAACAAGTTAAACAAGTGTACTTTTGGTAAGACGAAGCATCATTTGAGTGTATGCTTAGGAGCGGTATAGCTGAATCTTAAAAAAAATGATTCACATCTTCCTGAAGAATCTCCACACTGATTTCCACTGGGGCTATACAAGTTCAGCTCTCACCAGCAATTAAAGGGTGATCGGCCTATGCCATATTCTTATGACTTTGAGCTGTAATTTGTTTTATTGATCTTAGCTTTTGAGACAGGTATAACATGAAATCTCAAAATTGTTTTAGTTTTAATTTTCCTGATAGCTAAGAATATTGAATATTTCTTTAAATGCTTCTCAGTCATTTGGATTTCCAGTATTGAAAATTCTGTTTAGATCTGTACCCTATTTTTAAGTTGGTGTTTTTTTTTTTTTTTTTTTTTTTTGGTTTTTCGAGACAGAGTTTCTCTGTGGTTTTGGAGCCTGTCCTGGAACTAGCTCTTGTAGACCAGGCTGGTCTCGAATTCCCACCTGGCTCTGCCTCCCAAGTGCTGGGATTAAAGGCGTGCGCCACCACCGCCCGGCCAGTGTATTTTCTTGATATTTAGTTTCTTGCATTCTTTATATATTGTGTATTTTAGCCTTCTATTGTGATGTGTAGTTGATAAAAATCTTTTCCCATTCTATAAGCTACCATTTTGTTCTCTTAACGATGTCCTTTGACATGTAGAAACTGTTCAGTTTTATGAGGTCCTATTCATTAATTGCTCTTCTTAGTTCTTTTGCCAGTTGAGTTCTGTTTAAGGAGTCTTTTCCTGTGCCAGTATGGTCATGGCTGTTCTTCCAATTTTTCTTCAGTCAGATTCAATGTACTGGTTTTATGGTGAAGTCTTTGATGAATTTGGAGTTGAGTTTTATGCAGGGTGATAAGTATGGATCGACTTGTATTTTCTATTTTCTCCCATCCTGTTTGACTAGCACCATTTGTTGAAGATGTTATCTTTTTTCTATGTCTATTTCTGAATTCTTTTATTTTAAAAATTAGGTTTTCGTAGGTGTGTAGATTTATATTTAGGTCTTCAATTCAATACCATTACCAATTTAAGGCCTGCATATTTCTACACATTCTACTATGGTACACCTTCAACTTTCTTGAGGAAATTCATTAAAAATGTTTTGCATTCGACCTGTGATTACTTCTGACCTTGTGTATTACAAGGTATTAACTTAGATTGACTGATAGCACTTACTTCTCAGAGTAAAATCTTAGATCCTGGACCATTCTTTTGATGAGTATATATTCATTATCCAAGAGAAGAAAGATGACAATAACCAGAAAAAATGACAAAACTCTGAAAAACTGTTAAATGTAACCACAAATTAAAAATACCTTCCAATTCAATGGGATATCACTCACTGCTTCTTCATAAAACTTTAATTAGTGAGCTACAAAAATAGAATCCTGTCAAGCTGAGTGTGTTAGTACACATTGTTAATTCCAATTTAATTTGCCTCAAAAAAAGGAATCTTGACACCTTACACAAGGATGTCTGACACCTTACACAAGGATGTGAATGAAATGTAAAGTCACATTTATAAACAAATGTAAAGATTAAAAAGTAATGAATATTAATTAGAAGATAGACAAAGACAGTGCTATGCACATGCCCATCACAGCTGATACTATGGACCTGCCTAATGGCTAGATTAGCAAGGGCATAATCCCACAGTCAATGGGCTGCTAACAGCTAAGGAGAATAGAGGCTGGGGCATAAAGTATCTATTTAAAGTATTTTCTCAGAATCTCTCATTTCAAAAACAAATAAAAAAAAACTACACAAAAAGTTTTAGATGAAACCATAAAATGTCTTTTAACGAGAACTATTACAAAGTTCAGGGGACTTCCTAGCTTGATAAAACTCTCCTCCTGGGACAATAGTACATGACTTAACAGAAACTGTACTGAGTGCATACTAAGTTTCATAAATTAAGACCCCTGCCATTTGAAAACTTAGGATTTTACTGAAATTCAGAGGCAGGAAACTGTACAGTATATAACCAGAAGTGCACAGTTGTACGGATTTATGAGAGGGAAATGGTAACAAGTGTTACATATTCAATAAGAAAGTAGATGTACCAGTGGTGCATGCCTTTACTTTCAGCATGAAGGCAGTGGAGCCATGTTGATTTCTGTGAATTCAAAGCCAGCCTGATCTACATAGGGAGTACTAGGACAGCCAAGGCTAAATAGAAAAATCTTATCCAGAAAAGCAGGAAGAGGAGAGAGAGGGTGATGTGATATTTATTCTGAGATTTAAGTCTTGGACATGATTCAGATGGGCAGGGAAGGAATGGAGCATTGAAAACATAGAATATAACCATCAAAAGTCAGGATGAAAAACAGATTAATGAGTGTTCTTGGTAGAAAAAGGTGGGTAGTAAAGTTGAACATCTTGGGGAGTACCCTGGATGTCAAAATAGGAGCTTATATCACAGTGAGCCTTGAAGCTAGAGATGTGGTAAATACTAGCCAGGTCTGTTACATGACTCCCCATTTATTTTAGTTTTCCATAAAGTCACTAATGTTTACTATACTAGTGTCTCAAATCCTTATACTAGAGCAATGTCCCTAATTTATTTGAAATTTACATTTAATTGGGATTGCTAAATCAATTAATCTTGATGGCATGATGGTATTTTGGGGAACCAAGGTGCTAGAGGCATATATCTGAAACATCATCAGCAGAGACACCTTCAAAACCTCTCTTCCTTTTTAACTTTTCTGCTAAATTCTCATCTACCGTAACTATCTTTTACCTCACTTTGTACTAATTTTCTATGCACTCACACCCAGAGAAGACATTTGGTATTGTTTGTGTGATATTTTGGTTGGCATACTATGTGAGCTTACTGACATATTCTGGTAGAGGACAGAGAATGCTAATAAACATGCAACAGTGTCTGAGGAGACCTACCTTCCCCCCACATAAACACACAGTGATCCAGCCAAATACCAGGAGAGCAGAGATTGAGAAACTTCTCTACACAAAGGTAAGAGCAGAGTAGTATTTCTGGCCAAAGGCTCTTGGCTTTCACAGGATCTTATTTTCCTCAAAAATAAAATATGATGTTCCACAAATTTTAGTTGCCAAAGGTTACCCCTTTCCTGTGTTATGCAATGTTTATTTTTAAAATGTACTTGGGAGAAACACCATTTTTATCAAAAGAAAAACTCTGCGGACTGCAAATTCTACTGACTCACACACACTTCGTGTTTTCCTTGACCGTCAAAGAGTAAGGAATAGACATGCAGGTCAAGAGAATGGAAAAGTTGCTTCATGTCAATGGGAGCATTCATTCCTCTAGTCCACATTGCTCCCAGGATCTGGGGGAGACAGCAGCCCAGCTGGCCTACACCAGTTGTTTCCTAACTCCTTTCTTCACTGCTATTGTTCCTCAGAACCAGGAATTTACCAGGTCCAGTGCTTTCTCCTTGGTGCCTGCTTGAAGCTAAAGACTTCGTTATGCAGCAAAATTATAAAAGTAACATTTCCTATTGGCCCCATGGTATAAGTTGAGATGATCACAGGACAGGAGGAAGGAAACCAAAGTTAGAGATAATTTGAGGTTCCCATTATCACATGTGTTTATCGACAAGGGCAGTTAAATTCTGGTCAAGTTAAATTTTCTAGAATTATTTTATACCTCAGACTTGGTTGTAAGATCTTGTTTTCCTATATTGCAATAATTGGCTCTGGAAAATTAGCCCAACTCTAGCAGTGTGCAGGGACTTGGAGTAAATGTCATGTGCAGAGATATTTTTAGCCCGAGGTCTCTGGAGCACAGGTCGTTCAAGAAGAACTCTGTCTGCTGTTCATCCCAGTAGGCCCCAACAACCTAGGGCCCAGTGACTAGTGTAGTACTTTTTTCTCTCAGGCTTTGAGTTACATATGACATTTTAGACTCTGTCTTTTTCTCTAGATGCTCTTACATTAAGAAAACCTGAATAAAATATAGTAGGAAACTCAAAGCTAAGGATTAATAAAGGCCATGTTTGGCTTTATCTATGATGATGTATATTAAACTCCTCCTGTTCTTGGCAATCAGTAAACCAGCTTCAAAAACACTTCTTTCGGACTAAATTGAAAGAATGTCATAGCTCAAGCTGGCCACAATTGGCTACATACCCTTGGGCATGTTCTTTTAGTCCCTCTTCATTTTGCTTCTAGCTGTTAGGAAGAACTCTTTATGAAGCATAAGGTTAATGTACTATGTACGCATTAGCCATTGTTTCAAACCCTGTTCCTCATATGGCAGATTTCAATGAAAGTGTCGTTAATCAGAGTTTTGAGTTGTAGACTCTATGGTCTTCTGCATTGTTTTTCTGTTCTTTGGTTTATATATGGGTTATAGTCCCTTATATAAACAAACATATAAATATATATATATATATATATATACTTTTATATGTGTGTGTCTGTATATATACATATACACACAGATTTTTAAACGAAATACACAGACATACACATACACACACTGTGGCAAATGCTAGCATCACACTTCCACCCACAGTTCTCAACAGGGGCTAAATATTCATCTGGAACATTCACATTGAGTGTGCTGTTCCACACAGCATTCAATTATGCTGGAAAATTCTATGGTATTGTAATGTGGACTGATGATATTGGGAATACAAATGAGTACTTGTGGTGAAATTATTTAAATTTGTCAAAAGAAAAGACCTATACTGATTGTAGGGAATTTTGTTAAGATAATTGGAATTTAACATACAATATTTTAGCTAATTAATATTATTCTATCTTTTTTCTGTCTTTTGGTTTTAAATGAGTTAGAAAAAGAGTCTAGGTTTCTCCCTTTGTAATAAATGTCAGCATCTAAATATGACAGTCAATCAGTCATAAATACATGATATCACTGCCCAGTCCCATACCCTCTATAGTCTCTGCTTGCTCAGGAGATCACAATCCATCTTGAAAAGCTTGGTACAATGTGACCCACCCAGATATGGCCTATTTATAATGTCCCCAAGCCCAGTATAGGACTCACTCAACCAACCTGTACTGAGTGGCCTGCTGAGAATAGAAATGAATACCCTAGCCAAGGCATAAGAATCTTAAGTTCAATATCAACTGACCTATATATAGAGAACAAAGAGCAAAAATTTTTTTTAAAAAGACTAGCCACAAATCCTTCAGAGAAATAACATAAATAATAGATGCCCGAACAACGAATTTCAGCAGGCTGAAGGAGCTCTGATAGCCAGGAATTACTGCAAAATAGAGACCATTGCTCTTAAAAAGAGTGAGGGAGAAAAATTCACAAAGATAACATGAAAGTACATCTGAGAAATGATTTAAAAACTCTCTGTTTAAGCCAAGAGGGTGAAGGGCATCCAATGAAGGAAGAAGAATACCTAAAGTCAGCAATAAAGAGAAGTTGAGGGTTACAGGGGCCCAATTAGGAAATCTGACCTCAGAAAGAATATGAGATGAGACTTGAGACAGACCTCTGAGGTGAGTTCACAGTGAGTCTTGTTGCCAGAAGAGGAAGTTACAGCAACTGAAGATGGATGATGAGGTAACTGTAAAATGGTTGTGAGGAGATAAATGTCCATATGAGGGAGCAGTTGAGGACAGGCGCGGGAGGGGCTGAGGCACACACTAAACGCTCCTTTAATAGTGATAACAATAAAAGAACAGCCCTTAGAAGCCAATGTCTATTTCAAGTTTTCCAGTTTAGCAATGCTGAAATTCACAAGGAAATCTTGAGAAAGGATGTCTTCCCCAGTGCAAAGCAAAGGCCGGGAAGGCTTTATGCTATGACAAAGGTTGTTGATGTCATTGCAGAGGAACAATACTCGAAAAGACAAACAAAACAACCATGACTTGACCATGTGATAGGTAAAGATCAGACACTGAGTCATTACAAGATGGTATGATTTCAAGTGTACAGGGTGTGTGCTTGTTTGGCATGGTTGCTTTCATTTTGTCACTTCCTGATGATTCTTTTGCAGAACGCCCTGGTGAAAGGTGCAGCCAAGGAACTCGCCTCTCTGTATGGCACCAAGTACACGTATGGCCCAGGAGCAACAACAATCTGTGAGTCCTTGGTTCAGAACTATGCAAGGAAATCATATGTCTAGGAAGGAACAAATGCTTCCCACTGCATTTCTTTTCTCACCATTGAAAACATATAACTTTGCCACACAGTGACTTATAAATTAAATATGTATTCTTCTACTCAGTAGATAGATAGAGAAATAAATATTCCTTCCAAACCACATTTCCATATGCATCTCTTGGGCATCCCCTGTGTGCCAAGATCTCAGTCGGTACTAAAACAAAAAGGAAGGAAGGATACAAAGTAGGGAAGCAGGAAGAAAAGAGGGAGCAAGAGACAAAGGCAGTCTTCAAACCACCATAGTGAAGCGCAGAAAGACACGGGTGCTAAGAGAGATGACCTCAATATTGCAATGTAGGAACACACCCAGACCAAGTGTCCTGCGTGCTGAGGATATTATGTTCAAGGTGGTGACTCAGATGCCTAGCTGAAGGATTCTTGCAGGATGAAAACACAGTAGTAAGTAATTTCTCCATTAAAAGAGTGGATAGGAAAGAGGGTTTCTTGAGGAATAAGCCACTCTTCAGAGGAATCCAATTTCTCCATGTGTGTAAACAAGACACACACATACACACACACACCAAGGCAAATAGATACTACAGTGGAATTTTATTTAGCCATAAAGAAAAATGAAATTGTACAATTTTAAGAAAAAAATGTGTGGAACTGGAAAATGTTATATGGAGTAGAGTCACTCAGACTAGAAAAACAAAGACTGTATGTTCTTACTCATTGGAGATCTTGGCTTTACATATGTGTGTATTTGTTCCAGGGCCAGTGTATATGAATGACAGGAAACTAGAGAAGGGCCCAGGAGATGAGGGTAGGGAAGAGGTCTTAAAGGGAAGAAGAAAGGAGGGGACTACACTATGAGAATGACACTGCTTTTACAAAGAACCCTGGTTCAATTCACACTACCCACATGGTTGAGTCACAACCTCCTAAAACTCTAGTTCCAAGGAATTCCGGACTGTCTTCTACACAATGCAACATGCACGTGTTCACACGAGCATGAGCGTGAGCACACACACACACACACACCAAAACAGAAAGAAAAAGTTTGAACTAGACCTCAGCATTATGGTCACTGCAGAGTTCAAGATTACCTTAAAAGGCACAGTCCTCAGAACCAATTTTGGATTTTGGTCTCTACTTTCCTCTCCCCTGCATTGATTTCTTTTTGCCCAAATTCTGAAAGGATTAGAAAACGACACAAGGAAAAAGACTCAGTCCAGTGTCATCAAAGGTCCTCCACTGCAACTGAGGAGACTCCAGCCTTAGCTGCTGCGTTTGTTAAGCTGACAGTGGAGTAGTACCTTCTGTGGCCTCATTTTGTAAGGTGTCTTCTTAAGGTGGTTCTAACAGAGATGACTTACTTGTTCATCAATGTTTTAAACCATGGGTTTATTCATATGAGTTAAATTATGTTTATCTTGCCACTGTCAGCAAGCCAATAAGGGACAGGGACAATATCTCTTCATGTCCCAGTATCTCCAGAGATGAGCACATGGTTTGCAGCTCAGTGGGAGATGTTCATTTCTTGATTTAAATCAATGAACAATAATAAACAAACATATTAGTGACAACAAAATTATAATGTAATGAATCAACTGAATGAATAATTATGCCAGGCCAGTTGTCAGACACCAAAGATAAAAAGTGCAAACCTAGAGAGTAGGGGTAGCATGATGCCTTGGTGTTAAAGGCCTTGCCTAACATGAGCAAGGACCCAGGTTCAATCTCCAGTAGTAAAAGAGAAGAGGGGCACTCTTAACCCTCATGTTGCCAAGTTGCGTAATTCTTAGGTTTCTAGAAACTTGGGGTGCTGTTCTCTTTCCACTCAAAGGTGCTTATGCTTCCCTGAAAGACATCCATTCTTTGGTGAACTGTTCCTAGTGCACTCCCCACCACATATAAGTGCACTGAGACTTTCATCTCACTAAAAAGTCCTTTCTGAGATCATTCTCATAAAATAATTCTAGGGCAAAATTTGATTGATTTTTTGAAATACTTCAGTTTTTTTGAATAGTTAGTCTATCTATAATATTTTTCACAGTGAAGAATTTGTGGTTAGAGAGAGAAGCTGCTGATTTCTTTTTCCATGTTTTCTCATTTCAGATCTTGCTGCCGGGGGCTCTGATGACTGGGCTTATGATCAAGGAATAAAATATTCTTTCACTTTTGAACTCCGGGATACAGGAACCTATGGCTTTCTCCTTCCTGAGTCCCAGATCCGCCCAACCTGTGAAGAGACAATGCTTGCAGTCAAATACATAGCCAATTATGTCCAACAGCATCCGTATTAGTGAAGATCACAGCACACCTTATTCAAAGTGCTCACTGTTCTTTTTTTGTTTGTCCTGACTTTTTTGTTTGTTTGGAGACTTTGCAGATTCTAATCTTTCTTTTAATTTTCTGAGTGTAATAAACTACATGGGCCTCTAAAATTCATCCTAATAAAATCATATCATCACTGGAAAACATAGCAGATTACCTGATTTGGGAAGGAGGTAACTGAACAATAAGCAAGCCAGCTGGGTGCTTGTGCTGGTGTGATCCACTATGGAGAAGCTAGTCCTTGGAGAACTAACTTACACTGACAGATATTCCTAGTATAATGGAAGAAATACAGAGGGAAGTGGAAGATTGCAAGACAGTACAGTTGAAAAGACTTAAGTTTTATCTCAGCTCATTCAAGTGACTTAATGAAATATCCATAGCATTCCAAGAGTTTTATTAGGCAATTGAAGACAGAACAATGAAAGAGAATGATTATACATCTTCCTATTCTGTATTTATGGGCCATTAGATAAGGCAGACATTTAACCAGTAATCAACTAAAATAATTAGTGATTTTAATTGACAAAATAACAAAACTTATAAAAATAATTAGCTGTTTGAGTTATACTGCTCAAAAAGAACATGTAAGATGTGTACTTCCTGCTGTGGAGAGAAGGCTTTTAAGACATGTTAAGTATGGGTAAATGAGTCACAATAAGTTGTACAAATTGACAGACAACTTCCTGTGATCATTCTAAAGATAATGGAAGAAAGTCAGTAAGTAAGGAAATGGGAGAGGTGGCAGGGAGGGCATGGGTAGACTTGGAATGGGAGAGAAAAACCAAATCACACAGAGCCAACATCTGTGTTGAAATTTGAGGCACTGAGCTTAGAATCATGGAGAATCATGATAAACTACAAGAAAGATGAGTTTTGAATGACATTGCCAGTCTTCTTAGAACAGATGATTATGGCCAACATATTGAAATCAGGACAAGAGATGCTCGCTAAACCATCTGGTTCAATAAAAGAGATAAAAGCCAGTCCACAACTTATGCATCACACATGAATTGATATTTTCTGGAATTAGGAAAAATTGGACTAACATATATCACACCAAGTTCAATTTTTAAAGTAGAGTAATATATACCTAATTTATAATTTGAGAGTGTTTTATAAAAAAAAAACATGTAATGCCAGAGAAAATAAGATTCTATATTCAATACAATATGAACATAATATATTAAAGTTTAAATGTTCTTATACAAAAATCGATTAAAGTCACAGGCATTTGAGATTGAGGAAAAGCTGTCAAGCCGAAGACTGACTAATGCCCTGATAATCCACAAGATGGCAGCAGTAAAACTGCTAAAATTCATCAATCACCAAAGCAATTAGGAATCCTTCATTTAAGTTGAGAGAAATCCTTAAGTGCAAAAAGTAAATTCCCATTTTTAAATTGGGTTAATTAGCATTTTAAAGTCTAGTTTCTTGAGTTCTTTGTATATTTTGGAGATCAGACTTTTGTCTGTTACAGGGTTGGTAAAGATCTTCTCCCAGCCAGTAGGTTGCCTTTTTGTCTTAGTGACAGTGTCCTTTGCTTTACAGAAGCTTCTCAGTTTCAGTAGGTCCCATTTATTCAATGTTGCCCTTAATGTCTGTGCTGCTGGGGTTATACCTAGGAAGCGATCTCCTGTGCCCATATGTTGTAGGGTACTTCCCACTTTCTCTTCTATCAGATTCAGTGTGTTCAGATTGATATTGAGGTCTTTGATACATCTGGACTTGAGTTTTGTGCATGGTGATAGATTTGGGTCTATTTTCATTCTTCTACAGGTTGACATCCAGTTGTGCCAGCACCATTTGTTACCCAAAGAAAAACATATAGTTATTATCCCTGCTATGGGAAATAGACAAGATTGCTGGGCAAAAAATTGGGATCTTGGGGGTGGGGTGGGATGGGGGTAAGGAGAGATGGGGAGAGAAAAGTGAGAAGGGGAGGATGGGGGGAACTTGGGGAAATGGGATGATTGGGGATAAAGCAAGGTTGGATAGAGGAGCAGGGAATCACATAACTTAATTAAGGGAACCACCTTAGGGTTAGTAAGAGACTTGAACCTAGAGTGGCTCCCAGGTGCCCAGGGCAATGTCCCCAGTTAGTTCCTTGGGCAGCTGAGGATAGGGAACCTGAAATGACTCTATCCCATAGCCATACTGATGAATATCTTGCATATCACCATAGAACCTTCATCTAGCGATGGATGGAGATAGAGACCCACACTGGAGCATCGGACTAAGCTCCCAAAGTCCTAATGAGGAGCAGAAGGAGGGAGAACATGAGCATGGAAGTCAGGAACATGAGAGGTGCACCCACCCACTGAGACAGTGGGACTGATCTATTGCGAGCTCACCACAGCCAGCATGGGATAAAACCAGACTCTCTGAACATGGCGGACAATGAGGGCTGATGAGAAGCCAAGGACAATGGCATGTGGTTTGGTTCCTAATTCATGTTCTGGCTTTGTGGGAGCCTAGCCAGTTTGGATGTTCACCTTCCTAGACCTGGATGGAGGGGGGGAGGACCTTGGACTTTCCACAGGGCAGAGAACCCTGACTGCTCTTTGGACTGGAGAGGGAGGGGGAGAGGAGTGGGGGGAAGGAGAAAGGGGCCGGAGGAGGGGGAGGGAAATGGGAGGCTGGGAGGAGGCAGAAATTTTTTTTCAATTAAAAAAAATATCATGAGAAAAAAAAAGTAAATCCCCTTGAATATATATTTACTTGCATATGTATGTTATGTATATTCCCATGAATGTGTATAAGTAGTTCTCCCTCATCTTTTTTTTTCAGTTATAGCTTGCTGTTGTAAATTTGAGAGTTAATTCCGCTGAAGTTATGAATGAAATTTCTCTGCAATGACATATAATTCCTGATCCACAGGACACTCTCTTACCTTGCCTCTGGCCAATAATACCCATGCCTAACTAAAGAATGCAGCAAAGCAAAATATGCAAATCATGAAGACAAATAAGAACCTTCCAAAGTCTTAACCCGAATGCTTTTTGAAATGTCAAAGAATACATGTAGACTTTTCTAAAATTTGGCAAGATAACTTAAGGATAGTAAGGAATAAGAAAGCAAACATGCAAATATTGTCAGGGGTATGAGTATTTGAGATTTTCTACACTCAAACCATTTTGCTATAATTTTTTTTAATGAAAATTAACTGGTAGTTGGCTAAGAGTTATTTTATTTAAGATATATCAAAAAAATGGAAATGCAAAAGTCTGATTCCCTCCTTTCCAATACATCGTTCCAGTGAGCTCTTGCTGAAATGACCCATCCCTTCTTATCCTTGCCCGTGCATGAGCACCCATGCTCAGCTCATGAGAAAGCTTTTCTTCCTCTTTTAACCTCTTCCACTTGGTGAGCCCAATTCCACACCACAGCCATTCCTGCTCCAAGCTCTCAAAATAACCATTATTGACTATGCTATATTACTGTCTGTCATGATATGATTTAAAAATAGCAGTATATTTTCTGGTCCCTCTTATGTAATGTCTGTATATATAACACCCAGTGATGTGTACTCCCCTGGTTTTGTAAATAAACCATATAAATTGATCAAAGACAGATTTTGTAGGTTAAAAAACCTGAAAACTTAACAAGTTCGTTTGGATGCCATGTGGAATTTTATCAAGCTGTTTCACTGGATCAGATAGTCACTACAGCCTCACACACTTGCATATTCGTTTAGAAAAATGCTGCCTTTGTCTGAAACTAATGAAGACAAATTTCTCTATAGTATGTACAAGGTACTTTGCTGACTTTGCTCCATTCTGGACTACTGAGACATCTTAGTAGGTAAGAACACTTTCTACAAAGTCTTAGAACCCACATGGTGGAAGGGGGGAAACAACTCCACACCATTGTGCCCTGATCTCCTCACACTACATTTCCACATGCACACAATCTATCAATCAACATTATTTTTAATTAGAGAATCCAATCCCTTAGTTTAACTCCAGTAACATAGGAAAAAAATAATAAATCCAACAACTACAACTTAAT
Organism: Microtus obscurus; assembly: GCA_963919715.1. Taxonomy (NCBI): domain Eukaryota; kingdom Metazoa; phylum Chordata; class Mammalia; order Rodentia; family Cricetidae; genus Microtus; species Microtus obscurus. Next base: position 1,171,257 of record CAWTZC010000310.1, on the reverse strand, counting down.
CCATTTTTTTTTCTCTCAGTGCGCTCTGTAGTGAGAAATCTAAGATATTCTGGCAGTTCAATGAATTAAATTTAATAAGGAGAATCTTTAGAAAGATTCTACTAACTCACGAGAAACTTTCTCTTCCATTTTCCATGACATTCCTTTGATGGTAATAATGTTAGAGAGCAGAAAAGTAGAACAAAAAATGAAGCAATATCTTTTTTTATTATTTTTTATTTATTAAAGATTTTTGTCTCTTCCCCACTGCCGCCTCCCCTTCCCTCCCCCTCCCCCAATCAAATACCCCTCCCTCGTCAGCCCAAAGAGCAATCAGGGTTCCCTGCCCTGTGGGAAGTCCAAGGGCCACCCACCTCTATCCAGATATAGTAAGGTGAGCATCCAAACTGCCTAGGCTCCCACAAAGCCAATAGGTGCAGTAGGATCAAAAACCCATTGCCATTGTTCTTGAGGTCTCAGTAGTCCTCATTGTCTGCTATGTTCAGCGAGACCAGTTTTTTTTTTTTTTTTTTTTGGAAAAAAAGAAATTTCTGCCTCCTCCCCGCCTCCCATTTCCCTCCCCCTCCTCCCCCTTTTCCTCCCCCCCTCCCCCCACTCCTCCCCCTCCCTCTCCAGCCTGAAGAGCAGTCAGGGTTCCCTGCCCTGTGGAAAGTCCAAAGTCCTCCCCCCTCAATCCTGGTCTAGGAAGGTGAGCATCCAAACTGGGTAGGCTCCCACAAAGCCAGAACATGAAGTAGGATCAAAACCCGGTGCCATTGTCTTTGGCTTCTCAGCAGCCCTCATTGTCCACCAAATTCAGATGAAGCAATATCTTAACATATGCTTAGAGATGAGCATAGCCTGAAGCTCCAAAGGACAAAACCTTATTGTTATGTGAAGTGTTAAACATTTAATTTGAGGAGACGCATTTATCCTGTGAAATACCACAGTCTGACAAGGCCCATCTCGAGATAACATGAGTTCTCACAGCTATTCTTCCTGCTTTCCACGTAGGACAAGCCATTTTATAAACTTTGAATTGGCTACAGGAGGTTACACTGAGCTCTGCCCACTAAGGAATAACAAATTTTGAGTTCCTGAATATTCTTGATATCTGCTGTCCTTTGCTTTGAGGAAAATGGATTGGCAGGGTGGGGTGGGGGGCAGTGACACTGAATGTATGGCGGGCCAAAATATTACCCAGAAACATGGAGTTATCAACAGGCAATAGATATTACGAGTCCAAAGTTCACTTAGTTTATTATCAGAGCACTATCATGAGATTACCACTGTCCTCAAATCATCTGGATTCCTAGGAAAATCAAGCCTCTTCCCAACTGTTCACAAGGAAAACTCGGACACTCACAACAGCCTAGGTGAGTCAGTTCTCCCCTTCTACCTTGTGGTTCCCAGAGATCCAGCTCAGGTCATCACACTTGGTGGTAAAGTTTTAAGACCAATAATAATAATATAAAAAAACTTCAAAAAGTACCTTAGACTGCCAGAATTAAGAAAGATTTCTTTCTTTATTATAATGTGTAAAATTATTTTCAGTGATCAATTAGAGGTTTTTAAACCTGAAGATAAAGTGCCTAAAAAAAAAACTGTTCCATTTCTTGAAGTAGGAGACATCAACATAAATTCAGAGGTTTCACCCCTAAAGCTTACTACTGTCTCTACTTGATTCTACCACATAATACATGTTGATACCAATCAGTTCCTCCCTGACAGTGGCCAGCTGTAAATCTCTATTTGTAGCACGTGAAGGTGAGTTCTCACTGCATTGCCCTTTACCAGCTGCCAATTCCCTTACATACACTATCACAGTTAACCCTTACATACACTATCACAGTTAACCCTTACATACACTATCACAGTTAACCCTTACATACACTATCACAGTTAACCCCAGCCATCATTCATCAGCATACAGTTCCCTTACATACACTATCACAGTTAACCCTTACATACACTATCACAGTTAACCCTTACATACACTATCACAGTTAACCCTTACATACACTATCACAGTTAACCCCAGCCATCATTCATCAGCATACAGTTCCCTTACATACACTATCACAGTTAACCCCAGCCATCATTCATCAGCGTCTTTTTAGCATCCTTATTTTACTGACAAGGAGCAAAGGCAAAATCCTGCTCTCTTTGGTACAGCAGAGGTTTGGGAGACATTTTATAGGAGCCATTCTGAGTTTGTATCGGTTTAAATCTAAAAACAACTTTTCCTTTTTAGTTTTCTTCAGGGAAAAGCAACAGAGTAAGCCTTTGCTCTGAGAGTTTCTAACCTTGACAACCTTGACCAATGAAGACATTTAAAAAAACATTTGGAAGAATTTCCTTTTTCTTATCTTCAGAGTTTAGACAATATTCTTGGGTGGACACATGAAACTCTTGTATGGAGTATTAACTCTTTCTCAGACAATAAGGACATCTTTCAATATTATTATTTTGATAATTATAATATGTAATTAAGCTTAACATGTTATCATGCACTTGGAATCCCAGCACTGATAAGGTTGAGGCTGGAAGTTTCTGAGTTCAAGGCTAACCTAGGCTACATAGCAGTAACTTGTCTCTGCCACCTGAAAGAAGGGAAGGGAGAGAGAGAGGAGGGGAAGGAGGAAGAGAAGGAGGGAGGGAGGGAGGGAGGGAGGGAGGGAGGGAGGGAGGGAGGGAGGGAGGGAGGGGAGAGAGGCGGGGAGAGGAGAGGAGAGGAGAAGAGAAGAGAATAAACCATAACTCTATAAAGTTTTATTACTTAAGACTATGCATCAAAGTTCTCTGGCAGTCACCCAAATTCATTTTAGATTATAACTGTAAGTTTTAAGATGAAGATAGAAGCCAGTTCAATAGTTCAATGTAAAGGCATTTTCCACCAAGCCCCATGTCCTGAGTTCCAATCCCCAGGGACCCACATAATGGAAGGATAGAATCTGTTCTTTATGTAAGTTGTCCTCTGGTTCCCCCACACATGATGGTATTCACAAACTCCACTCCACACATACACACATAAAAATTAACTATATTAATATTTTTTGCATTTAAACATATGAATTGATTTTATCTGCTGTTCAGTTCAAGCTTACTAAGAAGCTAATATTTTAGAACAAACAAAACTTAGTTCCTGTTCCAGCTCTATGAATAGCTCCATCCTATCACTTTGGGCAACTTCCCTGCTAAAGTAATTTTCTTTCCATTCTTTCCCTAAGAAGTATGTAACTGCCTATAATCAAGAAAGTAGAAAAAACAGGTGTCCATTTGTCCTAGCACTTGGGAAGCAGCAGTTTCGAGGCCAACCTAATCTATCAAGCAGTTCCAGGACACTCAGAGCTGTCTTGAAAAACCAAAAAAAAAAAAAAAACCACCAAAAAACCGTTGAGAGAAGCCTGGATATTCACGATATTCACATGCCTGCCCACCCTCCAACTGTAAAAACATGAGATGGAAGAACAGTTCGTCCCTTAAAACCCCAGAGGAAATCAGCTGCTCCTTGAGATAAAAGCTGTGGTATAAAACCAGTAGAAGAATCAGGTTAAACAAAGAACAACCATGAAGTTCTCTTTGCCTATGGTTGTGATCTCTACCACACTTGTGATTGCTCATGTTCGCTTTGACAGGTAAACTTGCCTTCCTTTGATCCAGTCTCTGGCTTAGAAGAAAATGAAGGAATATGTCTTTACAATCCACTCAGTTTTTGTTTAGTTTGTCTTTTTTTACTAGTTTTTGTTTTTTGTTTGTTTATTTATTTCTTTATTTTTGCTTCTTTGATTTTTGTCTTTTGCTTACTTGAAGGGAGAAGGTATTCCGAGTGAAGCCCCAGGATGGAAAGCAAGCAAGCGTCTTGAAGGACTTGACCCAAACCATTGAGGTAAAACATTCAGAAGAGTGTTACATCTTTCTTTTCTATTCTGTAAGAGATATTCTTTTTATTTTCTCTTCAATGACCACAGGGACACCAAAGACGACAAACAAGTAGAGGTGACAGGCACCATTTGGACCACACCACTTTGTTTTCTTTCCTTAGTTCACTGCAATCACTTCTTAATAAATATATAAATCAAGGGACATTGTTGCCACCTTTCCCTCTTGTCTGTATTCTGCATCAGTCCACCCCAGTATCTGCTCCAATTTCTCCTGGAGACTTCTGTTCAAGTACAAACTGATGACTGTAAAGTTCTTTGCCAAGAGTGGGTCCTCTGTCGAAAGAAATTCTTAACTGTAAAGCAGTTCCTTAAACTCCAACAGAAAAGGGAACACTCCCTATCACTGGTTCAGCCACTTCTTTTACACAAGACTCTTTGTCCCAGTCACCTTCCTTCTGTTTTATATTTACCAGTAGATTTGCAATGTAAAACCTTTAAAACACTAGACCAGAAGTAAAAAGATAGTAAGTTAAATGGCCAAAATTACAATCAGATTTAAACCCAGAACCAAGTCTGGCTTTCATTCTAGTGACACTCATCTCTTCAGTCAAATCAGCCGAATTCTGTCAGTTCTAATTCCTGAGCATTCCTCACACCCACAAGGTCACCTCCTCTGTGCTGTCAATGGCAAATCCTTCCTGCCTCTTATGCAATTCTGGTGTCCCTTTTGTAGCACACCAGCATCCATTGTTTCCGTTCCACCTTCCACAATCTTAAAACTTGCAGCTGTGCTTCCTAATTAGAAAATGTTTATGAGGACAGCCTGTTGTTCAGAGCCAGATCCAAGGGTTCAAATCCTGTTAAACTGGCTTTGTGGCTTTAGGCAAGTTTCAGATGCTCATGGGCATCGACCTCTTCTTCTGTAATACAGCTTATAATCTTGCATGCAGCAGCAGCAGCAGCCCAACAATGGATATCACATTCTGGTTTTGTTTGGAAAAAAAATATTAAAGCATTTTCTGTGGGTTTTGGTTTAGCCAGTGTCCTCCAAGATTTTACACCTGGCTAGCCTCTTTATTATTAAGCACAAGACCCTGCTCTCTGTTTCCTGACCCTAGAGTTTCATGTACATCACAATTTCACCATCTTGTATGTGTTTTCTCATGAGGAATGTTATTCTCTAATATTTTTTTATCTGTTTGAGTCTTCTTGTTTCTACAAGACTCAAATCGGCCTTGCTCTTTTTTGTTAGGACACCCTCCCCTTCCTCTGCTGTTACCTAATATGGTGGAAATATGCATATTTGGCTTTGTCTGCCACACAAAACCTCTTCTTACAACTTCCCTGTAAGACACTTCTGTGGCATCCACCTCTGCATCTACTGCTTAATAAATGTCCACAACAGTACTTTGATCTTAAAATTCCTCCCCCGCATTTTTTGCTTTAACACAGATTTGTTACTGTGTAATGTTGATGTGTCCAACTTATATGATGTTTCAAAGTAAACAGATGTGTTAATTGGTTCATAAAAATCTCATGCTGTCTCATAATGGACTGCACAAGAGCTAACGTGCAATGTAACTAAAAGACATCAAAGGTGACTTGGACATGCCTCAATCTTGTAGTGATAATAGAGACTGGATATTCTCATATCTCCCAGGTGAGGTATAATGGTGGAGCATCTTCTTCACATCTCAGAGGTGGAGTGTGGTGGTAGAGACTGACCATCTCCTTCACATTCCCCTGACTGGGAATTTGTACTTCACTTGGCTTCAAAAGTGACAGCTATTTTAAAGAACCATGAAATTGTTTTTTCTCTATTTTAACCAAAATGCTTTCCTTGTCTGCTTGTTAATCAAATTGCTGAGATTCTCAGCTGTGGGAACATAGTAAAGATGAAATCATCTCTTATGAAATCTCAGGATGTCTAAAAATGCATATTCACCTCACTATATCCATAGTACTCACCAAGGAATCCTAATGGCCATATTTTTTTTCCTTAAGGAATACTGAGAAAACAATCAATTCCATTGACTTGATCAAGGATGTACTACTAAAATAATAAAACTAAAAGAGGTTAATAAAGTATATCTTCTTGACAAATACAAACCTTCCAGAAATTCCAGAATTCACAGAGAAATACATGGGAGGAGTCAGAAAATTATAAAAGCTGGATTACAGCCAATTGTGGTTAAATCAGTTATGAAATAATTTTGTCCACATCCAGAATGATAGAAGTAAAGGGAGATTAACTAAAGTGGTTGTCTCTTCTATTTTTTTTTAGATTTTTTTTTTATTTATTAAAGATTTCTGTCTCTTCCCCACCGCCGCCTCCCCTTACCTCCCCCTCCCCCCAGTCAAATCCCCCTTCCTCGTCCACCCAAAGAGCAATCATGGTTCCCTGCCCTGTGGGAAGTCCAAGGACCACCCACCTCTATCCAAGTCTAGTAAGGTGAGCATCCAAACTGCCTAGGCTCCCACAAAGCACCGGACTGGAGCACCAGACTGAAATCTCAAGGTCCAAGTCAGGAGCGGAAGGAGAGAGAGCACGAGCAGGGAGCTCAGGACCGCGAGGGGGGCACCCACACACTGAGACAGTGGGGATGTTCTGTCGGGAACTCACCAAGGCCAGTTGGCCTGGGTCTGAAAAAGCTTGGGTTAAAACTGGCCTCGCTGAACATAGCAGACAATGAGGACTACTGAGACCTCAAGAACAATGGCAATGGATTTTTGATTCTACTGCACCTATTGGCTTTGTGGGAGCCTAGGCAGTTTGGAGTCTCTTCTATTTTCTCTGATAAATGCATTGTCCTAAAATTCTAGTTAGTATAATTTTCTTTCTTGCTCCTTGATATTCAATAGTTTTTTAATACATTTGTCTAAAAATTTTTCATTACCTTATTCATTACACAGAACTCTACACCATTTTATCGTGAATAATATGTGGTCAGTGTGTCTGTTGTATCTGTGTTTACTGTAGTGCATGTTCTCCTGTGTGTGGGTAGCATGTATGATACCCATCTAAAAACAGAGGCCAGAAGAAATCTTCAAATGTTTTTATCACTTTGCCTTTTTTCTTTGAGAAAAGATTTCTCCCTAAACCCAGGAACCAACAAGCCCTGGAAATGCTCATGTTTTTATTCCCCACCATTCTGAAGTTACAAGTGTGCATAGCCACATTCAACTTTTTAAATACGTACATGGTTATCAAACAAGCAAACCAAGAGCTAACAATGGGCTTGTCTCCACAGCTTGATTTCTGGTATCCAGATGCTACTCATGATGTTGCTGCTAATATGACAGTGGATTTCCGAGTTAATGAGAAGGATTCTCAAACTATCCAGTCTATCTTGGAACAACATAAAATGAACTATGAGTAAGTGCTGGAGAAATATCCATTTATGTTTCATAATCAAAGTTTGGGTAACTTTGAAATTTTGGGGATGTTTTACAAATCTTTGAGGTCTTGAGGGTAGATTTTATACATGAGTACACTGTATTTCCATCATTTCTCACCCTCTCTCTCCATCCTCCAACTCTTCCAGGGTCATTCCATCCACAGCCTCTGGAATTTATGACGTCATCTTCTATAATTATTGATACACACACACACACACACACACACACACACACACACATCCTTGCTGAGATCACTTAGCATTGTTCATAGGTACATGTATTTAGGGATGACCACATAGGACTATATAACCTATCAAGGGCCTCTTCCCTGAAGAAAAGTGATCATCTCTAATTCAGCAGTTATAGACTTCTTGTAGCTCTTCAACTAGCAAAGTTTGTCCCATCCATGTTGGTGTGTTGACTGTTATGGTCATTATGCAAACCTTGTGTAGACAATTATATTGTTGCGCCGGGCGATGGTGGCGCATGCCTTTAATCCCAGCACTTGGGAGGCAGAGGCAGGTGGATCTCTGTGAGTTCGAGACCAGCCTGGTCTACAGAGCTAGTTCCAGGACAGGCTCCAAAGCCACAGAGAAACCCTGTCTCGAAAAACCAAAAAAAAAAAACCAATTATATTGTTGGGATTTCATGGGTGCCGAAAACTGGTTGTGTCTCGAAGTCACCATCTTTCAGCAGAAACCCTGATCCTGTAGTTCTTACAGTTCTTATACCTTCTCTTCCAAGTCCTCAAAACCTAGTTGAAAAGATTGTATCCTAGATGTCCAAACTAGGGCTGGTCACCCCACAGTTGACCAGTTGAGGATCTTTGCAAGACTCCATCTCTTGCAAAATGAAGTTTCTTTGGTGAGCTAAGTCTATGGGTATATGTATAAGGATTTAGAATGTAGTTGGAAGCTATAGTGATTTAGAAGCAGTAGCAGTAATAAATCTTCCTCTGGGGCAGTGGTTCCCAACCTGCACATTGTGACTCCTTGGACAAACATTTGTCTCCAAAATTATTTACATTATAATGCATATCAGTAGCAAAATTACAGTTATGAAGTAGCAATAAAAATAATTTTATGTTTGGGGTTACCACAACATGAAGAATTGCATTAAAGGATCACAGCATTAGAAAGGTTGAGAACCACTGCTCTAGGTAGGTTCTATGACCTCTCTAGCCATAGGAATTGACTAGGTCTACAGTATCAGTAATGAATTGCTTTCTACTGAATTGTCTTTAAGCCCAACTAGAAAGCTATTGTTTATCCTTAATATAAAAGTCCCAGTGGCCTGGTATGGTAGCATATGCTTTTAACCCCAGCACTCTGGAAGGAGAAGCAGGGGAATCTCTGTGAGTTCAAGGACAACCTACCCTTCATAGAAAGACCCTGTCTCAAAAAACCAAATAGTAACAACCATAAAAAGTGCAAGAAAGAAAAATGGAAGACAGGAAGGAAGATAAAAGTGTTACTAGGGGATATCTTGCCAGATGATCATTGCTATGGTTCATAGATTTTTTTTCAAACAGGTATGACTGCTGATTGTTTCTCTCCATTAGAAGCTTACATACATCTTCTGATATTATACAATCTAATCCTCAGGGAGAAAGTTTCCAGGTAGTTCCAGAAAGTCATGTGTCTGAAGTGTGTAGTGTCTTCAGCAATAGGTCTTACCTTTGAATAGCCTATATTGTCTTGGAAGGGTATAACTTGTAATTCCTGACCAACAACATGAAGAGATGTTTCCCTTGTCTGGAACTTAGGGTTTTGTTAATAATCTAATAAAACAATATGCTTTTCTACAGCTTTTTCAAATATTTTAGTGTTTTAGTTTTCTCTACTTTCTCCATTTAACCTCTTCAGGTTAAGTTCTTCTCCCTGTTTATCCTCCTCTCCCTTTCTACTTTCCAGGCTTCTGCATTTATTCCAGATCTACTCACAGTTAAAGAACTGGGTCACAAATAGGAGAGAACATTTGGTATTTGTCTTTCTAGATATGGGTTACCTCATTCAGTAAAATATTTTACAGTTATATCCATACAATGAAACTATTTTAAAATTGGGACTGCCAAACACTAAAGTATTATGTATAGAGGATAAAATTCACAGTTTCTTTCAGACTATTGGAGTACATTTATGGAGGTGATAGAGTTATTGGCAGTTCAGTCTCCATCTTACATTTGCTCTGATCTGAATAAATAGCAGCAGCCTTCAGAAGCAGAGGGCTCAGATGTGAACAAGCAGGGCAGCCTAAGAAGGGCATATCATCACAACTGATGACAGGTCAGGATTTATGGACTAATTGTAATAATCTGCACTGTCTTCTTTTTTAAATTGAACTGATATATAAAAAATATTCATTCTCACACGTACAGAATGAGAGAGAGAGAGAGAGAGAGAGAGAGAGAGAGAGAGAGAGAGAGAGAGAGAGAGAGAAATTAACTTCATTCTTTGGGAGAGAAAAATTGACCTCAACAAAAGCAAAGCAATAGAACAAGACTTAAACTGCAAAAGAGAGAACTTCAAATAACAAAAGTTACAGGAGTAAGTCATTTTGCCTCATGGAACAGTAAAAGGAAATTAGAATTGATTGAACAACAACCATGAGCCGTATACCACTCCAGTCTCTCTATATAGATTTACTACATAACCAAACTTCTGACTTTTGATTTGTGCTACAGTGGCTACATCCTTCAGTTTACATAATTAATAAAGACCTGATATCAGTTCCTAGTATTACTTAATTTTCACAAAGAAACTAGCCCAAACTAAAACACAGCAGTGCTCAGGCAAATTCTATATAATCTGGTTTGAACAGCAGGATCAAAAATGAAGAGTTCTATTTTCCTTCCAATGCAGACAAAATATACAATGTTTGACATGACCATAGATGGTGATGTGAACCACTGGAAGACTGAGACAAGGGACTGACATCATGCATCTAATCAGATACTGACCTTCCCCTCCTGGGTCCTGCAGCCCTTTCTTATCTGAAGTGGCCTTGTAATGAGAGCCTCACAAGGGTCACTTTATCTGACACCCAGAGGGTTTCTTGTTTCCTGTATCAAAAAGCAAAATGCTAAACTATTTACTAAAATTAGGTTTATCTACTTACTACAATGTTTCTAGAAAGTGTCTCAATTTAGTTTCAGACATGTGGAAGCCAGGTAATTAAATATCTTCCTCATAAATATAAATATGAAAAGCTATCGGTAAAAACAAAAAAAAACATTTAAAATTCTGTACCCAAGTACATAATTTTATTTACATATGAATTATGTTTATTACTTGGTGTCAGTCCATAACAGAGGAGAGTTCTAAGAAAATGGCTTGGCTGACTAAAGCTGCAGAAATTGGCTGGAAACAATAATTCGCTTAGCCTAGACACTCTATATTAAACAGAGCACACAGACCATTATTCAATCTAAGGCACCTACACATGGTATTATTTAATTTTCAGAAAATTAAGCTACTAAAACTGATTTGATTTTAAACTAGCATCTTAGTTCCTTTTTATTTATTCTTTTACAAAGTCATAAAAGATCAAATACAGAGTAAAAATAATAAGTATGTACTTGTACTAAGAAGCCCAAGCAGACTGGCAAATGGGAAAAATACACATACTGAATTGGGAGCCAGGGGGGCAGATACCGCATTTCAATCACAGCTAAAATCATATGTCTTTTTAATAATTTATCACATTGAGATAATCACTAGCACTCTTTTCTTTGATCAAAAATTAAAATTAGAAAATAAAGTTATTCATAAAAATTAATTCAGAAGCAAGCTGTTAAGTCAATAAATCTTAGATGGTACAATAGGATAAAATCATAATAAGAACTCCACAAGATTATATGGAATTGCAAGGTACAAATATAAACTCACACAGTGACATTCAACACTTTAGGTCAATGCTTGATTACCTAATAATATTCATCCAGATACAAATTTATGTTTCAAATGTAAATCTGTCATGTTAAATACTTGTCTCAATCAGATAAAGCTAATGACTTACTTAGAGTGCTATTCCATTCACTTTTCTTTTTACTGTGAGCATACAGCTGTTATTTCTTAGACATGTGAGCTTGGCTGCAAGAGATAAAGATCATGGTTTATAAAAATAAATAAAAATGAATAGGGGAGTGGTAGGAAAAACATTCTGAAGCAAAACTGCCTGTGCCCAGGCTCATCCAAGTCTGTTATTTGTCGCTATTTAAAATGTGATATTAAAGGAGCTATTTCACAGGATTTTTATGAGGAGTGACTGATTCTACAGGGTTGGTTCCTTTCATTAGCTCAGGAAGAGGAAAGGTCATTCATGTGCATGTGTACATAAGCTTTCACACACAAACACATTCAGTGCAATGGAGAACTGAAGGTCCTTATCAGGTGTTCTTCCTCTCTCTAGAGAACAAGTCTATACCATAAAGTTTATTTTTCACTGTATGATATTCCTCAGACATCAGGAAATCCATGTCATCAAATCCAGAGATCAATGCACATGGTAACCCAATTAGGAAACTATCAAAATCCAACTTTGTAAAATCTAAAAGTATATTTGTAAAATAACTCTGATATAACATAGTCATCAAGGGAGTACATACCAGTTGTATAAAACAAGCTAACAACAAGCTCCCCCCCCCCGCGCCGCCTCTCTCTGTCTCTGTCTCTCTCTCTCTCCATCTCACACACACACACACACACACACACACACACACGGCAGTTAGACATTGGCTCATAAATATCTCACCTTTCTTTTATACTCTCTAAAAGTAGCCTTGAAATTATGGCAAGGGAGAATAGAATAAGGTGGGGATTCCAAACAGAGATAGAGGCAAAAGGAAGGTGGAGTCAGAGAGATGCCATGTAGCTGCCAAAGGACTAACATGCCAGCACTGGTAAGCCACAGCCTATGGCAATACATAGATTAATAAAAAGGGGGTTATTTTAAGAGTTAGCTAAAAATAAGCTTAAGCTATTGGCCAAACAATGTTGTAATTAGTACAGTTTCTGTGTTATTATTTGGGTCTGGGTGGCCAGAAAATGAACAAGCAGTCTCTGTCTACACATGTGTTCAAGAATAAGTTCATGATCCTGGACAGCAAATCCACAAATAGAAATACATTAAAATATTTATGCACATAATGAAAATAGCACTGTTGAAACAAAGTTGAAGTATTTTGGATTCTAATTCCCAACTCCAAATACACAGATACTTTAACTACAGGGTTAACAACATGGTTGAGTGAGTAAAGGAGTTTGCTAATGTATCTGTCTGCCTAAGTTTCGTCTCAGACATCCACATGAGAAGAGAGAACTGACTCCTACAAGTCCTCCTTGGCCTCTACACACACAAAACACACACACATGCATGCACACACATATGCATGCACACACTCAATAAATAAACAAATGAATGTGTAAAAAGTTACAGATTTTAAGCATACAGTATTTCTGAGCAATAGCTTCCTTATTTGTTATATGGTAGTAATATTAACAGGATCAAACAATGTATATAAAACAGAATCTGGACCATGTTAAACACATTTAGAACAGAGAACAAGAGAAAATTTAAGAGTTAGTAGTTTGATATGTTTAGAAGTTTGGGAGAAAGGTCAACACTGAAATTTCAATACAGACAGACCTTATGTGGCCAGAAATACTCCAATCTATAAGCTCTTGGAAATAGTGAGAAGAGTTGATGCAAGAAGAGATGAAAATTGAAAGTGGAGGCCTAAGCGTTTTGACCCCAACAGTTTCACCCTCTCAATGACTTTCTGACTCTTTTTTTACCCCTTCAAAAATCACCCTAGCCACTCATATTCTAGCTCTATCATTAGATAACATATTTGAAAACATTGTGCCTTAGGTTTTGTCATCAGTCAAATGAGGGTAAGGATTCCTTGTAAAGATGAAGTGACTTAATGAGCATAAAAGTTTAGAAAAATACTTGGTTTGTGCTAAGTGCTGAATTCCCAGTTTTATTGCCTTCATTGTTGTTATTCGACTTTCTCCCTAGATTTCAAAAGCTAAGCAATAAAATCTGTTTAGTAGATTTGTGCATGAGAATGCTCACTGCTGCCTGTGTGATACAGATGTGCCTGTGTGTACTTTGGAAGCTAGGTGCATTATATAGATACAGTCTGAGTCAGATGTGTGGTTTCAAACATGCCACTAGTTCATTGTAAGTGAAAAAAGCAGTAGAAATAATTACTTTTATTTAACTAAATATAGATCAAATATTACTATTTAAGCATATAAGCAATATCAACCATATTAGTGAATTATTTTACATACAAATTCTTTGAAATGTCATGCATAATATACATTTACTATAATCTTTACTTCTGGGCAAGGTTGTTATAAGTTCTGGATAGCAACATGAATCCAGAACTATCATAATGGTATACATAGCCCAGAGAGATGGGGGAACAGACGCCACACAATACTTGTTTATAGGAGATGACTAGGGCAGAACAATCAGGAAATGGGATTTGTTTTCGATAGAGGAGAGGAAGAGGCACTTTTCTGCAAATGAAAGATAAATGTTCTCTTTCCTGTGATAAAATGTTCATGTGATAAATGTGTTTTATCATCCTGCTGTCAAACAGAATTCTGATACACAATCTACAAGAAGAGATTGAGAAACAGTTTGATGTGACTGATGAAGTCTCAGGCAGGCACAGCTATGCAAAATACAATGACTGGGGCAAGGTATGGTGTAAAATGCCTAGTATAGTCTTTTTTAAATGACTGTGTTCTTTTGCCCAAGGAAATTTTCCTTTATTTTAATTCTTTGAATTTGATTTTGTTCTTAAGATTGTTTCTTGGACTGAAAAAATTGTAGAGAAATATCCTGAAATGGTCTCAAGAATCAAAATTGGATCAACTTTTGAAGATAATCCGTTATATGTTCTCAAGGTAAAAATAATTCAAGAACCATTGATCAGCTTGTTGTCTTAAAACATGGGCACAAAAGTCACTTAGTGGTAGCTGAGATAAATTTAAATTTGGAAATCATTTCATTGTTTGAAAGTTTAAACTCTGGATGTCAATTCAGGAACATATATTACACTCTCTGATGCAATCAAAAACACAGGAGATATGCAGTTACTAGAGATTTCATAATGAGCAAACCAAGAAATATTTCACAGGATAACTCTGTTATAATGGTTTGCAGTGTCCCTGTCTACACACCTCTTTCCAATCTACTGAGATGGAATGAAACTAGTGAATGAATATCATGATGAAAAGGTTAAATATTACGCATGCGTAAGACCAGAGCTTATCAGAGCTCAGGATTCATGAAGGAACCATCACTCAACTACTACCTGACGCTGTAGACACAAAGATTCTGCTCCCTGGCAGCTCATTAATAACTAAGAAGGCATCCATATTGTTGAAATGGGGGTGGCGGGGTTGCATGCCCAACACCCCGGCTGCCTGGCTAGCTTATGCCCGAAATAACAACACACAAACTGTATTCATTTAATCACTGCTTGACCCATTATATCTAGCTTCTTCTCGGCTAACTCTCGCACCTGGACTAGCCCATTTCTTATATTCTGTGTAGCACCCCAAGGTGCGCTTACCTGGAAAATTCTAGCCTACATCCATCTTGGGTTGGAGCTTCATCGTGAGTGTGCCTCAGAGAGCAGAGCTGTCCCGTCTGCCCGCGAGAGAGGAGCCTGGCATCTCTGAGCTCACTTCCTCTTCCTCCCAGCATACTATTCTGTTTACTCCACCCACCTATGTTTTAACCTATCAGGGCCAAGGCAGTTTATTGAACCAATAAAATCAACAGATTTATATATGACACTCTCACATCACCATATCATATATCTCCATTAATCGGTGTCTCCATCCACCTAAACTAAATCTGAACTCTGTTTAAAACAGAAACCTTTCAAATACCAGATGCAGATCCTGTACTTCACTTAACATACAGTACCAGGCCACACCCCAGGCTGAATGCTTCCAGTTTATGAACTATCTTTAAAATTCTTAGCACAGAACATTAACAATGGAGTAAGGGAAACAATATATAGTGTGGTTGCTTTTTTTATTTTTGTGGGTACATAGCTATTTTTTGATACAATTTTGAGTTTGCTGCATACCCCAGGCTGACCTGAAACTCAGGAGTGCTGGGATTACAGGTATGCATGTGACATCCTGTCCAAGAAGAGGTTGTAGGTTTTAAATTTTTTATTACTTGTGTGTGTGTG
Source organism: Microtus obscurus (assembly GCA_963919715.1). Classification (NCBI taxonomy): domain Eukaryota; kingdom Metazoa; phylum Chordata; class Mammalia; order Rodentia; family Cricetidae; genus Microtus; species Microtus obscurus. Next base: position 1,155,768 of record CAWTZC010000310.1, on the reverse strand, counting down.
TGTGTTTTGTGTACATGTGTGTCGTTGCATGCATGTCATGGAACATGTAGATGACAGAGGCCAACTTTCAGAGTCAGTTCTTCCCTTTCATCATATGAATCCTAAAGACCGAATTCAGGTCATGAGGCTTAGCACCAAGTGCCTTTATCCACTGAGCCTTCTCAATGACACTATATTTCATTTTCTGAAGATATGTTTTATCCTTAATAGGATGTATTTGCTTGGAGAGCTGCATATGAATATGTACATGTGAATGTTGGTATCCAAGGGAGTAAAAGGAGGAATCAGTTGCCCTGGAGCTGGAGTTCCAGGCAGTTTCAAGTCACTAGAAATGGGCTCTGGGAACAGAACTCAGACCCACTGCGAAAGCAGTACTTTAACTATCTTTTTATCCCCTGACTGTGTTGTTTTTGTTTTGTTTGCTTTTTAGAAAACCTTAAAAGCCACTTGAAACCTTGGAAAATTTTTTGAAAAAAAATTGTCCTGTAATAGATGAAGAATTATGTATAGATAGAATAGCTGATCTTCCCTGAAGACAGTAAGCATAAGCATGGTTCATATTCAACAACAGGAAAATAATTTTTTGAGAATATGAATTACTGAATGATAAGAAACTAAAAAGTGAACCAATGCAAAATAATCCCTTCTTTTAACAGATTGGGAAAAAAGATGGAGAAGGAAAGGCTATCTTCATGGACTGTGGCATTCATGCACGAGAATGGGTCTCCCCAGCTTTCTGTCAGTGGTTTGTCTATCAGGTAAGTGAACCAATCACAATCAGCTACTCTCTAACTGGTCTCCAGACTTTACTGACTGACAACATTCCTTTCCAAAAGTGTGATGTTCCACCTAATTAGAGAAATCTCCATTTTCCTCTGGCAGCACATACAGGCCTGAATTTTATTCATCATTTTATAAATCCTTAAACTCTACCTGAAAGTTTATGATAATGAAAACACCTTCTTTTAGCTGCAATACTGACATTTATCCTGTAGTTATATAATAATCTGATACCTCTTTTATGCTATAAACTGAAATATTTTTTTTGATAAACTCAGAACATAAATTTTTACTTTGTTTAACTTATTTCATTGGTCATATACAAACTTGGGGTTTTCCTACTTAACTTCTTTTCAACTGAGAAACAGCTTGTATTATACTAATAGATCTAGTTTGTATGTTTCTGAATATCTACTGACAATGTATTTGACACATGCTATTTTAACTTTCTCCACCAACTGTCTCACATAGCACTTTGGAACACCCACAGCACTGATTGTTGGACCCACAAACACATTCACTAGGAAAGATGCTGCATAGTATTGACTTATAACTTTGGTTATTTTGACAATTCCAACTAAAGGCCAAAACCCCCTTTTAAGCAACAAACAATAACAAAGCTCTATGACTGCAAGGAATTTCCTGCATGCTGTCAATCTCAGCCCTGGGACAGCTGTGCAGAAGAACTAGATTGAGGCTGTTCTGGGCTGCATGGTGAGATCTTCACACACATTTTCTCTCTCCCTTTGTCTCTGTCTCTGAAACACATACACACATATGCATGCACCTGTCCTGAGAGGAATTTTCCAAGAATGGGGAGGGGTTTTGTTTGTTTTTGTTTCTGAGAATTTTGATAGCTACAGAAAACTCATATAATTGTTGGAATTTATGCCAGAAAATAGAAACACTGACAGGCTGAATTTGTGACATTTAAATTTCTGTTTTCTCAATATTGTTAGAAATTGAACCCAATGTTTTGTGATTGCTAGGAAGCATATACTATTGCCAGAGATTTTTATTAATTTTGTGAGACCAGGAGAATGACTGAGTCAGTAAAGTGCTAGCTACACAAGCATGAAGACCAGAATTCAACCCCCAGTATCTATGTAAAAAAATAATGGGCAAAGTGCATGCTTACAATCCTAACATGGGGGGAAGGGACCCGGATAAGGCAGAGACAAATGATCCTTGGGGTCTTCTGGCATTCGCTCTTGCTAAATGTTCAAGCTCTGAGTTCAGTGAGAATAGAGAAAAATTAAGGTAGACATCTGAATCTGCTGTCAATCTCTGGCCTTCACTCCCAGTTGCACACAACACACCTGTACACACATGCACATGTGAATTTCTCTGGCTTGGAGGTATGAATCAACAGCACACCATATGCTTGGTATGTGCAAGAACTTGGGTTGAGTCTACAGCACAGAAAAGGATTTTTCTTCAGTCATATTTATAAATATTTATGAATCTTCTCCAATGTTCCTGTCTCTCTAGGTTCACAGATTTGAGCTATATTTATTTAAGGGACACAAGACAATTACCTTATCAAGTACCTGGCATTATCCCCTTCCACTTGATTGTATTTTTTCTGTGGTTATACAGGCTACATCTGGCAGTTTCTATTATGGATAATTAAGTTAACCTTTGAAGAATGTTCATTTCAGTACATGTCCCTGCATTTATTAAGTGCTTTTTCCCTATAATTTATATGGGTCATTTATCCTTATGTACTTTTTAAAACTGTTTAAAATCTTGTAACCTTGGAAAACAACTCAAAGAGTGGAAGCTATGGTTAATAGGATCTAGCTTTCTCAATAGCAACCTCACTTTCTATCCCCTCTAGGCCACTAAGAGTTATGGAAAAAACAGAATCATGACCAAACTCTTGGACCGGATGACTTTTTACGTTCTTCCCGTATTCAATGTAGATGGATATATTTGGTCATGGACTCAGGTACTGCTCTATATACATTTGTTGCATTTAAGAAATTTATTAGTCACTGATTTTAATGCACATGTATTGTTGGTTATTATGTTTAAGGTTTGGGTGACTATTTGATTCCAATTCAGAAAAGTAACTTTTTAGATTTTTAAGAATTATTTTTCTATAATCTTTGAGAATTTCATACAATACACGTTTATCTTCTTTATTCTCCACTCTCATCTCTTTCCAGAATCACTTTCACATCCATACTCACCCAACTTCATGTTTTCTGTCTGTTTTAAAAAACAAAGCAAAACAAACAAACAAAAAACATGGAGTCCAGTTTGTATCAGCCGACTACTCTGGAGTATGGGGCTTACCCTGGAGTTCTTGATATACCCAGTATCATTAAAGAAAACTGACTCTCTTTTCCCAGCAGCAATCAAATGTCAATAGCTCCTCATTTAGGGTGGGACTTCCTACCCACCTCCCCATTTGATGCTGAACTTTTGTCTGATGTATCCAGTGCAGATCCAGTGCATGCTGTCATGTCACCATGAGTTCACGTGTGTCTGCCCAGTTGTGTCTGGAAAACAGTTTTCTTGTTGTCAACCACCTCTTCTGGCTCTTCACATTCTTTCCAATCTCTCTTCCCCCTAGGAAAGGAAAAGGTATGATACAGGTATCCCACTTAGGAAAGTACTATTTAGGGCTGATCATTCCCAAATTTCTTATGTTCTGTCCATTGATCAACTGTAATATTCTAGTTGCAAGGGTATTACTAAAATAATATGAATGTTTTGCTTCTTTCCAAGGCAGGTAATGGTCATTTTCTAATACAGAAAACTAATCAACTATTTTTCATAAACTTATGGAAAATTTTCATCAATGCTAAAAATATTAAGATTAAAAATTGTGTCTAAAAATTAGATATTGTAAGAAAGCATTTCTTTGTAATAAAGGAAATCAGGTTAGCTATAGAGATTTCAAATGATCTTGTAGACACATACTGAGAGAATCTGAGTTGGTAACACTGCACATGTGTCCACACTCTGATGTCCCTTCTGGCAGGACCGAATGTGGAGAAAAAACCGTTCCAAGAACAAGAATTCTACCTGCATTGGCACTGACCTCAACAGGAACTTTGATGTTTCATGGAACTGTGAGTTGCAGATTTATTGTCAAGAAAATGATTTTGCATTTAGACCATGAATTTAAATAAACTACCTATTTATTTCAGCAATAATAGAGACCCCCTGAGTTATTGTTGATTTCCTTCTCTCTTAAATAGAAGATAATCATCAGTTCCATGGAAAGATTTTTGAAGGTTTTCTGTGGGAGGAAACAGGAAAAAAATGTTGCATATCTATTGAGCCACCTCTTACTGAACATTAAACACACACACACACACACACACACACAAACAGATATTTTGGTGATTTGGGTGATTTGGGTTACCACTTTTTAACTTTATAGAAGTTGAGAAATACCAGTGGTTAAAACCAACATAAAAGTAATGATGCTTCAGTTGTTCAATGAAGAACAATTAGGGATGAGAGCAGTTAAAAAGTGTATTAGGGATACAGTGACCAGTTAGACCTGTTACTTCAGACGATGCGTTCATTTCTACACACATTATTTTATCATTGCATACTTTAGAGAGACCATACCTCTGCCCCAATTTGTGCATTTTTTTTCTTTACCTACTTTGGTTTGTAAAAAGTGACCATACCTTTTTTTAAAAAAAATAAACTTTATTATAAAACGCTTGAAAATAAAAAAGTCAATACACTAATTTTTATATGTATGTTTTCTGTTCAAAGACTTTTTAATGTATGTCAATGTATTAGCATGGAACTTGAGCCAATGATGCTAACGTGGAGCTTTCCATACCTCTTAACTCTATTCTACTGTAATGAATATTGAAATAGCAGCAGCTATCCTTAATCAATAGACAGACTTCTCCTGAAAGAAACTGAAGAAACCTGGGCTCACTACAGGAGATTTACACCAGTTCTCAATAGTCAGAGCTGGGGTTGAATGGAAACTGGTGTAGATCTAGGCTCTAAGCCTTGGGATGCTTGTGTTTTTACTATAACCTGAAAAAGGATGACAAATAAAGCTAAGAATATTTCCACAGTCTGTGGGACATATGTCCACAAAACCTCTAATGACCATGTAACTGGAGATATCTCGTGTCTTAAACTTTGGGTGAACCAAAAGAGGCAGGGGTGGTGTTAGTGGACAGTGCATTGTGATCTCATCCACATTTCTTCTGTAGCTTCTTCAAACACCGCAAACCCATGCCTGCATGTGTACAGGGGCCCTGCAGCAGAGTCTGAAAAAGAGACAAAAGCTGTGACTAACTTCATTCGAAGACATAAGAACTCAATCAAGGCTTATATCACCTTTCATTCCTACTCCCAAGTGCTATTATTTCCTTATGGCTACACACCTAAACTGCCACCCAACTATGATGATCTGGTATGTAATACTTACATATACATATATGTACACATATGCTTGTGTACATTTACACCATCATTAACTTTGAATCCATTTTTCAACAGCTTTGAGGTATGCTGAAATGGTTTCACTTTGTTTGGTTGGTTGTTTTGAAACAAAGTCTTAATATGTAATTCAGACTGGCCTTGAATTCAATATGTGACCCAACCTCAACTTACACTCACCATCTACCCTGACTCAGCTTCCCAAATCCTAGAAATACACTTTTGCCACCACACCAAGACCTCACATTTTAAATACCAAAAAATTAGGGCTAGTGAAAGTTTACTCTGTAGTTAAATCTTTAAATATTTTGTTTGATAGTTATAAACACAATAAAATATTAAATGTGATTATAAGAAAATTTTTATAAGGAAAAGGAATCTAGACCAACCAGAATAGAATTCTAATATTGAATGATCTCGATATAGAATTCTAATATATGCAGTAAAATAGAATTCTAATACAATAGTATTTAATACTTTCTTTGGGTTATACTATAAAACCATGCAAGGTAAAAGCCTAATTGAGCAGCAGAAGCAGCTATTTCTAACCTCCGGACACCAGACAGAAAGAGATCCAAGATAATTTTCCCTATTAATAATCTGAAAAAAATGAATTCTTCTGCTATATAGAAAACACAAGAATATTATAGTGTTCTGTCAGTAAGAATATGATATCATTTCAAGTCAGTGATCCACTTAACATTATTTTTCTTTCTCTGCATCTTATTTGATCATATAAGCTTTAGGAAGAACACCATAATTGCATAGTTAACCTGCACACATAGGTAACTCTCTTGAATTCCTGTAGAAGAAAATATGGGACGCATACAAGGTCTGGTGTCCCAAATTACATAGTAGCTGGAGATATAGTTAATGCTGTGGCTCAGACATTTCAAAACTACTTAGGAGAAATTTGGGTCATAATTTTTATCTCGACATCACTCAATTGTATTCTTTTTAATTAAAAATTTTATTACATTTTATTTATTCATTTTTGTCAGTGAGTCTATATAGAACATAAAGGAGCACTGCTTTTGGAGAAAGTCAAAGAAAATCTTGAAGGACTGCACAACATGAATGAGCATGGTTTTTATTCACAACAGTAAAACTGCATGTAAAACAAAATGAATTCCTGTTAGTCAAAACTATTAGATTCTCTTGTGATCATTTATAACCATAGTACAGACATTGCTTAATATGTTTATTTACATCTTTCTAAATTTTAGCATGCATTTTATTAAAAAATGAGTTGTATTCTTTACAGTGGCATTTAATATTAGCTAAATCTGAGATTCAAGCAACCATTAATTCCATCTATACATGAAGAAAATACATTAGTATTCTGTAACTGCACTGTAGCGTATGATCCAATCTAGCTAAGAAACTGAACCCATAAGTTACTTAATTTGTGCAGATACAGCAAGGCAGTTGCATATATGAAAGAAAGGAAAGTAGGGATGAAAATGCACACATATATACATAGCAAGTCTTTCTGAGTAAATTGCAAGCTTTTACACAGCAGCATATTTATTTATATATTAAGTAAAATAAATTCCTTAATCAAATACATTTATACATAGCATTGGAAAGCATTCATTTGGAGTTCACATATATTAAATATTGTGTTCACTAGCATTTATTTCAACAATTACTTTCCTACCACAAACAACTGATTAAATATGAATAAGTGCCATGCCAGGAGAAACCCTAGTATAACAGGACAATTTTAATGATGAGTAAGCTATACTAGAGATGCAGTTCAGTGGTCAAGTGTTTGGCTATTATACAGTATTCTATATTAGATTCCCACACATGCATGACACATACAAGTTTAGTCAATGAAGAGTTAAAAAAAATGAATCAACTACATTTCTTCTATTACACAAGTAGAGAATGTTTTGTATCAATAATGGACTTATTACAGAGAAAGGGATGGAAGAAAATAATTTCTTAATATATAAATCCAAAAGAGAATCTGAAAGAAAGGACACACCAGCTAAAAGGATGGTTTCTCTGTATAGAGCACTTGTTTTTGAAGATGATCAGAATTTGAGTCCCAGCATCCACATGGTAGCTCACAACCATCTGTAATTTCAGTTACATGTTGGAGGAAAACTGCTTGTTGATTCCCAGCTGTCTGGCTAGCATAGACCCAAAATAATCACACAGAAACCATATTAATTCAATTATTACTTGGTAGTGCTAACTTCTTATTGGCTAACTCTTACATATTAATATAACCCATTTCTATTAATCTGTGTATCACCACGCATCTGTGGCTTACTGGCTAAAGTTCCCAGCATCTGTCTTCGGTGGCTCCATGGCTACTCTCTAACTCCGCCCTTCTTTCTCCCAGCATACAGCCTAGCTTTCCCTGCCTAGTTCTGTTCTTCCCTGCCATAGGCTCAAAGCAGTTCCTTATTCATTGACCAATAAAAGCAACACACAAACAGAAGGCCCTCTCACACCAGTTACTCTCTTCTGACCTCCATGAACATCAGGCACCAGTGTGATGCTCATACATACATATAAGCAAAAACATTCAAACATTTATATACTTACATAAATAAATCTTTAAACTATTTTTAAAAGGATAAAGAGAAAGAGATAAAATGCAACATTATTCCATATAATTGATTGATTGCACTTTGATAATATTCTTACCTAGTCATTTACATTATTTTGATCTTCCAGTACTAAATAACCAATAAAATTGGTTTTTGACTCCTAAAAATGTATTAATATAGTATTCTGTAATCCAATCTCACTTTTCTCTCTAGTTAAAGGTCTCAAGAATTGCAACTGATGTTCTCTCAACTAGATATGAAACCCGTTACACCTATGGTCCAATAGCATCAACAATGTGTAAGTTTTACCTCTCATTTACTATGGTTGTTTATCTGTCTATGTTATTAGTAAATAAAGTTATCAAATTTGTAGATTATAAATTCCAGCTGTTGCAAGAGGTTCTACATTATATGTGCACCTGAAAGGCAAGATTGCCTGTCTTCTGCATTAGGTCAATTTGTGGAACAAATCACAATGAACTTCTACAAACCTATAAAATTAAGATAAACTATTAAATCAATAGAAATGTATAGCTTACTTCATCTACTGATCTGTTCCACAACATAATGTTTAATCTTTGCCAAAACAAGAATTAATTGGGGCAGAGGCAACATCTAGTTTCATCTACTTAACTGATTCTTCAATCCTTTGTTCTTGTCTCCATTATAGTAATGTCTTCCCCTTAATCTATGGTATGTGCACGTGTTGACTCATAATCTCTTTTTCCTATGATCCATTCTTCCTGTTACATGTAAATGAATATGTGTGGTATAGTAGGAAAAAAGTTGGTAAGGTTTGAACTCTCTTGTTTTATTTAGATTCTCACTACAATTTCTAATTCTTTAATATTATACACATGTAAAAAGTATTATAGACTTTCATTGCTATTGGCTTTTTACTTAGTTTGCTTAGCCTTACAGAACTTTCTTATCTCTTATTCTTTCTACGTGGAATCAATGAACTTTCCACAAGGTCAGCTATTTGTTTTGACTTTAATACCAGAATAGGCTCTGTTGAGACTACTCAACTGGGGAATTATAATTCAGATGCAGCCACAGACAATAAGTTAAAAATGAGCATAGCTATGTTCATATAAACCTCCATTCTCAAAAACAGGAGGAAATAGCTTGTCAAGTCCCAGAATGTGTTCTAAGTATCATTTGTAATTCTTTGTCAACTAATTTGCTAGCCACTAGGCTCAACACTTAATTCTCATGATCTAAATTAATCCTCACAAAACACACCAAACCATGAGCAAATATTACCTCCTAGTTACAAAGACTGGCAAGGGAATTACAAAGTTAAGTTATAACAAAACCAAAGTCCTCTCTGCTGTGCATATGACTTTCCTTATTTTTTTGTGACTTATTTGTGAAAATAAGCTTTCTTATTTTCAACTAATAAAATGAACAGTCAAAACATTATTTTATTTTTCCAAAGACCAAACTCTGTGTATCAAAGTAATTTTTCGTCTTATAGCAGGAATTATAGTTGCTAGGATGTCTCTATCAAACTGTTCCCCTCAAGGCTCAGGGAACACTGTGGAAGAGAGGGCAAGAAGAGTGTAAGAGCCAGAAGGGAAGGAGGACACCAAAAAACCAATGTCCTCTGTTGTCCTAGGAGTGGCAGGCTGCATCCCCGGCATCCGGCCGCCCACATGGCTAGCTTATGTGTTAATACACACAAACTGTATTCATTTAAACACTGCTTGGCCCATTTCTATCTAGCCTCTTCTAGGCTAATTTTCACATATTAATCTAGCCCCTTTCTAATCATCTGTGTAGCCCACGAGCTGGCTTACCAGGAATGATCTTAACCTGCATCTGCCTGGCGTGGGAGCATCATGACGACTCACTGACTCAGCTTCTTTCTCCCAGCATTCTGTTCTGTTTACTCCACCCACCTAAGGGTTGGCCTATCAATGGGCCTAGACAGTTTCTTTATTGATAAGAAATCACTCCCACATCAGTCCTCTAAATTACACAGGCATAGCTTATATGAAATTACAGAGACTGAAGAAGCATGGGCAGGACCTGCATGGGTCTGCACCAGGTCTTCTGCAATTACATTATTGCTTCTTGCTTAATAATTTTATGGAATTACTGAGTGTTAGAATTCTGAGTCTTGTGCCTTCTCTAGGGCTTTTTTTCACTGTTTCTCTTGTCCAATTCCAATGTGTTGATTTTATTTTATCTTATTATATTTTATCTATTATTATTCCCTAGAAGCCTGTCTGTTTTCTAATGGAAGACAGAAAGGGAGTAGATCCAAATGGAAGGAGAATTGGGAAGTAAATGGGAAGAGTATAGAGAGGAAAAAACATAATCAGGATATATTACATGAGAAAAAATCTGTTTTCAATATAAAGAAAATTAAAAGGAGTTATAGTTATAAGTTGATGTAAGTATTTTAGTTATCACTTCATAGCCCCTAACCTTACCATAAATGTAGGACACGGAACTAGAATTGATTCCTATACACTTCTTCAAAGCCAAGTGTGTTATGAATTACCCAAAAACATTTATTTGACTGTTTTCCATTGCAACCATGAAGATCAAAAAGAACAATGTAATTTCAGATGCTGAAAAGAAAGAACTGGCAAACTTAGGTACTAAATTGAGCAAAGGGGAAAATAGACACAGGAAACAGTGAACTTGTTACCTTCAGAGCTACCTTTAAATAACTGCTAAAGGAATCCTTCTAAATACAAAGGAAATAATAACAGAAAAAGGCTGAGAAGTGCAGGAGGAAAGAATAGTAGACTGGGAGTAGAGAGAACAGATAGGTTAGTAGATAATAGAGACATATGCATATATATTATACATAATATAATAATAACATGTCCCCATGATTGAATCAAAAACTATTATTTCCTCCAAAATTCATTGTATAAAGACTCAAGATAACTCACTTTTATTTTCAATGTGTCATCTATAAGAAACTTATTTCCAGGTTTTCTGGTAAGTTGTTTCCTAATTTTCAATTTCAAAGCAGCTGTACCATTTGCATTCCCACCAGCAATGGTGGAGTGTTCCCTTTACCCCACATCCTCCCCAGCATAAGTTATCAGTTTTTTGATCTTGGCCATTCTTACAGGTGTAAGAAGGAATCTCAGAGTTGTTTTTGATTTTCATTTCTCTGATGACTAAGGATGTTGGGCATTTCCTTAAATATCTTTCAGCCATTTTAAATTCCTCTGTTGAGAGCTTTCTGTTTAGGTTTGTACCCCATTTTTTATTGGATTATTTGTTCTTTTGATGGAAAATTTCTTGACTTCTTTGTATATTTTGAAGATCATACCTCTGCTTGATGTGGGGTTGGTGAAGATATTTTCCCACTCTGTAGGCTGCCATTTTGTCTTGTTGACCATGTCCTTTGCTTTACAGAAGCTTCTCATTTCAGAAGGACCAATTTATTAGTTGTTTGTCTCAATGTTTGTGCTACTGGGGCCATATTTAAGAAGTGTTCTCCTGTGCCATTGTGTTCAAGTATACTTCCCACGTTTTCTTCTATGAGGTTCAGTGTGGTTGGTTTTATGCTAAGGTCTTTGATACATTTGGACTTGAGTTTTGTGCATGGCAATAGATATGGATCTATTTTCATTCTTCTACATGTTGATATCCAGTTATGCCAGCACCATTTGTTGAATATGCTTTCTTTTTTCCATTTTATATCTTTTGCTCCTCTGTCAAAAACCAGGTGTTCATAGGTGTGTGGACTGATATTCGGTTACGTTGGTACTCCTGTCTGTTCTTATGCCAATACCAGGCTGTTTTCAGCACTATAGCTCTATAGAAGAGTTTGAAGTTGGGGATTGTGATGCCTCCAGTAGTTCCTTTATGGTACAGGATTGTTTTGAATATCCTGGTTTTGTTGTTGTTATTGTTGTTTCCATATGAAGTTGATTATTGTTCTTTCAACGTCTGTGAAAAATTTTGCTGGGATTTTGATGGGGATTGCTTTGAATCTGTATGTAGTTTGCTTTTGAAGGGCAGTGAATTAAATCTGTAGATTGCTTTTGGTAAGATTGCCATTTTTAATATGTTAATTCTATCTACCCAAGAGCATGGGAGATCTTTCCACTTTCCAGTGTCTTCTTCAATTTCTTTCTTCAAAGATTTAAACTTCTTTGTCATATAGGTCTTCCACTTATTTGGTTAGAGTTATTCCAAGATATTTTATTTGTGGCTGTTATGAAGGGTGTTATTTATCTAATTTCGTTCTCAGTCCATTTATCATCTGTGTAAAGGAGAGCTACTGATTTTTTTGAGTTAATCTTTTATCCTGCTACATTATTGAAGACATTTATGAGTTATAGAAGTTCCTTGGTAGAATTTCTAAGATCACGTATGACCCAGAAATACCATTGGATATATATGCAAAGGATGTTCAGTCATACCACAAGGACATGTGCTCAACTATATCCATTCATAGCAGCATTATTTGTCATGGACAGAACCTGGAAATAACCTAAATGCCCCTCAACCAAAGAATGAATAAGGAAAATGTAGTACATTTACACAATGAAGTACTACACAGCAGAAAAAAATGACATCTTGAAATTTTCAGGCATATAGATAGATCAAGAAAACATCATATTGAGTGAGGGAACCCATACCTAGAAATATAAATATTATATGTATTTTATGTAAAGCCACTCATAAGTGGCTTTTAGCCATAAGGCAAAAAGGTCCCCAATTCATAATCCCAGAGGACCTAGACAATAAAGAGAACCTTAAGAGAGGCACACAAGGATCTAATGTATATGTGAAGTTGAAAATGGGAGAGAGTAGAAGAAAAGGGTAAGGAAGAGAGGGATGCAGAGAAAATTATATAGCTGAATAAAAACAATAAAAAGCTGATTTGTAATCTAACTATATAGACTTCTTGAAATAAAAAGGATAAAAATTAAGCAAAATGAAAGAGGAAGTTATGTTAAATATCAGATAGTATCAGAGAAAAACCAGAGATCCATGCACCAACAAGGAAATAATCCTAAGTATATATGCATCACCTCTGCACATAACACTTGGTTAGTAACAGTTTGACTTCCCCAGCCTCCTTCCCGAATAGCTCCCTAATAAGGCCAAATGACACCTCCTTTCTCTTCTTTGGTCCTCCCAGTTCCTTACTTCACCCAATTTTTGTTAGCAATATAGATTTTCCCCACTACATAGATTGAAATTTTAGATAATTTTATCAAATTAGGCTATTTATGACCCCATTGCTATTCCTGGCGTGTTGTCTCTATTCTAGCTCTCTCTGCCTTTCACTTCATGGTGCCTACCATTTTGCTGTCTAGACTTTCTCACCAAGGCTTTTTATTGCATATAATATAAAGAATATGAAAGTGCCTGTTGCTTCTCAAAAACCAGTCTGAACCTATAAGATTCACAAAATTTCCCACTCACTGCTTATTTAACTCCAGCACAAACCGACCTCACAGGTCCCTAAAAATGCACCTAGATTTTTCACTGTTGGTATTCACCTGCCAGAATGATGTCTTTCTCTACTTCCACCTCTTTCTATATTTCTCTTTCTTTAGTTCCCTAATATGTTCTGCATAATGAAAGTGGAATTTGACATGTCTGAGTATGAGTCCTGCTCACCAAGCACAACATTGCTTCTCTTTCAAATCTTTACCAAGTAGTCCTTTCCTGTGGCAATTACAGCTGTTCTCTGCACTAAGGTTTTTACCCTTATGTCTCTCCTTTAAATTACAAGATCCTGAAACCACAAGTCACCTTGGTAGCCCTGTATTGCCTGCCCTCTCTTGGACAAATAAATGTATTGTTCTGGGTTTGTTTTGGTTGGCTAGGTAGTGTGCTTTTGTTTTAAGTTTGTTTGGGGCATTGTTTATTTATCTGTTTGAGGTAAGGCCTTACAATGTATCCCACACTGGCCTCACACCATGCTCTTGTTTAAATCTCTGTACTATTGGAATTAGAAAGATTCATTACTGTGCTCAGCCCATGTAGAGTCTATTGGGCATATGAGTGACCATAAGTAGCTACTGAATAATTAAACTGTAACCCTTCCCACTCAAATATCCCTTCTTTATTTATAAAATCTTTAAATTCTTCTTTTCCAAACTTAAAATATTGGTATCAACTAAGTGTATCATAAAATATCAGTGATTTCACACATGAAAGTACTATTGCATTACATAAAGAAAAATACATACATGCACTTACAGTATGTTGTATGTGTATGCATCTATAGTTAGCATGCATTTTCATACATACTGTAAATATATACACACATACACATTGAGAGCAACCTCTATAGATGTTTATATCTTTAAGCATTTTTCCAAATAATAACAACTTTAGTAAAGTTTCAAAAAGTTGATATAAAATTTAAAATTAGAGTATTAAATATATCCTTAAAGTAACTAACTTGAATATTCTTGGTCTTATAACTCTAAATGATTTTCTCTGAGAGCATAAATGACAAGATATCAAAAGTGTGAAAAAGTTATAAAGGCAGATATATATTAAAATTTCATAATGAAATCACTTTATATATTAACATTAATTTTTAAAGTAATAAAGGACAGAAAAAATAAAAGTTTTGAATGTGGTACATATTTAAAACATATGGTAGATTGTAAGTGCTTTCTGTACTGTTTACACTATTTTGACATTACTGCAATTACCCATACATATAAATACTTTTATTGTTACTTTTACAGGCATGAGCCACCATATCTGACTTTCTTATGGGTGCTGAGAATCCAAGTTCAGGACTTAATCTTTAAACTTCAAATACTTTACCAACTGAGCCATCTCTTCTGCATCAACAATCTCCATGTCTTCAAACAATAATCTTGCCTCTAATGAAATATTTACTGATTCTGTTTTGCAGATCCAACATCAGGTTCTTCTTTAGACTGGGCTTACAAAGCAGGCATCAAGCACACATTTGCCTTTGAGCTCCGTGATAAAGGCAAATTTGGTTTTCTTCTTCCAGAATCCCAGATAAAGCCAACATGCAAGGAAACCATGCTTTGCGTAAAATTTATTGCTAAGTATATCCTCAAGCAATCTTCCTAATGAATTGCCTTTGGTTTGGAATGTACAATTAATCCTTTCAGGGAAGCTTTCCCTGAAAAGGCAAACTTCTGCATCACCTGAATCCATCCTCTCCTTGCTCATGAAGTCCTGCATTGATTTCTTCATGTTATTTACTTCCAGTAGCACCAAAACAATATAGCTTTGAATAAATGCATTGAACTATGTTTCTTCTTCTTTTTTTAGCCTTATAATAAACACAGTTTAAATACTCTGAAGTGATATGTAGTGAGCATGGGAAAGAAATGAAAACATTGTTTCTCCAGAATCTGATTGACTTCCTTCATGCCATGTGCTAACAAAATGAAAACTAAACAGATTACATTCTGATGCTTTACAAAGGCATCCTCTGTTTTTAATAAACTAAGTTCCCAGGATTTCTTAACTAGTCTTAATAGTCTAATCATCTTGATAGTCTTACAATAGTTTTATTTGTTAGCCATAATAATCTAACAAATATTGATGTCAATGGTTCTTCAATCTGATGAGAGGAAACTGTATTCTCAATTTTAAAATATATAATTTGCCTTTCAAATATATATTTTTCTGATAGAAGTGAACATTGTTCATATCTTCAAAATAGCAAAGAAAATGGAAGGAATAAAATAATTCATGGAGAGATGAATTTCAGAGTTTTAAGCAAGCAATCCAGTTTCCTTCAGTACAGTGTTCATTTAACTAAAAATACCTTACTCTAATCTGTAGCATTCATAGAAAAATTTCTTCCACAACACCATTCGACAATTTATAAACACAGCTGAGATAGTTTGCCCTCCCAGTTCATACAAAGAAGGCCCGTCAATAAGCCAATGCAAGTTGGTGACCAAAAGTCATGTAGACCAAGGGAAGGACTAGAGAGAGAGAAAGAGAGAGAGAGAGAGAGAGAGAGAGAGAGAGAGAGAGAGAGAGAGAGAGAGAGAGAGAAGACACCCTTAGATTATCTTGATACAAAACCGCAAAACTCAGTTAAAGACAAAGTTTATTCGGGAGCCAAATGTTAGTGACCATGGAAAAAGAACACAAATTCTGTTTGTCCCAAATACAACATTCTAATATGGTAACAATTTCATAAGATTTTTCTAGAAATAAAACAAAAAAGTAACAAATTTTGGTGTTTCTTTAAAAGTGTTTGTAGGACTCAGCTCATCATTCCAGAGGAGAGCATAAAAATCTCTTTTGTGGGCTTCATATAATACCTTAGGATATTCGTAGCCTCTAGGATGGTGGAAACTCAAATCCTTAAAGGGTTTTATCTAATGATCACTACAAAGTTAAGTCAAGCACAGAGTTGGGCAATATGCAGCTATTTGATGAGTGACAACAAAGAGTAAAAGGTCTTCAGACCTGCAACTCACCAGGACCCACAATCATAGATCTGGATTAGAGGTGGATCTCTCTATTTCAAATTAAGCAAAAATCCCTACAAGTATGCCCTCCATTTTTTTTTTTTTTGGTTTTTGTTAATGTCAGAGGTAGTCAAATTGGTAAGCAAGAATAGCCATCACACATTTCGTGTGTGCTTCAACCACTCGGAGAGAGGACCCCTTGAACATGACTGCCCTGACAAGTAAACTTTGTTACATCCCTCTACCTGAGATAGGATTTGTCATCCAGCATTTTTTTTCTCTTTTTAAATTTTATTAAAATTTAAAATTAAAAAAAAAAATTCTGCCTCCTCCCCGTTTCCCATATCCCTCCCCCTCCTCGCACACATCACCTCCTCCCCCCACTCCCCTCCCCCTCGCCCCTTCCCCTCCACTCCATTCCCCCTCCCTCTCTAGAATGAAGAGCAGTCCAGATTCCCTGCCCTGTGGGAAGTCCAAGGTCCTCCCACTTCTATCCAGGACCAGGAAGGTGAGCATCCAAACAGGCTAGGTTCCCACAAAGCCAGTTCATGTATTAGGATCGAAACCTAGTGCCATTGTCCTTGGCTTTACATCAGCCTTAATTGTCTGCCATGTTCAGAAAGTCCAGTTTCATCCCATGCTTATTCAGTCCCAGTCCCACTGGCCTTGGTGAGCTCCCAATAGATCAGTTCCACTGTCACAGTGGGTGGGTGCATCAATCGCAGTCCTGACTTCCTTGCTCATGTTCTCCCACCTTCTGCTCCTCATTTGGATCTTAAGAGCTCAGTCCGGTGCTCCAATTTGGGTCTCTGTCTCTATCTCGATCCATCGCCAGATGAAGGTTCTAAGGTGATATGCAAGATATTCATCAGTATGGCTATAGGATAGGGTCATTTCAGGTTCCCTCTCCTCAGTTGCCCAAGGTACTAGCTGGGGATATCTCCCTGGACACCTGCGAGCCCCTCTAGAGTCAAGTCTCTTGCCAACCTTAAGATGGCTCCCTTAATTAGGATATGTATTACTCTGCTCCCATATCCACCCTTCCTTTATCCCAACCATCCCATTACCCCAAGCTCCCCTCATCCTCTCCTTCTCACTTTTCTCTCCCCATCCCACCTCACCCCCAAGTTCCCAGTTTTTGCCCGACAATCTTGTCTACTTCCCATATCCAGGAGGATGACTATATGTTTTTCTTTGGGTTCACCTTCTTATTTAGCTTCTCAAGGATCATAAATTATATGCTTAATGTCCTTTATTTATGGCTAGAAACCAATTATGAGTAAGTACATCCCATGTTCATCTTTTTGGGTCTGGGATACCTCACTCAGGATAGTGTTCTCTATTTCCATCTATTTTTGAGGGCCAATTATGGCCCAACATTTTACTTTCCATATTACAGTTAAAAGTCAAGTTGAGCATATGGAAAGCAGATTAATGCTATCTAATGCCACTACACTCATCATAATGAACTCTTTTATTGTTGAAGACTCATTGCCATGGTGGGTTAAATGTTATTGGAATGACATTTTATTTTGGGTTTAATACATATTGTTTCTATCAGGATATTCTGATACATGGTCTGTTTAAGAAGCTTGATTTTGATGAATGTGACAGCTTCTGATGTCTTAAGATATTAATTAAAATTCAAACTTAATGGGTTTGGGAAAGTAAGGCTTGAGTAACTACTACTAACATAGTCCTCGGGATTATACTGAAGAAAACAGGAAGAGATGAATGTGAGGCTGCCTCCAAAGCAGGAAACTTATTTAAATATGCATCAATGCCCCCATTTTTTTAAACAGAAAATAAATATTCTATATTTGGAAAAAATTAAATTAAATTTTGAATAAATTCAATGTTTAATCATAGCCTTGGTCTTTCTTAGTCAAAGTGGTCATATCTCTTCCTGTCTATAAACTCAAATTATACTTCCATCTTAATCTAAAAACTACTGTAAGAGAAAACCAAGTTAGCCAATACTTACAAACCATCCAGACAAACCCCTGTTCTGTAACTATAAACCTCCTCACTGCTATCCTACCTGCACTGCATTACTGCTAATGCTGATGCCCTGTCTGTACTTAGTCTAAAAATGTAGCTTCCATTTTTGCAGAATAATTATATGGAGAGAAGGAGGGAAGGGGGAATGAGGGGAAAGGGAGACAGTTGAGACAGAGACAGAGAGAGGAATATCTGGGCCACACACACCAGAGCATGGGTCGGTAAAGGCCATGTGTGAGAGAAGTAGGTGCTATATAAATTACCTGTAAAGAGCCATAAACCTCATAGTCCAGTGCTTTTGGAGCAAATGCCTTCCATCCTAGTTTTCTTTCTGGTACTGAGATAAAACAACATGACAAAAAGCAACTTGGGGATAAAATGTTTTATTCAGTTTACAGTTGAACCCATCATGAAGAAAAGTCAGGGCAGAAACTGAAGCAAAAGCCATAGAGGAATGCTCTTACTGGCTTGGTCTTAACCTGCTTTCTTATACAACTTAGGACCACCCGCTGAGGGTGGGCCTATCCACAGTGGCCTGGGTCCTCCCACATTAATCACTAATGAAGAAAATGTCCTACAGATGTGCAGACCATCCAATTTGATGAAGATATTTTCTCAATTATAGTTGCACTTCTCAGATGACTCAAGTTGTATCAAGTTTACAAAAAAAAAAAAACAACAACAACAAAACAAAAACCAAGCACTGTCCTGAGACACAGCCTGGAAACATCAGTGAGTGCCCTCCAAACTAAGATCCACACCTATACTGTTTGCTAAGATGGCCAGGAAGTAGACACAAACTCATTTGTACTTGTCCATATTGTGTGACAAACGTTTCCAAGGGAGGTGACACTCACAGTGATGTACACTCATGTCTACTCACCCCAAATAAGGAACCTGTGACAGACTAAAGTAACAACTGCACTGGAATCCCAGTTAGTGAACCAATAAGTACTTATTGGCGTGATTAGCTGGAGTATTGGTGAGGGGATATATATAGGAGTAGAAATGACTCAAAAGCAGGTGACTCAACACAGGGGACAACTCACAAAAACTACATCTCTGCACAGTCTGCAGATAGCAAAACATGTCTCCTTGGTTGGTCAGTCTCCTTCCCCTCAACAGATTCTTTCTATGAATCTGGGAGGAGCCTCTGTCTAGATCATGATGTTAGAATTCAACAACACAAATTAAAGAAAGCCCCAAAATCATTGAAACTGAATAATGCTCAACTGAATCACCACTGGGAAGAAATAAGGAAAGAAATGAAAGACTTCCTAGGATTCAATGAAAATCAATGTACAAAATACCCAAACTTACGTAATACTATGAAAGCAGTGCTAAGAAGAAAGTTCATACCGCTAAACACCCACATAAAAAATCCAAGAAATCTTACACTACAGTTTAACAGCCCACTGGAAACATCTATAAAAAAAAGCAAACTCACCCAGAAGAAGACAATAACAAATAATCAACTTGAAAATTGAAATCAATAAAATAAAAGTAAATTATACAAAAATATCAGTGAAACAAACAGTTGGTTCTTTGAGAAAACCAATGAGATAGACAAACCCCTATACAAACTAACCAAAAGACAGAGAGATTATCCAAATTAACAAAATCAGAAATGAAAAAAAAAGACATAACAACAGACACTGAGGAAATCGAGAGAATCATTAGGTCATACTTCAAAGACCTGTAATCCACAAAATTGGAAAATTTAAAATAAATGGACGATTGTCTGGATAGGGACCATGTACCAAAATGAAATCAATACCAGATATGCAACTTAAAAAGACCTAAGGAAATAAAAGCAGTTATTAAAAATCTCCCAACTAACAAAAGCCCAGCATCAGGTGGTTTCAGCACAGACTTCTATGAGTATTTTAAAGAAGAACTAATACTTCTCAAATAGTTCCACATAATAAAATCATAAAAAATTGTCAAACTCCTTTCATGAGGTTACAGTTACCCTGCTACCCAAACCATACAAAGATACAATAAATAAAGAGAATCACATATCAATTTCCCTCATAAACATTGATGTAAAAATACTTAATAAATACTGGTAAACTGAATCCAAGAACACATCAAAAATAAATGATACACCATGATCAAGTAAAGTTTCACATCAGAGATGCAGACAGAGTTCAACATATGAAAATCTTTCAATGTAATCCACCATATAAAAACCACACACACACATGATCATCTCATTGGATGCTGAAAAAGCCTTCAATAAAATCAATCAACCCTTCATGGCAACAATCTTCGGGAGAGCAGGTATTCAAAGAACATACCTAGACATAATAAAGGCAATATACAACATGCTGACATCCAGCATCAAATTAAATGGAGAAAAACTAACTGAATTCACTAAAATCAGGAACAAGACAAGGTTGCCCACTCTATATCTATTCAATATAGTACTTGATGTTGTAGGTAGAACTAGAAGAAAAGAAGTTCGAGGAGATATAAAACAAGAAAAGGAGATCAAGAGGATACAAATAGGAAAATAAGAAGTCAAACCTTTGCTATTTGCAGATGATATGATAGTATACTTAAAAGACCCCAAAAATTGTACCAGGATCTCCTCTACAGCTGATAAATACATTCAGTAATGTGGCAGGATACAAGTTTAACTCCAAAACTTTGGTAGCCCTCCTATGTACAAATGAGATAAACATCACCCATTACAGGAGCCACAAATAATAGAATATATCTTGGAATAACAGGCAGTGGTGGCAGTCACCTTTAGTCCCAGCAGCCACACTAGTTAGCCATAGAGGCTGGGTGGTGGTGGTGCACGCCTTTAATCCCAGCACTATTGAGGAACAGAAGGTGGTATAAGACAGGAACTCACTTTCTTTTCAGTCTGATGATTTCATAGAGGTAAGAACTTGGCTACTTTGCTTCTCTGATCTTTCATCTTAAGCCCCAATGTCTGTCTCTAGGTTTTTATTATTCATGTTACAGCCTCCACAAAAGAAAAATTCAAAAACAAAAATAATTTAAAAATAAAAAGAAAGAAGGAAAGAAAAAAGTTTTGCTTCTTCATCCTTCCCACCGCTCCATCACATATTCATTTGTCAACCCATGTGTCAACCCAGTCTATCCTTTTTCCCAAATAACCTTATTAGCAAATGTTCATTGTGATGAGTTGCTGATTCAAGGCCTTCTGGTACACCATCAATACTAGATCCTTACTGAAACCTCTCCTGGATATCTTGCTGTTGTCCTGAGTCATGGAGATTCTGTGGAGCCCAATCCCTTCATGTGCTCCAGCAGATAATAAGTGGAGTAGATAGTGATCCAACTCAAGGCCCTGGATGTGGTCCTGGGTGGTAGCTGAATTGGTCAGTCTGGGCCTCTACTCAGGTGAAGATCAGGGCCAGCTCTCCCTCACAGCTTTCCTGCACAGATGGTGAGGCATGGGGCAGATCTCTCATGTGCAGGCCAGTTCTCCTATTGCAGGGGCTGGCAAGCTAGAAAACAGTTTTCCCAGGGCTGTCAAGGGTCTTACGGCCAACTACCTCATGACCATGACACTGAAACCTGTTCTCCTAGGAGGAGAGATTAGTTCTCCAACTGAGATTGCTCACTAGGGTCAGGACCAACCCTCTGATGCCCAAGCCAAAGGCTAGCTTTCCATGGCCTTTGGTGGCAACATGAGCCAGGCACATCAACACACACACACCCCACAGACCTAGACACGCCCCTCAGCTGCAGGTTAGGCTAACATGTCACCATGGCAGCACAGACCACTCATATCAGTGTGGTCCCAGCGGCAGCATGCCTGCTAGACATCAACATGGCCTCGAGTGAGGGCAGAGACCACAGGTATCCATCTGGACTTTGGTAGAAACACATGTCATGGACATCTACATAGACTCCAGCTGTTTTAGGTCCACAGTTCCAAACACTGCCTTTAGCAGCAGCACATGCCTACATTACATGCCCTCGGGTGACTCACAAGCCACTCACATCAACATAGTCACCAACAGCAGCATGGCCTATGGATGTCTACAACTAACTCTTGTAGATTTCTCCAAATCAATCCAGATCCTGGCAGGAGGAATAACAATGCAACATTTGAAAGAGAAAATCCTGTCTCTTAATTGATTTTTTTTTAAAGTAATGCTTGATTCAGGAAATTTGTGGGTCCAGAGATTTGTTAGTTCAGAAACTTAGTCACCACTAAGGTATCTCCAGAGTTGATGAGACTATGCTAGGACTATTCCCAGTAAACTTTTGAACCTTGATTTTCAACTGCATAGTAGCTGCAGGATTGAGCAATAAGTGTTACTGCTGATTTCCAGGCAATTTATGGGTCCTGACTTGTAAGAGTCAGAAAAAGTAGACCATTTAAACCTGATTGGATTATTTCTTCACTTTAAAAACTATTGTGTACTAGCTAGTTTTATGTCACCTTGGCACAACCTAGAGTCATCAGAGGAAGAAGCCTCAGTTTAGGAAATGCTTCCTAAGGCATTTTCTTAATTAGTGATCAATGAGGATGGTCATGGCCTCTACATTAGCTCCTGCTTCTAGGTGGTTGAATTCATGTCCTACTTGAGTTCCTGTCCTGACTTCCTTTGTTGATGAATAGCAATGTGGAAGAACAAGTTGAAAAGCCTTTTCTTCCCCAATGTGCTTTTTGGTCGTGGTCTTTACTTGTAGCAATGTAAACCCTAAATAAGACATATTGATTTCTTTTCTGGTGTATTCTCCATAATTGGGACAAATTAATTATCAAATGTTGAAATAGGGGCACAGGGGTTGCGTCCCCAACACCCCGGCCGCCTGGCTAGCTTATGCCCAAAATAACAACACACAAACTGTATTCCTTTAATCACTGCTTGGCCCATTATATCTATCTTCTTCTCGGCTAACTCTCACACCTGGACTAGCCCATTTCTTATATTCTGTGTAGCACTTCAAGGTGCGCTTATTGGGAAGATTCTAGCCTACGTCCATCTTGAGTTGGAGCTTCATCGTGAGTGTGCCTCAGAGAGCAGAGCTGTCTCATCTGCCCGTGAGAGAGGAGCCTGGCATCTCTGAGCGGAGCTGCATGATTTCTGACCTCACTTCCTTTTCCCGTCAGCATACTATTCTGTTTACTCCTCCCACCTATGTTTTAACCTATCAGGACCAGCCATGCAGTTTCTTTATTTTTAGCCAATGACCTTCCTCCATCAATCAAAGCTTTAAAAATTATCTTATTTTTGCCTTGTACAATACCACCAGAAAGTTGAAATCAATTGTTTTAAAATAAATGATCAATAACTGAAAATTATCATCCTCTAAATGGGTCTGTTTTATCAAAGGGAAAAGAAATCAGATGTGCTTTCTGTCTAAGTTGTTCTTTTAGACTAGTTAGTATAAATGACCTGCAGGATTTTCAAAAATAAACTTGGAGGCCAAACATAGTAAATGTAATATTTAAAAGAATGGGCAGCTTGGAGGCTCTTGCTCCCACTTAAACTAGGTGTGTGACAATGAAAGACTACTCTGTAGTGTGTTATCTATTATCTTGCTCAGAGAATCTGTGAAGACTCAGATGTTGGAACATTGCCAGTATAAATTCTACAAACCAGAAAGTCACACAGAAAAATGTCCTCAATGATTCCTAAGGAAGTCACACGTTCAACAAAGTCACAATTTATCCTAGCACGTGAGACTACCGATAGAGGAAAAACTAAAGGAACCCTTCTCCCACCTGAGTTACACATAACAAATAGAACATGATTAAGAACAGTAAATGAAGCCAGGCAGGTGGCACAGGCCTTAATTCCAGCACCTGGGAAGAAAAGAAAGGTGAATTGCTGAGTTCAAGGCCAACCTGGTCTACTGAGCCAGTTCCAGGAGAGCCAGAGTTACACAAAGAAACCCTATGTGAGGGCTGGAGAGATGGCTCAGCACTTAAGAGCACTGACTGCTCTTCCAGAGGTCCTGAGTTCAATTCCCAGTGACCACATGGTGGCTCACAACCACCTATAATAAGATCTGGTGCCCTCTTCTGGCCTTCAGGCAGGATACTGCATAAATAGCCAGTTTGGATGTTCACCTTCCTAGACATGGACGGAGGGAGGAGGTCCTTGGACTTTCCACAGGGCAGGGAAACCTGGCTGCTCTTTGGACTGGAGAGGGAGGGGGAGAAGAGTGGGAGGAGGGGGAGAAGGGTGGGAGGAGGGGGAGGGAAATGGGAGGCATGGAGGAGGCGGAAATTTTTTTCTCAATAAAAATAAATTAATTAATTAATTAAAAAATCTTAAAAAAAAGAAATCCTATGTGAAAAAAATCAAAGGGGAAAAAGGAAAAGAGAAGAACAAGACAATATGAAGGGCAATCCTAATTAGTCTTATCAAATAAAAATCCATATTCAGATACTAGGGTGAAACTGAAAGATCAGAGAAGCAAAGCAGCAGCCACCAGTGAAATTTCTTACCTTTATGAATCCTCAGACTGAATGGAGGCAGGCATCCTGTCTCTATCTCTACTGACCTTATATTCTTGTCTCCACTTCCCTGGGATGAAAGGCATGCACCACCACTGCCCTGATCTGTTTCTCCTTCAGACTGGTTCAATCTCACGTAGTCCACGATGGCCTTGAACTTCTGATCTTCCTGTCTCCCCATTCCAAGTGTTGGGATTAAAGGTGTGTGCCACCACTGCCCTGTCTCTATAGTTAAATAGTGGTTAGCTCTCTCCTATTATCTCCAGACAAGCTTTATTTTTCAGAAACAAAGTATCACACAACAACTATATCCAAATGAGGCTGAGCCAGGTCGTATATAAATGTCCTATACAGGATCATAATCCCTGTATGTTCTTGAACATATGGCACCCCTCCACAACTTATTCTCTAACTCCCATTATTAGCAGCTGTCTACCTTTTTCTTAATAAATTGTATCTATTTCTGTTTCTAGCTATGTGTGTGATTTATTGTTCTGGGATACAAGTACATGGAAACTTGCATCCAGTTTACAGAGGTTTCTTCCTCTTTGGGTCCTTCAACCATTCAATCCAAAAGAAACTCACAGAGGCCTGCATAAACTGGTTGGCCTATTAGCTCAGGCTTTTTATTAATTAACTCTTATATCTTACATTAACCCACAATTCATGTCTGTGTTAGCCACATGGCCTGGTAACTTTTATCAGTGAGGCATTCTCATCTTGTACCCTCTGTG
Organism: Microtus obscurus; assembly: GCA_963919715.1. Taxonomy (NCBI): domain Eukaryota; kingdom Metazoa; phylum Chordata; class Mammalia; order Rodentia; family Cricetidae; genus Microtus; species Microtus obscurus. Next base: position 1,130,378 of record CAWTZC010000310.1, on the reverse strand, counting down.
TTGGAGTGCTGACTAGACTGAGCCTTTCCTCTTCCAAGAATTTTCCTATTCTAGTCATCCCACCTATGTTTCCTGCCTGTCTACTGACCAATCAGTATTTTATTAAGCAAAAACAAGTGACAAGTCTTTACAGGGTACAAGGACATTGTCCCATAATACCTTTCTCCCTTTTTTATAATAAGCACTCAGAATCTAATCTCCTTTATTTAGCTTTTTTTGACCATTATCCATAACAACTTATAATCAATACTCTAAACAAAGACAAATATCCATAATCTACTTTTGGGAATTTGGATATAGTTTTTAAACTACTGTCTGCTTAGTGAGGGTGCTGATAATCTTATGGGGACCTAAAGAAAATTTAGGATATGATCAAGTTCTGATTAGAATATTCTGTGAGGCTTGATCATCTCAACCAATAGTCTTGAGGCTATTCTGGATGTATCACTCAGAGAAAACTCCACTCAGAGGACCTCTGAAATGTCATCTGGGTCATCAGCTTCTAAACGAAATTTTTAGGGCCTCTTAATCCATCAAGCCATATTAGTCTAGAAGGAATCCACAGGTTCTCATCCTCTGTGGAAACAAAAGCAGAACCTCTTTTCCAAAGCAACATATCCTCAGACCTAAATTTTGAAGTCAAGAAATCTTTAAAATATATATGTTGGTTTAGTTTAACCGCCTATACAATGAGATGTCTCTCTGTATTTAGCTCATTCACAGTCAAAAATTTAAAGAAAATGAAATAATATACATAATCCTGATCCTCCATGTATATTTCATCTTTGCATGGCTTATTTTTCCATTTACTCCTTTAACCTATGACTGTCTATACTCTGTGTCTTTAAAGTTTTTGTTTAATTTTTTAAAATCATTTACTTTTTAACTATCTTTTATCTCTCCTAAAACTACATACATTTATCCAACACTGTGAACCATTTAGAGGTCTTTTACATCTAAATGTCTTTTTTCTTCTCTTTTTTTTTTAAAAAGGAAACAAACTTTTTTTCATTATATATACCCAATCCAAGTTCCCACTACCTCCTTCCTCCAATTCCCTCCACTTACCCCCCACCCCATGTCCCATCCACTCCTCAGAGAGGGTAAGACCCATTGCTTTGGGGAGGTCCAAGGCCCTCCCTTCTGTATCTAGGATGAGCAAGGTATTCATCCAAAGAGAATAGGTTCCCAAAGAACCAGTACAAGCAGTAGGGATAAATCCTGGTGCCTATTCCAGTGGCCCCTCAGTCTTCCCAAGCCATGCAACTGTCAACATTCATAGGGACTAGTTTCATCTTATGCTTGTTCCTTCCCAGTCCAGCTGGTGTTGGTAAGCTCCCATTAGCTCAGGTAGATTGTTTCAGTAGGTGTCCCCATCATGATCTTGACCTCTTTACTCATATTCTCATTCCTCCCACTCTTCAACTGTTCTTTAGGAGCTCAGTTCAGTGCTCCAATGTGGTTCTCTGCCTCTGTTTCCATCATTTGCTACATGAAGGTTCTGATTTTTAAGATATTCATCAGTTTTTCTCCCCTGCACTGGAGTCTGATCAGAAATGTGGATTCGGGAGAGGCAGAGACGGGCGCCGGCGGGCGCCAGCAGAGGCGGAGATGCGAGCGCCGGAGGCTGCAGCCACAGACTGCAACCACAGGCTGCAACCAGATGGCAGCAGAGGACGCAGGCGGCGGGACCAGCACGCAACAACGAAAGCAAATCGCCCCACCGCAATAGAATCAAGGAGGTAGGCCTTTGGTTGACGAGGTCCCGGGCAGACGAGGAGCCGGGTCCTGTCCCTGAAGACCCTACTGAGGGGTGACAGGAATCTTGGCCCCCGGCAGGAGCCAGGAAACAGAGCAGGGGCAATTTGTAAGAGGACCCTCTGGCCAGCAGAGAAACCTGTTCCAATTTTAAAAGACCGTTTAGGTAGCATTGATAGGAGGATATGGGCAGGTGCCAAGGCAGAATTTCACCCAATAATCTGAAAAACAACATGAAAACACCAGAACCCAATGATCTTACAACAGAAGGTCTTGAACACCCTAACACAGAAGAAGTGGAAAAAATTAACTTTATGAAAGCAATAGAGTCACTTAAACAACATGTAAAAAACACCCTTATAGAAATAGAGGAGAAGTACGACAAAAAGTTTGAAGAAATGAATAAATACATACATGATACCCTGGAAAATCAAGAAAAAACGATCAAACAAGTAATGGAAACAGTTCAAGAATTGAAAACTGAAAGGGTAGCAAGGAAGAAAACGCAAGCTGAGCACCAGCTGGATATGGAAAACCCAGGTCAACGAGCGGATTCTACAGAAACAAGCATAATCAATAGAATACAAGAAATAGAAGAAAGAATCTCAGATTCTGAGGACACCATAGAGAAAATAAACACACCAATCAAAGAAAACAGCAAAGCCAACAAATTCTCATCACAAAACATGCAGGAAATATGGGACACAATAAAAAGACCAAACATAAGAATAATAAGAATAGAAGAAGGAAAAGAGTCACAGCTCAAAGGCCCAGAAAATATTTTTAACAAAATTATGGAAGAAAACTTCCCCAACATAAAGAAAGAAATTCCTTTGAATATTCAAGAAGCATACAGAACACCAAACAGATTGGATCAAAGAAAAACATCCACTCACCATATAATAATCAAAACACAGAATATACAGGTTAAAGAAAAAATATTAAGAGCTGCAAAGGAAAAAGGCCAAGTAACTTATAAAGGTAAACCGATCAGACTTACACCTGCCTTCTCTATGGAAACCATGAAAGCCAGGAGGTCCTGGATAGAAGTACTGCAGAAGCTAAGAGACCATGGATGCAAACCCAAACTACTTTACCCAGCCAAGCTATCGTTCACTATCAATGGAGAAAACAAGACATTCCAAGATAAGAACAAATTTAAGCAATACATAGCCACAAATCCAGCCCTCCAGAAAATAATAGGAGGAAAATCACAACCCAAGGAATCCAACATGGTCAACACTGCGTACAAGGACTCAGGCATCTAGAGTCCCTTCACCAGCACAACTCAAAGAAGGGAGACACATAAACTCTACTACCAAAAACAATAAGAATAACTGGAGTAAACAACCACTGGTCATTAATATCACTTAATATAAATGGTCTCAATTCACCTATAAAAAGGCACAGGCTAAGAGATTGGATACGAAAACAGGATCCAACATTCTGCTGTTTGCAGGAAACACATCTCAACCACAAAGACAGGCATCTGCTCAGAGTAAAGGGTTGGGAAAAGGTCTTTCAAGCAAATGGTCCTAAGAAAAAAGCAGGTGTGGCCATATTAATCTCTAACAAAACTGACTTCAAACTAAAATCAATAAGAAGAGATCGAGATGGACACTTTATACTTATAACAGGAACAAGTCATCAGGATGACGTATCAATCCTGAATATCTATGCCCCTAATACAAAAGCACCCACTTATCTAAAAGAAATATTACTAGAACTGAAGGCAGACATAAAACCACACACATTAGTAGTAGGAGACTTCAATACACCTCTCTCTCCAATGGACAGGTCAATCAGACAGAAACCTAATAGAGAATTAAGAGAATTATTGGAGGTAATGAACCAATTGGACTTAACAGACATCTATAGATCACTAAACCCAAATAGGAAAGAATATACCTTCTTCTCTGCAGCTCATGAAACCTTCTCGAAAAATGACCACATACTCGGAAACAAAGGAAACCTCCACAGATACAAAAATATATCAGTGTCCACCTGTGCCTTATCAGATCACCACGGATTAAAGTTAGAAGGCAACAACAATGCTACCCCTAGAAAGCCAACAAACTCATGGAAACTGAACAGTCAACTACTAAACCACACCTGGAAGAAATTAAGAAAGAAATTAAAGTCTTCCTTGATTTTAATGAAAATAAAGAGACAACATACTCAAACCTATGGGACACGTTGAAAGCAGTGCTAAGAGGAAAGTTCATAGCACTAAGTGCCCACTTAAAGAAAACAGAGAAAGCATACATTGAGGACTTAACAGCACACCTGAAAGCTCTAGAAAAAAAAGAAGCAGATGTGGCCAGGAGGAGTAGAAGACTAGAAATAAGCAAACTGAGGGCTGAAATCAACAAAATAGAAACACATAAAACAGTTCAAAAAATCAATGAAACAAAAAGCTGGTTCTTGGAGAAAATCAACAAGATCGACAAACCCCTATCCAAACTAATTAAACAACAAAGAGAGAACACGCAAATAAATAAGATCAGAAATGAAAAGGGGGACATAACCACAGACACAGAGGAAATTCAGAGAATCATTAGATCTTACTACAAAAGCCTGTATGCCACAAAACTGGAAAATGCAAAAGAAATGGACATTTTTTTAGATAAGTATCATATACCAAAGCTAAATCAAGACCAGGTGAATGATCTAAATAGACCGGTTAGTCGTGAAGAACTAGAAGCTGTTATCTAAAATCTCCCCTCCAAAAAAAGCCCAGGACCAGATGGTTTCAATGCAGAATTCTATCAGAACTTCCAAGAAGAGCTAATACCTATACTCCTTAATGTATTTCACAATATAGAAACAGAAAAGTCATTGCCAAATTCTTTTTATGAAGCTACAGTTACCCTGATACCAAAACCACACAAAGACCCAACCAAGAAAGAGAATTACAGGCCTATCTCACTCATGAATATTGATGCAAAAATTCTCAATAAAATACTGGCAAACCGAATTCAAGAACATATTAGAAAAATTATCCATTATGATCAAGTAGGCTTCATCCCAGAGATGCAGGGCTGGTTCAACTAATGCAAATCTATCAACGTAATCCACCATATAAATAAACTGAAAGAAAAAAACCATATGATCATTTCATTAGATGCTGAAAAAGAATTCGACAAAATTCAACACGCCTTTATGATAAAGGTATTGGAGAGACTAGGGATACAAGGGTCATACCTAAATATAATAAAAGCTATTTACAGCAAGCCGACAGCTAACATTAAATTAAACGGAGAAAAACTCAAAGCCATCCCACTAAAATCAGGAACAAGACAAGGATGTCCACTCTCTCCATACCTCTTCAATATAGTGCTTGAAATTCTAGCAATAGCAATAAGACAACATAAGGGGATCAAGGGGATTCATATTGGAAAGGAAGAAGTTAAGCTTTCGTTATTTGCAGATGATATGATAGTATACATAAGCGACCCCAAAAACTCTACCAAAGAACTTCTACAGCTGATAAACACCTTTAGTAATGTGGCAGGATACAAGATCAACTCCAAAAAATCAGTTGCCTTCCTATACACTAAGGATAAAGAAACAGAGAGGGAAATCAGAGAAGCATCACCTTTCACGATAGCCACAAAGAGCATAAAATATCTTGGGGTAACCCTGACCAAGGAAGTGAAAGATCTATTTGACAAAAACTTTAAGTCTTTGAAGAAAGAAATAGTAGAGGACACCAGAAAATGGAAGGATCTCCCTTGCTCTTGGATTGGGAGGATCAACATAGTAAAAATGGCAATTCTACCAAAAGCAATCTATAGATTCAATGCAATCCCCATCAAAATTCTTCACAGAGCTGGAGAAGATAATAATCAACTTTATATGGAAAAACAAAAAACCCAGGATAGCCAAAACAATCTTATACAATAAAGGAACATCTGGAGGCATTACCATCCCGGACTTCAAACTCTATTACAGAGCTACAGTATTGAAAACAGCTTGGTATTGGCATAAAAACAGAGAAGTTGACCAATGGAATCAAATAGAAGACCCTGACTTTAACCCACAAACCTATGAGCACCTGATTTTCGATAAAGGAGCTAAAAGTATACAATGGAAAAAAGAGAGCATCTTCAAAAATGTTGCTGGCACAACTGGATGTCAACCTGTAGAAGAATGAAAATAGACCCATGTAGGGATGAGCCCCACCCCCCTAGTGGGTGGGCTCGCCTGGGGCAGGTTTTGACTGTTAAATAAGTTGCGAAGACGCTGCGCCGGCCCTTGTCTGCTTCCTGTCTCCTGTGCTCCGCGGGAACCTTGGTGTCCGTGAGTTTGTTTACATTAAAGTTTTATATATATATACATATCACTATTTGTCTGAATTAATTAAATCCGCCTTCATTTTGGCCCCAACGTGGTTCTGAATCCGAGCCCGCCTGTGCGCCCGCGCGCCGCGCGCCTCAGGCCGCTGCATTGAGCTGGCCGCGGGAGATACTGTCTGCCCCACGCACGCCTAGGGCCTGCGCTGCGCGGCTCGGGCCGCTGCTTTGAGCCAGCCTCGGGAGATACAGTCTGCCCCGCGCACCTAGGGCCTGCGCTGCGCGCCTCGGGCCGCTCCCTTACCAGGCCGCCACCGCAGCCTGACCGGTTCCCTCAACTGCACCTCCCCACCCCCACCGCGGCAGCGCCCTGCCGCCATTTTGAGCACAGCCGCCAGAGTTGTTTTGCGCTCCCAGCTGTAGCAGCTGCATTGAATCAAATCCAGCCTCCCTGTGGCACAGCATTGGTCTGATTCAAAGCAAGCTCTGCACGCAGATAAATAAACCTTGGTTTTGAGTTCCTGTTTCAGACCGGGTCTCCACGTGGACTCAAGTGGACTCATCTGCCACCACTGGCAGGAACCAGTCATTGCAGGTAAAAAATTTTTTTTCTTCTTTTATAAATAAAATGTCTGAGAATATTACTGTTCAGGACTTTAGCAGTCTTTTTGAGTGTGCCATGTGGGACATCTTACAAGAGGTGTCTGGCACCCCACATCTATGGATTCTTCTGGGATTAGTAATTTTCCTTGGCACTAAATGGTTTGACAACAGAAGTATGATGGAGTCTTTAAGAGATGAATCCAGGATTCTTAAGGCAGAGGTTGAACATTTAAAAACTATTGGAGGCGAATCCAGGATTCTTAAGGCAGAGGTGGAAGGTCTCAAAATCATCAGGTACGATAACGATCTTCTCAAGAATCAGCTTGAACTGCTACAGGAAAATTTAAAAAAGGTTCAGGCCGATATGGAGGAGAGATTTATTACTATGGAAGAAGGATCAGCTGATTTAAACAATAAATTCCAGCGGTCACTTTCTGAAGGAATTGAAACACTTATTGAGAGAACCAAAACGGTTGAATGTGACAATCGAATTTTGTCTAAAACTTGTGACAAATTGGCGGAAAGATTGTCAGTACAAGAAGGCACGGTTTACGCCATTAAAATTATGTCCAAAGAAGAGAACTTATCTCTAATGGACAAAATTCATACTTTAGAATCCTCAATGAAGGCTTTGGAACATAATTCTGGACAGGAGATTCAAACATTGCAGAAGGCAATGGTGAATAGAATTGAAAAGATTGAGGAATTTCTAAATTCTGATGAAGAAGAACAAACGGTAGAAAGGCAAATTTTAACTACGCCTGTGGGTAAATCCCTCCGGCAAAATTTCCACAAGACTCTACCTGCCTTTCCAGTAATAACAACAGAAAAGGTGATTGGTTCCAAAAACCCTAAGGTCATCAAGGAGGATATATGGGAGCCTGTCCGTATGAATGATCTCAAAGAAATTAAACAGGCTGTCATGACTTTTGGGATGCACGCTTCTTTTGTTAAGGAAATGCTAAAATCCTGGGCAACAACAAGCAGAGCAACTCCTATGGATTGGGTGCAACTGAGCTCTGCGGTACTTGATAGCGGGCCGCATTTAAAATGGAAATGCTTATTCAGGCAAGAGGCTAGACGTTTGGAACAGCAAGAAAAGGCGAAGGGAGGTAACATTTGCATAGATAAAATTCTAGGTGAAGGACTCTTTTCTGACCCTCAGGACCAAGCTAATCTGGATGAGGACACACTCTTCCTATGCACAACAGCAGCCTTAAATGCGTGGGATAGAGTACAAGACCCAGGACAGAAAACAGAATCATTTGTCAAAATTAAACAAGGTCAGAGAGAACCCTTTAGTGATTTTTTACAAAGGCTTACTAAGGCTGTGCAAATAGGGATACCTGACCCAGACACAAGGCGTATAATGATTGAAAATTTGGCTTATGAAAATGCAAATTCGGAATGCAAAAGGATTTTGTGGCCTTTAAGGGTAAGATCAGCAACCTTGGAAGAATGGGTCTTACATACACTGGATGTTGATACATTTGATTATGGCACTGAAGCATGGGTGGAAGAAGCAATTTCCAATGGTAAAAGGAGACACCAGAATACCAAATGTTTTAATTGTGGCCAAATGGGTCATATGAAAAGAAATTGTAAACAACGGACTTTCAGAAATAATAATAATGCATCTTCTAGAAATAACAGAAATAGGAGGATTCAGCCTTCAGGTTTATGTAGAAGATGTGGAAAGGGCAGACACTGGACGAATGAATGTAGATCTACAAGGGATAGACAAGGCAACCTGATACAGACGGGAAACGTGAGAGGGGGGCCTCACAGGCCCCCATGGCACACATGGTTCAATCATTTCCAGTTCCAGCGGAGAACGTGCCTCGTCAGGACAATTAGGAAACCCCATGCCTACTGTTACAAGCAATAGTGATCAGAAAGATGAGTTACGTGTGTTTTGGCAAACTTCTATAAATGATCAAAGACCCAAGCTGAGAGTATGTGTAAATGGCATTTTTATTACTGGCTTGCTGGACACAGGTGCTGATGTAAGTATCATTACCCCAGAATCTTGGCATCCATATTGGCCTCTTCAGGATGTGAATGTCCAGCTACTGGGAATTGGAACCCTATCTCGAGTAAGACAGAGCACGAGATGGGTTGAATGCATAGGGCCTGAGGGACAAATAGGAAAATTAAGGCCATATGTAGCCAATATTGCAATGAATTTATGGGGTCGTGACCTATTACAACAATGGAATACCCAAATTAACATTCCTGCTACTTCTAGAGTTTATAGTTCTGAAAATAATATTAAAAGATATTATAAACGGAGAAAACCGGCCATTCGGGCCATACAAGAACAAGCAATTGAAGTCTCTTCAGAGATACCAACAGCCTTGCCTTTAAAATGGTTGACTGAGAAACCAATATGTACAAAGCAATGGCCTCTAGCTGAGGAAAAGTTACAGGCTTTAGAACAGCTGGTACAAGAGCAATTAGATGCTGGACATATAGAAGAATCTACCAGCCCTTGGAATTCTCCTGTATTTGTGGTTAAGAAAAAATCGGGTAAATGGAGAATGGTGACAGATCTCAGAGCAATCAACAAGGTTATTCAACCTATGGGCCCTCTGCAATCTGGAATCCCATTGCCCTCTTTGTTACCAAAAGGATGGCCTCTTATAGTTATTGATTTAAAGGATTGTTTTTTCACAATACCTTTAAAAAGGAAGATAGAGAAAAATTTGCCTTCACAGTGCCTACTTACAACAATTCTCAACCTTCCAAGAGGTACCACTGGGCTGTCCTCCCCCAGGGTATGTTAAATAGCCCCTCCTTATGCCAATACTTTGTGAACCAACCATTGCAAATAATACGCAGGAAATTCCCCAAATCCATCATTTATCACTACATGGACGACATATTGTTATCTGATTCAAACATGGATACCTTGAACAGACTGTTTGACGAAATAAAGATACTTTTACCTAAATGGGGATTGGAAATTGCTCCTGAAAAAATACAGAAGGGAGATTCCGTTAATTATTTAGGTTATAAAATAGGTTTACAAAAAATCAAGACACAAAAGGCACAAATTAGGAGAGATCGCCTACGAACTCTTAATGACTTTCAAAAACTGTTAGGAGACATTTCCAGTCTACGACCAGCTATTGGGATAACACCTGATCTAATAATTCATTTCCTTGGAAGGTGATAAAGATTTAAACAGTCCCAGAGAATTAACAGCTGAAGCAGAAAAGGAACTGACAATGATTGAGGAAAAATTACAACATGCACATGTGGACAGGGTGAATCCGGAGCTCGATTGTATTCTCGTCATATTACCATCGAAAATTTCTCCTACAGGAATTTTAATGCAAAGGGATGATATTATCTTGGAATGGATCTTTTTACCACATAAACCAAGTAAGAAACTAAAAACTTATGTGGAAAAAGTCTCTGAGTTAATTATAAAAGGCAAGCTGAGACTTCGTCAACTAGCAGGCATAGACCCAGCAGAAATTATAGTGCCTTTCACTGCTGATGAACTAAGGAAATTATGGGAAGATAATGAACCATGGCAAAGAGCCTGTGCTAATTTTCTGGGAGACATTAATAACAACTATCCAAAAAGCAAGAGGCTTAACTTCATAAAGAGAACTTCTTGGATCCTTCCTCGAATCGTCCGTGATGCTCCAATAACTGGAGCCCGTACATTCTATACTGATGCCAATAAAACAGGGAAGGCAGGTTACAAATCAGAAGACTTGGGTAAGGTGGAACAAAGTCCTTATGATTCTGTCCAGAAGGCAGAATTATATGCCATTCTTATGGTGCTAAGGGATTTTAAAGAACCTATCAATATAGTTACTGATTCACAATATGCAGAAAGAGTTATTTTACATATTGAAACTGCTGAATTTATACCTGATGATACAGAACTAACCTCATTGTTTATCCAGGTTCAAGATTTGATCAGGAACAGGCTTTGCCCTATGTACATAACCCACATCCAATCTCATACGGGTCTGCCAGGTCCTCTAGCACAAGGTAATGCAGATATTGATCAATTATTGATTGGTAGTGTGCTACAAGCCTCTGAATTTCATGAAAAACATCATGTTAATAGCAAAGGCTTGAAGAAAGAGTTTTCTATTACATGGCAACAAGCTAAGGAGATTGTAAAGAAATGCCCTACTTGTTCTTTCTATAACCAAACGCCACTGCCAGCAGGGGCTAATCCTAAGGGCACCCATAGGAATGAAATCTGGCAGATGGATGTGTTCCACTTTGCAGAATTTGGCAAATTGAAGTATGTTCATCACACCATTGACACTTATTCAGGCTTTCAGTGGGCAACTGCTTTAAGTTCGGAAAAGGCTGATTCAGTAATTACTCATTTATTAGAAGTCATGGCTATCATGGGTATACCTACACAGATAAAGACAGATAATGGTCCTGCTTATGTCTCTAGGAAAATGAAACGGTTTTTTGACTATTACAATATCAAACATGTTACAGGTATACCATACAATCCTACAGGTCAGGCAGTCATAGAAAGATCAAATAGAACTATAAAGGATATGTTGAACAAACAGAAAAGGGTGGAAAACACCCCCAGGAATAGGTTACATAATGCTTTGTTAACCTTGAATTTTCTTAACGCTAATGAGAAAGGAACAACGGCTGCAGAAAGACATTGGATAATGGAAAAGTCTACTGAACTAAATCAACCAGTTTATTTCAAGGATGTGCTAACCTCACAATGGAAGCCAGGAGATGTGCTGCGTTGGGGAAGGGGTTTTGCTCTTATCTCCACAGGTGAGGAAAAATTGTGGATACCGTCAAAATTAATAAAGGTTCGGTATGAAGAAGACAAGACACTTGGAAAAGATAAATAACAATTCATTCACAAGGACGACGAGCATACTAATGGTAAGGAACATAAATAGGTTGGGGGCAGGGTTCTTTTCTTATCTCCACAGATAAATACTGATCTTCAAAAAATTTAAGGGACCCTGAATATTTACTCAGTGATGGATGGAAAATGGTTACAACTCACTAAGGATCAGTAAGTATTGACTTTATATATATACATATCTATATGTTTTATTGAACACTTTTTTATAAATATGTAGAACTGGTTTTGGAGTTGGACTCTGGCCCAGTCCCTCTTCAATTCCAAACCTGTTGATAAGAGATATCTCACAGGATAAGAATAATTATATACTTGGTAAACTTTCTTTACTTTTTCTCATATCTGTGTCTTTCTTTATATGTCAGTATGTGTCTTTGTTGTTAATGTTTAAATTTCCCATAACAAACAACAAATTTTTCTACAGTAATTTTTTGAAGTTTTCAGGATGAAGATGGGGCCCCACAACATCAACTCAATCTGGTTTTTATGACGTCATGATTATATACATATTTTTTTTTTCTTTTTTCTTTCTTTTTAAGCGCTAATAATAGACTTGTTTTTTTGGTACCAACTGCTCGAGACAATTTCGAATGGTGCACATTTTTGACAACACTCTGGCCAGACCTTCTAAAGATACACTGAGACTAGTTACAATTTTCTTAGGTCAAAGGTTAATTTGGGAACTTTTATCATCATTTGCTTTCACGGGAGCCCCTAAGGAGAACGTCGCCCCCATGTCAGCTTGAAGCAATCTTAGAGGACGACGTCCCCTCTCCCAACAGAGTTTGCCCTCAGGGTTAGGGACATCTTTTAATGGTTGGTTTGGGGTCGAGGGGATGGGGGGATGTTTTATGGAATTAGGGGTATGTTAAAAAAAAAAGAGGGGGATTAACTGGTTTGATGTTTGGTATTTGTGAGTTACTGATTTCAGAAAATTGTTTTCGGACTGTTTCCTGTATATTGATATATTGTATATTGAATGTGAGTGTTCCTACCTCTATTTTTGTATAAGAATATGCTTATATTAGATTGATACTTCTACCATAATACGATGTACATTTCTACCTCTGATACTATTTATGTAATATCAATATTGAATGTGAGCTCCTTCCATTGTTTACTTTTGATATGTAATGACATTGTCTACAGATGAAGATCATTGTCTTCATATATTGCACAGATCATTGTCTTCATATATTGCACAGTTTATTCTTTTAATCTTCAAGTTAGATAGGTATTGAGAATTATATGTTTGTCATGTTTATTTTTAGGTTAATCAGGTCTTCTAGATACATAGAGATTATATTTAGTATAGATAGTATAATCTTCAGCCTCTTTAAAGAGCTGCAGAAAATGGCTTTTAATCTAACCTAGAATTCTATGCCAATGAGACACAATTACTCCTGGCAACACCACTCTACTCCCGAGAGAACGTTGAGCACCAAAGACACTCCACTGGGAGCTTGTCTTCTTGGCAGAACTGGCCTTTGGGTTAAGAAAAGCCCATACCTCAACTACTGACAAAGTTATGAAACAGGATTGTCTTATCTTGCCAAGACAGGGTAGGATGATTCTAAGAAAGTTCCTTACATCTGATAATGGTATGTCAGTTATGTTTGGCCTTAGCCAAAGTTGGTTGACTCAACATTGCAAACGAGAATTTGGGTGATTGCCCAGGTAGTCAGTTGTCTCTGTTATTTTTGGCACATTTTGGATATCTCTTATTTGTTAAGTAATATTTATTCCCTTCTCAGATCTTTGATGGAGTTGAAGATTATATAACTGTAATTACTCTCTATATTAGTTAGACTCTTTGAGATAGACTGTCTGGTAAAACTTTTGTTCTCAATATTGTTTATTATATTTATTTTTTTGTTATTATTGTTTATAGTTGTATTTGGTTTAATTCTGTCTTATTTAGACAAAAGGGGGAGATGTAGGGATGAGCCCCACCCCCCTAGTGGGTGGGCTCGCCTGGGGCAGGTTTTGACTGTTAAATAAGTTGCGCAGACGCTGCGCCGGCCCTTGTCTGCTTCCTGTCTCCTGTGCTCCGCGGGAACCTTGGTGTCCGTGAGTTTGTTTACATTAAAGTTTTATATATATATACATATCACTATTTGTCTGAATTAATTAAATCCGCCTTCAGACCCATATCTATCACCATGCACAAAACTCAAGTCCAAGTGGATTAAAGACCTCAATATCAGTCCGAACACACTGAACCTGATAGAAGAGAAAGTGGGAAGTACTCTACAACAAGTGGGCACAGGAGACCACTTCCTACGTATAACCCCAGCAGCACAGACAGTAAGGGCCTCATTGAATAAATGGGACCTCCTGAGACTGAGAAGCTTCTGTAAAGCAAAGGACACTGTCGCCAAGACAGAAAGGCAACCCACTGACTGGGAGAAAATCTTCACCAACCCCGCAACTGACAAAGGTCTGATCTCCAAAATATATAAAGAACTCAAGAAACTAGACCGTAAAAGGCTAATCAACCCAATTATAAAATGGGGCACTGAGCTGAACAGAGATCTCTCAACAGAAGAAGTTCAAATGGCCAAAAGACACCTAAAGTCATGCTCAACTTCCTTAGCGATCAGGGAGATGCAAATCAAGACAACTTTAAGATACCATCTTACCCCTGTCAGAATGGCTAAAATCAAAAACACCAATGATAACCTTTGCTGAAGAGGTTGTGGAGAAAGGGGTACACTCATCCATTGCTGGTGGGAATGCAAACTTGTGCAACCACTCTGGAAAGCAGTGTGGAGGTTTCTCAGGAAATTCGGAATCAACCTACCCATGGACCCAGCAATACCACTCTTGGGAATATATCCAAGAGAGGGCGTATCATACAACAGAAGTATATGCTCTACTATGTTCATAGCAGCATTGTTCGTAATAGCCAGAACCTGGAAACAACCTAGATGCCCCTCAATTGAAGAATGGATGAAGAAAGTATGGGATATATACATATTAGAATACTACTCAGCAGTAAAAAACAAGGACTTCTTGAAGTTTGCAGGCAAATGAATGGAAATTGAAAACACTATCCTGAGTGAAGTAAGCCAGACCCAAAAAGAGGAACATGGGATGTACTCACTCATATTTGGTTTCTAGTCATAAATAGAGGACATTGAGCCTATAATTCGGGTTCTTAGAGAAGCTAAATAAGAAGGAGAACCCAAAGAAAAACATATAGGCATCCTCCTGAATATTAACCTTCATCAGGCGATGAATGGAGACAGAAACAGAGACACACATTGGAGCACCGGACTGAAATCTCAAGGTCCGAATCAGGACCAGAAGGAGAGAGAACACGAGCAAGGAACTCAGGACCGCGAGGGGTGCACCCACACACTGAGACAAAGGGGATGGTCTATCGGGAATTCACCAAGGCCAGCTGGCCTGGGTCTGAAAAAGCCTGGGTTAAAACCCGTCTCGCTGAACATAGCGGACAATGAGGACTACTGAGACCTCAAGAACAATGGCAATGGGGTTTTGATCCTACTCCACCTATTAGCTTTGTGGGAGCCTAGGCAGTTTGGATGCTCACCTTACTAGACCTGGATAGAGGTGGGTGGTCCTTGGACTTCCCACAGGGCAGGGAACCCTGATTGCTCTTTGGGCTGTTGAGGGAGGGGGATTTGATCGGGGGAGGGGGAGGGAAGGGGAGGTGACGGTGGGGAGGAGACAGAAATCTTTAATAAATAAATAAATAAATGAAAAAAAAAGAAAAAAGAAATGTGGATTCGGATGATAAATTTTGTAAACACACACTTAAAAAAAGATATTCATCAGTATGATAACAGGGCAAGGCCAGTTTAGGCATCCTCTCCTCTAGTGCTTAAGGTCTTAGGACTGATCTCCATAATATATAAAGAACTCAAGAAATTAGACATCAAAATTCCTAATAACCCAATTAAAAAATGGGATACAGAACTAAACAGATATTTCTCAACAGAAGAATCTCGAATGGCCAAAAAACACTTGAAATGTTCAACATCCTTAGCCACCAGGAAAATGCTAATGCAAAGCAACTCTGAGATACTATCTTACATGTGAACTTGTCTTTACTGAATATCTGTAATAATTTTCTGATCAGGAGCACTTTTATTTTATTTTATTTTGGTTTTTCAAGACAGGGTTTTAAAATGATAATGTTGACCACCAGCATGCAGGCCCAAGCAGCAGAGACCACCGGTGCCCAGCCCCAAGCTGCGGAGACCAGCGTGAAGACGCAGTGGATACGGGATAGTCCAAGCATGAAACAGTGAAGCCCACACTGAGAGCAGATTGCCCCACTACAATAAAATCAAGTAGGTGTTTTGGGGCCTGGCCTGCAGAGTGGTAGGCTATTTATTCACGAGGTCCATGGGTGAAGGGGGAGCCTGGTTCTGTCCCTGAAGACCCTCCTGAGTGGGGAGAGTGTTCTTGGCCCATGGCAGGACACAAGAAACAGAGCGGGGGCATTCCCTGAACCCCTTGACCCCCGGTAAGTCTGCGAGGGCTGGTACAATCTGCTGGGGCTGCTCCTCCGCTGCTGCAACCTCTTTCTCCCTGACCCATCCCAGCTTGCAGCCAAGGGCCTTCTTCACTCACCCTCCCTTCAGAGGGGCCACAGGATCATGCAGTTTAGCCTGCTTGGGTGCTGGGTTGGGAGCTCGGGGCTGAGGGCAATGGGAGTTTCTCTGTTTTGGTGGCTGGACTGCAGAGTGGTAGGCCTTTCTTTGGTGAGGTCCCTGGCAACCAGGGAGCCTAGTTCTGGTCCTGGTCCTGAAGACCCTTCTGAGTGGTGAGAGGGATCTTGGCCTACAGCGGGAGCCAGGAAACAGAATTAGGACATTTTGTAAGCAGGGCCCCAGACCAGCAGGGAAACCTGATCCTGTTTTAAAAGACCCATTAGATAGCATGAATAGGAAGAGATGGGCAGGCACAATGGCAAGAATGAACCCAAAAATCTGAAAAACAACATAAAAACACCAGAACTCAATGATCTTACAATAGAAGGACTTGAACACCCTAACACAGAAGAAGTGGGAAAAATTGACTTTATGAAAGCAATAGAGTCCCTTAAACAACATGTAAAAAATGTCCTTATAGAAATGGATGAGAAGTATAACAAAAAGTTCAAAGAAATGAGTAAATACTTAAATGATACCCTGGGAAACCAAGAAAAAATAATCAAACAGGTAATGGAAACAGTTCAAGAATTGAAAACTGAAATGGAAGCAAGGAAGAAAACACAAACAGGGGACCAGCTGGATATGGAAAATCTAGGTCAACAAGCAGAGACTACAGAAACAAGCATAACCAATAGAATACAAGAGATAGAAGAAAGAATCTAAGATTCTGAAGACACCATAGAGAAGACAAACGCACTGATCAAAGAAAACAGCAAAGCCAACAAATTCTCATCACAAAACATTCAAGAAATATGGGACACAATAAAAAAACCAAAACTAAGAAAAATAGGGATAGAAGAAGAAGAGTCACAGCTCAAAGGCCCAGAAAATACTTTTAACAAAATTATGGAAGAAAACTTTCCCAACATAAAGAAAAATATTCCATTGAATAGTCAAGAAGCATACAGAACACCAAACAGACTGGATCAAAAAAAAATCCCCTTGCCATATAATAATCAAAACACAAAATATACTGGTTAAAGAAAGAATATTAAGAGCTGCAAAGGAAAAAGGGCAATTACTTATAAAGGTAAGCCTATCAGACTTACACCTGACATCTCTGTAGAAACCATGAAAGCCAGAAGGTCCTGGATGTACCGCAGAAACGAAGAGACAATGGATGCACACCCAAACAACTATACCCAGTCAAGCTATCATTCACTATCAATGGATAAAACAAGACACTCCAGGATAAGAACAAATTTAAACAATACATAGCCACAAATCCAGCCCTACAGAAAGTAATAGAAGGAAAATCACAACCCAAGGAATCCAACATTGCCAACACTGCCTACAATAACTCAGGCATCTAACAACCCTTCAGCAGCACAACTCAAAGAAGGGAGACACACAAACTCTACTACCAAAAACAATGAGAATAACCGGACTAAAAAACCACTGCTCATTAATATCACTTAATATTAATGGTCTCAATTCACCTATAAAAAGGCACAGGCTAAGAGATTGGATACGAAAACAGGATCCAACATTCTGCTGTTTGCAAGAAACACATCTCAACCACAAAGACAGGCATCTACTCAGAGTAAAGGGTTGGGAAAAGGTTTTTCAAGCAAATGGTCCTAAGAAAAAAGCAGGTATGGCCATACTAATTTCTAACAAAGTTGACTTCAAACTTAAATCAGTCAGAAGAGATGGAGAGGGACATTTTATATTCATAACAGGAACAATTCATCAGAATGAAGTCTCAATCATGAATATCTATGCACCTAATATAAAATCACCCACATATGTAAAAGAAATATTACTAGAACTCAAGGCAGACCTCAAATCACACATATTAGTAGTAGGAGACTTCAACAATTCTCTCTCACCAATCAGACAGAAACCTAATACAGAATTAAGAGAATTATTGGAGGTAATGAAGCAAATGGACTTAACAGCCATCAATAGATAATTCCACCCAAATAGGAAAGAATATACCTTCTTCTATGCAGCTAATGGAACCTTCTCGAAAGGTTACATATTCGGTAACAAAGCAAATTTCCACAGATACAAAAAAAATCAGTGTCCACCTGTGTCTTATCAGATCACCATGCATTAACATTAGAAGGCAACAGCAATGCTACCCCCAGAAAGCCGACAATCTCATGGGAACTGAACAGTCAACTACTGAACCACATCTGGGTCAAGGAAGAAATTAAGAAAGAAATTAATGTCTTCCTTGAATTTAATGAAAATAAAGAGACAACATATTCAAACCTTTGGGACACGATGAAAGCAGTGCTAAGAGGAAAGTCATAGCACTAAGTGCCCACTTAAAGAAAACAGAGAAAGCATACATTGGGAACTTAACAGCACACCCGAAAGCTCATGAAAAAAGAAGCAGACATGCCCAGGAGGAGTAGAAGACTGGAAATAATCAAACAATAGAAACACAGAAAACAGTCCAAAGAATCAATGAAACCAAAAGTTGGTTCTTAGAGAAAATCAACAAGATCGACAAACCCCTATCCAACCTAATTAAACAACAGAGAGAGAACACGCAAATAAATAAGATCAGAAATGAAAAGGGGGACATAACCACAGACACAGAGAAAATTCAGAGAATCGTTAGATCTTACTACAAAAGCCTGTATGCCACTAAACTGGAAAATGCAAAAGAAATGGACATTTTTTTTTGGATAAGTACCATATACCAAACTTAAACCAAGACCAGGTGAACGATCTAAATAGACCGGTTAGTCATGAAGAACTCGAAGCTGTTATCTAAAATCTCCCCTCCAAAAAAAGCGCAGGACCAGATGGTTTCAATGCAGAATTCTACCAGAACTTCCAAGAAGAGCCAATACCTATACTCCTTAATGTATTTCACAATATAGAAACAGAAGAGTCATTGCCAAATTCCTTTTATGAAGCTACAGTTACCCTGGTACCAAAACCACACAAAGACCCAACCAAGAAAGAGAATTACAGGCCTATCTCACTCATGAACATCGACGCAAAAATTCTCAATAAAATACAGGCAAACCGAATCCAAGAACACATTAGAAAAATTATCCATTATAATAAAGTAGGCTTCATCCCCGAGATGCAGGGCTGCTTCAACATACAAAACTCTATCAATATAATCCACCATATAAATAAACTGAAAGAAAAAAAACCATATGATCATTTCATTAGATGCTGAAAAAGCATTTGACAAAATTCAACATCCCTTTATGATAAAGGTCTTGGAGAGATTAGGGATACAAGGGTCATACCTAAATTTAATAAAAGCTATCTACAGCAAGCCGACAGCTAACATTAAATTAAATGGAGAAAAACTCAAAGCCATCCCACTAAAATCAGGAACAAGACAAGGCTGTCCACTCTCCATACCTCTTCAATATAGTGCTTGAAGTTCTAGCAATAGCAATAAGACAACACAAGAGGGTCAAGGGGATACGAATTGGAAAGGAAGAAGTTAAGCTTTCGCTATTTGCAGATGATATGATAGTATACATAAGCAACCCCAAAAACTCTACCAAAGAACTCTTACAGCTGATAAACACTTTAGTAATGTGACAGGATACAAGACCAACTCCAAAAAATCAGTTACCTTCCTGTATACTAAGGATAAGGAAGCAGAGAGAGAAATCAGAGAAACATCACCTTTCACGATAGCCACAAATAGCTTAAAATATCTTGGGGTAACTCTGACCGAGGAAGTGAAAGATCTATTTGACAAGAACTTTAAGTCTTTGAAGAAAGAAATAGAAGAGGATACCAGAAATGGAACTATCTCCCCTGCTCTTGGATTGGGAGGATCAACATAGTAAAAATGGCAATTCTACCAAAAGCAATCTATAGATTCAATGCAATCCCCATCAAAATCCCATCAAAATTCTTCACAGACCCAGAGAAGACAATAATCAACTTTATATGGAAAAACAAAAAATACAGGATAGCCAAAACAATCGTATACAATAAAGGAACATCTGGAGGCATTACCATCCCGGACTTCAAACTCTATTATAGAGCTACAGTATTGAAAACAGCTTGGTATTGGCATAAAAACAGAGAAGTCGACCAATGGAATCAAATAGAAGACCTGGACTTTAACCCACAAACCTATGAACGCCTGATTTTCGATAAAGGAGCTAAAAGTATACAATGAAAAAAAGAGAGCATCTTCAACAAATTGTGCTGGCATAACTGGATGTCAATCGGTAGAAGAATGAAAATAGATCCATATCTATCACCATGCACAAAACTCAAGTCCAAATGGATTAAAGACCTCAATATCAGTCCGAACATACTGAACCTGATAGAAGAGAAAGTGGGAAGTACTCTACAACACATGGGCACAGGAGACCACTTCCTATGTATAACCCCAGCAGCACAGACATTAAGGACAACATTGAATAAGTGGGACCTCCTGAAACTGAGAAACTTCTGTAAAGCAAAGGACACTGTCTCTAAGACAAAAAGGCAACCCACTGACTGGGAGAAGATCTTCACCAACCCTGCAACTGACAAAGGTCTGATCTCAAAAATATATAAAGAACTCAAGAAACTAGACTGTCAAATGCTAATCAACCCAATTATAAAATGGGGCACTGAGTTGACAGAGAATTCTCAACAGAAGAAGTTCAAAAGGCCAAAAGACACTTGAGGTCATGCTCAACTTGTTAGCGATCAGGGAAATGCAAATCAAGACAACTTTAAGATACCATCTTACACCTGTCAGAATGGCTAAAATCAGAAACACCAGTGATAGCCTTTGCTGGAGAGGTTGTGGAGTAAGGGGTACCCTCATCCATTGCTGGTGGGAATGCAAACTTGTGCAACCACTTTGGAAATCAGTGTGGCTGTTTCTCAGGAAATTCGGGATCAACCTACCCCAGCACCCGGCAGTACCACTCTTAGGAATATACCCAAGAGATGCCCTATCATATTACAAAAGCATTTGTTCAACTATGTTCATAGCAGCATTGTTTATAATAGCCAGAACCTGCAAACAGCTGAGATGCCCTTCAATGGAAGAATGGATGAAGAAAGTATGGAATATATACCTATTAAAGTACTACTCAGCAGTAAAAAACAATGACTTCTTGAATTTTGAGTGCAAATGGACTGAAATAGAAAACACTATCCTGAGTGAGGTAAGCCAGACCCAAAAAGAGAAACATGGCATGTACTCACTCATAATTGTTTTCTAGCCATAAATAAAGGACATTGAGCCTATAACTTGTGATCCTAGTGAAGCTAAATAAGAAGGTGAACCCAAAGAAAAACATATAGTCATCCTTCTGGATATTAACCTTCATCAGGCGATGAAAGAAGACAGAGACAGAGACCCACACTGGAGCACCGGACTGAAATCCCAAGGTCCAAATCAGGAGCAGAAGGAGAGAGAGCACGAGCAAGGAACTCAGGACGGCGAGGGGGTGCACCCACACACAGAGACAATGGGGATGTTCTATCAGGAACTCACCAAGGCCAGCTGGCCCGGGTCTGAAAAAACATGGGATAAAACCGGACTTGCTGAACATAGCGGACAATGAGGACTACTGAGAACTCAAGAACAATGGCAATGGGTTTTTGATCCTACTGCACGCACTAACTTTGTGGGAGCCTAGGCAGTTTGGATGCTCACCTTACTAGACCTGGATGGAGGTGGGAGGTCCTTGGACTTCCCACAGTGCAGGGAACCCTGATTGCTCTTTGGGCTGATGAGGTAGAGGGACTTAATTGGGGGAGGGGGAGGGACATGGCGGGCAGGAGGCAGAAATCTTTAATAAATTAATTAATTAAAAAAGCAAACCAAACAAAAAGAAAAAGAGACACCCATAAAAGAAAATGTTAGATTCTCTTCACAGTTTCTGTGCTGATATGAAAGCAATCTTTCCAGCTGTACCAAGGAGACACCGCTCATTTCGCCATCATTTCAAGACCTACTGAGGTAGAGTCGTTAATAATTAATAACAAAATAAAACATCAGAAACACACGAATTACAACTATATGTTGTAAAATTCTGGGTGATTGAGAATGGAAGATGAGGCCCCAGGACCATCCCACTAGCCCCCTTCAGTGCTGACTGGTACAGAGAGCATCTGACAACCAGTCCAGTTCAGACTTGTTCCCGAGTGACATTAATCATTATTTTTATCCCACGATGTTACAGTTTAACTAATTCACTAGTGATTAAGACGGTTTTAAAGACCGAGCAAGCCCCACTAGCTGAATGGAGAGCGCACTTTAGTTAACACGCGAAGGATGTCTGCTCCCCGCTGTGAGCTAATAACACGATCTAATTAACAGCCCTTGGAGAAAGTGTCCTGTCAGTGGGAGCCCAGAGGTTGTTTTCCTAATACCCTAAGAGGAACTCCATCGGCCCTCCTCTGTTTCATCAAATAAGTAACTGGGGCTATCCATCTTCCGATTCCTAAATGCTAAAAGTAATTTAGTTCCTAACTCAAAGCACACCCAGCACCTTTCTCACGAGCGCTTTCCTGAACGGGCCATGTGCCATGCCGCTTTGAGCACACAGCCCCATCTTCTTTACTCACCTCCAGTTCTGTCCTGAAAAGCATATCCACCTCACACAAGGCCTTAGTTTCTTTATTAACCAATGGTATTCTCAGCATAAAGAGGGGAATGCCACATGACTCAACTATGTTCATAGCAGCATTGTTTGCCGTAGTCAGAATCTGGAAACAACCTAAATGTTTCTCGACCGGAGAATGGATGAGGAAAATATGGTACATTTACAGAATGAAGTACTACACAGCAGAAAAAAATAACAACATCTTAAAATTTGCAGACAAATGGATGGAGCCAGCAAACATCATATTGAGTGAGGTAACCCAGACCCAGAAAGACAATTATCACATGTACCCAATCATAAGTGGCTTTTAGACATAAAGCAAAGAAAACCAGCCTACAATTCACAATCGCAGAGAACCTAGACAACAATGAGGACCCTAAGAGAGACATACATGGACTAATCTACATGGGAAGTAGAAAAATACAGGATCTCCTGGGTGAATTGGGAGTATGGATACCATCTAGACATGATGGCCTGCTTCCTTCTAAGACCCAACACAATGAGTGCCTGGGAGTTCACCAGGTAAACATGGTCTCATGAGTGAGTCCCGTGAACGTGGCCTAAGGAACCCTCAGTGGAGCCAGGCCCGAAAGTGATGCCTCGTGGAAGTGTGAACAATAATCTCACAATAACAGGAACAATATTTTCCTTAGTCACTCCACTGTTGAGTGGTTTGTTACGCGGAATTGACAACCAATACACTAACATCCCCGAGCCTCCCTGTTCTCACCTGTAAAACGAGGAAGAGAACTGCTTCCTCTGAGACAAGGTCAGTTAGGTTCTGACGTCAGCGAGGTTCTTCTGACCTCCCTGCAGTGCACAGCAAGGCCCTGGTGCTCAGCTCTGCTGCACGCATGCAGAGCAGGGTCTGAACCATGGGCAAGTGAGGCCCAGTGCCTGACACTGGGGGCAAAGTGAGGAGCACCCCACAGCATGAATTAGACAGCATGGTCATACGAACAACGGCGTTCAGGGAGAGGGATGGCAAGTTTGCCACAGGGGGTTGCCTTCAATTCCAGGCGGGGATGGGGCCTGTCAGCATCCCTGTGTGAGGATGTTGATGAGGCAACATGGTCCACCAATGTGGGGTGGCCTGGGAATACTCTTGAGCCTTGCAAGGAGCCACAGGGCTGCACCAGCTGAAGCCCTGTCCACACCCCCACTGCCGGGATGTGCCACTAGGGATGTGCCGCCGCCTCCTTAGTAAAGGAGAGTTGGCCCGTGCTCTGCCTGCTACGGACAAATGATTACTTTGAACCCTTGTAATATAAGTACAGAAATAAATTGTCATGTAAATTGTCCAATATTGAATGCAAATAGACTACAAAGTCATATGATACTACTGTTTTGTATAAATTCATGTATATATTTGAGATATTATTAACATCGCCCTGACTTCTTTTTTTACCATTTTTTAAGTTTAAGGTTTATTTAGTTTTACATTTTGTTAAAGATTTATTTGCCTATTATGAATAGATATCCAGACTGCATGTATGTCTGCATGCCAGACCAGAAGAGGGCACCAGATCTCATTCCGGATGGGTGTGAGGAACCATGGGGTTGGTGGGAATTGAACTCAAGACCTATAGAAGAGCAGCCAGTGCGCTTAACCACTGAGCAATCTCGCCTACCCACACCTCAGACTTGTCCTTAAAAACATCCCACTGCACTTTCCCCTGGCATTCTCACCGGCTGTGTCCCGTTCCTCCACATGGGGGCAGTAGTGAAGGTCAGCAGTCAGTGGGGCAGATGGGAAGTGGGGAGGAGCTGCTGAAGGCCCCAGGCCTCCTGGCTGGATCTTTCCCCAGTGTCTTTCCCTGCACTGTTGAAAGAGGGAGTGGCCTGGCTGGGTCCCCGGCACCCGGCAGCCCACATGGTTAGCTTATACCCCGAAATAATTACATGGAAACTGTATTCTTTTAAACACTGCCTGGCCCGTAGTTCCAGCTTCTTATTGGCTAGCTCTTACATATTAATCTAACCCATTTCTAATATTCTGGGTAGCCCACGTGCTGGCTTACCAGGGAAGATCTTAACCTGTGTCTGTCTGGCATGGGAACATCATGGCGACTCCTGACTCAGCTTCCTTCTCCCAGAATCCTGTTCTGTTTACTCCGCCTACCTAAGGGTTGGCCTATCAATGAACCTAGGCAGTTTCTTTATTGATAAGAAATCACTCCCACATCACTGCACCACTTCCCTTGCTGGCAAATTTTCAGAATAAAGGGGAGACATTGGTGATGCCCTAGGTGCAGAGACCTGAAGGAGTCTGTAACATGAATCAAAAAAAAAAAAAATTCAAAAAAGCACACGATTTTAATTAACTATACAAGTGCCTCACTCTTGACCCTGGTTTGTGGTGCATGATTTCATTTCCAGTACTCAGGAAGCAGAAACAAGTGGATCTCTGGGAGTTCCAGGCCGGCCTGGTCTATAGAGTGAGTTCCAGGACAGCCATGGCTATACAAAGAAATCCTGTCTCAAAACAAAACAATTTTTTTAAAAAAAAATGCTAAAAAAAAGTTCCACTCTAGATCCTCATGAAAACCCAACATATAGATGATGTGTGTTCATATTTCACAGAGAACACACACAAAGTAGCCTAGAAGCGAGGCAACATGGCAAGGGTTTAAGGTGTGCTGGGGCAATTAGGGTTGGGTTTAGAATTCCAGATGCAGGTCAACAATAGGAGCTCAGATTGTAAAGCCAAGGTGCTGCCTGTACCCAGACATTCCTAGGAGCAGTGAAATAGGAAGCACCTTTGTATCTTTCTGTGTCAAGTAGTGCACGTGGGAGGAGGGGGGGACTAAGAGACTTTTGGGAAAGCCCTGTGTGAGGAGACTCAGGCATGGGGACCCCAGGAGTGACCTCACTTCCTTAACAGTGACATCACAATGCAGAAACCTGCAACCAGGCAGCCAACTGCTTACAGACAGCCCAGAAGGCTCACTTGTCTTGAGAGAAGAGTCAAGTTCAGTAGTGAGTGGGTGTAGCTGGTGGAGTTGCTGCTGCGTGAGTAGTGGGAGAAAGAAAAACCGAAGCCATGGCCTAGGAGGTGCCTGGAGACGCCTGGTTCGCTCTTGACTCCAGCACCTCTGGCCATTAGGCCAGAGGAGACGGGGGAGCGAGAGCCGGACCAATGAAAGCCAGGTAACCACTCTGAAATCTCGGTTTTCCTAAATTTCACTCTTGGTGTTTGGCAGAGTGAAGGGGTCAGGAAAATGTGGAATGATAATAACCAATCATGAATTGCAGTCCTGTGCCAGTTTGAACCACACACCCTGATCTCTCCTCAGGTGGCAGAGGACCAGCTGGACTCCGTCCCCAGGGACCCGACTGAGTCGGTCCTTGGGGACCAGATGGTCTCCACCCCGGAGGACCAGGGAGACCAGCAGGACTGTATCCTCGGGGACCCGGTGCGCTCCACCCCTGAGGACCAAGAGGACCAGATGGAATCCATCTGCGGGAACCCAGTGGACTCCACCCTGCTGGGCTCTGCCCCGGAAGACCAAGAACAGCCGGAGTCCATCCCCGGGGACCCGATGGACCCTACCCCCGGGGACCTGACCGTGTCCTTTCCTGGGGACCCAGGAGACTCCGCCCCGCAGGACCAGCTGCAGGACCAGAAGGACTCAGTCCCCAGGGACCCTAAGATCTTAGACTTCAGGGATCTGGAGGAAATGGTCCAAGACCTCATCACTTCCCTTCAGAACGGTGACCGCGAATATCTCATGGCCTTCCTGAGCACCTACCCTGCTCATACGACCATCGAGCAGGTGCTGGATGTCATCTTCAGGCGGTGAGTGCCCACTTCCGAGCTCAGAGGCTTCACATCCTCTTGTCATTTATGGGAAGCCTCTACCTTTCTCTGAGCCTACCTAGTTGCTAGAGTCTTGTCAGAAGCCAGCAGCATGTAGTCAGACATTACTACCTCCAGGTTGGGCCCTAGGGACTGCTGTGACCCTAAGGAGTGTGAGTGTGGGTGTCCTCTGCACCTTTGGGAAGCTCTCTATCCTTGGCCAGTTTTTCTGAAGCATTGGTCAAAGCGCTACTCCCATTGTAACCACGAGGTTCTAGAATTCATATTGGAGCACCCGATAGAGATGGGTCTTGAGTGGAGACCCGAGGAGGATAATCCGAGGGAACCTGTGTCCACTGAGATGTCCAGGTAGACATACTGCACAAACATATTTGAAGCACCTACAGAATGCAGGTGAACTAATAACCTGAGACTTTGATTCTGCTCCAGGAGTCAGCAGGCCCCCGAGATGCCTTTTAGGTAGGGAACTGGGACTCCACAGGTAACATCCTTCCTGATCTCCTCCAGGTATGCACGCTTCCGCCCCGGCTGCCAGGAAGATGAGCGGCTCAAGAAGTAAGTGAGCTTTACAACATGAGAGAGAAAGGCCTTGGCTCTGCAGGGTGGGCTCCCTTGGGTACCAAGGGTGAGGGATGGTCGATGCTTGGGGCTCACGCTCCACGTTTCTACCACCATACACCATACTGAGGTCTAAGCATCGACTGGAGGGTGAAAAGAACTGCATGGGCACGGTCCTTGCCAAGTGGGGATATGGGGAATGCTTGTGGCCTCCGGTGGCCCTCTGAAACTCTACTACCCTCATCTCAGTCCATGGCGTGAAGGCTCGCTCAGCTGTGCTCCATTAGAGCCTGAGCATGGGGCGTATGGAGCTCCCTGCTCCCATGGAACTCTCAGCCCTGCTCATCGTGTGGCTAAGGGCTGAATAGCCTCTCCTTTGCAGTCTCACATGCACGGAGTCTTGGGCAGGGTGGCAAAGGAAAGTCCAGGCCACTGAGTGCCCTGTCTGTCCCTTTCCACCAGCTCCATCTGCACCCTCCTGGACACGTGGACGAGCGTCTTCCCCAGGGACTTTGCCACCACTTCCGGCATGTGCGTGCTGAAGAAGATAAAAACGTACCTGATCATCCACTCCCCCTACTCGGACGTCCTCATACGTGTGCACGAGCTCCTTACGAGTCTGCTCTCAGAAACTTCGGAGGAGAGAGATTAACAACAAGCCAGGTAGGTGCTTGACACTGTGAGAAGGTCCCAGGACCTGGTCTCAGGTCTCAGGAATGATTGGGGGATTGCCACACCGACTCCAGTGCCATCTGTGTGACATGGCATACGTCCTGTGTGTCCTATGGGACTAGGCTTCCTGGAGGTCAATGGCAGATGGCCCGGTATAGGCTGCCGTTGAGGCATAGATGGGTTTCTCGATTAGCTGGCTATGCAGGATATAGGCTTTGCATGATCTCTTTTATGATAACGATATTCTTTATATCTACAAGACAAAGATTATCTCTTCATGAACAGCTCTGGGATAGGGAAGCACTATATGGGAATGTATAAGACTACAGCAGAACCTTTGCCATACACGGGGGTGTATGATGAGCAAGAGAACAGACGGGTTAATGTTGATGGACAAAGAGCGGTATAATATACTTTGAATTTTATGGATAGGCTTGCTAGATCCCGAGCCCCCTGGTGTCTGCTGCATAAGAAGGTACAAAAACGTATATTTCGGCAGGTGCAGAGAGCTGTCAGGCATATTTGGTCACTAGATGAGATAAAGAAAGGGTTAGAAAGAGGAGCTTGGGGAAGGCCCAGATAGCTCCCGATCTCTTATTTCCTGTGGCGTTTGTGAGTCATCGAGCTAACTGTGTCTGGTTCCAGGGTGACACATCTGGAGACTACGAAAACTCTGCTGTTGCTCTGTGGAGAAGAGGACGACTTGGGGAGCCAGGAGTGCATGGTGCCGCCGCCTCCATCAGCGACTGCAGCCATGCCCTCCTTGTTCCTCACAAGCTGCCTTACTCACGCGAGCATGCTAATCACCAGATGTGTCACAGATGACAAAGCGGCACGCTCTCCTGATCTCCCTGTTGACATTAGTGCTGGCCTTAACCCCTGTGTGTGTCTTAGTTATTGTTATTGTCTGTAGCGGGGTCAGATTGCTTTTTATAATCTTTTTAAAGCGTCTTTTATATTAAGTTAATAAATAACTGTGTGACCTTGACCGGAACCTTAGCTGTGAAATTGTGAACTCCTGGAAATGCTGCCAATCAGGCTCAGTGCTTTATCAGACCTACAACATTATGAAGGTCATATCAGGAAGATTAATGACAAATAAACAAACATTCCCTTCCCTCGGAATCCTGTGTGCGGCGACAAAGCTTATCTAACATCGATGCTCTTTTGAAACCTGGCATTTGACAGTGGCATTGGTAAAAGCTAAAATTATAGTACATCTTGGAATACTGAAAATGCAGCCCTGCCTGCAAACCAAATTTCCTAATGGAGCAAGATGAAGGATGGTGAAGGAATGGGGGTAGGGGTTGGGGAGGTGTCTGGGCTGGGCGTGGGGTGGAGTGGCACGCAGGTTCAAATTTGTGCGCACGTGTGTGGAAGGGTGTGCGTGCATGCACGTGTGTGTGTGCCTGTGTGTGTGCATGCATATGCGTGTAGGGTGTGGGTGGGTGTGCATGCGTATATGCCTGAGTGTGTGTGTGTGTGTGTGTCTGTGCATGCGCGCGCGTGCATGTGTCTGTGCGTGTGTTTGTGTGTGTGTGTGTGAGTGAGTGAGTGAGTGAGTTTCCTGGTGATGAAGAGGGAAGAGGTTTATTTCCTCATCAGCTTACAATCCTGTGTGTTTCTTACTAGCAGAAAAAGTACTTTTTGCACAATCTAAAATTTCAGAGTGCTAGCTTTGACTTTTGTTCTTTGCCCTCTCTCCGGTGAAGTAATAGCACAGACAGTATTTTTAGAAGCATTTCTTCAGCTTTCCTAATACTTGCCTTTCAGTTTCCTGCATCCAGGGTGCTTTTCCGTGGAGTTATTTGCTATTTGCACTTATGCTACGTAGTCAGGGTTACCTTTATTCTACTAAGTAAAATATTAATCTCCCTTCAAAAAATTTAAATAACAGCAATCTTTTCACAGTCCTCAGTGTTGTACAAAATCACTAAGGAAACTGTAAAAATTGTGTGTGAGATCACGGAAAGTTGGGTTTCCCCTCCCAAGCGCCACAGGCACAGATCCACGTTCCACATTACATGCATAAGCTGGGCAACAAAGGCTGACATACTCAAGAGCCCGGAGCTGGGTGTGGTGGCTCACACCTGTAACTCAACACTGAAAGTTGAGACAAAAGGACAGCTGGGAGTCCCATGCTAGCCTGGGCTACAGTGTGAACTCTATCAAAAAAAGAAAAAATAACTCTTTTGGCTTTAAATAAAGATGGAAACACTTTGCCGTGTGTTGTATTTATCCAGTTTGTAACCCTGCCACGAACCGTCTCAGTGGAGCCACTTAGACCATGGGAGAAGCAGGGCCTTGGTACTCAGGAAGGCAAGAGATAGGCGATGACAGACAGACACAACTCAGAAGAGAGTGGTTTGAATCTGCTGTGATTTTACTGAATTCAGGTACCTCCAGTTATAGAGGTACCTGATCCTAACAATCCAGGACAGATGCTGAGACAAGATGTGACCTTGAGCTTTAAGGAGATGAAGCAGTTGAAAGAGGCCATGGCAGCATAGTGCGCTCAGGCCCCCTTTACTCTTGCCATGGTAGAATCTCTTGCGGCATCGAATCTTACACCTAGCAATTGACAGCAGCTATGCCGTGCAGTTCTATTGGGAGGAGATTACTTATTGTGGAGGGGAGAATATCAAGAAAATTGTTTACAAACAGCTAGGTTAAATGCTCAAGTGGGACTGGCACAGCACAATCTAGACTGTGGTGCCCCCTAAGCATTAAAATAAATGTCCAGAGCTCCCTCAGGGAGCTACCGCCAGACCAGGAAAGTGCCCACAGTGTAAAAGGGGGCCCATTGGGCAGATGGATGTTACACACCTGCCCGCCGCAGGGAAACTTAAGTTTGTCCATGTATCAGTAGACACCTTTTCAGGAGTAATTTTCACATCCTTGCATTAGGGAGAACGAGCAAAA
Source organism: Microtus obscurus (assembly GCA_963919715.1). Lineage (NCBI taxonomy): Eukaryota > Metazoa > Chordata > Mammalia > Rodentia > Cricetidae > Microtus > Microtus obscurus. The sequence goes on along the minus strand of CAWTZC010000310.1, from coordinate 1,099,632 downwards.
GATGCTATTGCACACTGCTTGGTGAACGGGGAGCCTGGTCCTGTTCCTGAGACCCTTCTGAGTGGTGGGAGGGATCTTGGCCCACTGCGGTAGCCATGAAACTTAGCGGGGGCATTTTCTAAGTGGGAACCCCTGGCCAGCAGGGAAACCTGACCCATTAGATAGCATCGGTAGGAGGAGATGGGCAGGCGCCAAGGAAAGAATTCACCCAACAATCTGAAAAACAACATGAAAACACGAGAACACAATGATCCTACAACAGAAGGACTTGAACACCCTAACACAGAAGAAGTGGGAAAAATTGACTTTATGAAAGCAATAGAGACCCTTAAACAACATGTAAAAAATGCCCTTATAGAAATGGATGAGAAGTATAACAAAAAGTTTGAAGAAATGAGTAAATAATTAAATGATACCCTGGGAAACCAAGAAAAAGCGATCAAACAGATAATGGAAACAGTTCAAGAATTGAAAACTGAAATGGAAGCAAGGAAGAAAACACAAACTGAGGACCAGCTGGATATGGAAAATCTAGGTCAATGAGAAGAGACTACAGAAACAAGCATAACCAATAGAATACAAGAGATAGAAGAAAGAATCTCAGATTCTGAGGACACCATAGAGAAAATAAACGCACTGATCAAAGAAAACAGAAAAGCCAACAAAATCTCATCACAAAACATTCAGGAAATATGGGACACAATAAAAAGACCAAACATAAGAATAATAGGGATAGAAGAAGAAGAGTCACAGCTCAAAGGCCCAGAAATATTTTTAACAAAATTATGGAAGAAAACATTCCCAACATAAAGAAAGATATTCCTTTGAATATTTAAGAAGCATACAAAAAACCAAATAGGCTGGATCAAAAAAAAAATCCCCTCGCCATATAATAATCAAAATACAAAATATACAGATTAAAGAAAGAATATGAAGAGCTGCAAAGGAAAAAGGCCAAGTAACTTATAAAGGTAAACCAATCAGACTTACACCAGACTTCTCTATTGAAACCATGAAAGCCAAAAGGTCCTGGATAGAGGTATTGCAGAAAATAAGAGACCATGGATGTAAGCCTAAACTACTACACCCAGCCAAGCTATCGTTCACTATCAATGGAGAAAACTAAACATTCCAGGATAAGAACCAATTTAAACAATACATAGCCACAAATCCAGCCTTACAAAAAGTAATAGAAGGAAAATCACAACCCAAGGAATCCAACATTGCCAACACTGCCTACGGGAACTCAGGCATCTAACAACCCTTCAGCAGCACAACTCAAAGAAGGGAGACACACAAACTCTACGATGAAAAACAATAAGAATAACCGGAGTAAACAACCAATGGTCATTAATATCAGTTAATATTAATGGCCTCAATTCTCCTATAAAAAGGCACAGGCTAAGAGATTGGATACGAAAACAGGATCCAACATTCTGCTGTTTACAGGAAACACATCTCAACCACAAAGACAGGCATCTACTCAGAGTAAATTATTGGGAAAATGTTTTTCAAGCAAATGGACCTAAGAAACAAGCAGGTGCGGCCATACTAATTTCTACCAAAACTGACTTCAAACTAAAATCAATCAGAAGAGATCGAGATGGACACTTTATACTCATAACAGAACAATTCATCAGGATGAAGTCTCAGTCCTGAATATCTACACCTCTAATATAAAAGCACCCACTTATGTAAAAGAAATATTACTAAAACTCAAGGCAGACATCAAACCACACATACACTAGTAGTAGGAGACTTCAACACACCTCTCTCACCATTGGACATGTTAATTAGACAGAAACCAAATAGAGAATTAAGAGAATTGTTGGAGGTAATGGAGCAAATGGAATTAACAGACATCTATAGATCACTCCACCCAAATAGGAAAGAATATACCTTCTTCTCTGCAGCTCATGGAACGTTCTCGAAAATTGACCACATACTCGGAAAAAAAAAAAACCTCCACAGATACAAAAAAATGTAAGTGTCCACCTGTGTCTTATCAGATCACCATGCATTAAAGTTAGAAGGCAACAACAATGCTACCCCCAGAAAGCTGACAAACTCATGGAAACTGAACAGTCAACTACTGAACCACACCTGGGTCAAGGAAGAAATTAAGAAAGAAATTAAAGTCTTCCTTGAATTTAATGAAAATAAAGAGACAAAATACTCAAACCTATGGGACACGATGAAAGCAGTGCTCAGAAGAAAGTTCATAGCACTAAGTGCCCACTTAAAGAAAACAGAGAAAACGTACACTGGGGACTTAACAGCACACCTGAGAGCTCTAGAAAAAAAAAAGAAGCAGACTCAACCAGGAGGAGTAGAAGACTGGAAATAATCTAACTGAGGGCAGAAATCAACAAAATAGAAACACAGAAAACAGTCCAAAGAATCAATGAAACAAAAAGTTGGTTCTTGGAGAAAATCAACAAGATCGACAAACCCCGATCCAAACTAACTAAAGTCAGAGAGAGAACACGAAAATAAATAAGATCAGAAATGAAAAGGGGGACATAACCACAGACACAGAGAAAATTCAGAGAATCATTAGATCTTACTACAAAAGCCTGTATGCCACAAAACTGGAAAATGCAAAAGCAATAGACATTTTTTTAGTTAAGTACCATATACCAAAGCTAAACCAAGACCAGGTGAGCGATCTAAATAGACTTGTTAGTCACAAAGAACTAGAAACTGTTATCAAAAATCTCTCTACCAAAAAAAGCCTACGACCAGATGGTTTCAATGCAGAATTCTACCAAAACTTCCAAGAAGAGCCAATACCTATACTCCTTAATGTATTTCACAATATAGAAACAGAAGAGTTATTGCCAAATTCCTTTTACAAAGCTACAGTTACCGTGATACCAAAACCACACAAAGACTCAACTAAGAAAGAGAATTATAGGCCTATGTCACTCATGAACATAGACACAAAAATTCTCAATAAAATACTGGCAAACCGAATCCAAGAACACATTAGAAAAATTATCCACTATGATCATGTAGGCTTCATCCCCAAGATGCAGGGCTGCTTCAACATACAAAAATCTATCAATGTAATCCACCATATAAATAAACTGAAAGAGAAAAACCATATGATCATTTCATTAGATGCTGAAAAAGCATTCAACAAAATTCAACACCCCTTTATGATAAATGTCTTGGAGAGATTAGGGATACAAGGGTCATACCTAAATTTAATAAAAGCTATTTACAGCAAGCCGACAGCTAACATTAAATTAAACAGAGAAAAACTCAAAGCCATCCCACTAAAATCAGGAACAAGACAAGGATGTCCACTCTCTCTATACCTCTTCAATATAGTGCTTGAAGTTCTAGCAATAGCAATAAGACAACACAAGAAGGTCAAGGGGATTCGTATTGGAAAGGAAGAAGTTAAGCTTTCATTATTTGCAGATGATATGATAGTATACATAAGCAACCCCAAAAACTCTACCAAAGAACTCCTACAGCTGATAAACACCTTTAGTAATGTGGCAGGATACAAGATCAACTCCAAAAAATCAGTTACCTTCCTATACACTAAGGATAAGGAAGCAGAGAGGGAGAGGAAAATCAGAGAAACATCAACTTTCACAATAGCCACAAATAGCATAAAATATCATGGGATAACTCTGACCAAGGAAGTGAAAGATCTATTTGACAAGAACTTTAAGTCTTTGAAGAAAGAAATCCAAGAAAACACGAGAAAATGGAAGGATCTCCCTTGCTCTTGGATTGGGAGGATCAACATAGTAAAAATGGCAATTCTACCAAAAGCAATCTATAGATTCAATGCAATCTCCATCAAAATCCCATCAAAATTCTTCACAGATCTGGAGAAGACAATAATCAACTTTATATGGAAAAACAAAAAACACAGGATAGCCAAAACAATCTTATACAATAAAGGATCGTCTGGAGGCATTACCATCCCTGACTTCAAATTCTATTACAGAGCTACAGTATTAAAAACAGCTTGGTACTGGCATAAAAACAGAGAAGTCGACCAATGGAATCGAATAGAAGACCCTGACTTTAACCCACAAACCTATGAACACCTGATTTTGGATAATGGAGCTAAACGTATACAATGCAAAAAAGAGAGCATTTTCAACAAATTGTGCTGGCATAACTGGATGTCAATCTATAAAAGAATGAAAATAGATCCATATATATCACCATGCACAAAACTCAAGTCCAAATGGATTAAAGACCTCAATATCAGTCCAAACACAGTGAACCTGATAGAAGAGAAAGTGGGAAGTACTCTACAACACATGGGCACAGGAGACCACATCCTATGGATAACCCCAGCAGCACAACATTAAGGGCATCATTGAACAAAGGGACCTCCTGAGACTGAGAAGCTTCTGTAAAGCAAAGGACACTGTCACTAAGACAAAAAGGCAACCCACTGACTGGGAGAAGATCTTCACCAACTCTGCAACTGACAAAGGTCTGATCTCAAAAATATATAAAAAAAAACTTAAGAAACTAGACCATAAAAGGCTAATCAACCCAATTATAAAATGGGGCACTGAGCTGAACAGAGAATTCTCAACAGAAGAAGTTCAAATGGCCAAAAGACACTTAAGATCATGCTCAACTTCCTTAGTGATCAGGGAAATGCAAATCAAGACAATTTTAAGATACCATCTTACAATTGTCAGAATGGCTAAAATCAGAAACACCAATGATAGCCTTTGCTGGAAAGGTTGTGGAGGAAGGGGTACCCTCATCCATTGCTGGTGGGAATGCAAACTTGTGCAACCACTTTGAAAGCAGTGTGGCAGTTCCTCAGGAAATTAAGAATCAACCTACCCCTGGACCTAGCAATACCACTCTTGGGAATATACCCAAGAGATACCCTATCATATGTCAAAAGCATTTGTTCAACTATGTTCATAGCAGCATTATTTGTAATAGCCAGAACCTGCAAACAACTGAGATGCCCTTCAATGGAAGAATGGATGAAGAAAGTATGGAATATATACATATTAGAGTACTACTCAGCAGTAAAAAACAATGACTTCTTGAATTTTGCATACAAATGGATGGAAATAGAAAACACTATCCTGAGTGAGGTAAGCCAGACTCAAAAAGAGGATCATGGGATGTACTCATTCATATTTTGTTTCTAGCCATTTATAAAGGACATTGAGCCTATAATTCGTGATCCTAGAGAAGCTGAATAAGAAGGTGAACCCAAAGAAAACATATAGGCATCCTCCTGAATATTAATTTTCATCAGGCGATGAAAGGAGACCGAGACCCACATTGGAGCACCCGACTGAAATCTCAAGGTCCAAATCAGGAGCAGATGGAGAGAGAGCACGAGCAAGGAACTCAGGACCACAAGGTGTGCACCCACACACTGAGACAATGGGGATATTCTATCAGGAACTCACCAAGGCCAGCTGGCCCGGGTCTGAAAAAGCATGGGATAAAACCGGACTTGCTGAACATAGCGGACAATGAGGACTACTGAGAACTCAAGAACAATGGCAATGGGTTTTTGATCCTACTGCATGCACTAACTTTGTGGGAGCCTAGGCAGTTTGGATGCTCACCTTACTAGACCTGGATGGAGGTGGGAGGCCCTTGGACTTCCCACAGGGCAGGGAACCCTGATTGCTCTTTGGGCTGATGAGGAAGAGAGACTTGATTGGGGGGAGGGAAATGGGAGGCGGTGGTGGGGAGGAGGCAGAAATCTTTAATAAATAAATAAATTTAAAAAAATTAGAAAATGATAATGTTGGATGCTGAATCTGCCTCTCTCAGGCTTTCAATATGGCAGATGCTACTGCCTACTCTAAGACTGCTGGGTGGGAGCTGTCCTCACTAACCTCAACTCTGATTGTGCAGCACATAAACCCTTTTTATCTAACTAAAAGCTAAATCTACTATGCAACTCACTGTGTGGTCTGGAAATACCTCTGTGTATGGCAGCCCAAATCTGCCATGCTGTCCTGCCTGCGCATGCCTTACAGAGTTGATCTGTTGCCTGCCCAGGCAGAGAGTGCTGAGCCTCGGGCATGGTCTCAGCTTCTTTCTTCTTGACCCTAATGGGCACAGAGGCCTCCAGACTTGAAGTAGGTTGTAAGCATCATACCCCCAAATGAGAATTCTTTTAGGGTTTCAATTGATTTAGTTGGTCACACTGGCACCAATTGTTGACAGAGGTTTCTGTCCTGCCTGCTCCTGCAGCCATTCAGTCCCAAAGAAACACACAGAGTCCTACATTAACTATGAACTGGCTGGCCTGTTAGCTCAGACTTCTTATTAATTAACTCTTACATCTTACATTAACTCATATTTTTATCCGTGTTAGTCACATGGCTTTGTACCTTTTATCAGAGAGGCATTCTCATCATAGTACTCTACTTCTGGGTGACGACTGCAGACTGAACCTTTCCTTTTCCCAGAATTCTCCTATTCTGGTCACCCTGCCAATATTTCCTGCCTGTCCACTGGCCAGTCAGTGTTTTATAAAACTAATACAAGTGACAAATCTTTACAGTCCCACAGAAGTATCCTATACTATCCCTGGGCTGAGGATATCCCTGAATGCCTCCTTCATTCAGTTCTTCTTTCAGGGGTGGTATTCCTGGATCCACCACCTACCTCTGACTGAAAGAAATGCATAGGAAGAGTGGGAATGTAGTAGCTGAAATGAACCAAAGACCATACTGCAAAAGGCTGTAAATAGTTAATCACAAAATAGTTCAATATACACTGCAAAAAGATGGAGCCCTTGTGTCACAAATAATAACAATGACTGAAACTCCTACCCTGAGGTAAAGGGTTCAAAGTCTTTTAAATAGTCTCATAACATTTGTCTTTCTGATGAAAGAAACTGTCTTCCAGAAACTGATGTATGTCTACTGTTTCTGATAATGATTACCAGAAAGAACTGAGGAACATTCAGGTAGACGTTTGATAGTCATAGTTATGTAGCCAAATAGTTTGTGGGCATGATTGGACTGATTTCAATGAGGCCACAGTGACTCCTAGTGGAACAATATTACTAAATAGTTTTGGTGTTTAAACACTGGTGGGAGTGGAATTTAATGTTTCAAAAACCTATACCAAACCCAGCATTCCCTCCTGCCCCCGCTCTCTCTCTGACTGCATATCTGGAAGTAGATCTCAGCAACTGCTCTAGAACCATTTTTCTTTTTTGTTTTTTTTTGTTTTTTTTTCCCCTTTAAAATATTTTTATTAAATAATCTACTTGGAGAATAATTACAAAAGCTTTAAACAGTAATTCCAAGTAATGAAAGGCATTTTCATTTAAAAAACAAAAACAAAAATATCCTTATGATTTGCTGCTTTATACAAAGGAATGATTTATTTTACAAGCATTTGTAACATCAACCTATAAAATTAAAAACGTTTCTTAGTGTCTGAAATGCAGAGTGAAGTCCACAATGACAAGCTTCCACATAAAGCTGCCCATGAAGAGGCTAAACTGAACTCTACAGTAACAACTCCACACAGAGTTTACACGACAGGCACTTTGAATCAGATATGGGAATCTTTCACAGTTAGTGTTGCTTTCTTTGAAGCTCATCTCATCAGAGGTAACCAACTAGTGAAGCCAGGATTTCCTGGTGCAGGACAGTTTGGTTCCAAATACTTCAGTTGTAATACATGCAAGACTTGCCCTAAATGAGAAGGATCTTCTAAAAGAAAATGAAGAAAAACAAAAAAGCAGCCTGGAATAAAAGCATTTACAAGCATCTGAACAAGGCCTTTAGTCAGTGTTTTAAACCCATTCATTCTCAGGTAAGGGATTAAGAGGCCGAGAGAGGTACCCTCGGCGAGGGTGAGGATACTGGAGGTTGGCAGTGTCGGCCTCACAAGAGTGCTCTACCAGAGGAGCAGGAGGAGGAAGAAGCTGAGCACAACTGGACCATCTTGATCCAGCCCGTGGGGAATCCAGAGGGGAAAAGAAATACCTGAAATAACGAAGACAGGAACAAAACACCAAAACAAAAACAACAGGGGAAAGGAGGGAGGGGGAAACAGAAGAAAAAGAGAAAAGCAGTAAATACAAAGAGAACCAAAGAAGAGAAAACATGCTGGAAAGAAAAAAAAGGAAAAAAAGCTTGTATATTCATGCCAAAACCAATGGAACATAATAGTATAAATCAAGACTCTCACTTAAATCAAGGTTGCTTAAGCAAGTATAAAAATTTTGGAGAAAAAAAATATGTTAAATTTAAAATGCCAAAAAAATTATCAGTACATATGTTACAGAGACATTAATTTTATAAATTTAAAGCCTTATCTAATCTCTCATTTGATTCCGTAATTTACAAATCTAATATGCCTTCCATTTGGAGCACAGCTGTTTTTGCTGCAGCTGCAGGCACAACTGTTTAGTGCACACATGACACTGAGAACAAACCCGAACATGCTCTCACACTAGAACGCTGGCTACTGCAACATGCTTTTGAAAAATATAATCACTGAACAGTTTTGGTTTCCTGCAAAAAACTGAGAATCGCTACAGGTTTGGTGTCTAAAAAGGCTCAAAGAATTATAGTCTGTTATTCTGCCATCTTATAACTTACCCATAATATGTATGCAATTTAGTAAATAAAAAGGTGCATGACTTTATCAAAGTCAAGAGTTTTAGCAGACAGGAATTCATTGAAACAACACATTAAAAATCCTGAGACATGGAATTTCAACTGCATGCAAATTTTCAGCAAAATGTCAACTCTTCTTCTGTTTCCAAATTGTCTAAAAGGAAACCAAGTTGTATAGAAGCACACCATCAGCATTCATGCACATAATAGAAACAGCCATCTCTTTACTGAATACGGAATGAAAATTTAAAAGTGCTTCCACTATTTTACTACCAAAAAAAAACTATAGCAAATGCTAATGTGATGTTTAGCTACAAATCATTTTATCTGAACTCTGGTGCTACATTAATTATCTGCTCCTTTACTAGTATTTTTAATTACAAGAAAAGCCAGTTGTGTAGATAATATCACCTATAAAGCAGTTCTACAAAAGGTAAACAAACTAGCACTCAAAACAATCTTTATGAAAAATATTTGTTCAATTTTCAAATTAAAATTATAAAAACTCATCATTTTAGCTTATTGTTTTAGAAAATAAAAGACATATCCCTATATTTTCCAAATGGAATAATATTGTATTTTTCCTCCTCCCAATAGTTTGTGAGGATAGTAGCAATCTTTTCTGTTTTTTTTAAGCCCAAGTTAGTCTAAAGAACGTTTCAAAAAATTGTTTTGGTGATTATGTCTCAACAAAAAGCCTTTCCATTGATAGTGTCGGTAAATTGACTTGTACAAAAAATTATATATACTGCAATTTTAAAGGCCTTTCGGACTGTGTTTAGTAGTGATCAGGCTGCTGGTGCATCTTGGGAGAGATCAAACGGCGCTGGGGAAGGGGAAAAGGAGTTCGATTTCCATTCCTGTGTGCATGCAACAAGCACCCAAACAGCAAAGTTACTCCAGCTAGCCTGTACTCAGCTGTGCCTTCTGCCAGCAGAAGATCCATTTAGTGAGTTCTGAAGATCTGGAATATTTGAGCTTAGTGAAGGATTTGAGTTTCCCAGTTGAGAACTCCCATTTACTGGGCTCCCGTTACCTTTCAAAATACCAGTACATTCCAATTGTCCATGTAATTGGCTTTCCACAATCTCACGCAGCCATCATCTCCTGAGGATGCTAGTACTGTTCTTGTAATGTTCCAACTCACCCTCCAGAATTATGATTATCAAACTGAGTCACAATATGGATTTCAAATTTTGTGGGACCACCAGAAGAAGTAAGTTCTTTCCTCACAGATTTTAATGTGAAAATTCTTACATCTTTGGTTGCTATTGCCAGGATATGGAAAGATCTTCCCAAATTCGGAGCAAAGGCAATATTATAAACAGGATCTGTGACGGTCATAAGAGTTTCCACTTTTGCATATTTCCTGGTGTTTTCATTGTATTCAAAAATCTGAACCTTGGCCATGGCATTTGGACTGCTGTCATCACTTCCCACGGCGATCATGGGGGAGTGAGCACGAGAGCTGGAAGAGTTCCAAGAAATGCAACTACAGCTCAGCTTACATGAGATCTCGTGCTGTAGGGACCACTGGCTGAGATTCATAACATCTGGAGCCTCATATATTCTTACTATAACATCTGCTGAACAGGTTGCTAACATCAGACCCATATGTTTGGGAGCAAATTTCACATCAGTAACAGATGTTCTACTCTCCACTAGAGTTGTCCTCTTCACCCAGTGACTCTGTCCTCGAAGTTTATCTTTTGATTCTCCTACTATTTCTTCCCAAACAGCCGCTGTTCGGTCAAAAAACAGGAAGTCAAAACTTGTCCAAATTCAGGATGAGCCCATGTCACACGCTACACAGATCCACTATGTGTCTTCCAACTAGCAGTGCAATGCCAATCTCCGCTTTCACTTTTATCCCAGACCTTGACGCTCTGGTCGCTGGAGCAGGTGGCCATCAGGCACCCGTGGAAGTCGAAAGACACATCGTGGATGAGTTCCTTGTGGTCCGCTGCTATCCTGGGCACCACAAACATGGCCGCCGCTGTCTGCCCGGCCCGCCTCGAGAGGGCGGCGATGGGGCCGCAGCCCCCGGACCCTAGAACTATGTTTCTTACCATGATGATAATGTACTAAGCCACTGCAATGTAAGGAACTCCCCAATTAAATGCTGCTTTCTTCTTATCAGAGTTTCCTTGGTTATGATGTCTCTTCATAGCAATATAACAGTGAATAAGACAGCTAAAAAAAAAGGAAAGCTGTAAAAATTAAATTAGTCTATAAAATTATTCCATGTTAAACCAAGATGTCTGTCTTGGTTTGTTTTCATTGCTGTGATAAAACACTTAACCAAAACCAACTTGGGAAGAAAAGGGTTTATTTGGCTTACAATACCATCATTGAGAATCATCAGGTCAGGAAATCCAACAGGAACTGAAACAAATACCATGTAGAAATGCTGTTTACTTGCTTGCTCAGTTTTCTTTTTTATACAACCCATAATCACCTGCTGAGAGATGATACTACCCATATCAATAATAATTAATTAAGAAAATGCCCCACAGACATACCCAGAGACCAATCTGATGAAGGCAGTTTCTCAGCTGAGACTCCTTATTTCTCGATGATTCAAGTTTGTGTCAAGTTAACAAAACTAATCAGCACAATATCCTAAATCCAATGTTCTTAAGCACAACCCTCAAAATCTTAAACCATCAGTCTCTATAAGAATGATAACAAATGTTGGGCAGTGGCGGGGCACACCTTTAATCCCGGCATGTGGGAGGCAAAGGCAGGCAGATCTCTATAAGTTCAAGGCCAGTGTGGTCTACAGAGTGAGTTCCAGGACAGCTAGGAATATTACACAAAGAAGCCCTGTCTTGAAAAACCAAACCCTGCCAAAAAAGGATGACAGCAAAAAGGTTAACAGAGTTGAGAGAGAATCACAATAAGCCAGAAGTCATACAAGTGTGTGGAGAAATTATTAAGGAGAGGGTAGAAGACATAAGCTCCTTCAGTATAATGGGAATTTTCCATGAGAGAACAGGACAATGTAGATGAACTCACTTGGGTTACCAACAGAAGACAAACAGTGGTGGCTAAGGATGCCCAAGAAGATCACCATGGAGCCACACTTCCAATTGCAAAAGCAAGGTTTCATTTATTAAGTACAGGCTAGCATGGGTACCCTGCCTCACAGTCTAACACAGCCGATGGAGGGAGAAGACCCCATCTACTACTGTTTGGGGTAGATAAAGACAAAAAACACAAAACAATCACAAGGTTACAATCTCAAAATATAAAAGTATGTATCCTGTATCACAATTGGCTAAAGGTGAGGTAAAGCTCAGCTGTTAGTTCCTGATAGGCTATTAGTATCTAAGGGGAGATAGCAACAGCCCCCCTGGTTACACCCTCCAGACATCTGCTGACCCTGGGCTAACCACAGGGTGTGCTTGAAATATTACCCAGCTGTTATCACCCAGATGACAGGGGAAGTTGGGTGTAGGAATGGGCTGCAGTCAGCAATTTTATGTAACTTAGGTTTCTTCATTAGCTAATACTTCCCCTAAAGAGGGGTCCTACAGCCTTCAGCTTATCCTGGGGGCTGGGGTATAATTCAAGGTTCCAAAAGGATCCAGCACAGAAATTGAATCTTTTCTGGCCTTTAACTAATGACACAGGAAGTCCTTCTGAGTCATTTTTCCTGTGACAACTGGACTCATTGCCTAGTAGAGCTTAGAACTGCAGTTAAAATTTAAAACTTAGAAATCACACTTCATGTCCAGCAGGTCCATCCTGATTCTACTATGGGCTTCTTATCTCACCATTATTTCTAATGCAAGAATTAAGACATGTAACTTTACACTTAATGAGATCATATACTGGGTCATTAAACTGCCCCAGGATACCACCCAGACCTCCTGTTGCCTGCAAGATGTAGGATTCTCAGCTGCTTCTCCAGCAACATGTCTGCCCTAATGCTGTCAGGCTCCCCGCCATGATGATAATGAACTGAATCTAGGAAACTATGTGTCCCTTCAACTAAGTGCTTTCCTTATAAGAGTTACCATGGTCATATTGTCTCTTCACAAAAACAAAAACCCTAACTGAGACACTCCCATAACTCTTCCACCTCTTCTCCTTGCCAACTCCATGCGTCACTTTAAATCTTACTGATTCAGCCGGGCGGTGGTGGCGCACGCCTTTAATCCCAGCACTCGGGAGGCAGAGGCAGGCGGATCTCTGTGAGTTCGAGACCAGCCTGGTCTACAGAGCTAGTTAGTTCCAGGACAGGCTCCAAAGCCACAGAGAAACCCTGTCTCGAAAAACAAAACAAAACAAAAAAAAAACAAAAAAAAAAACAAATAAATCTTACTGATTCCACTTTATGCTGCCAATGTATGTATTAGTATAAGACCACTAATTGTACCATGGGCAGTCAACCTATCAGAGGCTACATTTCTGAAGATACTGACTGAGCCTTCCACCCCAGTCATAAATAAAAGCAGTGGTAATTCACAGGAAGAAGTCACATAGACACTAGTTATAAATACTATAAAAAGCCATCAATGTTTATAAGAATAAGTGACTTTGTGTGACATTTAGATAAGACTCAGACTGAAGCTCAGTTTTAAATAAATTCCAACCTGTCAGTTTCCCCAAGTAGTCATTTTGATGAAGCATAATCCTTTCAGTCAGTGTCAATGTTAATATGAGAAAACCAAAATAACTTTTAATCATCAAACATCTCTCATCTTTAACACTATGAAATAATGTGTGATCATGTGGGGTGCAAAAGTTAGAGTGAAGGCTCATACTTTGGGCAGACAGTAGGAATTTGGGGTAAGAGTTCCATTGTAGAGATGATGTGTGGCCAGAAGCCTATTTGTAGTCTCATATTTTGTGGGAAAGATTCCACTGCTCATGACTAGGAGTTATGCTATAGGTGCAGGATGGGCCAACCAGAACCCTACACAGCTTCTGAAGTGGAGAGGGATGGGGACCTGGAACTAACCGTTAGAGAGAAGCATCACCCAGAAAATCTGACTCACCTTTTGGTTTTCACCATAAAATAAATACTGAATCATGTGGACCAGAAATGATGACTGTGGTAGAAGGATGAGTGCTGGGGAAGGGCAGCTTTCATTGTTTTCCATGGTAAAAACAGCTCTGGGAGCTAACCCTGGCCCATTGTCCAGTCTTGGGACTGGAATCTTGCCCTGGAGAAGGAGGACTGGGGGATTACGATTTAGCTATTAGTCACTGTGCAATGCCTCCTAGAGAGTCAGAGGGTGAATGTTTTAAGTACTGTTATCTCTAGACTGGAGAGATAGTGCAATGGCTGCTCCTCCAGAAGACCCAGTTTTATCTCTTAGAACCCACATGTAACTCACAACTCTCTGTAACCATAGTTCCAGAGTCCTCAACACTCTCTTCTGGCCTCTGTGGTACTGCACAAACATGTTGCCTATAGGTGCCTGCAAGTAAAACACACACATTTATACACACACACATTTATACACACATACATACATACACACACACACACATACACACATACATACATACACACATACATACATATATACATACATACGTACATACATACATAAAATTAAAAGATTAAGTAAAGACAGCACTCTCCCCACAAAAGCGACTGTTGTATTCTCCCTCACATCTTATCCATTGTCATCACAGTCCTTTGATATCAGACTGTGCATTACTCATGCCAAGTCCTTTATTTAAAAAGTCTGTCTCTGCCTGTTGTGATATTTTGTTTGTCTTCTGACAAATAAAGCTTACCTGAAAATCAGAGGGTGGAGCTTGACACTAGTTAACCATAGAGATCTGGAGGTCTCTACAGAGCAACAGGAAATGATAAGTCTGGGTGGAGAGAGAAAGTGATAAGGAAGGGCATAGACAAGATCTTGGCCTTTTTTGGTCTGAGCAGTCAGAGAGGTAAGAGGTGACTGTGGCTGGTCCTTTACTTCTCTGATCTTTCAGCTTTTACCCCAATATATGACTCTGGGTTTTTATTATTAAGATTAATTATGACTGTATTTCACCTGCCAGCAGACCAAACAGAGTAATAGGATCTTCATTGCTCTTAACTTCCAAGTTCACAGAACAGAATCCATAGAGGTTGCATATAAAAAGTGAGACTGAGTATCTTAGAGTTTACCTAAAAATCAAAATGCTATAAACAACAAAACAACATTTTCTCACTGATATAATCAGTATCTGGTAAGGCCACTCCTGCTGGCTTATAACCAGCTGCTGCTGCTTCAAGCTTATGTCTGTGAGGAATTATGATAGAAAAGGAGAGAAGGAAAGGGAACAAAGGGGGTAAGACAGCAAGGAAAAAGAATGGGAGGGGGGAAGACTCTATTAAAAGATAGCAGTTCTATACAGGTAGGGTTCCACTCCCATGGTCTCACTGAATCTTGACTGTGTCTTTAGAGACTTTATCCCCAAACTCAGCAATTCACTGAAGTCACTCTTGGATGTGAATAGCTTCTAACAATTACATTTTCCATCCACAAGGTGAAGCTGTTACACAGCTCCTCACCATTGTCAAGCTTGATAATTTTCAAACCTTCAGAATTTGAGAAAAGCTGGAATGATGAATGATTCTTTCTTGTTTCATAATCTTTCTACCAATGGACAAGATTGGTAAAAATGAAGAAGTGAGTCATGTGGCACAATGAAGACTTTAATCTCTGTAAGACAGATATGCGACCTTTCACAAAGAAAGTATAATGTCTCTGTATTTATCTATGATATCCACTTAAGCGGCACAGTCACAGTTCTCCAGGGCAGTAGTGATCTGATTTCTTCAGACAGCTAGCCTCCACAGCTAGCCTCCCAAGTGACTTGCATTTTCATAATGTTCTAGGTTAAAGAAAAGCAAGTATGAACTCCATCCAGCCTGGATCTCAAGTTCAATGGTCTACAAGGAAGTCCAAGAAGTAAACTGTTAGAGTATTGTAGTGAATACAACAAGAAATTAACTGAGTCACAGTGTTTTGAAAATGAGTTCACGGTAGTCTGGGCAGTCTCCCTCCTTATATTGTCCTTCCATGGGCGAGCCCCTTAATATCAAGTCTTTCTTACATCAAGTCCTAGCATGATAGCATCTTCTGCCTGTGCTGATTACCACTCCTTTCATCCACTTCTTACTAAATTAACCCCACTGGTCCTACAGACCTATCTCCTTTTCCTTATGGATTCTGATTGTCTTTAGTTACAAGTGTAAATGAAAATTTCTGATGCATGCTGATGCCTCAGGTGGTCTCTAAAACTAACTAAAAAAGTAAACTGAATTCTGATGCCTTGTCTGGGATATATAAGATCTGCGTACTGTCACCTCTGATCTAAGAACCACAGACACTCACAGGAATTGTGATCTCAGGATATATTTGGATGATGGCAGAAGGTATCTCATGCTCTGTTTCATTTGTAACTACCATCTCCTTTTGTCCCATTAGCATCTGTTTGGTAGACCATAGAATATTTGAACATTGATGTAGGATTCCCCTCTGTTTTTACCATTACAATTGCCAAAATCCTGTGATTACCATTGATTAATAAAGAAGCTGCTTTGTGCCTATAACAGGGAAGAACAGAGCTAGGCGGAAAAATTAAACTGAATGCTGGGAGAAAGAAGACAGAGTCAGGAGCTGCCATGGAGACACCAGAGGGGAAAGATGTGAGCTGCCAGCTGGAACCTTGCTGGTAGACCACGATTCTCATGCTAAAATATAAAATAATAGAAATAACTTAACCAAATATATAGGAGCTAGCTAGCAGTAAGCTTAAGTGATTGGCCAAGCAGGGATTTAAATAATACAGTTTCAGTATGATTATTTCACGGCTGAGCAGCCAGGAACAAACAAGCAGTCATCCTACTACAAATTGGTGCACCAGAATGGGAAAAAAATTTTCACATAAAGTTCAAGAAAGTTTTTTTAAAGGCGTTTAGACCCAGAAAATCAGGAGCCAAGGGCAGTTTTTTGCTAGCAGCAAGTTTTCAGATAGGCTCTGTTTGCAAGGGAGGTACAGTAAAAACTGCACAGCTTCTTTTTTAAAAAGCTACAGATTCCAGACTCACCACACAAATGGCTCAAACTCTTTCAGGAGGTCCAGTTATGGAGCACTTAAATGAGGTCTGTGAGACAACTTTCTTAATGGTAGCATAGACTTGCTGTGCACCAAAAATGGCTCTTAGAGGCAGCAAACATGCCCCTTGCCATGTTGGATTGAGCGGAACAAGTAGGCAGGGCCATGTTGGCCCTAACTAAGCCTGCTTAGCATTTTAATAAAAAGGGTATTTCTGGTTATAATATGATTATAGATACACAATAAAGACAGATTAAGACATAAAAGACCTCTAAATGAGACACAGTGTGTTTTAAAAATGTACATAGGCTTGGGAGAGAAAACAAAAAGGAAAAAAAGAGACAGTAAATGTAATATAAAAGAGTACAGTCGTAGATTAAAGCAGTAAAGATAATAAAATAAATATGCTTGTAGAAAAGGCAGGAAAATAAGCCTATTTTAAGTAAAGATGTGTGGGAGTGATTTCTTTCTAATCTGTTGCTCTCATTGGTTAATTAATAAAGAAACTGCCTAGGCCCATTTTGATAGGCCAACCCTTAGGTGGGTGGAGTAAACAGAACAGGAGGTGGGGAGAAAGAAGCTGAGTAAGGAGTCACCATGATTCTCCCACTCCAGGCAGACGCAGGTTGAGATCATTCCTGGTAAGCCAGCTTGCGGGCTACACAGAATATTAGAAATGGGTTAGGTCAATATGTAAGAGCTAGCCAATAAGAAACTGAAACTAATGGGTCAGGTGGTGTTTAAAAGAATACAGTTTCCATGTAATTATTTCGGGGCATAAGCTAGCCATGTGGGCGGCTGGGTGCTGGGGACGCAACCCCACCACTCCTATTACAACAAAGATGAAATATACACAGAGTGTCTGGATTATGTATATTATTTTATTTACTTTGAATTTTTTTTTAATTTTCTCTTCTAATGTATTAAATTTTGTATTTAATCCACACAACAAATTTGGAAAACTTGGTATGTTTCATTGCTTAGATAAATCTTTCAACAAATAATTGCCAAGTGGGAGCCCCAAAACTAGATTTTTCTGATGAAAAGTCTTTGTTCTCTGTGTTAGTTGTTTATTAACTACTCCAAGGAAAGACCAAAAAGGAAGAGTTCTTTAGACTTTCCGGTTCCAGAGGCTGAGTCCATTGTGGTAGGGAAGCATAGCACCAGGCACCAGATATGGCTATGGGAACCAGGAACTGTGCATTCGTATCTTCTTTTTTTGTGTGTGTAGTAATGTGGAGCGGCGGGGCTGTGTCCCCGGCACCTGGCTGCCCACATAGCTAGCTTATGCCCCAAAATAATTACATGGAAGCTGTATTCTTTTAAACACTGCCTGGCCCATTATTGGCTAGCTCTTACGTATCTATCTAACACATTTCTAATAATCTATGTAGCCCATGAGCTGGATTACCAGGAATGACCTTAACCTGCGTCTGCCTGGAGTGGGAGAATCATGGCGACTCCCTGATTCAGCTTCTTTCTCCCAGCATCCTGCTCTGTCTACTCCACCCACCTAAGGGTTGGCCTATCAATGGGCCCAGGCAGTCTCTTTATTGATAAGAAATCACTCCCACATCATTTCCCCTTTTTCTGTTTAAACAAAAAAGAAAAGCTTTAACTTTAACATAGTAAAATTACATATAACAAAACAGTTATCAAGTAAGAATTACATTTACAATATTTATATCTACTTTATCTTTTATCATAACTAAGGAAAACTATAACTATCTATCCATTCTTCAACTTCATCAAAGACTCCAGAAGGATATAATATTACCTAAGCAAACAAGAAATCAAAAGCTCTAGAAATGACAGAGACATCTCGCAGCCTGGACAGTCACCCAAAGTTCTTTCATATCGTTGGGCATCTATCTTTGGCCTACAGGCCCATAGTTTCCAGCAGACAGTTCCATGAAGCAGGAAATTCCAAAGACAGTTCAGTCACTTTCTGCTGTGTCCTGCAGAATGTCTTGCAGACTCTTTCATGAGTCAGGAACCCTGAAAGACCATCTCACCTTTAGGCAAGTTCAGCAGTCCTCTCTCTGTGGGTTCTTTGTGTCCAGTTTATGCAATAGTCCAGGCAAGATCAGTTTCTTGCCCAATGGCTATCAAACTGCATAAGGATCCTCTTCGATGCCCATCTTCCTCTCAAAGTAGATTGGTGCTGTCAAGTGCAGACGTGTCTCATTGTCATGAAAAACCCTAAGTTATTAAAACATTTAAAATGCCATATTCTGCAGTCTTTGAAAGATATGAAGCATGCCTATCTAACTGAAATATATCTCTATATATCTAGAAAAACTAACATGACTACAAGCTTGACTATTATTTATGATTATTCATCAACAATCTATATTTCAGATTATACATTACATTTTAAAAATGAACTACATAATCACAATACCTTAATCAAGAGCAGAAATACATATACATATAACAAGCTTGACCTTAAAATCCACACAAATGCAAATTATTCATATCTATATCATATCCCCCTTTAAATGTAAAAGAACATTTATAAACAATATTTGGGAACATGGGCACAGTTTTTTCTCTCCAAACTGCTTTTTGCTGAATAGGGGCGTCGTTAATTAGGTCTTTCATGGTATAACCTATGTGCCAGGGTCATCTCAGTTGGCAGTTGAGTGAAGTAATTTTTTGAGGGTGTTCATTGCAACATTTCAGGAGGGCGTGGTCTATCATACCAAATCGGGATAGAAGAAATCCATAGGTTCTGGTCCTCTGTGAAAACAAAAGAAGACCCTCTCCAAAGCATCATATCCTTTGACCCAAATTTTGAAATCATAATACCCTTATGTCCATTCTGGTTTAGCTTGGCAGCCCATGTAATGAAATGTCTCTCTGTACTTAGCTTCTTTATAGTCAAAAATTTTAAAGAAAACACAATGTACATAATCCAGACTCTCTGTGAATTTTTCATTTTTACATGGCTTATTTTTATTTTATTTTTCTTAATCTATAACTATTTGTACTCTGTCTCTTTAAAGACTTTATCTTTTTTTATTTTTTTATATAATTACTTTTTATTGAAAGAAAAAAAAGAAATTCCCACCTCCTCCCATCCTCCCATTTCCCTCCCCCTCCTCTCACTCTTCTCCTCCTCCCCCCACTCCTCTCCCCCTCCCTCTCCAGTCCGAAGAGCAGTCAGGGTTCCTTGCCCAGTGGAAAGTCCAAGGTCCTTGCCCCTCCATCCAGGTCTAGGAAGGTGAACATTCAAACTGGCTAGGCTCCCACAAAGCCAGAACATGAAGTAGGATCAAAACCCCGTGCCATTGTCTTTGGCTTATCATCAGCCCTCATTGTCCGCCATGTTCAAAGAGTCCGGTTTTATCCCTAGCTTTTTCAGTCACAGTCCAGTTGGCCTTGGTGAGCTCCCACTAGATCAGCCCCACTGTCTCAGTGGGTGGGTGCACCCCTTGTAGTCCTGACTTCCTTGCTCATGTTCTCCCTCCTTCTGTTCCCCATTGGGACCTTGAGAGCTCAGTCCGATGCAACTTTCTTCTCTATATTCTTTTTTTTTCTCTCTCTTAAGCCTACGTACATTTATCCAACATTGTGATCCATTTAGTGGTCTGTCTGAATCTGTTTTATTGTGAATCTGTAATTTTTTTATTATCCAGGAGCATTTCTTAAAATGTTAAGCGTTTCTTAAAAAGTTAAGCTACACCTTGTATTGTTAATATAGTATCGCCTGTATCCTGTCAAGTCTAAACCTTAACTGTGCTATTATTATGGTAATTATGGCAGTTCCTGCCTGAGGTCAGCACAGTTTAGCATGGCGCAGTCGCTCCTGCCTGATGTGGGAGTGTCATATATGAATCTGTTGATTTCATTGGTTAAAATAAAGACACTGCTTGGCTGGTCCTATAGGTTAGAACACAGGTGGGTGGAGTAAACAGAATAGTATGCTGACAGGAAGAGGAAGTGAGCTCAGAGAACGCACGCAGCTCCGCTCAGAGACAGCAGCCTCCTGTCTAGCGGGCAGACAGGATGGCCCAGCTCTCTGAGGCACACTCGCCATGAAGCTCCGACTCAAGATGGATGTAGGCTAGAATCTCCCCGGTAAGCGCACCTTGGGGTGCCTACATAGATGATTAGGAATGGGTTAAGAGGTTGAAGTTAATGGGCCAAGCAGTGTTTAAATGAATACATTTTGTGTGTTGTTATTTCGGGCATAAGCTAGCCAGGCGACCGGGGTGTTGGGGATGCAAACCCCGCACCCCAATTTCAACAGATGGCTGCCCAACGTGTGGACAACTGAATCCACAGAAAGTCTGAAAAAGCTTGGGAAAGAGTAAAGCATGTTTTCTTGGTAGCAGCGTTTTCTCGGGTCTAGCGCTGCTAGAAGGAAGCAAGCGCTCTCATCTAAGAGAGGCTTTCCTGACTCAGCTTTAGCTGCAAAACCCTGCAGCTCATTAAGAGGTCCTGCCACGAAACACTGAAATGGTATTGACAAAAAGCTGAACGCATGCTCTTGGGTTTTCAGGAAAAAAGCTGCGCCGTTTAAAAATGCCGGCTTTCTGGGCCATCCTGCCAGGGCAACTCTGACTGTTTGAGGCAGGAGGGCAGACTACAGAGAAAGGACTTGAGTGTTGTCTGTTGCAGCTTAATTGCTGGCAGGGACCTTGAAACACTGTAGACTTGTGACACTGAACGCAGCTCTGGCCGGTACCTCAGCCACAAGGTTGGAATGGCAGAAAGCTAAGGAATGGACTGGATCTAGCTGGCAAAGCCACGCCTTTAGTCCTACTGAGATTGCTTGGTAAATTAAAGACCTATGTGGTCAGAAAAACAGAGAGAGATACAGTAAAAAGAGATTCAAAGATAAAGAAAATTTTTAAATGGTTTACAGTGTGTTAAAAATATAAGCAAGCTAAAAGTAAGTTCTTAAGAGTAAAAAAAAAGAAAGAAAGAAAAAGAGAAGTTGGTTGTGATAGTACACGCCTTTAATCCCAACACTTGGGATGCAGAGGGAGATTCACCTCTGTGACTTCAAAGTGTGGTAGCACACGCCTTTAATCCCAGTGCCTAGAAGGCAGAGACTAACAGATCTCTGTGAGTTCAAGGTGTAGTAGCATACGCCTTTAATCCCAGTGCCTGGGAAGCAGAGACAGGCGGATCTCTGAGAATTCAAGAACAGCCTGGTCTACAGTGTCCAGGTCAAAGATATACGCTTAAAAAGCAAAAAGTTAAAAGTAAAAATAAATGAAATAGAGGTTAAAATGAAGCGCACAAAGATGGAAAATACACAGAGAATTTTGATACTGTATGCTATTATGCTCTGTTTGAATTGTTTGAATGCTGAGGAAGGAGCAAGAGCTGCTAAAAGATATTTGTCTATAAATGCTGCTAAACTAACCCAACATAGATGTTGTGAAAATGCCTTGACTTTGAAATTTGGATCTAAGGATATCATACTTTGGAAAGGAGTTTCTTGTTTTATTTTCACAGAGGATGAGACCCTGTTCATTTCTTCTATTCCGATATGGTATGATAGACCACGCCCTCCTGAAGGGTTGCTGTAAACGCCTTCATAAAATTGCTTCGCTCAACTGCCAACTGAGATGAAACTAGCACACAGGTTATACCATGAAAGACCCAAATAACAACGCCCCCATTCAGCAGGAAGCAGTTTGGAGAGAAAACTGCACCCATGTTCCCAAATATGGTTTATAAGTGTTCTTTTACATTTAAAGGGGGAAATGGTATAGGTATGAATAATTTACATTGATATGGATTTTGCTTTAGTGATTTAAATTTAAGGTCAATTTTGTTATATGTATATGTATTTCTGATCTTGATTAGGTGTAGTGGATTGTGTAGTTCACTTAAAAATGTAATGTATATAGGTTGTTAATGGATAATCATCGATAATGGTCAAGCTTGTAGTTATGTTAGTTAGATTTTCTAGTTATATAGAGATATATTTTAGTTAGATAGGCATTCTTCATATCTTTCAAAGACTACAAAATAGGACATTTAATGTTTTAATAACTAAGGACTTTTCATGACAATGAGACACATCTGCTCCTGGCAGCACCAATCTACTTTAAGAGGAAGATGGGCATCGAAGAGGATCCTTATGGAGTTTGATAGCCATTTGGGCAAGAAACTGCTCTTGCCTGGACTATTGTATAAACTGGACACAGAGAACCCACAGAGAGAGGACTACTGAACTTGCCTAAAGGTGAGATGATCTTTCGGGGTTCCTGATTCATGAAAGAGTCTGCAAGACATTCTTCAGGACAAGCAGATAGTGACTGCCTTTGAAATTTCCTGCTTTATGGAATGTCTGCTGAAAACTATGGGCCTGTAGGCCGAAGACGGATGCCCCAACAGTACAGAGGAACTTTGGGTGACTGTACAGGCAGCAAGATGTCTCTGTCATTTCTAGAGTTTGAACGTTGCTTATTTCTTGTTTGCTTAGGTGATATTGTATCTTTCTGGAGTCTTTGATGGAATTAAGAATAGTTAGTTATAGTTATACCTTTCCTTAGTTATGATAAAGATTATTGTAATTTTTACTTGATAACTGTTTTATGTAATTTTGCTATGTTAAAGTTAAGGCCTTTCCTTTTTGTTTAAACAGAAAAAGGGGAAGTGATGTGGGAGTGTCATATATGAATCTGTTGATTTCATTGGTTAAAATAAAGACACTGCTTGGCTGGTCCTATAGGTTAGAACACAGGTGGGTGGAGTAAACAGAATAGTATGCTGACAGGAAGAGGAAGTGAGCTCAGAGAACGCACGCAGCTCCGCTCAGAGACAGCAGCCTCCTGTCTAGCGGGCAGACAGGATGGCCCAGCTCTCTGAGGCACACTCGCCATGAAGCTCCGACTCAAGATGGATGTAGGCTAGAATCTCCCCGGTAAGCGCACCTTGGGGTGCCTACATAGATGATTAGGAATGGGTTAAGAGGTTGAAGTTAATGGGCCAAGCAGTGTTTAAATGAATACATTTTGTGTGTTGTTATTTCGGGCATAAGCTAGCCAGGCGACCGGGGTGTTGGGGATGCAAACCCCGCACCCCAATTTCAACACCTGCCTCAGATCTATTTGGTGCCCCTGAGCCACAGTTCTGAGAACACAGCAAGTTCACATTGGAACCGCACTCAGCAGTTTAATTCTGAGACTGAGCATGCAGCATAGAAAATCTTTTCATCTAAGTTACAACCAAATCTGACATCTAGAGCATTGTGCAGTCTCTGTATGGCGGCAGGAATCCACCATACTCTTTCGCCTGTCTAAGCCTGATTCTGCTGACTGCCCAGGTGCAGGCGGGGAGTGCTGAGCCATCAGCACGGTCTCAGAACAATCTCCTTCCGATCCCAAGCGGGAACACAAAATCCAGTCCCATAAAAGCCTTTGAAATGCTTTAAAGCCAGAGTTTGCACTGGTGGCACAGTCCCACAAAGTCGCATTTTAAAATGACATAGCTTTTTTGTTGTTGTTGCTGTTGCCAAATCAGGAAATCTCTACAGCATGCCACCAACAAACAGCAAAAGTCTGTGTTAAACTCTTTTTTTTCTCTGTTTAAAATTAAGCTCTCTCAGGTTTTTAAGTGGATTTAGACCCACGTTGGGCAACACCTGTTGTAATAGGAGCAGAGGGGCTGCATCCCTGGCACCCGGCCACCCACATGGCTAGCTTATGCCCCGAAATAATTACATGGAAACTGTATCCGGCACCCGGCCACCCACATGGCTAACTTATGCCCTGAAATAATTACATGGAAACTGTATTCTTTTAAACACCACCTGACCCATTAGTTTCAGTTTCTTATTGGCTAGCTCTTACATATTGACCTAACCCATTTCCAATATTCTGTATAGCCCGCAAGCTGGCTTACCAGGAATGATCTTAACCTGCGTCTGCCTGGAGTGGGAGAATCATGGCGACTCCTTACTCAGCTTCTTTCTTCCAGCCTCCTGTTCTGTTTACTCCACCCACCTAAGGGTTGGCCTATCAAAATGGGCCTAGGCAGTTTCTTTATTAATTAACCAATGAGAGCAACAGATTAGAAAGAAATCGCTCCCACATCTTTTGTTTGTTTGTTTTTTGTTTATTTTTTTTTAGTGTAGAAAAAAAATTCTGCCTCCTCCCCTTTTCCCATTTCCCTCCCCCTCCTCGCACACATCAACCCTCCCCCTACTTCCCTAGCCCTCTCCCCCTCCCCCTCACTACATTCCCCCTCCCTCTCGAGAATGAAGAGCAGTCCAGATTCCCTGCCCTGCAGGAAGTCCAAGGTCCTCCCACTTCTATCCAGGACCAGGAAGGTGAGCATACAAACAGGCTAGGCTCCCACAAAGCCAGTTCATGTATTAGGATCAAAACCTAGTGCCATTGTCCTTGGCTTTACATCAGCCTTCATTGTCCACCACGTTCAGAAAGTCCGGTTTCATTCCATGCTTATTCAGTCCCAGTCCCACTGGCCTTGGTGAGCTCCCAATAGATCAGTTCTACTGTCACAGTGGGTGGGTGCACCCCTCGTGGTCCTGACTTCCTTGCTCATGTTCTCCCACCTTCTGCTCCTCATTTGGACCTTAAGAGCTCAGTCCGGTACTCCAATTTGGTCTCTGTCTCAATCCATCGCCAGATGAAGGTTCTAAGGTGATATGCAAGATATTCATTAGTATGGCTATAGGATAGGATCATTTCAGGTTCCCTCTCCTCAGTTGCTCAAGGTACTAGCTGGAGACATCTCCCTGGACACCTGCCAGCCCCTCTAGAGTCAAGTCTCTTGCCACCCCTATGATGGCTCCCTTAATTAGGATATATATTTCTCTGCTCCCGTGTCTACCCTTCCTTTATCCCAACCATCCCATTCCCCCAAGCTCCCCCCATTCTCCCCTTCAGTTGCCCTCCTATACACAAAGGATAAGGAAAGAGAAAGGGAAATCTTTGAATTTTTTTGACTGTGAAGGGGAAAGTACAGAGAGACATCTCATTGTATGGGCTGCTAATTTAAATCAATTTATATGTTTTAAAGGTATCATGACTTCAGAATCTGGGTCTAAATATATATTAATCTGGAAAGAGGTTTGCTTTTGTTTCCATAAAAGATAAGAATGTGCAGATTAATTCCTGACTAATCTGGTTTAATGGACCAAGATCTCCAAAAAAGTCACTGTGAACACCCCCAAAAATACTTTACCCAACAAAAAGTTTGAATAGAACTATGCCCAAATTTCCACGTATTGTTTATAAATGTTTGTTTACATTTAAAGGGGGATATACCGTAGAGATTTGCATTGGTATGAGTCTTGGTTTATTGATACAAATTTAAGATCAACTTTTGTATATGTGTATTTCTGCTCTTGATTAAGATATTGTGTTTGTGAAGCTCATTTAAAAGTGTAATGTATAATTAAGAAATATAGGTTAATAGATAACTATCTATAATAGTCAAGCTCATAGTCATGTTAGTTAGGTTTTCTAGATATATAGAGATATATTTCAGTTAGGTATTATTCAAATTTTTCAGAGACCTTCAGAATATGGCATTTAAAATGTTTTAAGAACTTAGGATTTTTCATGACAATGAGACATATTTGCTCCTGGCAGCACCAACTACTTCAAAAGGATGATGGGCATTGAAGAGGCTCCTTTTGGGCAAGAAACTGCTCTTGCCTGGACTGCTTGATGATATGCTGTATAAACTGAACTTGCAGGACCCATAAAAAAATGACGGCTGAATTTGTCTAAAGGTGAGATGGTTCTTAGGGTTCTTGCTTTATGAAAGAATCTGCCAGACATTCCGCAGGATACAGAAGAAGTAACTGACAAATTGCCAATATTAGTAGAGCTGTCATTGAAATTTCCTGTTTCATTAAAATATCTGCCAGATACTATGGGCAAGTAGACTGAGGATGGTTGCCCACATTACCAAAGAACTTTGGGTGATTGAACAGGCAGTGAGATGACTCTGTCAATTCTAGACTTTTGGAAGATGCCTACAACGCACTTCCTGTTTACTTAGATATTACTATATCCTTCTGCGGTCTTTGATGGAGTTAAAGAATAGATACACAGTTATAGTGATAGTTTTCCTTAGTTATTATAAAAGATAATATAGATATAAATGTTGTAACTGTAATTCTTGCTTGACACTTGTCTTATTATATATAATTTTACTATGTTAAAGTTAAAACCTTCCTTTTTACTTAAACAAAAAAGGGAAGGTGATGTGGGATTCCTGTCTATATGCTGTGACTACCATTGATTATTAAAGAAACTGCTTTAGGCCTATAACAGAAAAGAACAGAGCTAGGCTGGGGAAGTAAACTGAATGCTGGGAGATAGAAGGCAGAGTCAGGAGATGTCATGGAGCTAATAGAGTGGAAAGACTATCTGGAAACTTGCTCATAGGCCATGATCCTTGTGGTAAAATATAAAATAATAGAAATGGGTTAACCAAAGATGTAAGAGCTAGCTCCAGTATGCTTAAGTAATTGGCCTAGCAGAGATTTAAATAATATTGTTTCTGTGGGGTTATTCCAGGGCTGAGCAGCCAGGATGAAACAAGCAGTCCTCCTACTACAGAACATAGTCTGGAGTCAGACATGCTGTCACATTCTGCAGTCTAAATAGTGGGGATACTAACCCAAAAGTGCCACTTTCCTATCAGTTCAAAACTAGCCTTAAAAATATGACAAGGCACTGTCTTTAAAAAAAAAAAGAACTATTAAAAACATATGAGGAAAACAGATCACCACTACAGTATATATAGGAAAACATATTAAACTCCATGTGTTTGAATAATGGATGACCTTTGGTCATTCTCAAAAACTAAATAAAGCCACAGACTCAAAATTAGGGTGTATTAAGGTTATTTATGGACAGTTTTCAAAGAACTATAGTTCAGATTTGTCCTAAAGAGACTTTTTGACAAAAAAAACTGTGATTTAGGGTTAACACAAACATGAGAGATCTTTAGAGCAGATTCTATGGACGGCTTGAACATGATGGGATTCTTAGAAGGTGAAGTGGAAATTCGGGATTCAAAGAGAAACCATTGAGAATTGTGAGAATTAGAACATTGCTCAGAAATAGTAGAATTAAATATTACCTGTTCTCATCACATTGTCCTGTAGCATGCCCACAACTTTAATTTTATTGTTCTGAATAATGATAAATTAGGTCAGCATCTACACACTCCTGAAAAGCCAAATATTTCAACTTAACCACTCATAGTGAAAGCAACAGATCAATGCCAATGCTGGGTTGCCTTCACTGACTCTCCTTGTGACTCTCATCATGTCACACTCTTTCTTTTCCTCAACTGTCCATAATGAAAATACAAACAGATAGTTAGATTCAAAATGCAAAGCTTAGAATTTAACTCTGGTTCTAACAAGATGTAATCCTTCAATCAGCATGCCTTGAATTAATTAAATGTTTATCTGATTTTAGAGAATTCTAACATTGTTCAACCAGGTAACATGAATTCAAACCACCTAAAAACAGTAATTTTAGAAAAGTTCATAGCACTGGAAAACCAAGAGTATCATTCTCTGACTTACTATACTAAAATAAGAATAAGCAATGACCTTAGCTATGATTCATGAAAGTGTAAAACAAAGAGACTCCTAGGACACATTTATTTGATGATTAGACCATGTCAGGAGAATCCAGTGCTTTTCTAAAATCACAGTGACCAGTGTCATATTTTTGTCTGACGTCTCTGACCTCCTGTATTCATTTTTTTATATCGTCTGTTTTTACCTATTATACCAAATTCATGACATCTATTATGCAAAAACTTGAACAAAAACTCCAACCCAAGGAAACAAACTACACTCATAAAAGCACAAGCAATAGATAATCCCACACCAGCAAAACCCAAAGAAGAAAAACACATGCACAATACCACCATCACCACCAAAACCAAAAATAACAGGTACGACAATCACTGATTATTAATATCTCTTAATATCAATAAACTCAATTCACCTATAAAAAGATACAGGCTAGAAGAATGGGTGCAAAAACAGGATCCATTTTTCTACTGTCTACAAGAAACATATGCCAACTTCAAAGACAGACATTACATCAAAGTAAAGAGTTGGGAAAGATTTTCCAATCAAATGGACCTAAGAAATAAGCTGCTGTAGCTACTCTAATATTTAATAAAATAGACTTCAAACTAAAATTAATCAAAAGAGATGAAGAAGGACATCTCATATTAGTCAGAAGAAAAAAATCCATCAAGATGAAGTTTCAAATCTCAACATCTATGTCCCAAATACAAGGACACTCACATTTGTAAAAGAAACATTACTAAACTTAAAGTATACATCACACTCCATACACTAATGGTGGGAGAATTCAGCACCCCATTGTCACCACTGAAAAGGACTGACAGACAAAGCAAACCTCAACATATCCAAAAAGTGAAGTAACTCCTTGTATCTTATTAGATCAGCATGACTTAAAGTTAGAATTAAACAACACTAACTGCTGAAATCCTACAAAATCATAGAAATTGAACAATGCTCAACTAAATCACCACTGGGTCAAAGAAGAAACAAAGAAGAAAATAAAAATCTTTCTAGGTTACAATGAAAATGAATACACAGCAAAACCTTACTTATGTAATACTTTGAAAGCAATAATAAGAGGAAAATTCATAGCACTAAGTGTCTACATAAAGAACTTGGAGAAATCTCAGACTAGTGACTTAGCCGCACACCTGAAAGCTCTAGAACCAAAAGAAGCAATCACACCCAGGAGGAGTAGATGCCAGGAAATAATCAACTTGAGGGCTGAAATCAATAAAATAGAAACAAAGAAAGCAATCCAAAGAATCAATGAGAGAGCGGGGAGTGCCTGCCTTCCAGGCAGGTCTCAAGGTTCCCAGTAAGGGAGCTTGGGCACCTACAGCTGGTGCTCCAGGATCTCCAGTGTTCTCCTGCACCCCGTGCTGCCTCCCACCTCCTTCTCCTTGTCCCTGGATCTGGGAGCTACCAGGCGGCCCTGGTTAGGTGCTGAGGAATTCCATCTGGACGGGTGAGTGTCTACTATCCAGGCGCGGTGTGCCTCAGAAGCTAGCACAAAACCCCCTCCCCCAGCTCCTTCTGCAGGGCTGCCTTTCTTAGGCACGACCCAATCCCCCCGCACCCCACCCCCAACCCTGCCCTGTGGTTTGCTAGGACCAGTGCTCAGACCAGATTTAAGATCTTTCACTAAGGCTATCCACCCAGAGCGGGGAATGCCTGCCTTCCAGGCAGGTCTCAAGGTTCCCAGTAAGGGAGCTTGGGCACCTACAGCTGGTGCTCCAGGGTTGCCATCTGAGTTCTGCTGAGGAGTTCCATCTGGACGGGTTGGTTCCTGTTTCTACACTGAAGAGATACACCCAGATGGTCAGTCACAGCAAAGACTGGACCAAGACACCAGGCCTCTCCTGGCTCCATTTGAAGCAAGAGATGGGAAGGCGCCAATACAAGAATTCCTCCAACAACCTGAAAGGCAACATGACATCACCAGAACACAGGGATCCCGAAATAAGAAGAATTGTACACCCTACTTCAGAAGAATTAGAAGAAATCGACTCAAAAATGAATTATATGAAAATAATAGAGGACCTTAAACAGGAGGTGAAAAACTGCCATAAACAATTAGAGATGACAAACAAAAAAGTAGAGGAAATGAATAAATCGCTCAAAGATACCCAAGAAAACCAAGAGAAGCAAGAAAAAGCAATCAAACAGATAATGGAAGCGGTTCAAGACTTAAAGAATGAAATGGAAGTAATGAAGAAAACACAAACCGAGGGAAGGATGGAGATGGAAAACCTGGGTAAATGAACAGGAACCACAGAGACAAGTACTACAAACAGATTACAAGAGATAGAAGAAAGAATGTCAGACACTGAAGATACCATAGAGAAAATAAACACACTGATCAAATAAAATAGCAAAACCAACAAATTCTCATCACAAAACATTCAGGAAATATGGGACACAATAAAAAGACCAAACCTAAGAATAATTGGGATAAAAGAAGGAGAGGAAGTACAGCTCAATGGTCCAGAAATTATACTTAATAAAATTATAGAAGAAAACTTTCCCAACCTAAAGAAAGATATTCCTTTGAAGGTTCAAGAAGCATACAGAACACCGAATAGACTGGACCAAAAATAAACATCTCCTAGCCATATAATAATCAAAACACAAAACATACAGAATAAAGAAAGAATATTAAGAGCTGCAAAGGAAAAAGGTCAAGTTACTTATAAAGGTAAACCTATCAAACTTACACCTGACTACTCTATGGAAACCATGAAAGCCAGAAGGTCCTGGATAGATGTACTGCAGAAGCTAAGAGAACATGGATGCAAGCCCAGACTACTATACCCAGCCAAGCTATCGTTCACTATAAATGGAGAAAACAAAATTTTCCAGGATAAAAACAAATTTAAACAATACATAGCCACAAATCCAGCCTTACAGAAGGTAATAGAAGGAAAATCACAAACCAAGGAGTCCAACAATGACCACAATAACTCAAACATCTAGAAACCCTTCACCAGTGCAACCCAAAGAAGGCAAACACACAAACTCTATGACTAAAAAACTGACTGGAGTTAACAACCACTGGTCATTATTATCCCTTAATGTCAGTGGACTCAACTCACCTATAAAACGGCACAGGCTAAGAGACTGGATACGCAAACAGGATCCAACATTCTGCTGTTTACAAGAAACACACCTCAACCACAAAGACAGGCACCTACTTAGAGTAAAGGGATGGGAAAAGGTTTATCAAGCAAATGGACCTAAGAAACAAGCAGGTGTGGCCATTATAATTTCTAACAAAGTTGACTTCAAACTTAAATCAATCAGGAGAGATGGAGAGGGACATTTTATATTCATAACAGGAACAATTCATCAGGATGAAGTCTCAATCCTGAATCTCTATGCCCCTAATATAAAAGCACCCACGTACGTAAAAGAAACATTACTAAAACTCAAGGCTGCCATCAAACTGCACACGCTAATAGTAGGAGATTTCAACACTCCTCTTTCACCAATGGACAGGTCAATCAGACAGAAACCTAACAGAGAAATTAGAGAATTAATGGAGGTAATGAATCAATTGGACTTAATAGACATCTATAGAATATTCCACCCAAAAAGGAAAGAATACACCTTCTTCTCTGCAGCTCATGGAACCTTCTCGAAAATTGACCACATCCTCGGTAACAAAGCAAACTTCCACAGTTACAAAAAAATATCCATAACCACCTGTGTCTTATCAGATCACCACGGACTAAAGTTAGAATTCAACAACAATGCTACCCCCAGAAAGCCTGCAAACTCATGGAAACTGAATAGTCAACTATTGACCCACACCTGGATTAAAGAAGAAATAAAGAAAGAAATTAAAGTCTTCCTTGAATTCAATGAAAATAAAGAATCAACATACTCAAACTTATGGGACACTTTGAAAGCAGTCCTAAGGGGAAAGTTCATAGCCCTTAGTGCCCACTTAAAGAAAACAGAGAAAGCATACATTGGAGACTTAACAGCCCACCTGAAAGCTCTAGAAAAAAAAGAAGCAGACTCACCTAGGAGGAGTAGAAGACTAGAAATAGTCAAACTGAGGGCTGAAATCAACAAAATAGAAACACAGAAAACAATCCAAAGAATCAATGAAACAAAAAGCTGGTTCCTGGAGAAAATCAACAAAATTGATAAACCCCTATCCAAACTAATCAAACGGCAGAGAGAGAATCTGCAAATTAATAAGATCAGAAATGAAAAGGGGGACATAACCACAGACATAGAGGAAATTCAGAGAATCATTAGATCTTACTACAAAAGCCTGTATGCCACAAAACTGGAAAATGTAAAAGAAATGGACACTTTTTTAGATAAATACCATATACCAAAGTTAAATCAGGACCAGGTGAGCAATCTAAATAGACCTGTCAGTCGCGAAGAATTAGAAGCTGTTATCAAAAACCTCCCTACCAAAAAAAGCCCAGGACCAGACGGTTTCAATGCGGAATTCTTCCAGAATTTCCAAGAAGACCTAATACCTATACTCCTTAAGGTATTTCACAATATAGAAACAGAAGAGTCATTGCCAAATTCCTTTTATGAAGCTACAGTCACTCTGATACCAAAACCACACAAAGACTCAACCAAGAAAGAGAATTACAGGCCAATCTCACTCATGAACATCGACGCAAAAATCCTCAACAAAATACTGGCGAACCGTATCCAAGAATACATTAGAAACATTATCCATTATGATCAAGTAGGCTTCATACCAGAGATGCAAGGCTGGTTCAACATACGAAAATCTATCAATGTAATCCATCATATAAATAAACTGAAAGAAAAAAACCATATGATCATTTCATTAGATGCTGAAAAAGCTTTTGACAAAATTCAACATCCCTTTATGATAAAAGTCTTGGAGAGATTAGGGATACAAGGGTCATACTTAAATATAATAAAAGCTATTTACAGCAAACCGACAGCTAACATCAAATTAAACGGAGAGAAACTCAAAGCCATCCCACTTAAATCAGGAACACGACAAGGCTGTCCACTCTCTCCATACCTCTTCAATATAGTGCTTGAAGTTTTAGCAATAGCAATAAGACAACATAAGGGGATCAAGGGGATTCGAATTGGAAAGGAAGAAGTTAAACTTTCGTTATTTGCAGATGATATGATAGTCTACATAAGCGACCCCAAAAACTCCACCAAAGAACTCCTACAGCTGATAAACACCTTTAGTAATGTGGCCGGATACAAGATCAACTCCAAAAAATCAGTCGCCCTCCTATACACAAAGGATATGGAAGCAGAGAGGGAAATCAGAGAAGCATCACCTTTCACGATAGCCACAAACAGCATAAAATATCTCGGGGTAACTCTAACCAAAGAAGTGAAGGATCTATTTGACAAGAACTTTAAGGCATTGAAGAAAGAAATTGAAGAGGATACCAGAAAATGGAAGGATCTCCCTTGCTCTTGGATTGGGAGGATCAACATAGTAAAAATGGCAATCCTACCAAAGGCAATTTATAGATTCAATGCAATCCCCATCAAGATCCCATTAAAATTCTTCACTGATCTTGAAAGGACAATAATCAACTTTATATGGAATAACAAAAAACCCAGGATAGCCAAAACAATCTTGTACAATAAAGGTACTTCTGGAGGCATTACCATCCCTGACTTTAAACTCTACTATAGAGCTACAGTAATGAAAACAGTGTGGTATTGGCATAAAAATAGAGAAGTCGACCAATGGAATCGTGTAGAAGACCCGGATCTTAACCCACAAACCTATGAACACCTCATTTTCGATAAAGGTGCTAAAAGTATACAATGGAAGAAAGAAAGCATCTTCAACAAATGGTGCTGGCACAACTGGATGTCAACCTGTAGAAGAAAGAAAATTGACCCATATCTATCACCATGCACAAAACTCAAGTCCAAATGGATCAAAGACCTCAATATCAATATCAATCTGAACACACTGAACCTGATAGAAGAGAAAGTGGGAAGTACCCTACAACAGATGGGCACAGGCGATCGCTTCCTAGGTATAACCCCAGCAGCACAGTCATTAAGGGCAACATTGAATAAATGGGACCTACTGAAACTGAGAAGCTTCTGTAAAGCAAAAGACACTGTCACTAAGACAAAAAGGGAACCCACTGACTGGGAGAAGATCTTCACCAACTCCGCAACAGACAAAGGTCTGATCTCCAAAATATATAAAGAACTCAAGAAACTAGACTTTAAAATGCTAATTAACCCAATTAAAAAATGGGGCACTGAGCTGAAGAG
Source organism: Microtus obscurus (assembly GCA_963919715.1). Taxonomy (NCBI): domain Eukaryota; kingdom Metazoa; phylum Chordata; class Mammalia; order Rodentia; family Cricetidae; genus Microtus; species Microtus obscurus. Next base: position 1,065,114 of record CAWTZC010000310.1, on the reverse strand, counting down.
AGAATTCTCAACAGAAGAAGTTCAAATGGCCAAAAGGCAGTTAAGGTCATGCTCAGCCTCCTTAGCGATCAGGGAAATGGAAATCAAAACAACATTGAGATATCATCTTACACCTGTCAGAATGGCTAAAATCAATAACACCAATGATAGCCTTTGCTGGAGAGGCTGTGGAGAAAGGGCTACCCTCATCCATTGCTGGTGGGAGTGCAGACTTGTGCAGCCACTTTGGAGAGCAGTGTGGCGGTTTCTCAGGAAAATTGGAATCAACATACCCATGGACCCAGCAATGCCACTCTTGGGAATATACCCACGAGATGCCCGATCATATGACAAGGACATTTGTTCAACTATGTTCATAGCAGCATTGTTTGTAATAGCCAGAACCTGGAAACAACCTAGATGCCCGTCAATGGAAGAATGGATGAAGAAAGTATGGAATATATATACATTAGAATACTACTCAGCGGTAAAAAAACAATGATTTCGCGAATTTTGCATGCAAATGGATGGAAATAGAAAACACTATCCTGAGCGAGGTAACCCAGACCCAAAAGGATGAACATGGGATGTACTCACTCATAATTGGTTTCTAGAGATAAATAAAGGTCAGTGAGTCTATAATTTGATATCCTAAAGAAACTAAATAAGAAGGTGAACCCAAAGAAAAGCATATAGCTATCCTCCTGGTTATGGGAAGTAGACCAGATTGCCGGACAAAAATTTGGGATCTTGGGGGTGTGGTGGGAGGGGGGGGTAAGGGGAGAAGGGGAGAGAAATGTGAGAAGGGGAGGGTGGGGGGAACTTGGGGAAACGGGATGATTGGGATAAAGGAATGTGGGGTAGGGGAGCAGAGAAGCACACATCTTAATTAAGGAGCCATCTTAGGGTTGGCAAGAGACTTGGATCTAGAGGGGCTCCCAGGTGCCCAGGGCGATGTCCCCAGTTAGCTCCTGGGGCAGCTGTGGATAGGGAACCTGAAATGACTCTATCTCATAGCCATACTGATGAATATCTTACATATCACCATAGAAACTTCATCTGGCGATGGATGGAGATAGAGACAAAGACCCACACTGGAGCACTGGACTGAGCTCCCAAAGTCCCAATGAGGAGCAGAAGGAGGGAGAATATGAGCAAAGAAGTCAGGACCACAAGGGGTGCGCCCACCCGTGGAGACAGTGGGGCTGATTCTTTGGGAGCTCAACAAGGCCAGCTGGACTCTGACTGAAATAGCATGGGATAAAACCGGACTCTCTGAATTTGGCGGACAATGAGGGCTGCTGAGAAGCTGAGGACCATGGCACGGGGTTTTGATCCTACTTCATGCTCTGGCTTTGAGGGAGCCTACCCAGTTTGGATGTTCACCTTCCTAGACCAGGATTGAGGGGGGAGGACTTTGGACTTTCCTCAGGGCAGGGAACCCTGACTGCTCTTCAGGCTGGAGAGGGAGGGGGAGGAGTGGGGCTAGGGGAGGAGGAGAGGGAGGAGTGGGAGGGAAATGGGAGGTGGGGAGGAGGCAGAACTTGCTTTTTTTTTTCCAATAAAAAAAAAAAGAATCAATGAGGCAAATAGTTGGTTCTTTGAGAAAATCAACAAGATAGATAAACCTTCATCAAACTAATCATAAGGAAGGGAGAGAATAAGCAAATTAACACAATCAGAAATGAAGAGGGGGATGTACAACAGACAATGAGGTGCCGCTCAAAGTTTCTGTCATGCCTGGTCCAGCAGTTGTTCAGTCCCAATGAAACAGAGAGGCTTATTCAGCCTATTAGCTCAAGCTTAATATAATTAGCTCTTACAACTTAAATTGATTCATAATTCTTAACTATGTTTAGCCATATAGCTTGGGACCCTTTCTCAGTGTAACATTTTCATTTTGCTTTCTCTGCCTCTGGGTGGCGACTGTAGACTGAACCTTTCCTCTTCTCAGAATTCTACTAGTCTGGTCACCCTGCCTATACTTTCCTGCCTGTCTACTGACAATTAACATTTAACTAAATCAAGATGACTGGCAAATCTTTACAGAGTACAAGAGCATTAATCCGCAGCACTAAGGAAATCCAGAGAATCATCTGGTCATAATTCAAAAACTAGTACTAGACAAAACTGGAAGACTTAAAGGAAATGGGCAATTTCCTGTATAAGTATCATATACCAAAAGTAAATGAAAAACAGACAAAATTTTAAATAGACCTATAGCCCCTAAGGAAATAGAAGCAGTCATCAAAAGTCTCCCTACCAAAAAGGTCCAGGGCCAGACAGTTTCATTTCAGAATTCTATCAGAATTTCAAAGAAAAGCTAATACCAATACTTCTTAAATTATTCCACACAATATAAACAGAAAAGACATTGTCAAACTATTTGTATGAGGTGACAATTATGCTGGTACCCAAATCACATAAAGATACAACTAATAAAGAGAATTACAGACCAATCTCCCTTATGAGTATCGAAGCAAAAATACTCAAAAAATATTGGCAAACTGAATCCAAAAACACATCAGAACAATCATCCACTAAAATCAAGTAGGCTTCATCATAAAGATGCAGAGATGGTTCAACATATGAAAATCTATCAATGTCATCCACCATATAAACAAACTGAAAGAAAAAAGAACACATGATCATCTCATTGGATACTGAAAAAGCCTTTGACAAAATCCAGCACCCCTTTGTGATGAAGGTCTTGGAGAGATTAGGTATACAAAAAACATACCTAATCATAATAAAGGCATTATACAGAAAGTCAATAGGCAACATCAAACTAAATGGAGAGAAACTCAAAGTGATGGCACTCAAATCAGGAACAAGACAACCTGTCCACTCTCTCCATATCTATTTAATATAGTGCTTGAAGTTCTCACTACATCAATAAGACAACAAAAGGAGATCAAAGGGATACAAATTGGAAAGGAAGTCAAATTTTCACTATTTGCAGATGATATGGTAGTACACATTAGTGACCCCAAAAACTTTACATGGGAACAGCTATGTAGTGAGGAGGCAAGCGGGTCTGCTTTTTGTCCCACCTGGCTCCAGCATAGCTAGCTTTACACCCGAAATAACAACACAAAAACTGCATTTTTTTAAACAATGCCTGGCCCGTTAGTTCTATCCTCTTGTTGGCTAATTCTCACATATTGATTAACCCATTTCTAATAATCTGTGTATCACCACAAGGTGGTGGCTTACAGGGAAAGATTCAGCATGCCTGACCTGGTTGCTGGCTCCATTGTGTCTGGCCTTCTTCCCAGCATTATGTTCTGTCTACTCCACCCACCTATGTTCTGACTTTTCAGGCCAAGCAGTTTCTTTATTAAGCAATGGAAACAACAGATAGAACTATGACTTCCTACATCACTCCTACAGCTGATAAACACCTTCAGTAATGTGACAGAATACAAGATTAACTCAAATGTCAGTAGTCCTCCTATATACAGATGATAAATAGGCTAAGAAATCAGAGAATCATCACAATAGCCACAAACAACATAAAATATTGTGGAGTAACTCTAAGCAAACATGTGAAAGACCTGTGTGACAAGGACTCTTAAGTCTTTGAAGAAAGAAATTGACAAAGATAACAGAAAATGGAAAGATCTCCCATGCTCCTGGATAGGAAGCATCAACATAGTAAAAATAGCAATCTTACCAAAAGCAGTCTTAAGATTCAATGCGATACCCATCAAAACACCAGAAAAATTCTTCACAGATTTAGAAAGAACAATAGTCAACTTCCTATGTGAAAACAAAATCCCAGGATAGACAAAACCAATCTTGGACATAAAGGAACTTCTGGAGGCATCACCATCTCTTACTTAATGAAAACAGCTTGGTATTGGCGCAAAAACAGACAGGTATACCAATGTAATTGTATTGGTGACCCTGATACTAATCCACACACCTATGAACACCTGACTTTTGAAAAGGAAGATAAAAATATAAAAAAAAGGAACTTTAATGAATGGTTTTGGTATAACAGGAAGTTGACATGTAGAGGAATGCAAATAGATCTATATCTATTGCCATTCACAAAACTCAACTCAAAATAAATCAAAGACCTCAACATAAATCTAGTCCTGCTGAACCTGATAGAACAGAAACTGGAAAATAGCCTTGAACACATGTGTACCGAGACCACTTCCTGAATGCAACACAAGTAGCACAGACCTTGAGAGCAACAGTTAATAAATGGGACCTCCTGAAATTAACAACAGTTAATAAATGGAACCTCCTGAAATTGAGAAGCCTCTGTAAGGGAAAGACACAGTCAAAAATAAAATGGCAACCTACAGAATTGGAAAAGATCTTCATCAACTACACATCTGACAGATGGCTGATCTCAAAATATACAAATAACTCAAGAAACTACATGTCAAAATATAAAATAATCCTATTTAAAAGTGGGTACAGATCTAAACAGATTTCTCAACAGAGGAATTTCAAATGACTGAAATGCACTTAAGGAATTGCTCAATGTCCTTGGCAATCATGGAAATACAAATCAAAACAACTCTGAAATACCATCTTATACCTGTCAGAAAAGCTAAGATCAAAAACACTAATGAAAGGCTATGCTGAAGAGGATGTGGAGTAAGGGAAACACTTCTTCATTGCTGTTGAGAGTGTAAACTTGTACAGCCACTTTGGAAATCACTATGGTGGTTTCTCAGATAATTGGGAATCAATCCACCTCAAGAACCAGCAGTATCACTCTTGAGCATATACCCAAAGGCTGCACACTCATACTACAAGGACTATTTTCGTAGCAGCATTATTTGTAATAACCAGAACCTGGAAACTACCTAGAATGGAGTACTACTCAGTAGTTTAAAAAAAGTGACATCTTGAAATTTAAAGGCAAAGGCAAATGGATGAAACTAGAAAAAAAACATCCTGAGTGAGGTAACCCAGACACAGGAAGACAAACATCATATATGCTCACTGATAAGTTGATATTATTCATAAAGCAAAGGATAATCAGCCTACAGTCCACAACTCGAGAAAACACAGGAACCAAGGAGAACTCTAAGAGAGCCATACATGGATTCCCCCAGGAAGAGAAGGTAGAGAAGATCTCATTAGTAAATTTGTATCATGGTGAAGGAATGAGAATAGTAAGGGAGTGGGGAAGGGAGAAGAGGTACAGGAAAGAGAACATGAGGGATCAGGAAGTTCCCTCATGACAGAGAACAAGCACACATAGGAAAGGAGATACCTTGAAAAAGGAAACCATTATGCGGTTAGTGAGAAACCAGGCACCAGAGAATATTCCACGAACCCACAAGGATATCCCCAGCTAAGAATCTAAGCAGTATTGGAGAGGGTACCTTAACTGCCCTTCCCCTGTAATAGGATTGATGATAACCTTAATTGTAATCATACATCCTTCATCCAGTAATTTATGAAAGCAGATGCAGTGATCCACAGATAAGCACTGAACCGAACTCCTGAAGTCCAGACATAAAGAGGGGGAAGTGATATTATGAGCAAAAGGGCCAAGATCATGATGGGGAAACCCACAGAAACCGCTGATCTGAACAAATGGGAGCTTGCTAGCTCTGAACTGACAGCTGGGGAACCTGTGTAAGACCAAAAGAGGCCCTCTGAATGTGGGTGACAGTTGTGCAGCTTGGGTAGTTTGTGGGGCCACTAGCAGAGGAACAAATATTTATCCCTAGTGCATAAACTGAATCTTTGAAGCCTATTCCCTATGGAGGAATAACTTGCTCAGGTTTGATAAGGGTGGGGGGTGTCTTGGTAATGCTGCAAGTGATGTGACTACTTTGCTGACTTCCCATGGGAGGCCTCACCCTCTCTGTGAAGTAGATAGGGGGTGGGGTATTGAGAAGGTGGGAGAAGTAGGAGGACAAAAAGGGAAGGGAACTGGAAATGGTATATAAAAGAAAAACAGGAGCGGAAGGAGAGAGAGCACGAGCAGGGAGCTCAGGACCGCGAGGGGTGCACCCACACACTGAGACAGTGGGGATGTTCTGTAGGGAACTCACCAAGGCCTGCTGGCCTGGGTCTGAAAAAGCCTGGGTTAAAACAGGTCTCGCTGAACATAGTGGACAATGAGGACTACTTCGACCTCAAGAACAATGGCAATGGGTTTTTGATCCTACTGCACGTATTGGCTTTGTGGGAGCCTAGGCAGTTTGGATGCTCACCTTACTAGACCTGGATGGAGGTGGGTGGTCATTGGACTTCCCACAGGGCAGGGAACCCTGATTGCTCTTTGGGCTGATGAGGGAGGGGGACTTGATTGGGGGAGGGGGAGGGAAATGGGAGGCTGCGGTGGGGAAGAGACAGAAATCTTATAAATAAATAAATAAATAAATAAATAAAAGGCAACCTACTGACTGTGAGAAGATCTTCACCAACCCCACAACAGACAAAGGTCTGATCTCCAAAATATATAAAGAACTCAAGAAACTAGACTTTAAAATGCTAATTAACCCAATTAAAAAATGGGGCACTGAACTGAACAGAGAATTCTCAACAGAAGAAGTTCAAATGGCCAAAAGACACTTAAGGTCATGCTCAACCTCCTTAGTGATCAGGGATGTGCAAATCAAAACAACTTTGAGATATCATCTTACACCTGTCAGAATGGCTAAAATCAAAAACACCAATGACAGCCTTTGTTGGAGAGGCTGTGGAGGTAGGGGTACCCTCATCCATTGCTGGTGGGAATGCTCTCTTGTGCAACCACTTTGGAAATCAGTGTTTCAGTTTCTCAGAAAATTCGTGATCAACCTACCCCTGGACCCAGCAATACCACTCTTGGGAATATACCCAAGAGATGCCTTATCATATGACAAAAGCATTTGTTGAACTATGTTCATAGCAGTATTATTTGTAATAGCCAGAACCTGGAAACAACCTAGATGCCCTTCAATGGAAGAATGGATGAAGAAAATGTGGAATATATACACATTAGAGTACTACGCTGCGGTAAAAAACAATGACTTCTCGAACTTTGCATGAAAATGGATGGAAATAGAAAACACTATCCTGAGTGAGGTAACCCAGACCCAGAAAGATGAACATGGGATGTACTCACTCATAATTGGTTTCTAGCCATAAATAAAGGTCACAGAGTCTATAACTGGTGAACCTAAAGAAGCTAAATAAGTAGGTGAACCCAAGGAAAAACATATAATTATCCTCTTGGCTATGGGAAGTAGACAAAATTGCCGGGGAGAAAATTGGGATCTTGTGGGTGGGGTGGGATGGGGATAAGGGGGGATGGGAGAGAAAAATGAGAAGGGGAGGACTGGGTGATCTTGGGGAAATAGGATGTCTGGGATAAAGGAAGGTTGGATAGGGGAGCACGGAAGCACAATTCTTAGTTAAGGGAGCCACCTTATGGTTGGCAAGAGACTTGAACCTAGAGTAGCTTCCAGGAGCCCAAGGCGATGTCCCCAGATAGTTCCTTGGGCAGCTGAGGATAGGGAACCTGAAATGACCCTATCCTGTAGCAATACTGACGAATATCTTGCATATCACCATAGAACCTTCATCTGGTGATGGATGGAGATAGAGACAGAGACCCACACTGGAACACCGGACTGAGCTCCCAAGGTCCCAATGAGGAGCGGAAGGAGGGAGAACATGAGCAAGGAAGTCGGGACCACGAGGGGTGCACCCATCCACTGAAACAGTGGGGCTGATCTATTGGGAGCTCACCAAGGCCAGAAGGACTGTGACTGAAAAAGCATGGGATAAAACCGGACTCTCTGAATTTGGCGAACAATGAGGGCTGATGAGAAGCCAAGGACAATGGCACGGGGTTTTGATCCTACTTCATGTTCTGGCTTTGTGGGAGCCTAGCCAGTTTGGATGTTCACCTTCCTAGACATGGACGGAGGGGGGAGGACCTTGGACTTTCCATAGGGCAGGGAACCCTGATTGCTCTTTGGACGGGAGAGGGAAGGGGAGAGGTGTGGGGTGAAGGGGGAGAAGGGTGAGAGGAGGGGGAGGGAAATGGGAGGCTGGGAGGAGGTGGGAATTTTTTTTTCTTTTCTCAATAAAAAAAAAGACCTGCCAGAGCCATGCTCAGGTGGGCTAGTATCCGTTCAAACATAAAATACATGAACAAAAGTCCTCCGAGATATGCAAGCATCTTACTGCCCCATGTTTCTAATGCTGTTCTCACTATATCTAGGTCCAAAATGAGGTCTTGCTGATTCCAGAAGCTAGGAGTGACTTGCACTATATAGAGAACTCTCTTCTGGTAGTTAAAGAAACCAGAAAACTCCTCAGTCTTTGATTATCAAAAAGCTGTTATCAAATGCTTTCATCTTTCTTGCATGCAGAATGTTTACAAGCTGTCTGTGTGAATGTGGTGTACATTATTTGACCAAGATTTCAGACTGGGAATTCTCTTCAAATGTGCATCTTTGCATTTGTCAGTTCATCTTGCTAAAGGCTGGCCAGAAATTGGTTTTGTTTCTTGTAGCCAAATTACACAGGGGCATAAATATTTAATATTCTTGGCTCTATTTCATGACCTTGACTTCTCCTGGATGTGTCTGAATGTCTCTGAAAGGCATGCTGGATAAGTTCCCAAGATGCCAAGCCATTAACAAAATTACTCAAATGTGATAGGGTCTAGCAACTTCCTTCCTAGGGAAAAAGATGCTGAACACTGGATATCCACTAGATATTTGACTACAAAATGCTTAACTCTGCCTATCATGAAAATGTTGAGCAGAATGTTTTGAAGTTGCAAAGTTGACTAGACGTAGGCTTTCTGGTCAACATAAAGCATTATTCAAAGCAATGGGCTATAAAATTGAATTTAGGAAGTTCCTTTAAAAAACACACAGTTAAAAAAAACAGTCAAAACCCATAGATCCAGACATGAGTGAGCTTCACTGGGTGAGCTCCACTCCTGCAAGGGGAACCCAGTAGGTTCCAATTCTTCCTGAAGATCCTCTCTCACCACTACCTGCCTGAGACTTGGTGCAGGAATAAAATTGGAAGAAAGAAGATCCATTACAGAGACAAAATAGCTTCTCAGGAGCCAGTTTACAACTGTTCCTGACTCTAGTTCAGGACCTCTTCAAAACCATCAGCATGCGGACAGCAGCAGTGGTCAGGGAAATGTATTGGACTTAACTCTGGGATGTAGAAACTCTCCTATAATATGACTGAATCCTGGATCTGGAGCCCCCGCCAAATGGAACTGCCAATACCACTAAGAATCTGGTAGTGACTGCAGAAATGTGCTGCTACTGCTTTGATGTATTCTACCTCTATGGCTTCCCACAAACACGACTTCCTAGATTCCCCAATGAGCCCTATCCTGTCTTTGTGACCTGTATTCAGCCTTGGGAACTCAGTCCAGTGCTCCAATGTGGGTCTCTGTCTCTATCTCCATCCATCGCCTGATGAAGGTTCTATGGTGATACATAAGATATTCATCAGTCTGTCTGTGGCAGATGGTCAGTTCAGGCAAACTCTCCTCTGCTGCCCATGGACCTAGCTGGGAAAATCCCCTTAGAAACCTGGGAACCCCTCTAGAGTCCAGTCTCTTGCCAACCCTAAAATGGCTCCCTTAGTTAAGATTTCTTCTCTGCACCCATATCCACCCTTCCTCCATCTCAACAATCCCATTCCTTCAAGCTCTCCCCAATGCTCCCCTTCTCCCTTCTCTCTCCCCATCTCCCCTTCCTCCCAAACCACCCCCACCCCCATGCTCCCGACTTTTGCCTGGCGATCTTGTGTACTTGCAATATGCAGGAGGATAAATATATGTTTTTCTTTGGGTTGACTTTCTTATTTAGCTTCTCTAGGATCACACACTATAGGCTCAATGTCCTTTGTTTATGGCTAGAATCCACTAATGAGTGAGTACATACCAATTCCTCTTTTGGGGTCTGGGTTATCTCACTCAGGATAGTGTTTTCTATTTCCATCCATTTGCATGCAAAGTTCAAGATGTCATTTTTTTTTACCACTGAATGGAATTCTAAAGTGTATATTGCCACACCTACTTTATCCATTCTTTTATTGAGGGGCACCTAGGTTGTTTCCAGGTTCTGGCTATTACAAATAGTGCTGCTATAAACATAGTTGAACAAATGCTTTTGTAGTATGTTTGGGAATCTCTTGGGTATATTCCAAAGAGTGGAACTGCAGAATTCTGAGGTAGGTTGACTCTAAGTTTCCTGAGAAACCACCACACTGACTTCCAAAGTGATTGCACAAGTTTGCATTCCCACCAGCAATGGATGAGTGTTCTCCTTACTCCACAACCTCTCCAGCATAGGCTATCATTGGTATTTTTGATTTTAGCCATTTTGACAGGTGTAAGATGATATGTCAAAGTTGTTTTGATTTGCATTTCCTTGATTGCTAAGGAGGTTGAGCATGACCTTAAGAGTTTTTTGACCATTTGAACTTCTTCTGTTGAGAATTATCTGTTCAGTTCAATACCCCCATTTTTTAATTGGGTTAAATTAGAGTTTTAATGTCTAGTTTCTTGAGTTCTTTATATGTTTTGGAGATCAGACCTTTGTCTGATGTGGGGTTGGTGAAGATCTTCTCCCATTCGGTAGGTTGCCTTTTTGTCCTAGTGACAGTGTCCTTTGTGTTACAGAAGCTTCTCAGTTTCAGGAGGTCCCATTTATTCATTGTTGCTCTTATTGTCTGTGCTACTGGGGTAATATGTAGGAAGTGGTCTCCTGTGCCCATGTGTTGCAGACAACTTCCCACTTTCTCTTCTATCAGGTTCAGTGTGGTCAGATTTATATTGAGGTCTTTAATCCATTTGGACTTGAGTTTTGTGCATGGTGATAGATATATATCTATTTTCATTCTTCTACATGTTGATATCCAGTTATGCCAGCACCATTTGTTAAAGATGGTCTCTTTCTTCCATTGTATCATTTTAGCTCCTTTGTCGAAAATCAGGTGTTCATAGGTTTGTGGATTAATATCCATGTCTTCAATTCGATTCCATTGGTCAACATCTCTGTTTTTATGCCGATACCATGATATTTTCATTACTGTAGCTCTCCAATAGAGTTTGAAGTCAGGGATGGTAATGCCTCCTGAAGTCCTTTTTATTGTATAGGATTGTTTTGGCTATCCTGGGTTTTTTGTTTTCCATATAAAGTTGATTATTGTTCTCCCAAGGTCTGTGATACATTCTTGCGTCGATGTTCATGAGTGAGATTGGTCTGTAATTCTCTTTCTTGGTTGAGTCTTTGTGTGGTTTTGGTATCAGGGTAACTGTACTTCATAAAAGAACTTTGGCAATGACTCTCCTGTTTCTATTTTGTGAAACACATTGAGTAGTATAGGTATTAGCTCTTCTTGGAAGTTCTGGTAGAATTCTGTATTGAAAGCATCTGGTCCTCGGCTTTTTTTCATAGGGAGGTTTTTGATGATAGCTTCTAATTCCTTGCGACTTACAGGTCTATTTAAATTGTTCAGCTGGTATTGATTCAATTTTGGTATATGGTACTTATCTTTTAAAAAGTCCATTTATTTTACATTTTCCAATTTTGTGGCATACAGGCTTTTGTAGTAAGATCTAATGATTCTCTGAATTTCCTCTGTGTCTGTGGTTATGTCCCACTTTTCATTTCTGATCTTATTAATTTGCATGTTCTCTCTCTGCCATTTGATTAGTTTGGATAGGGGTTTGTCAATCTTTTTGATTTTTTCCAAGAACCAGCTTTTTGTTTCATTGATTCTTTGGATTGTTTTCTGTGTTTATATTTTGTTGATTTCAGACCTCAGTTTGATTATTTCCAGTCTTCTACTCCTCCTGGGTGAGTCTGCTTCTTTTTTTTTTCTAGAGCTTTCAGGTGTGCTGTTAAGACTCTAATGTCCATTGCACATATAAAGTTAAATAAATCATAAAAAAATTCTTCTCTCTGACTGGGCAGTGGTGGCAAAAAAAAAGATTCTAATGTGTGCTTTCTCCATTTTCTTTATGTGGGCACTTAGTGCTATGAACTTTTTTCTTAGCACAGCTTTCATAGTGTCCCATAGGTTTGGGTATTTTGTGTGTTCATTTTCATTGAATTCAGGGAAGACTCCAATTTCTTTCTTTGTTTCTTCCTTGACATGGGTAGTTCAGTAGTTGACTGTTCAGTTTTCATGAGTTTGTAGGCTTTCTGGGGGTAGAATTGTTGTTGAATTGTAATTTATTTCATGGTGTTTTGATAGTACATAGGTAGTTACTACAATTTCTTTGTATCTATGGATGTTTGCTTTGTTACCAAGTATGTGATCCATTTTTGAGAAGGTTCATGAGATGCTGAGAAGAAGATATATTCTTTTCTGCTTGGGTGGAATGTTCTATAGATGTCTGTTAAGTCCATTTGGTTCATTATATCTGTTAGTTCTCTTATTTCTCCGTTACATTTCTGTCTGGTTGACCTGTCCGTTGGTGAGAGAGGAGTGTTGAAATCTCCTACTATTAGAGTGTGGGGTTTGGTGGATGCTTTGAGTTCTTGTAATGTTTCTTTTTCATTTGTGGGTGCTTTTATATTCAGGGCATAGATATTCAGGATTGAGACTTCCTCCTGATGACTTGTTCCTGTTATGAGTATGAAGTGTCCTTCTCCATCTCTTCTGATTGATTTTAGTTTGAAATCAACTTTGTTATACATTAGTATAGCCACATCTGCATGTTTCTTTAGTCCATTTGATTGGAAAGGCTTTTCCCAATGCTTTACTCTAAGGTAGTATTTGTCTTTGAGGTTGTGGTGTATTTCTTGTAAACAGAAGAATGTTGGATCCTGTTTTCATATCCATTCTCTTAACCTGTGCCTTTTTATAGGTGAATTGAGTCCACTGATATTAAGCATTAATGACCAGGGGTTGCTAACTTCGGTTATTTTTTCTGGTGGTAGTATTTGTGTGTTTCCTTTCTTTGAGTTGTGCTGGTGGAGGACTGTTAGATGCTTGTGTTATTATTGGTGTTTTTGACTTCCTTGGTTTGTGGTTTTCCTTCTATTATTTTCTGTAAGTCTGGGTTTGTGGCTATGTATTATTTAAATCTGTTTTTGTCCTGGAATATCTTGTTTTCTCCATCGATGGTGAATGTAAGTTTTGCAGGGTATAGTAGTCTGGGCTTGCATCCATGGTCTCTTAGTGTCTGCAGCACATCTATCCAAGACCTTCTGGCTTTCATGGTTTCCCTGAGAAGTCAAGTGTAATTTTGATAGGTTTTCCTTTATATCTTACTTGACCTTTTTCCCTTGCAGCTCTTAATAGTCATTCCTTTTTGTATTTATTAAAGATTTCTGTCTCTTCCCCACCACCGCCTCCCCTTCCCTCACCTCCCCCAATCAAATCCCACTTCCTCGTCTGCCCAAAGAGCAATCAGGGTTCCCTGCCCTGTGGGAAGTCCAATGACCACCCACCTCTATCCAGGTCTAGTAAGGTGAGCATCCAAACTGCCTAGGCTCCCACAAAGCCAATGGGTGCAGTAGGATCAAAAACCCATTGCCATTGTTCTTGAGGTCGAAGTAGTCCTCATTGTCCACTATGTTCAGCGAGACCTGTTTTAACCCAGGCTTTTTCAGACCCAGGCCAGCAGGCCTTGGTGAGTTCCCTACAGAACATCCCCACTGTCTCAGTGTGTGGGTGCACCCCTCGCGGTCCTGAGCTCCCTGCTCGTGCTCTCTCTCCTTCCGCTCCTGACTTGGACCTTGAGATTTCAGTCTGGTGCTCCAATGTGGGTCTCTGTCTCTGTCTCCTTTCATCGCCTGATGAAGGTTAATATTCAGTAGGATGCCTATATGTTTTTCTTTGGGTTCTCCTTCTTATTTGGTTTCTCTAAGAACCCGAATTATAGGCTCAATGTCCTTTATTTATGGCTAGAAACCAAATATGAGTGAGTACGTCCCATGTTCCTTTTTTTGGGCCTGGCTTACCTCACTCAGGATAGTGTTTTCAATTTCCATCCATTTGTATGCAAACTTCAAGAAGTCCTTGTTTTTTTGCTGCTTAGTAGTACTCTAATATGTATATATTCCATGGTTTCTTCATCCATTCTTCAATTGAAGGGCATCTAGGTTGTTTCCAGGTTCTGGCTATTACAAACAATGCTGCTATGAACATAGTAGAGCATATACTTTTGTTGTATGATACGGCCTCTCTTGGGTATATTCCCAAGAGTGGTATTGCTGGGTCCATGGGTAGGTTGATCCCGAATTTTCTGATAAACCTCCATACAGCTTTCCAGAGTGGTCGCACAAGTTTGCATTCCCACCAGCAATGGATAAGTAAACCCCATTCGACACAACCTCTTCAGCAAAGGTTATCATTGGTGTTTTTGATTTTAGCCATTCTGACAGGTATAAGATGGTATCTTAAAGTTGTCTTGATTTGCATTTCCTGATCGCTAAGGAAGTTGAGCATGACTTTAGGTGTCTTTTGGCCATTTGAACTTCTTCTGTTGAGAGATCTCTGTTCAGCGCAGTGCCCCATTTTATAATTGGGTTGATTAGCCTTTTACGGTCAAGTTTCTTGAGTTCTTTATATATTTTGGAGATCAGACCTTTGTCAGTTGCGGGGTTGGTGAAGATCTTCTCCCAGTCAGTGGGTTGCCTTTCTGTCTTCGTAACAGTGTCCTTTGCTTTACAGAAGCTTCTCAGTCTCAGGAGGTCCCATTTATTCAATGAGTCCCTACTGTCTGTGCTGCTGGGGTTTTACGTAGGGAGGGGTCTCCTGTGCCCAGGCGTTGTAGAGTACTTCCCACTTTCTCTTCTATCAGGTTCAGTATGTTCGGACTGATATTGAGGTCTTTAATCCACTTGGACTTGAGTTTTGTGCATGATGATAGATATGGATCTATTTTCATTCTTCTACAGATTGACATCCAGTTTTGCCAGCACAATTTGTTGAAGATGCTCTCTTTTTTCCATTGTATACTTTTAGCTCCTTTATCGAAAATCAGGTCCTCATAGATTTGTGGGTTAAAGTCAGGGTCTTCTATTCGATTCCATTGGTCAACTTCTCTGTTTTTATGCCAATACCAAGCTGTTTTCAATACTGTAGCTCTGTAATAGAGTTTGAAGTCCGGGATGGTAATGCCTCCAGATGTTCCTTTATTGTATACGATTGTTTTGGCTATCCTGTATTTTTTGTTTTTCCATATAAAGTTGATTATTGTCTTCTCTGGGTCTGTGAAGAATTTTGATGGGATTTTGATGGGGATTGCATTGAATCTATAGATTGCTTTTGGTAGAATTGCCATTTTTACTATGTTGATCCTCCCAATCCAAGAGCAGGGGAGATAGTTCCATTTCTGGTATCCTCTTCTATTTCTTTCTTCAAAGACTTAAAGTTCTTGTCAAATAGATCTTTCACTTCCTTGGTTAGGGTTACCCCTAGATATTTTATGCTATTTGTGGCTATCGTGAAAAGTGATGCTTCTCTGATGTCCCTCTCTGTTTCTTTATCCTTAGTGTATAGGAAGGCAACAGATTTTTTGGAGTTGATCTTGTATCCTGCCACATTACTAAAGGTGTTTATCAGCTGTAGAAGTTCTTTAGTAGAGTTTTTGGGGTCACTTATGTATACTATCATATCATCTGCAAATAACGAAAGCTTAACTTCTTCCTTTCCAATACGAATCTCCTTGATACCCTTATGTTGTCTTACTGCTATTGCTAGAATTTCGATCACTATATTGAAGAGGTATGGAGAGAGTGGACATCCTTGTCTTGTTCCTGATTTTAGTGGGATGGCTTTGAGTTTTGCTCCATTTAATTTAATGTTAGCTGTCGGCTTGCTGTAAATAGCTTTTATTATATTTAGGTATGACCCTTGTATCCTTAGTCTCTCCAATACCTTTATCATAAAGGGGTGTTGAATTTTGTCGAATGCTTTTTCAGCCTCTAATGAAATGATCATATGTTTTTTTCTTTCAGTTTATTTATATGGTGGATTATGTTAATAGATTTGTATATGTTGAACCAGCCCTGCATCTCTGGGATGAAGCCTACTTGATCATAATGGATAATTTTTCTAATGTGTTCTTGAATTTGGTTTGCCAGTATTTTATTGAGAATTTTTGCATCAATATTCATGAGTGAGATAGGCCTATAATTCTCTTTCTTGGTTGGGTCTTTGTGTGGTTTTGGTATCAGGGTAACTGTAGCTTCATAAAAGGAATTTGGCAATGACTTTTCTGTTTCTATATTGTGAAATACATTAAGGAGTATAGGTATTAGCTCTTCTTGGAAATTCTGGTAGAATTCTGCATTGAAACCATCTGGTCCTGGGCTTTTTTTGGAAGGGAGATTTTTGATAACAGCTTCTAGTTCTTCGCGACTAACCGGTCTATTTAGATCGCTCACCTGGTCTTGGTTTAACTTTGGTATAAGGTTCTTATCTAAAAAAAAGTCCATTTCTTTTGCATTTTCCAGTTTTGTGGCATACAGGCTTTTGTAGTAAGATCTAATGATTCTCTGAATTTCCTCTGTGTCAGTGGTTATGGCCCCTTTTCATTTCTGATTTTATTTATTTGCGTGATCTCTCTTTGTTGTTTAATTAGTTTGGATAGGAGTTTGTCGATCTTGTTGATTTTCTCCAAGAACCAACTATATCTTTCATTGATTTTTTGGACTGTTTTCTGTGTTTCTATTTCGTTGACTTCTGCCCTCAGTTTAATTATTTCCAGTCTTCTACTCCTCCTGGGCATGTCTGCCTCTTTTTTTTTCTAATGCTTTCAGGTGTGCTGTTAAGTCCCCGATGTATGCTTTCTCTGTTTTCTTTAAGTGTGCATTAGTGGTATGAGCTTTCCTCTGAGCACTGCTTTCATCGTTTTCCGTAGGTTTGAGTATGTTGTCTCTTTATTTTCATCAAATTCAAGGAAGACTTTAATTTCTTTCTTAATTTCTTCCTTGACCCAGGAGTGGTTCAGTAGTTGACTGTTCAGTTTCCATGAGTTTGTTGGCTTTCTGTGGGTAGCATTGTTGTTGCCTTCTAACTTTAATCCGTGGTGATCTGATAAGACACAGGTGGACACTGATATTTTTTTGTATCTGTGGAGGGTTCCTTTGTTTCCGAGTATGTGGTCAATTTTCGAGAGAGTTCCATGAACTGCAGAGAAGGTATATTCTTTCCTATTTGGGTGGAGTAATCTATACATGTCTGTTAAGTCCAATTTCTTCATTACCTCCAATAATTCTATTAATTCTCTATTAGGTTTCTGTCTGATTGACCTGTCCATTGGAGAGAGAGGTGTATTGAAGTCTCCTACTACTAGTGTGTGTGGTTTAATGTCTGCCTTCAGTTCTAGTAATATTTCTTTTAGATAAGTGGGTGCTTTTGTATTAGGGGCGTAGATATTCAGGATTGATACATCATCCTGATGAATTGTTCCTGTTATAAGTATAAAGTGTCCATCTCGATCTCTTCTGATTGATTTTAGTTTGAAGTCAGTTTTGTTAGAAATTAATATGGCCACACCTGCTTTTTTCTTAGGACCATTTGCTTGAAAGACCTTTTCCCAACCCTTTCCTCTGAGTAGATGCCTGTCTTTGTGGTTGAGGTGTGTTTCTTGCAAACAGCAGAATGTTGGATCCTGTTTTCGTATCCAATCTCTTAGCCTGTGCCTTTTTATAGGTGAATTGAGACCATTAATATTAAATGATATTAATGACCAGTGGTTGTTTACTCCAGTTATTCTTATTGTTTTTGGTAGTAGAGTTTGTGTGTCTCCCTTCTTTGAGTTGTGCTGGTGAAGGGTCTCTAGATGCCTGAGTTCCTGTAGGCAGTGTTGGCCATGTTGGATTTCTTGGGTTGTGATTTTCCTCTATTACCTTCTGTAGGGCTGGATTTGTGGCTACGTACTGCTTAAATTTGTTCTTATCCTGGAATGTCTTGTTTTCTTTATTGATAGTGAATGATAGCTTGGCTGGGTATAGTAGTTTGGGTTTGCATCCATGGTCTCTTAGCTTCTGCAGTACCTCTATCCAGGACCTCCTAGCTTTCATGGTTTCCATAGAGAAGTCAGGTGTAAGTCTGATCAGTTTACCTTTATAAGTTACTTGGCCTTTTTCCTTTGCAGCTCTTAATATTCTTTCTTTTACCTGTATGTTCTGAGTTTTGATTATTATATGGCGAGGGGATGATTTTCTTTGATCCAATCTGTTTGGTGTTCTGTATGCTTCTTGAATATTCAAAGGAATATCTTCCTTTATGTTGGGGAAGTTTTCTTCCATAATTTTGTTAAAAATATTTTCTGGGCCTTTGAGCTGTGACTCTTTTCCTTCTTCTATTCCTATTATTCTTATGTTTGGTCTTTTTATTGTGTCCCATATTTCCTGCATGTTTTGTGATGAGAATTTGTTGGCTTTGCTGTTTTCTTTGATCGGTGTGTTTATTTTCTCTATGGTGTCCTCAGAAACTGAGATTCTTTCTTCTATTTCTTGTATTCTATTGATTATGCTTGTTTCTGTAGGCTCTGCTTGTTGACCTGGATTTTCCATATCCAGCTGGTGCTCAGCTTGTGTTTTCTTCCTTGCTTCCCTTTCAGTTTTCAATTCTTGAACTGTTTCCATTATCTGTTTGATCATTTTTTTCTTGGTTTCCCAGGGTATCATGTACGTATTTACTCATTTCTTCAAATTTTTGGTTATACTTCTCATCCATTTCTATAAGGGCATTTTTCACATGTTGTTTAATGGACTCTATTGCTTTCATAAAGTCAGTTTTTTCCACTTCTTCCGTATTAGGGTGTTCAAGCCCATCTGTTGTAAGATCATTGTGTTCTGGTGTTTTCATGTTGTTTTTCAGATTATTGGGTGAATTCTTGCCTTGGCACCTGCCCATCTCCTCCTATTGAAGCTATCTAATGGGTCTTTTAAAACCGGATCAGGTTTGCCTGTTGGTCAGGGGCTCCTCTTACAAAATGCTGTCGCTCTGTTTCCTGGCTCCTGCCAGGGGCCAAGTTTCCTCTTGCCCCTCAGAAGGGTCTTCAGGAACAGGACCTGGCTCCTTCCTTGTTAGGGATCTCGCCAACCAAAGGCCTACCTCTTTGCTTTAATTGTAGGTGGGCGATCTGTTCTAGGTGTTATGCACGGTCCCCCGCTGTCCGCCATCGCCTGCACCGGTGCTCTGCCACCCCGCCTGTGCCTCTTGCACCAGTTGGTGCTCTTCCACCCCGCCTTGGCCTGCTAGCGCTGGTCGGTGCTTTCCCGCCCTGCCTGGGCCTGCTCGCACCGGTCGGTGCTCTCCCCACTATTCATTCTTTATTCTGTATGTTTTGTGTTTTGATTATTATATGGCGAGGGGATCATTGTTTTTTTTTTTTCAGTCTATTTGGTGTTCTGTATGTATCTTCATAGGAATATCCTTCTTTAGGTTGGGAAAGTTTTCTTCTACAATTTTGTTGAATATATTTTCTTGGCCTTTGAGCTGTAATTCTTCTCCTTCTTATACCCCTATAATTCTTAGGTTTGGTCTTTTCATGGTGTCCTAGATTTCCTGGATGTTTCGTGTTAAGAATTTGTTGGATTTGTTATTTTCTTTAATCAATGAGTTTATTTCCTCTATAATATCTTCAGTGTCTAAGATTCTTTCTTCTATATCTTGTATTCTGTTGGTTATACTTGTCTCTGTAATTCCTTTTCATTTATCCAGATTTTCCATATCCAGCCTTCCCTCGGTTTGTGTTTTCTTCATTACCTCCACTTCATTTTTCAAGTCTTGAACTATTTCCATTACCTGGTTGATTGCTTTATCTTGGTTTTCTTGGGCATCATTGAGAGTTTTATTCATTTTTTCTACCTTTTTGTTTGTCTTTTCCATTTCTTTACAGCAGTTTTTCACATCCTGTTTAACGTCCTCTATTGTTTTCATAGTGTTACATTTAAAGTAGATTTCTTCTACTTCTTCTGGAATAGGGTGTTCAAGTCTTCTTGTTGCGTGATCCTGGAATCTGGTGTTGTCATGTTGCCTTTCACGTTGTTGTAGGAATTCTTGCATTGGCGCCTTTCCATCTCTTCCTTCAAATGCAGCCAGGAGAGGTCTGGCGTCTTGGTCCAATCTATGCTGTGACTGACTCTGGGTGGATCTCCTCAGTGTAGGAGCAGGAACTGTTCCTTGGCCAAGGACCTCGCAGACAATAGGGCAGGCTTGGGTGAGGCAGGGTCATGTGGAACAAAGAAGCCCTTGCAGCAGATGCTGAAGGGGCCCTGTGCTCCTTTCCCAGACATTCTGCCCCACCCCTGGATGGCACCCACTCACCGGTCTGAATGGTTCTCCTCAACACAGGGACTCCTGGAGATCCAAGTACCCCACAGACAAGAGGACGAACTTGGAGGTAGGGGAGGGTCATGTGGAACAGAGAAGGTCCTGCAGCAGGAGCTGGAGGTGCCCTACACTCCCTTCCAGTCGGTCGGGCACACACTTACCCCTCTGGGTGGATAACCTCAGTGCAGGAGTAGGAACTGTTACTGGGTCAAGGACCTCACAGACAATAGGGCAGGCTTGAGGGAGACAGAGATATGTGGAACAAAGAAGCCCCTGCAGCAGGAGTTGAAGGGGCCCTGTGCTCCTTTCCCAGATATTCTGCCCCCCCCGGGAAGGCACCCACTCACCAATCTGGATGGTTTACCTTAGCACAGGGACAGGGACTCTTGGAGGTCCAAGGACCCTGCAGACAAAGGGGCGAACTTAGGGGGAGGGGAGAGTCGTGTGGAACAGAAAAGCCCCTGCAGCAGGAGCTGGAGGTGCCCTGCACTCCCCTACAGCCCAGCAGGCGCACACTCACCTGTTTATAATTCTTTAGTAAAAACACCAAAGGACAACCACAGAAGGAATAATCCTGATAGGCTAGATATCACTAAAATCTAAAAATTTTTACTTTGCCAAAGCCATTATTAAAATAAGCATGGTCACATGTGCCTATAGTCCTAACTCATGGGAGATAGAGGCAGAAGGATGAAGAGCTCAAAGTCAATCATTCTTTGCTAATGTAGGAAGTCCTTCTGTATATGTGTTGATTTTATCAGTTAATGAATAAAGAAGCTGCTTTGGCCTATGATAGGGCAGAGTAGAGCTAGCTTGGAAAACTAAATTGAATGCTAGGAGAAAGAGGGAAGAGTTAGTGAGAAGCCCTGTAGTTGCCACAAGAGACAGATATCTCTACTGGAGCCCGGCAAAACTTTGCTAGTAGGCCACGACCTCATGGTGATGCACAGATTAATGGAGATGTGTTAGTTTAGGCTAGAAATATGTTTAAGCTATCGGACAAACTGTTGCAAATTATATAGTTTCTTTGTGATTATTTCAGATCTGAGCAGCGGGAACAAATGAAGGGCCTCTGACATATGTTGAGATCAAGGTCTGCCTATGACTTGTGATGTCGGGATCACAGTTGTGTCAAAATAGGCAAAGAATTCAAGAAGCAGAGAAAGCAAATCAAATATTCGAACATAACTGTGAAAGACATACATATTCAAAAATGACAAAATAAGTGAATAGAAAACAGCTTTTTAAAATATTTTACTTTTTAAAATAAAAAAACGAGCCTAATTATACATACCAATCCCAGTTCCCCCTCCCTCTCCTCCTCCTGCTGCCCCCATATGACACCCCCACTCACTCCTCAGAGAGAGTAAGGTCTCCCATGGGAAGTCAGCAAAATCTGGCACATCAAGTTGAAACAAGATCAAGACACTTCCCCCTGTACCTAGACTGATCAAGGTATCACTCCATAGGGAATGGGCTCCAAAATGTAAGCTCATGCACCGATGATAAATTGTTGTTCCACTTCCAGTGGCCCCACAAACTGGCCAAGCCACAAAACTATCACCCACATTCAGAAGGCCTAGTTCAGTCTTATGCAGGTTCCCTAACTGTCAGTCCAGAGTCAGCTAGGCCAGATCAGCTGTCTGGGTAGGTTTCCCCAACATGGTCTTGACCCCTTTGCTCATATTATCACTCTTCGCTGTCCTCTATTGAATTCTGGGAGCTCTGCCCAATGCAGAGCTGTGAATCTCTACATCTGCTTCCATCAGTTGCTGGATGAAGGTTCTATGATGACTATTATGGTAATCATCAATTTGATTACAGGGAAAGGTCACTTCAGGCACTTTCTTCACTATTGCTTGAACCATGCAGATTCCTGGGAAGTTCCATAGCAGCAGGTTTCTCCCTAACCCCATAATGGATCCCTTTATCAAGACATCTATTACTTGTTCTCCCTATCTGTCTCTTCCTCAACTTGACAATATCTTTCCCTTATGTCCCCGCTTCATTCCCCTCTCCCATGCTCCCAATTTTCTCAGGGGATCTCATCTAATTCCCCTTCCCAGGTGGATCCATGCATGTCTCTCTTAGGGTCCTCATTGCTACCTAGCTTCCCTGGGATTGCGGATTGTAGTTTGGTTATCATTTGCTTTATCACAAATATCCACTTATGAGTACATACTATGTGTGGCTTTCTGGGTCTGGGTTACCTCATTCAGGATGTTATTTTTTTATAGATTCATACAATTGCCTTCAAATTTCAAAATGTCATTGTTTTTTTATTGCTGAGTAGGACAACTGATTTTTTTGAGTTAATCTTGTATTCCATTACAGTACTGAAGGTGTTTATCAGCTGTAGGAGTTCCCTGGTAGAATGTTTAGGGTCACTTATGTGTACTATCCTAGCATCTGAAAATAACAAAAGTTTGATTTCTTTTTTTCCAAATTGTATCCCTTTGATCTCCTTTTGTTGTCTTATTGCTCTAGCTAGAACTTCAACTAGTACATTAAATGGATATGGAGAGAATAGAAACCCTTGTCTTGTTCCTGATCTTAGTAGAATCATTTTGAGTTTCTCTCCATTTAACTTGATGTTGACTGTTGGGTTGCTGTACATTGCCTTTATTATGTTTAGGTCTGTTCCTTGTATCCCTAATCTATCCAATTCATTTATCATGAAAGGGTACTGGATTTTGTCAAAGGCTTTTTTAGCTTCTAACAAGATGATCATCTGTTTTTTTTTCTTTCAGTTTGTTTATATGGTAGATTACCTTGACTGAGTTTCATATTCCTGCATCCCTGCAATAAAGACTACTTCATCATGGTGGATGATTTTTCTGATGTTTTCTTAGATTCAGTTTGCCAGTATTTTATTGAATATTTTTGCATCAATGTTCACAAGGGAGATTGGTCTGTAATTCTCTTTCTTAATAGTGTCTTTATGTAGTTTGGATATCAGGGTAATGTTGAAATTGAGGCGCCGGGGTTTGGGTCCCCAACACCCCGGGCTGCCTGGCTAGCTTATGTCCAAAATAACAACACACAAACTGTATTCATTTAAACACTGCTTGGCCCATTAGCTCTAGCCTCTTACAGGCTAACTCTCACACCTGGTCTAACCCATTTCTAATATTCTGTGTTAGCACCCCAAGGTGTGCTTACCGGGGAGATTCTAGCCTTTCATCCTGGGCTGGAGCTTCATCGCGAGCATGCCTCAGAGAGCCAGGCTATCCCGTCTGCCCGCGAGAGAGGAACCTTGCATCTCTGAGCGGAGCTGCATGCGTTCTGAGTTCACTTCCTCTTCCTGTCCGTATACTATTCTGTTTACTCCTCCCACCTATGTTTTAACCTATTAGGGCCGGCCAAGCAGTTTCTTTATTTTAACCAATGAAATCAACAGATTCATATGACACTCTCACATCACTTCCCCTTTTTCTGTTTAAACAAAAAGGAAAGGCTTTAACTTTAACATAGCAAAATTACATAAAACAGTTATCAAGTAAAAATTACAATAATCTTTATCATAAATAAGGAAAAGTATAACTATAACTAACTGTTCTTAATTCCATCAAAGACTCCAGAAAGATACAATATTATCTAAGCAAAAAAGAAATAAGCAACTTCTAAAATTCTAGAAATGACAGAGACATCTCGCTTCCTGGACAGTCACCCAAAGTTCCTCTGTACCATAGGGACATCTGTCTTCAGCCTACAGGCCCATAGTTTTCAGCAGACATTCCACAAAGCAGGAAATTTCAAAGGCAGTCACTATCTGCTTGTCCTGAAGAATGTCTTGCAGACTCTTTCATGAATCAGGAACCCCGAAAGATCATCTCACCTTTAGGCAAGTTCAGTAGTCCTCTCTCTGCGGGTTCTCTGTGTCCACTTTATGCAATAGTCCAGGCAAGAGCAGTTTCTTGCCCAATGGCTATCAAACTCCATAAGGATCCTCTTCGATGCCCATCTTCCTCTTAAAGTAGATTGGTGCTGCCAGGAGCAGATGTGTCTCATTGTCATAAAAAGCCCTAAGTTATTAAAACATTAAATGTCCTATTCTGTAATCTTTGAAAGATATGAAGAATGCCTATCTAACTAAAATATATCTATATATATCTAGAAAATCTAACTAACATAACTACAAGCTTGACCATTATCGATGATTATCCATCAACAACCTATATACATTACATTTTTAAATGAACTACACAATCACGATACCTTAATCAAGATCAGAAACACATATACATATAACAAAATTGACCTTAAATTTATATCACTAAAGCAAAATCCATATCAATGTAAATTATTCATACCTATATCATATCCCCCTTTAAATGTAAAAGAACACTTATAAACCATATTTGGGAACATGGGCGCAGTTTTCTCTCCAAACTGCTTCCTGCTGAATGGGGGCGTCGTTAATTAGGTCTTTCATGGTATAACCTGTGTGCTAGTTCCATCTCAGTTGGCAGTTGAGCAAAGCAGTTTTCTGAAGGCGTTCACAGCAACCCTTCAGGAGGGCGTGGTCCATCATACCATATTCGGATAGAAGAAATGAACAGGGTCTCATCCTCTGTGAAAACAAAACAAGAAACTCCTTTCCAAAGTATCATATCCTTAGATCCAAATTTCAAAGTCAAGGCATTTTCATAATATCTATGTTGGGTTAGTTTAGCAGCATTTATAAGCAAATACCGTTTGGCATCTGTTGCTCCTTCCTCAGCATTCAAACAATTCAAAGAGAGCATAATAGCATACAGTATCAAGATTCTCTGTGTATTTTCCATCTTTGTGTGCTTTATTTTAACCTCTATTTCGTTTATTTTTACTTTTCACTTTTTGAGCGTATATCTTTGACCTGGAATAGCTCTGTAGACCAGGCTGTTCTTGCATTCTCAGAGATCCGCCTGTCTCTGCCTCCCAGGCACTGGGATTAAAGGTGTATGCTACTACACCTTGAACTCACAGAGATCTGTTTGTCTCTGCCTTCTAGGCAGTGGGATTAAAGGCGTGTGCTACCACACTTTGAAATCACAGAGGTGAATCTCCCTCTGCATCCCAAGTGTTGGGATTAAAGGCGTGTACTATCGCAACCAACTTCTCTTTTTCTTTCATTTTTTTTACTCTTAAGAACTTACTTTTAGCTTGCATACATTTTTAACACAGTGTAAACCATTTAAAAATTTTCTGTTTTTGAATCTCTCTTTAATGTATCTCTCTCTGTTTTTCTGACCACATAAGTCTTTAATTTACCAAGCAATCTCAGTAGGATTAAAGGCGTGACTTTGCCAGCTAGTTCCAGTCCATTCCTTAGCTTTCTGCCATTCCAACCTTGTAGCTGAGGTACCGGGCAGAGCTGCCTTCAGTGCCACAACTCTACAGTGTTTCAAGATCCTTGCCAGCAAGCGAGCTTCCTCAGCCTGTGCTTGCAAACCACAGAAACCGCCTGCGTTAAAGAGTCAGAGTTTGCCCTAGCAGGACAACCCAGAAAGCCAGCATTTTTAAACGGCGCAGCTTTTTTCCTGCTACGGCTGAAAACCGAAAACCATGCGTTCAGCTTTTTGTCAACAACGTTTAAGTGTTTCGTGGCAGGACCTCTTAAAAGAGCTGCAAGGCTTTGCAGCTAAAGCTGAGTCAGGAAAGCCTCTCTTAAATGAGAGCGCTTGCTTTCCTCTAGCAAGCAGAGCAGAACCGAGAAACTGCTGCTACCAAGAAAACATGCTTTACTCTATTCTTTCCCAAGTTTTCTCAGGCTTTCTGTGGATTCAGTTGTCCACACGTTGGGCAGCCATCTGTTGAAATTGACGCGCCGGGGTTTGTGTCCCCAACACCCCGGGCCGCCTGGCTAGCTTATGTCCGAAATAACAACACACAAACTGTATTCATTTAAACACTGCTTGGCCCATTAGCTCTAGCCTCTTACAGGCTAACTCTCACACCTGGTCTAACCCATTTCTAATATTCTGTGTTAGCACCCCAAGGTGTGCTTACCGGGGAGATTCTAGCCTTTCATCCTGGGCTGGAGCTTCATCGCGAGCATGCCTCAGAGAGCCAGGCTATCCCGTCCGCCCGCGAGAGAGGAACCTTGCATCTCTGAGCGGAGCTGCATGCGTTCTGAGCTCACTTCCTCTTCCTGTCCGTATACTATTCTGTTTACTCCTCCCACCTATGTTTTAACCTATTAGGGCCGGCCAAGCAGTTTCTTTATTTTAACCAATGAAATCAACAGATTCATATGACACTCCCACATCAGGGTAACTGTAGCCTTATTTTTAAAAAGTTTGGCATTGTTCTTTCTGTTTCTATTGTGTGGAACAATTTAAGGAGTAATGGTATCAGTTCTTTGAAATTCCAGTAGAATTTTTACTGAAACTATCTGATCCTGGCCTTTTGGGGGTGGGTGGGAGACTTTTTATGGCTGCTTCTATTTGCTTAGGGGTTATAGGTCTATTTAATTTTTTTATCTGGTCTTGATTTAATTTTGGTATGTGGTACCTATTAAGAAAATCATCTCTTTTTTTTCACTCTCAGGTTTGTGGAGTACAGGATTTTTGAAATATTCTCTGGATTTCTTCAATGGCTTTTGTTAGTTCCACTTTTGATTTTTGATTTTGTTAATTTGGATATTCTCTGCCTTTTGGATAGTTTGGATCAAGGCTTGTTTATCTTGTGGATTTTCTCAAAGAACCAATTATTTGTTCTCATTAATTCTTTGTATTGTATTCTTTGTTTCTATTTTATCGATTTCAGCCTTCAAGGTGATTATTTCCAGGCATCTACTCCTCCTGGGTGAGATTACTTCTTTTTGTTCTAGAGGGTCCCAGGACTCCTGTGCTAAATAAGGACTTGTGAATTGGCTGGTTCAGAGTCACAGCTCTGTTCTTAATCATTGTAGGCACCAAATTATTGTGACACAGTGACTTCTAATTCTTTGCTTTATTGGATATTTCAAGAAAGCTGGCTCAGAGAGAGTTCTGATGAAGGCTCAAGGACTGACTGGAACAGCAAACTGCCCTCCACATAGACCTGAAAAGCTTAAGCCAGTGGATGGAATAAATAGAGTCTATTTTGTCTGACTAACCTAAGTGGAATGAGATAGAGACCCAGACAGATGTGAGAGGGTTCCCAGCTGCTCAGATTCTATGACATCACTATGATCCCTGCTACACCTATATCTAGTTTCTCTCCAGAGTTCTACATCCTATTCACTGTCCCCCAGAAGTACTTTGCTGACCTCTTGGGTGTTTCTGTCAGCCTCATACTGGGTGTAGTCTCATTCCATTTGTCTCATTCCAAGAACAGACTTGGTTGAATTTAGTGGAGAATGAGGTCAAACTAGAATTTTTAGAAGATGTTAACCAATGTTGTAGGTGGAAGTAAAATACAAGCCCCACCTAAACCTGTTAATGTTTGCTATGACTCTTAGCATTATTTTCAAAGTGTCCCATAAGTTTGTGTATGTTGTGCATTCATTTTCATTGAAATCTAGGACGTCTTGAATTTCTTTATTTCTTTCTTGACCCAGTGGTGATTCAGTTGCGAGTGGTTCAATTTCCAGGATTTTGTAGGATTTCTGCAATTAGTGTTGTTGAATTCTAATTTTAAACCTTGGTGATCCATTAAGATAGAGGGAGTTATTCAATTTTTTGTTTCTGTTAAGGGTTGCTTTGTTATGATGTATGTGATCAAATTTAAAGAAGGTTTTTTAATATTCTGAGAAGATGATATATTTTTGTGTTTTGGTGGAATGTTCTATAGATGTCTGTCAAGCCCATTTGATTCATAATATGTTTGTTCATTTATTTATCCATTAAGTTTCTGTCTGGAAGACCTGTCCAGTAGTGAGAATGGGGTGTTGAAACCTCACACTTTTAATGTATGGAATGTGATGTGTGATTTAAGTTTTAGTAATGTTTCTTTTATAAATGTGGGTATCCATTTGTAATGTATTTGGGGCATAGATGTTCAGAATTAAAACTTCATCTTGATAGATTTTTCTTATTATGAATATGAAATATCCTTCTCTATCTCTTTTGATTAATTTTAGTTTGAGGTCCTTTTTGTTAGCTATTATGATAGCTATACCAACTTGTTTTTTAGATTTATTTGATTGTAAAATCTTTCCCAACTCTTTACTCTGAGGTAATATCTGTCTTTGAAATTGGCATATGCTTCTTGTATGCAGCAGAAGCGAGGATCCTATTTTTGTGTCCATTCTGTTAGCCTGTGTCTTTTGTTAGGTAAGTTGAGTTTATTGATATTAAAAGATATTAATGACCAGTGATTGTTAGTACCTGTTATTTTTGGTTTTGTTCTTGTTGGTACTGTGTGTGTGTTTTCCTTCTTTTGATTTTGCTGATGTGGGATTATCTATTGCCTGTGCTTTTGTGGGTATAGTTTGCTTTTTTGGGTTCGAGTTTTCCTTCAAGTACTTTCTATAGGTCTGGATTTATAGATAGATATTGTTTACGTATGGTTTTGTCATGAAAATTCTTTTTTTCCATTTATAGTGATTGAAAGCTTTGCTGGGTATCATATGTCCTTGTCTCTTAGTGTCTGCAAAATGTCTATTCAGGACCTTCTGGCTTTCAAAGTTTTTATTTAAAATCAGGTATAATTCTGAGAGGTCTGCCTTTTATATGTTTCTTGGCCTTTTTCATCTGCAGTTCTTAATATTCTTCCTTTATTGTGTATGCTTAATGTTTTGATTATTATTTGGTGAAGAGACTTTTTTGATCCACTCTATTTGGGGTTCTGTAGGTTTCCTGTACTTTTATAGGTATGTCCTCCTTTAAGTTGGAAAAGTTTTCTTCTATGATTTTGTTGAGCATACGTTCTGTGTCTTTGAGTTGAAATTCTTCTGTGTTTTCACTCTTTTCTTAGGTTTGGTCTTAGGTTATGGTGTCCCAGATTTCCTGTATATTCTGTGTTAAGAACTTGTTGGATTTAACATTTTCTTTGCCCGATGAATTTATTTCCTCTATTGTAAATTTAAAACCTGAGATTATCTCATCCATCTCTGGTATTCTGTTGGTTGGTTATGCTTGCATCTATAGTTCCTGTTCAGTTAACCTAGAATTTTTATTTTCAGAATTCCTTGGTTTGTGTTTTCTTTATTGCCTCTATTTCAATTTTCAAGTCTTGAACTGTTTCCTTCATCTATTTGATTGTTTTTTTCTTGACTTTTTAAAAGGGATTTATTGATTTCTTCCAATTTTTTTTTGTTTTCTTTTCCTCTACTTATTTAAGAAAGTTTTTTACTTCCTCTTTAACGGCCTCTGTTATCTTTATAAAGTAATTTTAGGGTCATTTTCTTCTGCTTCATCTACATTGTGATGCTCTGGTCTTGCTGCTGTAGGACCACTAATTTCTGGTTATACTCTATTGTTCTATATGTTGTTGAATGTATTTTTACACTTTTGTCTACCCCTCTATCTCTTCCTCCAATCAGTGCATGTTGGGCCTCTGCCTTAGGTGATCACTCTTCTTCTAGATATAGGATGGATCTGTGTCTCAGGTGACTCCTGATATGTGTGGTATGGTTAGGTAGAGTTGTGGAGAGGATGTTGCTAGGTATCCTCTAGTACCACTTCAGAGGGTGGAAGAAGGGATTAGGATGTACCCCTGGAGCTTAGTGTTGAGAGAGTAGGACTGTCCATCTGGGGACCCAGACACTCACATCCTCTTTTAAATGCAGATAGTTCTGGTAGTAGCTGATGTGGAAGACGATGGTTGGTGGTGTGGAGAGGCTGCTGCCAGGTCTCACAGGCTTCAGAGAATGGGTGAGGGACATGGGATGTTCCCCTGGGGGTCTAGGGTCTAGGGATTAGGGTTGTCCAGTGAGAGGCCCTGACACTTAACTACTCTTCCAGGTATCACAGTTCTTGTTGTAGCTGATAAAGCAAGAGAAGTTTGGGGCTTAAAATCTTTTTGCTGTGGTTTGGATATGATCTGTCAATCAGGTTCCTGTTTTGGATGCTTGGATCAAAAGGTGGCAATGATGTGGTGAAAGAACTTTAAAAGGTGGTGACCTAGTGAAAGACAGTTGTGAGCAGTCCACCTTCATAATTGGATTAGTACTATTTTTCAGAAACAAGCCAAGTCTCTTGTCTCTATATATTCTCATTAGAGAAAGCTAGAAATCAAGAGTACCCATTGCCTCTATCCTTTCTGCACATGATGTGGGGGTTTGGATTTGTTGTCCCCTTAAGTTTTGGGCTTTGAGTATTTGATCCCCAATTGGTAGCTAATGTGGGATTCCCCTCTGTATGCTGTGAATAATATAGGTTAATAAAGAAGCTGCTTTAGGCTTATTACAGTGCAGAATAGGAAAAGGCAGGAATTCCAAGCAAATAGAGGAGTAGAGAGTAGGCAGTGTTGATGAGAAGCCACATAACTGCCACAGGAGATAGATGCCAGATGCTAGACAGGACCTTACCAGTAAGCAACAACCACGTGGTGATTCACAGATTAATAGAAATGAGTTAAGATGTAAGAGTTAGTTAATAAGAAATGTAAGCTAATAGGCTGAGCAATGTTGGAATTAATATAGTTTCAGTGTGATTATTTTGGGTCTGGGCAGCCAGGAAATACTGAACAGCCTCCGACTACAGTTAGCTGTTTGAAAGGCTTGGGTGTGGTCTTGCTGGAAGAAGTATGTCACTGGGGGAAGGCTTTAAGGTTTCAAAACACCCATGTCATTTTGAGTTCCTCTTTCTGCTTCCCGCATGTAGCTTGAGATTTTGAGCTCTCAGCTATTCCTGCCCTTGTACCAGGTGATTTCATATGTATTGTGATGGATATCTTTCTGGAACCCGAAGCCAAAATATGCCCTTCCTTTTATAAGTTGCCTTTGTCATAGCATTTTATTATGGTGACAGAAAAGTGACAAAGACTGAAGACAAGTTCTCTTCCTGCTTTCTTGTCTTGCTGTAATGAAGCCATGGTTCCCTTGCCTGGCTGTTGCACCCTTAAGTCACAGAAGTATGCTGTGCCAAATATACTTCTTTATTTATTGAGCTGCACAGTATTTCTTGTATAAGTGACCTGGGTATCTTATTATAGCAACACAAAATGGACTAACACATCTATCTTAAGTTTTAAGCCCATTTCTATATGTTGCCACAAATAGCTAGTTTTTTTAATTAATTTTTAAACTGAAACACTAATAGTTTTTAAATTCTAATCCTAAAAGTTTGATTGCCAACTCCTTGAAGCCAGTACAAGTATTTTTTATGTTCATGGTAAACATGTCATCAGTCTTGATACACTTGCTGTCTGAGTTCTTCATTTCAAAAGCCCTGTGATGCTTTATCTTCTTCATTAACTTGATTGGATCAGCAATCACCTTGGAAAGTCACTGGATATGATTGGCACCAACAGCACTTGTGAAAATGTACATATTTGGGTTTATGGGAAGTCCAATAAGGTTAGATACTGTCAATTCTCCTAAGCATTGTGTTATGGCAGAAGCTAGGCACATGCTCATGCTGAGCTGTGACTAAGCTTTTGGAAGCAATATTTTGGCAATAGAAGAACAGAGTGACAAGTTTTGTGAAGTTTTGAGTTCTATGGTATTCAAAGAAGATCCCAGGATAAACAGCACTTTTTAAAATCTGATTTAAGGTGGCAAAGAAAAATCTTCAGCTCAAAGTCTGTTCATGCAGTGTGGAGCCAGCATACCCAATAATGTAATTCTTAACATTATTGATTATAGATGTGTTTCCAACATATAGATTTTAGCAGACTTAACTTCCTAAAAGCTTACCCATGAAGGTGAACATGGTGGATACTTGTATTAGTCAAGGTTCTCTAGAGTCACAGATTTTATAGGATGAATTTATTTAAATGACTCTTACAGGCTGAAGTCTAACAATGCCTAGCTGTGAATTGTGAATAGAAAGTCCAAGAGCCTAATAGCTGCTCAGTCCCACAAGGTTGGGTGTCTTAGCTAGTCTTCTGTATATGCTGGAATCCCAAAGAAGTAGATTCCAATGCCAGTGGAGTAATGGACAAGGTAAAAACAAGAAGGTGAAAAATGAACTCTTTCTTCTTCCATTGTCCTTGTTATAGCCTTCCAGTAGAAGGTATGCACCAGATTAAAGGTGTGCCTTTCAGCCTCAAAGTCTGGATTAAAGGCATGTGCCTTCCAGCCTCCAGATCTGGATTAAAGGTGTGTATAATTCAGTCTCAATATCCAGATTACAAGTGTGCACTCCATTTCTGGATTATAGTTCATTCCAGATACAGTCAAGCTGAAAACCAAAAATAGCCAATACAATACATTCTATGTCACCTTGACATACAAGCAAATCTCCTTATGTCAAGATTAATTTCCAAATGAAAAACAATGACCAAGTCATAGTAATGCCTAAAGTTAATATAACTATCCCACAAATAATTGTAAATGCATTATATATTTAACCAGGTCATAGTTATCTAACATGATATAACTATCCCTCATACAAATACAAATTCATTATAAATTTACAAAAGTGGAAATGGACCTTGGGAAACATCCTTCTAGTATCTCAAACTTAAGTGTGGTAACCATTAATATTTTCTTAATTGATGTTACAACACATGACAGGAAATTGAAAGAAAACAAAAGTATCTGTACAAATATATTCCTAACAAAAATAAAACAAAAGCACTCATGTCAGTTATAAATCTTTGTTTCACATGGTCTTGGCTGACATTTAGAATGACCTTTCTCTACTACCCATTTTGCATTTCCTCCATCCTCTGCAACCACGTAATCAGGTCATGGCTCTTCTTCCATACCTTCATTACTGATGAAGTCTGTGCCCTTTGTAACCCTGCCTATTTTAGACTTGTATAGTTTCCATAAACTTTAATCACAGGGCATGATAACACCATGCAAAACACAAAGACTCTCAAAGGAACTCCTGTACTTCAGACATACTCCTTCTTACCTCCATTGTGGAGAAGCAATCCAAATTCTTTATGATAATCTGGATCTATCACCCCTTGTAACACTGTTATTCCTTTCTTAGCCTGATGATTTATCAGCATTAGAAGTCCATAGTGGCCAGGGGGATGTCTGAGTTTTTAATTCAGTGAAATGTTTGCTGTGGCTCCTGGCAAGAGCACTCTTCCCTCTGGAACCAAAACTTTTAGGTCAGCAAAATTTAGGGTTGAAGGAACAGGAAGAATAATCTTTCCTAGTGGTCACTAGGGGTGATAGTAAGTGTAACTATTTCCCTTCTATTCATTGATTCCTGGACCCATGGATCCTGTTTATGGGAGTAAGAGTACCATATATTGGACATTGATTCAAAACATACACTTCCATCTTGAGAATCCTGTCTATTCATTCTTGCTTCTGGCACCTAA
Source organism: Microtus obscurus (assembly GCA_963919715.1). Lineage (NCBI taxonomy): Eukaryota > Metazoa > Chordata > Mammalia > Rodentia > Cricetidae > Microtus > Microtus obscurus. The sequence goes on along the minus strand of CAWTZC010000310.1, from coordinate 1,031,520 downwards.
TTGATATTCTGCATTTTTATAAGGTCAGTCTAAGCCGGGTGGTGGTGCATGTCTTTAATCCCAGCACTCAGGAGGCAAAGGTAGGTGGATGTCTGTGAGTTCGAAGCCAACCTGGTCTACAAGAGCTAGTTCCAGGACAGGCTACAAAGCTACAAAGAAACCGTGTCTCGAAAAACAAAAAAACAATTAATTAATTAAAAGCTAATTCCATCTTTCTATTGGGCTAGTTGCTTCAGGATAGTGGGGAACATGGTAAGATCAGTAAAATTCATAACCACAGGCTCAATGTTACACGTCTTTAACTGTGAAGTAAATTACCTTGTCAGAAGCAATACTGTGTAAAATACCATGACAGTGAATCAAACATTATATAAGTCCAAGGATGGGGGTTTTGGCAGAAGTAATACAAGCAAGAAAAGCAAATCTAAAACCAGAATAAGTATAATTTCCAGTAAGTGATGGGCTTTGAAGAAGCTCCCTATGGAGTTTACTGGCCATTTGGGCAAGAAACTGTTCTTGCCTGGACTGCTTGATAAACTGGACATGCAGGACCCACAGAAAAATGACTGCTGAAGCTGCCTAAAGAAGATGAGATGTTGGCAGGAGGTCCGCTTATTTGTTCTGGGCTGCTTAGCCCCAAAGTAATCACACAGAAACTGTATTAATTAAATCATTGCTCGGCCCATTAGCTCTAGCTTCTTATTGGCTAATGTTTATATTAATTTAACCCATTTCTAATAATCTGTGTACCTCCATGTGACAGTGGCTTACTGGCTAAAGTTTCCAGCATCTGTCTCCAGTGGTTCCATGGCTTCTCTCTGACTCTGTCTTCTTCCTTCCAGCATACAACCTAACTTCCCACCTAGTTCTGTTCTTCCCTGCTATAGGCTCAAAGCAATTCTTTATTCATTAACCAATAAAAGCAACACATAAACAAAAGGACCTCCTATAACATTTCCCCCTTTCTGTTTAAACAAAAGGCTTTAACTTTAACATAGTAAAATTACATACAACAAAATAGTTACTAAGCAAGAATTACAGTTATAACATTTATATCTACTTTATCTTTTATCATAACTAAGGAGAACTATATCTATTCTTTAACTCCATTAAAGGCTCCCGAAGGATATAGTATTACCTAAGTAAACAGAAAGTACATTGTAAGCAACTTCTAAAATTCTAGAATTGACAGAGACATCTTGCTGCGCAGACAGTCACCCAAAGTTCTTCTGTATTGTTGGGGCATCCATCTTCAGCCTACAGGCCCATAGTATCTGGCAGATTTTTCCATGAAGCAGAAAATCTCAAAGACAGTTCCACTTATATTGGCAGTTTGTCAGTCAGTTTCTTCTGTGTCCTGCAGAACGTCTAGCAGACTCTTGTATGTAGCAGGAACCCTGAAGGACCATCTCACCTTATGCAAGTTTAGCAGTCATTTTTCTGTGGGTCCTACATGTCCAGTTTAATCAAGCAGTCCAGCCAAGAACAGTTTCTTGCCCAAATGGCTAGCAAACTACATAAGAAGCCTCTTCACTACCCATCTTCCTCTTGAAGTGTCTTGTGCTGCCAGGAGCATCTGTGTCTCATTGCCATGAAAAGTCCTAAGTTATTAAAACATTTTAAATGGCATATTCTGAAAGTCTCTGAAAGATTTGCAGAATACCTATCTAACTGAAATATATCTCTATACATCTAGAAAATCTAACTAACATGCCACAAACTTGACTGTTATAGATGAGTTAATATATTTCTTAATTATACATTGTATTTTTAAATGAGCTACACAAACATAATACCTTATTCAAGATCAGAAATACATATACATATAACAAAATTGCCCTTAAATTTGTATCAATAAACCAAGATCCAAACCAAAGCAAATTTTTCATCTTTATAGCAGTGAGACAATTACTTGGGGTTCCTGCTTCACAAAACAGTCTGCCAGACATTCTGCAGGACACAGAAGAAAGCAACTGATGTGTAGGCTGCGGGCTGCGTTCCTGCCACCCAGCTCTTGGCTGCCTGGCTAGCTTATGCCCCAAAATAACAACACACAACTGTATTCATTTAAACACTGCTTGGCCCACTAGCTCTAGCCTCTAACTGGCTAATTCTCATATTTTGATTAACCCATCTCTAATAATCTGTGTGGCTTATCAGGAAAGATTCAGCATGTCTGACCTGGTGGCTGGCTGCATTGCGTCTGCCCTGGAGAGGAGCAGCATGGCGTCTGTCTGAGGCATCTTACCTCACTGCCTTCCTTCCTCCCAGCATTCTGTTCTGTTTTCTCCATGCACCTATGTTCTAACCTATCAGGCCAAGCAGATTCTTGATTAATTAACCAATGAAATCAACAGATTGATATATGACACTCCCACATCATTTCCCCTTTTTCTGTTTAAACAAAAAAAAGGAAGGCTTTAACTTTTACATAGCAAAATTACATATAACAAAACAGTTATCAAACAGAAAAAGGGTAGCATACACCTTTAATCCCAGAATTGAGGAGGCAGAGACAGACAGATCTCTGAGAGTTCAAGGACAGCCTGGTCTACAAAGTTATTCCAGGACACAGATATACAGAGAACCTGTCTCAAAAAGTAAAAGTAAAAATAAACGAAATAGAGTTAAAATAAAGCTGTACAAAAATAGAAATACACAGAGAATATTGATACTGTACGCTATTATGCGCTCTTTGAATTGTTTGAATGCTGAGGAAAGAGCAACAGCTGCTAAAGATATTTGTTTATTAATGCTGCTAAACTAATCCAACATAGATATTTTTAAAATATTTTGACTTTAAAATTTGTATCTAAGGACATGATGCTTTGGATAGGAGTTTCTTCTTTTGTTTTCACAGAGGATGAGACCCTGTGGATTGCTTCTATCCCAATATGGTATGATAGACCATGCCCTCCTGAAAGGTTGCTGTGAACACCTTCAAAAAAAATCACTTCACTCAACTGCCAACTGAGATGAACCTAGAACACAGGTTATACCATGAAAGACCTAAATAACAGCATCCCCATTCAGCACAAAGCAGTTTGGAGAGAAATAACTACATCCATATTCCCAAATATTGTTTATAAATATTCTTTTACATTAAAAGGGGATATGATATAGATATGAATAATATGCATTAGTATGTATTTTAAGGTCAATTTTGTTATATGTATATGTATTTCTGATACTGATTAAGGTATTGTGATTGTATAGTTCATTTAAAAATGTAATGTATATAGGTTATTAATGGATAATCATGAATAGTCAAGTTTGTTAGTTAGATTTTCTAGATGTACATAGATATATTTTAGATAGACATTCTTCATATCTTTCAAATACTACAGAATATGACATTTAATGTTTTAATAACTTAGGGCTTTTTATGACAATGAGACACATCTGCTCCTGACAGCACCAATCTATTTCGAGAGGAAGATGGGCATCGAAGAGGATCCTTATGAAGTTGGTTAGCCATTTGGGCAAGAAACTGCTCTTGCCTGGACTGATGCATAAACTGGACACAGAGAACCCTCAGAGAGAGGACTGCTGAATTTGCCTAAGGGTGAGATGGTCTTTTGGGGTTCCTGATTCATGAAAGAGTCTGCGAGACATTCTGAAGGACACAGCAGATAGTGACTGAACTGCCTTTAAAATTTCCTGCTTCGTTGAAATGTCTGCTGGAAACTATGGGCCAAAGATGGATGCCCCAACAGTACAGAGAAACTTTGGGTGGCTGTCCATGCAGCAAGATGTCTCTGTGATTTCTAGAGTTTTGTAAGTTGCTTACTTCTCATTTACTTAGGTATTATTATATCCTTCTGGAGTCTTTGATGGAGTTGAAGAATAGATAGATAGTTATAGTTGTTTTCCTTTCTTATGATAAAAGATAAAGTAGATGTAAATAATGTAACTATAATTCTTGCTTTATAACTGCTTTGTTATATGTAATTTTGCTATGTTAAAGTTAAAGCCGTTCCTTTTTTGTTTAAACAGAAAAAGGGGAAATGATGGTGGAAGGTCATTGGTAAATAAAGAAACTGCTTGGCCTGATAGGTTAGAACATAGGTGGGTGGAGTAGACAGAACAGAATGCTGGGAAGAAGGGAAGTGAGCTCAGACACCATGCCTCTCGTCTCCAGGGCAGACACAATGAAGCAAGCCACCAGGTCAGACATGCTGAATCTTTTCCAATAAGACTGGTGCTACACAGATTACTAAATATGGGTTAGGCAAGATAAGTCACCACCTCGTGGTGCTACACACATTAATAGAAGTGGGCCAAGCAGTGTTTATATGAATACAGTTTGTGTGTTGTTATTTTGGGTAAAACTAGCCAGTGGCTGGGAGCTAGGCGGCAGGAACGCAGCCCGCAGCTCCTTCAACACTGATGGACTTTGCCATTACAAGGCAGAACAAATCTTCAGATATCCTGCTTCATGGAAAAGTCTGACAGATATTATGGGCCTATAGGCTGAATGGATGCTCCAATGATAAAAAAGAACTTTGGGTGACTGTCCAGACAGTGAGGTGCCTCTGTCAATTCTAGAGTTTTGGAAGTTGCTCACAATGTAAGTTCCTATTTACTTAAGTAATATTATATCCTTCTTTGATCTTCGATGGAGCTAAAGAATAGTTATAGTTTTCCTTAGATATGATAAAAGATAAAAAAGATATAAATATTGTAACTAATTTTTGCTTGATAGCTATTTTGTTGTATGTAATTTTACTATGTTAAAGTTAAAACCTTTCTTTCTTTTCAAACAGAAAAGGGGAAATGGTATGGGAAGGCCTTCTATATATGTGTTGTGTTTATTGGTTAATGAATAAAGAAGCTATTTTGGACTGTGATATGGTAGAATAGAGCTAGGCACAGAATGAACTGAATTTTGGGAGAAAGAAGGTGGAGTTGTGAGAAGCAATGAAGCCACCAGCAGAAAAGGAAGCAAGCAGCCAGCCAGAACCTTGCTGGTAGGCCACAAGCTTCATGATAAAATATAAAATAATAGAAATGGTTAACCAAAGATATAAGAGCTACCTAGCAATACACTTAAGTAATTGACTGAGCAGTGATTCAAATAATATAGTTACTGTATGATGATTTGGGGAATCTGGACGACTGGGAAGGAATGAACAGCATCTGACAACAACTAAGGACAAAGTGTTCTCATTTCTACCGAAGAAGTAGTCCAATGTAGTTAACCTACCATCAAATTGCTGACCCGTTACCCCCCAAGAATGGTGCCATATCTGGGGCTCAGTGTTGGTCTCTGTTGTTGACAGATGTGGCACTCAGTAGCAGTTGTAGCCAAGTCAACATTGGAGAGCGGAAGTCCATGTTGTTGAGCTCATGCATAACCCCTATCTCTGCCACCATAGCCACTTTGTTCAGGTGTCTATTGAGCAACGGTGGAAACAGCGAGGAAAGAGAATGACTGTCCACAGAATGGGTCATTCTACTTAGGTGATTATTGAACTCGTCCTCTGCTGAAGTCACTTTTTGATGAGCATTTACATGGAACCCAAGTATCTTCATATCCTTTGCCCATTTGGAGAAATCTATCTACATAATTCTTCCCCAGATGTCTTTCTCAGCGATATTTCAATCATGTTCTTTCCAAGTCCCTGACCATCCAGCCAGTCATGGCTACAGCCCACAAATCAGTAAACAATCACACATCTGGCCATCTCTTTTTCCAAACTATCTGTATGACTGTTCTGCCTACTGTGAAGATTTCCCTTCACCAGTCTTTCAGGGCTGGCTGTCCCAGAAAGGGGTTGTAGTGATACAGCTGTCACTTCTGCGTGGTGCCTGTATAACATGCAAAACCATGAGTAAACCAGGTCCTAGTCTCCTCTTCCTCAGTCAGTCAATCATAAGGAACATCCCATGAGGCTCTAGGTGAATGCTTGGCAGCAGACGGTATTGTAGCAGAAGTACAAACCATGGGCATTTGGGCAGCTTCTTCATGTAGCTCGCTAGGTCCTTCAGGACCTGCTCAGGCCCAATCTTGTATATACCACTTCCATAGATACAGCCGAGTTTATGACTTCATAGGTCTGATAACATCAATCTCATGATGGGCAGTTCGGGTCACATAGTAACTTGGTAACCCATTGCCAAAGTTTCAATAGCAGGCTGAGAGCTGTCTTTCAAAGGCAAAATAGTTGTATGCAGATGATGTCTTACTCTAAACTCCTAAAGGTCTCTTATGTGATGCATAAGACCATGGGGGTCTGCCAAAGGCTCCAAAAAATCCCTATCTGCCACTGACATCTCAAGTATCAATGGGTCTGCTGGATCATACTTTCCGAGTGGTAGAGCCTGCACAACAGCCTGGAGCTGTTGAAGAGCCTTCTCCTGTTCCAGGTCCTATATAAAGCTAGCAGCCTTCTGACTCACTTGGTATGTAGGCCAGCATAAAACACCAAAGTGGTGATTGTGTTGTCTCCAAAATCCATGTAGGCCCACTAAACATTATACTTCTATCTTATTAGTAGGAAGAACCAGGTACAATAACTTATCCTTCACCTTAGAAGGAACATCTTTAATGCTCCATACCACTGGATTCCTAAGAATTTCCCTGAGGCAGAACGTCCTTGAATTTTAGTTAAATTTATTTCCCATGCTCTGACATGCACGCGTTACCAATAGATTCAAAGTGGTTGCTACCTCCTGCTTACTTGGTCCAATCAGTATAATGTTGTCAATATAGTGCACCAATGTATTTTGTGGAAGAAACAATTGATCAAGATCCCTTCTAACTAAAAGTTATGAATCAGTGCAGGAGAGTTACTTTATCCCTGAGGCAAAACAAAAGTATTCCTATATTTCTGGCCTTGCCAACTAAATGCATATTGCTTCTGGTGAAACTTATGGACAGGTACTGAGAAAAAGGCATTTGCTAAATCAATACTACATACCATATACCAGGAGATGTGTTAATTTGCTCAAGTAAGGACACTATATCTGGTATAGCAGTTGCAATCAGATTTACTACCTGACTGTGTTTTTGATAGCCAACTATCGTTCTCCATGATGAAGCTGTCATCTGCACTGGTAAGATAGGAGAGGTAAAGAGAGATGTGGTGGGAACATCAGCATCTTTCAAACCTTTGATGGTGACACTAACTTCTTCAGTTTCTCCAGGGATGCGACATTGTTTATGATTCACTATTTTCTTTGGCAGAAGCAATTCTAAAGGTAGCCTTTCCAACCATAATAGCCCTCAACACACAGGTAAAGGAACCAATGTCCAGTTTTAAACTGGATCTTGAGGTTGGAAGACACAGGTTTCATTGTCAACTTCTAAGTATATCTATCCCAATTTTACATTCTGGAACTGGGGAAATAACAACAGGATGAGTTTGGGGACCTACTAGACCTACTATGGGTTAAACATCATCGAAAACTCCCTTAATCACCTGACCTCCATAAGCCCCTACTTTAGTGGGAGGGCCATAATGTTCCTTGAATCATCCAGAATCAGCATCAATTCAGAACCAGTATCCAACAGACCCTGGAAAGTCTGATTGTTTCCTTCCCTCCGCTATACAGTTACCATAGTAAAAGGTTGTATGTCCTTCTGGGGAAGAACTGGAGAAAGGCTAACTTTAAAACTTCTAGGTGTCTTATGAGGATCTTTCCTCAGAAGTACCTGGCCACCCCTTCATTCAGTGAGTTTTGGATCTGTAAACTGGTTCAAGTCTGGAAATTGATTCACTGACTGAGACCATCTTTTGCCAAGATACAGTATAGCTTTTCTTTCATTTGTTTGAGATTTTTTTTTTTTTGCTTGCACTGATAAAACAGAAAAGCAATAGGGCTTCTTACCTATTTCATGCCTGGAAACCCCATGTGTGATTAGCCAGTCCCAAAGATCCATAGAAGTTTTGCCACTATAAAATTCACCTTGTCTGTGTTGGCCTTTATGGGTTAGGCCATTAAAAACATTGTTTTTTCAATGTTGCCAATTGTGATAACTGCAATCACCTTTCCTCTTGGTAAGTCAATTGCTGCCACTAGGCCCCTGCTACCTCATGGTTTATCATTGCATTTAATTTGTCCAGTGGAGCAGAAGTCTCTCCAAACCTATGTCTGGCACATGGAAAAGAGCAACAAGAAAACTTATCTAACATGCTGGTGCCCTCTCGCCTTTTTGTGTCTTAGAGGATTAGTAAAGGGCATGTCTTCTGGGCCTTCCCACTGTGGAGGGTTAGGATTTACACATCATACTTACTCTAGCATTGTAATTTCCCTGAGCCTTAAAAATCCCTTCATCAGCTGTAAATCAAGTAATTTCAAACATCTCCAACTCCTTTTCAGCAGGCCATCTTGTACTAAATGCTTCAGTCAACCATTCAGACTAAGTTTTACACTGTTTACCTGTGTTACTTTCCATATTAAACCTAGAATCTCCATCAGAGGGACCACATCAATAAACTCAGCCTGATCCTGTTTATATTCCCTCCACTTTCATCTCACAATCTTAAAACCTGTTCCTGAACATATTCCTCAGACTTCTGCTTGAATGAATTAGTCAACTCATTAAGTTCCTTAGTACTGTACCATAACTACTCATTGATTACACTTTTTTTCTACCTCTCCTCTAGGAGCCTGTTTTATCTTAAGTCCAGTTATAAGCCTAGAGGCAACTATTGGGGGGTTCTGAGCGACATCAGTATTGTCTTGCCTAGAATTGCCTTTAGAGAAGGCTTCTGTGGCTTTAGCTGAGAATGAAGGATTAATTTCCTCAAAGATGAAAAAGGCAACATTTCAAGGGGGTGGAGTTGAGGTTAGAGAGACTTCTTCAGGTAAGATAAACCTTTGAGAATCTGAGAGTCCAAAATTCTCAGCTTCAGTAGGATCCTTCCAAACATCCTTATCTGAAGTTACAGGATCCTGTTCTTTACCAATTATGGCCCCAACTTTAACCACCAACACCCTCAGATACTGAAAACTGAATTTTTGCTGTAGTTCAGCTAACCATATAGTGAGGGTTTCTGTTTGATTTTTCACAAGTTGAGTTCTGCGCTTGCTGGAGAGAAGATTATCTTCCAGAACATGCTTAGAAGCATTTAGAATGCTTATTTACAGCTGAAGAGAGACATTTTTTTTTTCACTAAGTCCATTGTTTTCCTTCACCTTCCATGCTAAAATTTGGTTAATTTTATCACAAAGCCCATTCCCTTCCTTTGTCAATTTATCCAGAGATACCAAGGGCAAAAAAAAAAAAAAAAAAAAAAACCATCATTTCCCTCATTTTCCCACATACTGTCAAAAGTTTAATACAAAGTTACCAAGTCCATTGCTGCCTCCAATTGGTGAATCAGAATAATCAAATACATTTATCGCCTTAAGTTTTTAAATTAGTACACACAATGGGCTATCAGTACTTGCTGAGCTCTCCGGAGAGCCTTTAGTAACTGGAGAGGATTGGGTAACTATAGTTGTTTGCAAATTGAAAAGTCTATGTCAGATACATAAAAGATTCGGCTTTATACTTCTGTTGCCCTAGAAACACTTCTTGTACCAAAATCTATATTATTGAGAGTTCTCTAGATTAAGAGAATTTATAGAATGAATCTTTCTTCTCGCTCTTTATATATATACACATATATACACACAAACACATACATATATACACACACGCATACATACATATTAGAATGACTCACAGACTGTGGTCCAGTTAAATTCAACAATGGCAGTCTATGAACAGAAAGTTCCAGAATCCAGTAGTTTTTCAGTTCACAAGCCTGGATGTCTGTGTTAATCTTCAGTATATGCTGGAATCTTGAAGAATTAAGCTCTATTGCTAGTGAAGGGATTAAATTGCTAACAAGGTGAGGGCACGCAAACAAAGAACAATAACTTCCTTATTACATGTCCTTAATATAGCTTCCAGCAGAAGGTGTGGCCCAGGTTAAAGGCGTGTCTTTCCACCACAAGATCTGAATTAAAGATGTGTCTTCCAACCTCAAGATCCAGATTAAAATTGGGCAGTGATGGAGCACACATTTAATCCCAACACTTGAGAGACAGAGGCAGTCAGGTCTCTGAGTTCCAGGTCAGCTTGATACACAAAGTGTTTTACAGGACAAACAGGGCTACACAGTGAAACTCTATCTTAACACATATATGTGGCTCAAAAATGGATTTTTCTATCATGCAAAAATCCTTCAGAGGTATGATCTATCTCCATTTTTGGATTTTAGTTAATTCCAGACATAGTCAAATTGACAACCAAGAATAAAATATCCTAAATAATTTCCTTTAACATAGTTTTAATAAGTTAATACTTAGGCATATCCATGTATAATATAACTTCAATCCTTATTAATTTGCTAGCTCAATTTTCACAAGAAAATCAATTTGTTAAGATCTCAGAATTTATCTACATATTTTTCCATTGTCTAATAATTCAAAATGTTCATCATCTCATTATGCAAATTTGGTCTACAAAGTTGATCTAGAGATTATCTGGGATAATTACCTTAAGCAACTGAATAAAAAAATCTATATTCTAATAGGATTTCCAGTCAATTGACATGCATGTTACAGTTTAAAGATTTTGATACCTCACCCAATGGAAACTCAATGCAGAGATAACTCAGGCAACAGGATCACTTATTTGTAATACCATTTGGAAGATGATTGTAACAGCAATCTCAAAATGTCCATATTCTGTTCAAAATGGTAATGTCACAGGCAGTTGGATGTAGGCAAGGCTCTGTGTTGCTGCTGTGACCTTGACTCAAGGGAAGCCAGATTCCTGGATTCACCACGGAGGAGAACTTCAGAACAAATCAGTGTGAAACAGAGTTGAAGGTGATTAAAACGTATTTTTCGGGGCTGGAGAGATGACTCAGAAGGTTAAGAGCACTGTAGTGATATTTTGTTTGTGATCTAACAAATAAGATCACAAACTTCAGTTATCTGATCATTAAAGAAAAGAGTACAGAACTGAGCCACTAGTTAGCCATAGAGCCCATTAAACACCTTTAATCCCAGCACCCAGGAGACAGAGGCAGATGGATCTCTATGAGTTCATGAGTTTGATCTACTCTCAAAGAGAAACAGAGTCAGGCGGTAGTGGCTCATACCTTTAATGCCAGCACCAGGAAGGTAGAGACAGGAGGTGATGTGGCTGGGTGGAGAAAGGAATATAAGTAGACAAGAGCTCAGGTGCAGTCTGAGGATTTGTAGAGACAGGATTGCTCCTTGGGTCTGAGCAAAGATAGCATAGAGAGTGACTGGTCACTCTGCTTCTCTGATCTTCAACATTAATGCCTATATCTGACTCTGGGTTTTTATTATTAATATCAATTAGAATTCATGCTACAGAGCACTGGTTGCTCTTCCAGTCATCTGGGTTAGATTCCCAGAACTAATGTGGTAATCACAAGTGTCTACCACTGCAGTTCCAGGGGGAATTTGACCCTGATTTTCTGTCCTCATGGGCAGTGCACATACATGGTACATAGACATACAAGCAGGCAAACACACACATAAAATAAAAGTAAGCTAATCTTTTTGAAAAAAAAAAGAAAATTTTAGCATATATCTTAAGCATGGGGTTAATAGAGTAGTGTTCAGGACAAGAACAAGGGACGCCCAAGTGACAGAATAGGCTTCTTAAGGGAGATGTGCACTTTATTGTCTTTACAATGGCTGTATCCATGATCCTGTGACTTTCTAAGGTCATGTTTCAAAAGAATAATTTACAACAAAACTTGAAGATCAAGCAAAACTTAAAACGTCAGTAGATTTCAGACTTATTTATTTATGTAAAAAAGCTTATTTTTTATGTAAAAACGTTCTTTCATAAATAGAATTTTAAATATTTTTTCTGTGCTTTAATTTTTTAATTACATGTATTTATTTAGTATATTGTAGAAGCAGGGAGGGTGTAAACTTGCCAAAAGCGTGATTATGGAGATCCAAGGCCAACTTACAGGAGTCAGCTCTCTCCTGCTTTGTGGTACCTGGTTATTGAACGCAGGTTGTTAGGAATGGCAGTGCCTTCATTCACTGATCCATATCAATAGCCCATAGGATGGTTTTATGAGAGGTCTATTTAGGTTTGAGGATTGGATTGGAGTGCTAATATAGTAAGATACAAAGTTGCAAATACTCCTCTCCCAAATAAATACATTGTTGTCTTTCACATCCTTATTTGGGATGTCCTAAAATTGTAGCATTATCTGGCAAGTAATTTGTTTTTATCAGCTGTAGTGAAGGTTCTTGCAAACAAGAACCCAGTAACTATTTTTTTTTTTGAGACAGGGTTTCGCTGTAGCTTTGGAGCCTGTCTTGGAACTAGCTCTTGTAGACCAGGCTGGCCTCGTACTCCCAGAGATCCGCCTGCCTCTGCCTCTCGAGTGCTGGGATTAAAGGCGTGCGTCACCACAGTGAAAGCCCTCTTTACTTTCCAGTGTACCCTTCATTTTCTGTTTTTCTAGTCTGCCTCAGTAAAATCTGTAAACTTTATGCAAATATATCATTAAGTTACATAAAAAATAGAGGAGCTGTTCCTAAGTCCAACTCCTTTACTTTCCTGTTGTCTTGTGCCTCTTGGCTTTTCTTTCTGAGTTCCAATACTGTATCCTGGGAAAGCCCACACTGAGACACTCAGCTGGGAGCAGAAAGGGGTCAAGAGTCATACTGATGGCAGAGGTATCCTGAGTTAAAAAAAAAATGGCCCATGTGTTATCCTGGAAAAGAACAACTCAGACTGTGAAGCACCTACTTCTGTCTCCCTTCTTCCACTCGAGTATAGTTCAAGCATAGCCTTTACAGTTCACAAAAAGTGCAATTCTCATAAGCATACAAGATTTGAGTAAATGGAAAACTATGTTTTCTTTATGCCCTGCATTTCTGTTTCCTGAAAATAAGGTTAATGCCAAGTACTGGGAGGTCCCTCCTCACATGCCCATTGGCCTTCCAACCACAGAGACATGGAGAGAGTAGGAAGGAAACAAGAGAGATTCTTGAGGAACAACACTTCAAAACCAGGTCTTGGGCTCTGATCTTAAGATTCTGATTCCATGTGCATTCCTGGAGTTGACTCAGAAAGCTGAGGGAGGGATTCAGTTTAGGTCAGGAATCGTACCAAACAACAATAAAAATAATTACCTTAGCTTTGGGGTAGGAGTATAGCTCCGTGGTACAGCACTTGCCTAGTGTATACAAAACCCTGTGTTTGAGCCATAACATTGCCAATAAAAGAAAAATAATTGTATTTGGTAATAGATATGCTATGATAATTACATATTATAATCCCTACTGAAATGGCAAACACTACCACACAAATGTACTAAGTTAATACATATCAATTAAAAATACAATGTAGTTTTCAAAAATGGTTCTACTCTAGAATATCTGGAATTAAGCCCCAAAGTTTATGTCTTAAAAAGTGCTCAGGTTAAGTCTTGGGAAGAAGGTTTAGGCCCACATATCAAGGAGCAGTGCTGTAGACAAGGCCCCATGTTTACCACATAGACCCTTTGTGAATATCTAGAATATCCTACTACATTTTTCATCCAATACCACAGCCTAGCAAAAGAGCAACATTTATTTGTTTGCCGTAATGATCCCACCTCTCCCTGGTAGCTGGTGCAGCTGTTCAGCATCATGGAAGAATATTGTATTGCATATCACTAGCCAATGAAATACCAAAATTCAAAGTAGTTTCTGATGATGTTCAATGCTTCTGCACTAATATAAAGTTGCAAAACTGGAAATGAAGCAAGCATGGTAAATTAAGAACTATTTTGAGGACTGCAATGCTACCTTGGCTTACCCTTTCACGTCTGTTTTCCGTTTTGAACTGATATGGTCACCATTCATTATTGAGAGATGATTCTCAGAGCACTGAACCATCATTGCTGATCCACTACTGTGCTTTGGCTGAGTGGGTGTGATGGAAAATTGTGCAAGGTGTGGCTACATTAGAAAGCTATTTCTCAACTTCTCCCTGAAATGACAAACTGACTTTGAAGATTTGTGAAACAGATTAGATGAAACAACTGAATTACCTAAACAGAATTACTGGAATTTAGTACCTGTCATCCAGAACTAGTATGCCAGAGGCTCCAAATTAACACTAAGGCAGTGTGTTAATTTGAAACTGCTGGGGTCCAAACCCTCCCTCTCTACTTACAGCTTCTTATCATAGCAAAGTAACTTAATTTTCCATCTTGGTCTACATGAGCTAGTTCCGGGACAGGCTCCAAAGCTACAGAAAAACCCGGTCTCGAAACAACAACAACAAAACAAACAAAAAGAAACAAAACTTTTCTAAGCCTGCGGGTTTCACCATCTAGAAATTGACAGGTATATGGCAATAGGTAACTTCTACGCCCTTGATTTGGTAAATAAAATGGTTAGATAGAACACTTAACTAACCGATTGAAACAACCAGCGCGAAGACTACATATTTGGTAAATATATATCTTTTTTAGGTTAGTGCCACAAAACTACTGTGACAGTGTGGGAAGTTTCCAACGTCTGTTTGAAGAAAAAGAGTGAGTAGAAGTAAACAATCTCTTCTATTTAGGCAGTCCAAATGAATTACTTCAACCCACTTGACTTGCCAGGGGGCTTGGTCAGTTGAAGGTTCATAACGATTCATTTTCATGACACAAGTCTCATAGCCCTGGAAGGATTGGAGGCAGAGCAGCCCCCAACAGGTGTTTTCTGGGCACAGCAGCCCGCCGGTTGTCAGGGTTGCCCCGCCCGCGGTGCGGACCGCGGAGGATGCGGCCTGAGCGTGAGTCTGCGCGGCCACGTGACGGCCGCTATAAGAGCGGCGGGCTGCGGACTCCCGCCCTCCCCGCTAGCCGCGGTCCTTACCTGGCACCCGGCTGCTCCGACCCACCCGGCCCTCCGCACTATGACAGGTACGCCCGCGTGACCGGTTTCCGCAGCACTGCTGCGCCGGGGAGCTCCGGGCTGCTCGGGAGCCGCGGAAGTCTGCAGCTGCCGGGGCTGCTGAGCCAGCAGCCTGCAGAGCGGCTGCTTCCGCCTGCTGCGTCCGGGGAAGGCCTGGCGGGGTGGGGCCGACACGGGGCCAGGTGGGGTCGCCCGGAGCCCTAACTTCGGGGCTCCCGAGTCAGGGAGCTGCTGGCGTCCTGCGGGAACGCCAGGCTGCGGCCCTGCTTTGGCCTCCGCGCCGAGCCTATTTTTAGGCCTTTGGGGCCGGGTGCGGCTACACAGGAGCCGGCCAGCCCTCTGAGCAGGCCCTGGTGCCACTTGTTGCGTTGCAAGGTGTCTGGCCCTGGGTGAATGTGCCCCCAGGACTGGGCACATAGAGGTAATTGATTCTTCCACGCACTTTAAGGTGTAGCCTGGGCTATGACAGCGACTGACTTGCCATCTGAAGGTTAAAGCACCTCGCTGTCATTGGTCTTTCCCTTCCGTTTGTAGGATTAGCTAAATTTGGTGTTTATAACATCTGACCTCTTCTTTTATTAATTTAATCTGGGGAAGCAAAGCATTGTCACCTGTAACTTCTGAATCCTATTTATATAAAACTTTTCTCCACCTCCTGAATTCTGGGCCACTTTGGGTTTAAAGCCTAATTCCTTGTGCTCAGATTAAGTACTCTTGGGGCAAAATGGTTTTGAATCATTAGTGTCTCCAAATGTTTTGAAGGTAACAGAAGCGAGTACAGGCCGAGGTTGACATGAGCTTCAGCTGTGATTACAGAATATAATTGACTGGAGCTAGGAATTCACAACTTTCTACATTTCAGTTATGTGATGGCTTGTTCTGAAAGTTGGCCCCACAGTATGAGTAAAAATGGGTCTCAGGTCAGCTACTGGGGGATGCACTGGCCCACCAGAGAGCCTACAACACTCTCCCTGCTCAGATGAATTTTCATTACTTCTAACTTCTACACTGGAAAATGAGGAAACCTGAGTCAGAGAGTGACAGTGACAAAATCTCCTAACTTTCTTCTTCACAGGACCACTGCCAGAGTTTAACCAACTAATGTTAAAATCCCCTTAGATCACAGGAAAAGCCTGGAAAAAAATCTTAAAGTCTGGTATAAAGAAGATTGTTCAGAGGGGAAAGAATACATGTTTGCCTCCAACATGCTGGGGCTTTGGGGAAATTGGCATGTATGTTCATGTCTCTGTGACATGAACATATGGGAGAGGGTAGCATATGGCTCATTGTCCCAAAGAAGTGGAGCCTGGCTATGGTTCATACCTGTAATTTTAGTACCTGGGAAGAAGAGGCAGGACAAATGCTTGGTCTATACAACTAGGCCCTATCTCAAAATAATCAGAGTTAGGGATGTAGCTTGTTGGTAGAACACTTGTGAAATATGTAGAAGAATTCAGAAGCATGGGGATTGGATCCTTAGAGAAGCATGGGAGTGAGAGGAAAGGAAAGAGAAGAAAGGAGAGAGACACAGGAGACAGATTTGTTAGAGCTTGCCTCTAAGCTCACCAACAGTGATTAGTCACTAAGAGACAAGGCTACTGTGGGAGGCTCACTCTAAGCAGAAGCTTAGTTACTTCTTTCTGGGGTGGTAGGTAATAGAGCTCTTGCTTGGGTGAAAATACCACTCATCAGACCTTATAGAAGAAAGGACATATGCTTTGTGATCTCCTCATTACCAGTTTCCTAAGCTTCACCCTGTGTTAAACTACAGTTTAATCTAAGAATTTGTCTAGACTCTAACTGGGATTTGAGTTTTGTGGTTGATGAGCCTCTTGAAGGTTATCTGGCATTCCTGCTAAACTGCAGTCTTGGCCTATTCCTGGATGGCTGCTTGAGTCCCACTAAAGGGACTGCTGCCTCACTAACACAGAAAGTTGACCTCTGAGGAGATGATTTTGCTGAACTATTATTTGAAAGTAGATCTGGGGAAAGACTTTTTCTAGCTGAGATATGGTTCTTTTTCTTTGTATTAAGATCAGGCCTTTGTGACGCTGACTACAAACGATGCCTATGCCAAAGGTGCCCTTGTCCTGGGCTCATCTTTGAAACAGCAACGAACGACCAGGAGGATGGTTGTACTCATCACCCCACAGGTCTCAGAGTCCATGAGGTGAGGATTACCTGCCTGTCTCTTTGTCAGTAGCGTACTAACATCCATTCCCTATTTCTGGAATCAGTGGTCACTAGGGAGCTGAAGACTAGGTAGACACAGATATGTGATGCTAGGCTAAAGACTCCTGAATTTGAAATCTCTTCTTAGCTTTTGGGAGGATTCCTCCTGGGAAGTGTCATTCTGGCCTCTGTATTCCTAATTCTATTTGGGAATGAGAGAACTTCCCCCTCATTAAGTCTTCTGAGGGTGAGCCTGCCAAATTATGTCTGTTATTTCTACTTGCACTCCTTTCCCCAAATGAAGCTAGAATTGCATTGTTTCCCGTAAAGAAGGAAATCTTCAGGTAAGATTAAACAATTTTCTCCACTTTCAGCTGACATTTGTCACCTGATGATCTTTACATATGCTAGAATAAAATCCTTATTATTAGGCTTTCTGAAACTATTACAAAATTTTTTAGGAGACACACCGAGAAGTACAAGCTGCTTACTTATTGATTGGGTTAGTTCCTTTTGATATTTAGAATTCAATTTTGTGATATTTGGGTATTAACTTTAAAAATATCTTGGTGTGCCAGCAGCATTGTTTAATGTTACTTTGACAGTTACCTAGCCTTCTTAAAAATCAAGAATACCCTACATTTTAAAAACAAGATGTTATACGTATGTGCATATGCATGTATATGTATCTTCCACATTAATGACACTGATTTTAAATAGCTCTTGAAAAGTGTCCAGAAAACTTTCTTCTAATATTTCCATTACTGAGAACTGTGTAACATCCAGATATAATCTTGAATCCCACTACCGTGATCCCATAAAGTCATTGGTACCACTGATCATTGTTAAAAAGAAAAAAAGAACAAGTTTACTTTGTGAAGTAAAATGTATTTTTAATCTAACGTGAGAGGTAAAATGCAACACCAGTTTTCTTCTGTGAATATGTTAAATGTTTGTATCATTTATTTTTCCTCTAGGTGTTGCCTACTTGATTAACTAAAGACATGCAAACCTGAGTTCAATCATCAGCACCGCTCTATAAATCTGGGCATAGTGGTGCATGGTGGTGGTGCTTGTCTGTATGTCTGTAATCCCGTCACCAGGCAGAGAGAGGTGGATCCTTGGACTTCACTAGCGCCCTGTCCTAACCTAGTCAGTAAGTCCCAGATCCCAATGAGAAAAGATTTCTAAACAAAACAAAACAAAACAAAAAAACAAGGCAGATAGTTCCTGAGGAATGATTCCCTAGATTGACCAGTGAGTTCCACATATACATGCTCTTGTGTGTGTTCACTCAAATACATGAGCACACACACACACACACACACACACACACACACTTTAGGTAATTTTGAACATTGAAAACTCTTAAATCTCACAGGCCAAAATGAGTCAATTATGACCAAGTAAGTGCTAAACACTTATTAAGAGCAGTTACACTGTGTTCCAAAACGAAGATCTCATAGTTAATCCTTTTAATCTCCCTTGCGACAGTCTTCTAGTATGTTTTCTTTTGCTGTGATAAACACCATCACCAAAAACAACTTGGAGAGGAAAGAGTTTATTTTGACTTACAACTGACAGTCCATCATGAAGGGAAATCAGGGTAGGACTTCAGGGCCCTGGCGACAGGAACTGAGGCAGAGGTTATAAAGGAACTCTGCTTCCTAGCTTACTTCTTAGCTTGCTCACTCAGGATGACCTTGCCCAAGGTTGGCACTACCTACAGTGGTCTGGACCCTCCCACCTCTACCAGCAATCAAGAAAATGCCCCTACAGGCTTGCCTAGAAGCTAGTCTGATAGAGACATTTTCTCAATTGACATTCTCTCTTTCCAGAACTCTAGCCTGTGTCAAATTGACAAAAAAACAAAAATCAAAAAAAAAAAAAAAACCTAAGCAGTACAGACACAGGAAATTATTGGTTTATTACTCTAGGAGAAGTGATTAGTTATAGGCTTTATCTCATATACTATATGGCCATTATCCAGCACCATTTATTTAAAATATACAAAAGCCAGTCAAGCCAATTCCAATAAAATGTCGCTGTCAAACACATGGGCTTTTACAGAGATATACTCCTAAATGTTGCTCACATTTTTCAAAGGTATTTTCACAGCATGCCAGGTATTCGGTAACACAATAAGAAAGAAAATTCTTTTGTGATAATTTCTTAAGACAAATCAAACCATAAACAGTTTCATTACTTCATGGATTTAACTATATGTGCACATGAACATAGATGTTTTGGGGTGAATCAAGACATATTTAAGGGATACGGTATATGCCGGAGCCCACAAATGAATCTGTTCCACTTTGACTAAAGGTCAGAGAGTTCAGGCCTATTCTTGCTCCTTCAAGGTTACACAAAAGAACAGGATGCTTGTCCTACAGTATGGGACAGGATGTTTTGCTTTGACAAAAGGGTATTTTGACTTAGGGTATGATTACTTGTTGTTTTGAGAGGTGAGGAGGAAATTGCTTTGTTTGTTCTATCATGCAAGGGAGTGTTTTGCCTCCCCCCTTTTGGATTGGGGTATATAAGAACTTTGAATAATAAACTTGAGATGGATCACAGTATTTACTGGATGCCCTCCTGACTCTGTTGTCTCTTATCTATTTTCTTCCTCAAGACACACTCCCCTCCTCTGGAAAGTATGGACCCCATAAGGCTGGACCCAACACCAATGACAAAGCACCTGAGTGTCTTATGATTGATGGGTAGGGCTGTAATGGAACAGTCTTAGAGTAAATAGGTCATGTGCTTTGAAAAGATTCTATGTGACATTTTCTGGAATTTATTTTTACAGAAAAATTTTAGAGACTGTCTTTGATGAAGTCATCATGGTAGATGTCTTGGACAGTGGTGATTCTGCTCATCTAACTTTAATGAAGAGGCCTGAATTGGGCATCACACTGACGAAACTCCACTGCTGGTCACTTACTCAGTATTCCAAATGTGTGTTCATGGATGCAGATACTTTGGTGAGTGTGACTTTAAGGGTTGAAAGGATATGCATAATAATAGAGACCTGTCACTCATTTGTGAAATACTGTCAAGACTTGACAGTAAAGTCCAAATAAAACCACTATTATAAAATGTGTCAAGGAGTGAAGGGAAGTAATCTCAGGCTGCCTTACATATATAACCATCTTTTGTGTTGGGTGACACAGAGAACCTAGGAAGGTGTGCATAAGCAAAGCATTCTTGTAATGCCTTTCTTTGTTTTTCTCTTTCTTGAATCAGGTCCTCTCAAATATTGATGATCTTTTTGAAAGAGAAGAATTGTCAGCAGCACCAGATCCAGGGTGGCCTGACTGCTTCAATTCTGGAGTCTTTGTCTATCAACCCTCAATTGAAACATACAACCAGCTGTTGCGCCTTGCTTCTGAGCAAGGTAGTTTTGATGGTATGTATCTGCTATCATGTATTTGATAAGCTATTAGTAAGACCCCTTTCTCTGACACACACACACATAAACAGACTCAAGCACATTTTTTTTTTTGTGAATGCATCAGAGTAACATAAACAAAAATAGAGAAGTTTGTTTGTTTTGTTTAAGACAGAGTCTCTCATTGTCCAGCCTGATCTCAAATTCATTGGGTAGCCAAGAATGACTTTGAACTTCTCATCCTCCTGTTTCTACCTCCCCAAGTGCCATTCATCACCACAACTGGGTTTGCTGCTCAGTGGTGGGATCAAACCAAGCTTCTGTCATGCTAGGTAAGTACTTTTCCAGATCCACATAGATGCCTTAAGTGACTTATTTTATGTAAACTAGAGTGAGGTTTGGAATGACTTCTGTCTTAGGGCTAAGGTCAAGCACAGTGGCAGCTTGCTTTTCTCAATCCCCAACACTGAAGAAAGAAAAACAACTTCTGTTTTTAAACCTGAGTATAATACCAAAGTGTTTGGCAGTCATTGCTAACAAGAATCCAGTGTTATGTCTGTGAGAACATAAAAAACAGCCTGATAATTTGGTAGCCATTCTTTAGTAAGTCATTAAAAACAAATTTTATATGAATAATTTCTACATTTCTACTTCCAAAGTGTCATTTTTTTTCTAAAAGTCTATGTATTAAGCAAAATGGTATCTTCATGAGTGTACACTAAGTGCATAATAACTATATCTATGGCTGTATGTGGTATAGGCCTCTGTGGGGGGGGGTTCTGAAAACCCCCAGGCAGGCAGTGTAATCCAAATGAGGCAAGAAGAAAATCTGGTTCAAACTTCTAGAGTGTTGACAATAGGGTAGTTTATTTTAGAAATATTAATTAGAGTGCAATTTAGAAAAATATTTCCTGATATAACACAATTCTATATGCACAATGAGGCATAGTTACATTGAAACTCTTTTTAAAACACTCATTTATCCATGAAGATGGGTTCTGGAGATAGGCTAGATGTGTGATAGGAAGGCCATAGGAGAAGAACTGGTGCAGTCTCAGTCATGCAAATACAGTAGTCACTTTGTATCAGACATTTGACACTGTGGCAGAGTTGTAAGCAGGAAACATGATCATGGCCAGAAGCCTGTGCACTGTAGCAGACCCTGCTCCAGAAGTTTCTTTCTTTCTCTTCTAAGAACATATCTTGGATTTGAAGTAAATGAGTGTTTCAGAATAAGCTGAACTAGCCTTTCTCATTATAATTCAGCCCCGGGTATCAACAGAAGATTCATTTTTGAGTCTTGGGAGCTGGCTTAGTAGGTAAGAACCCTTGCAATGCAAGCATAAAGACCTGTGTTCGAATTCCCAGCTACCATGTACAAGATTGGTCTGTGATTTCAGTGCTAGTGGTTGAAGGTAGATATACAAAGATTCATTTTTGTTAATTAGTTATAAAAGTTAAAAAATCTGAAATGTCTCAAAGGTTAAGCTGAACTTGTTAAATTGCTAAAGTCAAGCTTGAAACTTCACAGTATTTCAAATTATACACAATAAGACTGGTTTTGTTTTTTTCTTCATAGAGATCAAATTCTGTATAGTAATTTGCCTGAAGATTTGGGATTTGCAGCTATTTGTAATTTCATTGCAAAGAATACAGATAATTTAAATTTCAGTCTTGTTTCACTATTTGGCTTATGTACATCCTGAGCTAGCAGTTTTCAACTAGGAATGATTCCGCATAGTACCTCCTGTTCCCCACCCCCCACCTCAAACCAAGGGATGTGTGGCAACTTCTGGATTACTTGTTTTCTTGGGACAGGGAATCTCATGTATCTAAACTAGTTACATGGCCCATCCTGCCTCAGCATTCCAGCTTCTTGGACACATATGGTTGTTGTCACAGCTGAGCAAAGCCTGTGCTACTGGCATCTGAAGGTTAGAAGCTAATGCCACTGCTGAATAGTTTGCAGTGTATAGGACAGCACCTCACACTTAACTGTCCAACCCACCATATCAACAGTGCTGAGGTTAAAAAGCTTGTTCTATGTCCGCGTCTTAAACACTGTACCTGTGAGAAGTCCAGGCAGGCTGGGGAGATTGATCATTGGGTAATGTGCTTGCCCTGTAGTCATAAAGACCCAAGTTTAGTTTCCCAAGGCATGTAAGGAGCTAAGGGGAATTTCGAGTGATGGGGTGTTTAACCCCATCAATAGGGGGATTAGAGACAGGAGGATCTCTGCAACTTATTACAGGCTAGCCTAGTGTAATTGATGAGCCTCGGGATCAGAGAGAAGAGACCTAGTCTCAAAAAAGGAAAGGTGGTAAGCAATTGAAGAACATACCAAATGTCAGTCTTGAACCTCTACATGCACATGTGCATACCCATACTAACAAGTCACAGAGAGAGAGAGAGACAGAGAGACAGAGACAGAGACTTGTTTAAGCAACTTTAAGAAAATATTAACTGTTCACTGGGTCCAATAAATGAAAGGGTGTCACTTTACTGATCTGCATCTAGCTGCTATTATTTTCCTATCATGAATAGAATGGAAAGGTGGTAATATTCACATTTAGAACATTTCTTCTCCTT
This sequence comes from Microtus obscurus, assembly GCA_963919715.1. Taxonomy (NCBI): domain Eukaryota; kingdom Metazoa; phylum Chordata; class Mammalia; order Rodentia; family Cricetidae; genus Microtus; species Microtus obscurus. The sequence goes on along the minus strand of CAWTZC010000310.1, from coordinate 1,008,473 downwards.
ACACTGAAGACAGTTGTGTTTGCAAAGAAAGAAGGGAGTGATTTTAGCAGAACTCCACTGTGTGTCTTAACTTTTGCTTTAGGTGAAGCTCTTTCCACTTCCTTTACTCTGTTTGAAGGAAATTTAATCTTTCCAGAAAGCTAGCACAACCACTGTCAAGTTCTGAAAAAGAATCAGATTCTAAAACATCTGATGGCCTGCCAGCTGCCTAAAAGTCACATGATTTTCATCATATAAAAAGAATCTAGCTTCTAATGTTGTGGCTGAAAGTTTAGCTGCCAATAGTCACATGTCATACTGAATTATGCAGGGTACAACTAAAAGGAAATTTGTTAACAGCTGGAAACCAATTGCCCTGTACATTGTGGAGGCACTAGGAGTTAGGGGTTCGTTGTTAAGTAGCTTTTCTGTGTGCAAAGTGTTCTTCTGGGAGGTGCTTCTGCTTTTTCTGCAGGACCTGAACCGCTGAGATTCTCTTTGTTCTGCTAACATGGTTCATCATTAAACTGCAGCTTTGCAGACACTGGCCTTCTTTTCGCTTGCTCCTGGCAAGGGAATGAGTTTTTCCTGGTGTTAGAAGTGAAAAAGTTAAACAGTTGGCTGTTCAGCATGTTTAAATTCAATAGTAAACTAAGTAATCTTAACTAAAAAGCTTTTTCCACTTGAGCTGTGTGGATTTTTATGTAGTCCTTACTATTTACTACATAAAATGTCACTCCATTCTTAGCAGCTGGCCCGTCTCAGGTGTATTCACTTGGATCAGCGCCTATTTGACAGTGATTAATGGAACTTATACCTAATACCAATAAAATATTTACTTATAAATAACAACCATCTGCTGGCAGTAACTATGATTTGTTTTGCATTTTAATATATTTTACATACATAAAAATTTTAAAGATCTGTTTTTTTTTAGTGTATGAATGTTTTGTTCTGTATATATGTGCATCACATGTGTTTTTGGCACCCAGCTGGATCAGAAGAGGTCATCAGATCCCCTGGAACTGGAGTTACTCATAGTTGAGAATCACTATGTGGGTCCTGGTAAATGAACCCAGGTTCTCTAGAAGAGCAACACATACTCTTACTAGCCATCTCTCCAGCCCAATTTATGAACACATTTTTAATGTTTTAAAATATTTTTGTTGCTGGGCATGATGGCACACACCATTAATCCAACCACTCAGGAGGGATAGGCATACCTCTGTGAGTTCAAGGGTAACCTTGTCTGCAGAGCAAGTTCCAGATCAGCCCACACAGTGGAACTGTATCTCAAATTTTGTTATTTAGGTGTCATGCCTTAGGTGTGGAGGCAAACGTTTTCAGATGCTCCTTTCTCTTGTGTACATCTTCTGATACCCCAGGATTCCCCTTTCCATTCCTCATATCAGCTATCACAGAAAGTGTGTTAGCAGGTGATTGTACTTGTCTGAGTATCTTGGCAGTCTTGCTTAATCTCTTCCTCACATTCAAAAGATTGGAGCATGGTGTTCCTGACAAGCCACATGGGCTGATGATGGCTAAGCTTTTGAAGCCCTTCTGATGACAAGGAATGTGCCCACTATTCCTCTAATCACCAGCCTTCAGTCACATCCTCTACCAATTGCCTTTGGCCAGGAGAAGAATCCTAATATGGCAAACTACACTTGACTTCTCTTGTTTCTCCCAAGTGTCTGGAGTATCAGAATTTAGAATTAGTGATTACATACCTCATTCATGACTAGCATCTAATTTTCCATAGAGGCAAGTCTTAAGTATTTTTTGTTTTTAAATTGTTTTGAAATTGCTTCTTCATTAAAGTTTTCTGAAAAGTTGGACAATACTGTGAAAGTCCATTAGATTTCAGAGGACAATACACAAGCATTTCATAGAAAGAAGATGAAGTTCAAGCATCTTAACAAGAGAAAGGGATCATGCAACTGCAGGCACTCATCAGATGATGTGAAGCTGCTAGACTGAACTCTAAATCTGAAAGCAGTCTGCACAAATTCTGGAATGTACTTTCTCCCCCTGTGGCTCTAAAGACTTCTAAATTAAGGCTGCTTAACATATCTGTATGTGTTAGTTTAAAAACTCAATACAACAATTCATATTGTTCAATCTGGAGCCCTATTGTTTATTTGTTTAATCTTGATACTTGCTTTATTTATTATAACCAAAGTACCGTACACTTGTAATTTATATACTGGAACTTGTGTTTATAATAAATTTTGGAGGAAGTAGAGAATGCATTTTTGTGGCAGAATATTAGGTTTGATTTTGCTGAATTTAGGATCTGTAGGGAAGTTAATATCCCTGCAGGTTCTCAATTCTCATTGATATCCTTAGAGTCTGATTATGTTTTAAAATGCTTTCCAGATTTGGTGTACCTTATCTAATCTTTGTAGTTAATCTGGATTTATACTATACTTAATCCCCAAAAACAGTGGATTGAGACATTTCAAAATAAATAAGTACATATATGTCTTTTCTTAAGAGCTGTTTTTTTTTTCCTCCTTCTACACTTGAGCCATTTTCTTAGTCAACTGTTTGCCATTAGCTTTGTAACAAGGGGAAATGAAGGCCCTGTGAGAAACAGAAGGAGGAACTAACATGCTATATGCCTGCAGACTCTCAATCTAGCTATTTTACCTTCTCATTTCTCTACAGTACTGTGAGGGATGCACCTTGGGCCCTGCCATCTAAGTAGCAGTGGGAATCCACCATGTTAAAAGTTCAAAACAGTAGCTTGCCTATTGGCTCTGAGCTGGTCTCAATGCCAAGGCTGACCAGTCTTTGTCAAATATGACTCAGTGTACAGAAGAAGGAAGAGAGGACTATTGCTATTGATTTGTTTGTTTTGTTATGTTTCTTTCCCAATTATCCCATACTACAACATTCTCTGGAATTTATTCCAGAGAAACAGAAAAATAGTTATTATCTTACCCATGTTATGGATTAATTACTTAAAATTCACTTTTCTGAGTAGACAGAGCTTCTAGTGCCTTTGTAATTTTATAGAAAAAGTGAAAGAGATTCAGGTCTTCTGTAGCTGTGTTTCTTTCACTCTGATCTGCACAGCCCAAAGAGACTGTCATTCAAAATCAGCAGTTGTCAGCAACTTCCTGCTGTTTTTGGATGTTACTGCTCTCACCTGCATTTCTATAATGGGTTCATTCACTCGATATTTCAAAAATTATTTTAACCTTTAATATAAGCAGGATAACAAGTTGAAGAAGCAAGAATAGTCCTAAATAGCACAGGTTTTGATTTTGGTCTTTCTAAAACTTACAGTATTTGAGAGCTCGTGGGTGCTTTGGCAGATAGTTATGCAGTCATGATTCTGTCAGGATCAGCATGCTAAGGAGACTCTGGACCTGGAGGCCCTGCCTCAGACTGGGAATGTGTAATTCTTGCTAACATCAGTGTCTTATGGCATTTATATAATATATTTTTGTCATTAAGAATCTTTTTACTTTTTAAAAATTTTTTTTACAATCGAAAGAGCTATAACATGAGTTATTAAATTAGTTTTTCTTGGTTTAAATGGGTTGATGCTGGTGAAATGCAGGAATGCCTGGGCCAAGTGCCTGGATTTTCCTAAGTCATGCAGGGTTAATCCATTGTTGCCTGGTAAACCTCATATCTCCAGTAGCCGTAGCACTTACTGAGTATTTCAGGTTTGCCAGCATAATAGACACCACTGATTCATCACCTCAACTTTATTGCCCTTTGTCCTGTTTTCTGATGCCTTGGTGCTCCTCAGCTTCCCCTCAGCTAATGAACTAGGTATGTTTGCAGGGCTCTGACAAAGCAGAAACCGCCTGTCGTGACCAGAGGCCATCAGCTAGCGGCTGACCAAGGCAAGCAGCTCTGACTCTTATTTCTCAAGCTCACAGTGGTCAGATTTGGACATGAGAATGCTAGTAAGACATTCATGGGATTTTTTTTTGATGCTTTATATATATAACTAATATTCATTTTAAGAATATTTTGAAAATTACTTACTTTTTATTTTGTGTTCATTGGTGTTTTACCTACAGGTTTGTCTATGTGAGAGTATCAGTTCTTGCAGTTACAGACAATTGTGAGATAAATGTGCTGGGATTTGGGTCCTGGGTCATCTGGGAGAGCAGTTAGTACCCTTAACCAGTGAACAATCTCCGTGGCATAAATAGGCAGTAAAAAAGTCAAGGATGTAGCTCAGTGATAGAATGGTTTCCTGAAGAACATAAGGTGTTGGGTTTGATCCCTACATATGCCAACAATCAAACAAAACCAGTGTGAGAAACAAAGTGGTTTTTTAAAGTTCAAAATAAGAGCAACTGCTTATATTGTCTGGGGATACATATGTATAATAACTGTGAGCTTCATTTGCAATTATAACTTAAAGTTACCATGTCGGAAGGGCAATGAAATTGGATGGGTGTGCCTTCACAGAACACAGAAGGCAACATTCACACTCTCGTGGATGGTGAATGTGTAGGGTTCTATTATTGATTTGTTTTATTATTTATATGTATACTTTTCTGTTGGTAGTAAAAAGAATACATAAAGAATGCTTTAAAAGGTCTTAGGATAATTCTCATTCCTACTCTTGTGTATTGATATTTTTGGGTTACAAAAATATAAAAAAATGAGGGATAAACATCTATAATTCATCAACCCCCTAATATAATGGCTTGTTCTGTTTTTTAATTCCTATATGTTTAATGTCTCTGTCTTCATTATAACTACAATGTATGCAGCTATGTATTTTTATAATACACAGTGGACTGATGGTCTTATGCTGGTTTATTGGTATAATAATAACTATGAGTGAGCAGCTTAATTTACCCTCCCTCCATGGTGTTCTTTCATCTTCTCTGATGTGGAATGTCTAGAAGATTCTTGCATTAGTTCAGGAAATAGTTTTCCAGGATTTAAGACTTTTGAGGGATGACAGTGATGAGCAAAAAGAGCCAAACTCTTTGTCTTTATGGAATTTAGAATCAAAGGACTAACAGTTTCTTACTGTATTTTGCAACTTTAATTACATTGACCCTTGTTAAACTTTTGTATTTTTGTAGTTTATTCTACATTATTTTTTTAACATTTATTTATTTATTAATTAAAGATTTCTTCTACATTATTTTTATTTTGAGTGAATTATAGATTCACATCCCGTTGTAGGAAATAATAGAGATTCCCTATAACCCTCCCCATTACCCTCAGTGACAACCTCCTATATAACTATAATATAATCCTAAAATAAGGAATTAACAATGATTCAGTACATCACGATTATTTCAGTTTCATCAATTTTACTTATGCACTAACTTGTATGTCTGAATAGATGCATTTCTATTCCATTTTACTACACGTGTACCTTGTGAGCACTACCACAGTCAAGAACAGAACAGGGCCCTCGTGATACTCATAAAGCTTCCTTTCTGCTCTTTTTTCTCATTGGCAACCACAAATATGTCCTCTATGGTTTTATCACTCCACGGAGGTTATGTAAGTGGAGACATGCTGGTTTTCACTCAGCATAGTTTTCTTGAGATGCATCAAGTATCCTATGCACCAGTAGTTTGCTATTTTGTTCTGAGTGACATTTTATTTATGGTTATATTTATATACTTGCTGAATGACATCTGGGCTATTTCTAGTTCTTCCCTATAATAAATAAAGCTGCTATGAACATTTCCTCAGTCTTTGTTTAGAGAATTAGAACAGAAACTTTGTAAGACTGCATATCCCTGTCCTTGGACATCAGTATCTGTTTAGAGACTTAGAAAAGAAACTTTGTAAGACTGCATATCCCTGTCCTTGGACATCAGTATCTGTTTTGCTCTCATTTTTGTGATCTTTCTGAAAAACAAAGTAAGTCCCTGAATGGTGTAGTTACTGGTTTTAATGTTCTGTGCCTCATAATACATGCTTGTCTATATAGATAGAAACATCTTTTGTATTGCTCTTTTATTGTGGAGTTTAGGGATACTATTGACCAAGGGCCTGTGAATAACAGGACTTCATTTCTTAGTTCTGGAAGCTGTGAAGCCCAAGGTCCAGATGAAAGTAGATTGTCTATAGAGAGCCAACATTCTGCTCTCACACGCTGTCTTTCTGAAGTAACCTGAAATAGTGGGAGGGGTGAAAGGCCTCCTGGACCACTCTTTTATGATGTAAATTCAGTTCCTCTTGGAGATTAGGGTTTCAGCATGTATGTTTGGGAGCCATAACCATTCAATCCACGTATCTTTGAAATAGTGAAGCATATTCTGTTACATTTCTGATTTTCGTTTTAGTTGTTTATTGAGGAATGGGACCTGTCAGAGGTTCCTATAGTTCCAGTTCAGAGAACACATTCCATAGATGTTCAATAAGTGAAAGCCATTGATTTGTCAATTGGATGTATGGATGGCATTTGGAAAGAACAAGATATACATAGTGGGGACTGGCACATTTGGATTTTAAATAAGAGGCTCAGATCTTACTACTATCTCTTAAAGTTACTCAGATATCCGTAGCTTTTTTTTTTTTTTCTTTTTTTGGATTTTCGAGACAGGGTTTCTCAGTAGCTTTTGGTGCCTGTCCTGGAACTAGCTCTTGTAGACCAGGCTGGCCTTGAACTCACAGAGATTCGCCTGCCTCTGCCTCCAGAGTGCTGGGATTAAAGGCATGCGCCACCACCGCCTGGCTCTATCCATAGCTTTGAAATCTTCTAGTCCAAAGAAAACCAAATAGCACAGATAAACTGTTGGGCTTTTTGAATGGTGAAAGAGAATACTGGAGCTTGACACAAAGCAGACCCAGGACAGGATAAAAATACACAGATGCTAGCTGCACACTTAGAATATGACTCATTTCCTCCACCATCTCCCATGTGCCACCCCCAGCAGAGCCCATGTGTCTCTCTGCATCACACGCACATACTCCATATGTCTCCCCTACCACACACAGACACCTCATGTCTTCTCAAGAACTCTGGTTCTATGTGTATTTTCTGAACTCTCAGAAAATAAAATAGAAAAGTCAAAGGAAGATTGTATTTTGAGAGTTTTGTTTGTTTGCCACCCCTGCTTTGCTTTTGTTTCTTTTTGAGACTCTATAGCCTAGATTGGCCTGGCAGGTAGATATTAAACTCAAAGCAATCCTACCTTAGCTTCCCCAATTGGGGAACTAGGGGCAAAAGGTTGGGGTTCAAGGCAAAAGCCACCCCACTTATTTTCCTTTAAAATGAATGGCCCTGTCTTCACTTTTCAATGAACACATAGAGTCCAGCCCAAGGGCTGAACAGGTACTTCATGGCTAACTGTAGCCACAACCGTGACTGGCTACTACTTGTCCAGACCAGGTAAGCAACACACCCCTGATGGCTTTTCATCATCATCCTCTTCTTCTTTTATCTTAGGGGAAAAGTCTAAAATCTCATCTGAAAACTGATACACTGTGATTCTTCTGAACTGTTCACAGCCTCAGAACCCCTTTACTTAGGTCTCTTCCATGTCTTTCTGTAGCCTCATGTTCCTGCCTTCCTCTGTGCTCTTTGTGCTATTTCTACCCTGTCTACCTCTTCTTCTGATGCTTAGGTCTCCTGCATTTGTCAAGTACTCCCCAGTAGACCTCAGGTACAGCTCCCCTCTGGAAATTTTCTGAGCCCTACCCATGTACCCTTATAATGCTTGTCCTTTTTCTTCTGTGTCCTGACCCCATGTGTGATAATTTTTTAAAATTTCATTTGGTAGTATCAGCATGTTTGCACTACAGACCCTTGTGAAGACAATGGCCATATCTGTCTTATGCATTGCCTCCATAGCACCTGGTACAATGTGTACATATGGTAGCTGTACCTTAAGTATTTGTTGAAAAAAAATCAGAAAATAGCCATTTGCCACCAAAATTCCTAAAGGGTATAATTAGTAATTATTTAAAACAGAATTAGTATCTATTTTAAGGTTTCCATATATTTCTGTAAAATCCCTGCACTGCCTTAGAGGTTTACAAACTATAATAATTCTTTTCTGTTTGTTTTCTTTCAGGTGGGGACCAGGGCCTACTGAATTCATACTTTAGTGACTGGGCAACGACAGATATCAGGAAACACCTGCCATTTGTGTATAACCTGAGCAGCATTTCAATATACTCCTACCTCCCGGCATTTAAAGTGTAAGTGCAGACAGCTTAACTGTTGTCAGTTATGGTGAGCGCAGGGGAGTGGACTTTTGCCTTTTGGAGAAAAAGAATAGGTGGGTACTTTGAGGAAAGCTTGCTCTTGTAAGAAACATGGCTGCAATTTTGAGAGGCTTGATATTACCCACTGCTCTATACTTGAAGCACCCAGAGACATTCTACCTTCTGGAACAGGGTTCCTCTCTGTTTTGGTTTGGAACACAGAACATGAAGTCCACAGACAAGGCATAAACCTATCCCCTGCACCATACTAGCTGCTGAGCTGTGCTCTCCCTTCCCCCTCTCTCTCCCCTCATCTTTCACAAAGAGGATGCTTCTAGTCCTCTCCAAAGTTTTTGTGTGGACTTAGAAGAGGCAGCAGCTATTGTGGTTGCGAGGGGGACTTTGCAACTGACTGCACTCAGATCACATCCCGAAGTTGCCACTTAACAGTTACTAATTCTAGGCTCGAGCCTGACCTGCTCTGCTTCGTTGTCTCTATGGAATTATTGTGAGCATTGAGAGCTGTAACCATCAGGAACGTGCCTGCACTGAACACAAAAGGTATTTTGTACCACCCCATTGCAGTGTCTATCAAACTGTGAAGGCCTGAGACCTGTTCTTTGCTTCTGACTCATCTGTGTTGAACTGAGAAGATGATTCAGACTTCTTGAGCAGGGGCCTAGCTGTCAGGGCAAAGATATGAGTGAGGCTCTTTTGGGAGTTGAGCTAGTCTTTCCCATCCCTGCATGGCAAAGGCATTCTTGAGTGAGCAGAACAAAGGGGGCATTTATCTCTCATATCTCGTTATCCAAATCTTCTCTGTACATCTTGCAGCACAGTAATGAGCATGTTTGGACTTTTTGTGTCAGGAATGTTTCCTTTTCAGTGCTTTTTGGGGAAGACTGTGAGCATCTCCAGATGAGGATCATAAGTATTTTGTGGTTTTCTCTCACTGTTTCCTTGCATATCTCTGATAGGCAATCAATTCTTTCCTCCATCTATGATAAGATAGGCAGACTCTTAAATATACCCCTTTTCTGAGTAAAGCAAGTAGATCAGGATTTAACATCACCAAGACCATAAATGTCTTTTCACTCCTTGGGCTTGTAAAACACAATCTGTGTTGTATGCCATTATGGATCTGATTTATTTTAATCCTCATTGGCTCATAACTACGTCTGATACTTAAGCAGTATTCCTACAGAATGATGGCTTGGCCCCCAATAGCTGGATTTGTCTATAGTAAAGCAGTTGCTACAATCCAACTGAAAAAATGAGTATAATAAAACCATGTAAGAGTAAAGAATTTTTAATGGCATGATCAGTGCTCTGGTTTCTGTAGTGAGCAGGTGTTTTGCAGTGAGCACCACATGGAGGCATGAATCTGACATCGTCCATTTAGCTCCAGTTCCTGAACATGATGAACTTAATGTTCTTGAAGCTTCTGGTTCCCTGAGGCTTAGTCTAATCTGCTTTCCATCTTACTTGCCAATGTCAGACAGATCCCGCCTTTCTGGGACAGCTTGGTTTGCTTGAGCACTGCTTGTGTTTTTTACCACAGTAGCAGAGAGATTAGACTTAGTGCTGGGAAAGAAGAAGGACTATTTTTGCTAGAGTTTTGGTCCATATTGCCCAAGAACCCCACTGTTTCATGTGCTCTAAGTGAATTTCCCAAACACAGCTAGAGATCTAAATGGTCATAATGTCCTCTTCCTGGTGCAGTGCATGATGTTGGCTCTGGCAAGATCCTTGATTTTTTGCCATTTCTGTTGAGTATATGGCACACTAAGGAAATCAGGCTCAGTCATCCAATAGTCAGTCAGCTTTGAGGCTGACAGGAGTTTGTGCTACCCTAGGGTAGCTTGCCCTCAGTAGGGCCAGTTCTTCATTTCTGTCATATGACTGCTCAAAGTCACACCTTATCTCCTCTGACTGCTGCCTGGTTAGGAATGCTGAAACCGTACTTGAGAGCTCATTTTCCCTTCCCTCTGACTGAAAATGTTTTTGGTTTTCTTCCAGAGACTTAGCTTCATAGACATTTCCCTGTTTCCTTACATTGGGAAAGGGATAACAAGACGTAGGTAGTTACATTTCTTTTATATTTTAAGTTACTGTATCAATGCCAAAATCATTTTTTTTAAGACTGAATTAGCCTATCATAAAACCCTGGGCCACCATAGCTTTTTACAGAGAGACCTGTAAATCAGTAGCCCACATTGGGTTCAGAATGGCTGGTGCTCCCCCGGGCTGAGTAGCTCTGGCCCATGCTTGCCTCCCATAGCACACATACACACACACACACACACACACACACACACACACACACACACACACACACACACATTTTTAAAAATGTGTACTATTGCGTATAATTTCAATTCAGATGGCCTCATGGGAATGGACATACATTTGAGCCATGGAGTAGTAAGTCTAATGTCTTTCTGCATATCATCTGGCTAGGGAAAAAAAAGGAAAAAAGACTAAGGAGTTTCATCACCTTTTGTAAACATAGCTTCTGAAAACCGAAAGTAGCATATTTCAGAAGATTCTATTTAGCATTATTTGAGAACAAAAATGCTTTCTTTGTTATTTTAAAGTCAATTTTTATTGTATGCATTAGGAGACAATTTGTAAATGTGTTTCTGGACAAAATATTGTTGTGCTTAGCATAATGTTTAAGGTAGAGTTGGCTTTTTTGTTTTGTTTTTGTTTTTGTTTCAAGACAAGGCCTCTCTGTAGTTTTGGGGCCTGTCCTAGAACTAGCTCTTGTAGACAAGGCTGGCCTCGAACTAACAGAGATCCGCCTGCCGCTGCCTCCTGAGTGCTGGGATTAAAGGTGTGCGCCTCCACTACCCAGCTTAGAGTTGGCTTTTAATTTTAGCTTTTACATAATATAACATATGCATAGATATACACATACACATATGTGTATACATATATATTCAAATTAAATATATATGTATGTATGTATATATGTAAATTTGAGTTCCACAGTGCATATGTGATATGTGTGTGTCCATGGGTTTAAAACTTGTTTTCTCTAATTAGAAAGCCTTTTTTATTCATATGGTAGAGACTTTGATTTGTGCATTGTACTAGGAAAAATACCATTAATCTTTTGAAAGTCACCATGTTGCTGCCAGTTTAAACTTCTTTTTAATCCACTGACTGATAGCTCTTTAGGTCATATCATGCTATATAAAACATGTCTAAAGCAAAGGTATAGAATCACCTAGTATTGCTTTATACTACTGCAGGAACTTATTAGTCAAATTAGTTGACTAAAAATCTAATTTATAAATAATTTTCATATAAATAGTTTCACTGTCTCCTTTGACTTGAGTTCAGATATGACCTTAGATAGAGTATAGTGAAAAATGATAATTTCAGACTTTACTGCTTAAACTTGTCAGAGATTTTCATATATATTTCTTTTTAAGACTTGGCTTAAGACTTTCAAGATTTAGTATGGCTGAGTCCCAATCAGATATATTTTAAATCATATTTTTCTGAAATAATTTGACCCTTTAGCATCTAAAATTCTTTCCTTTTGTTTCTGGTTGATATTCCAGGGTCCCTGGGACACCCTTGTCTCAGGCTCACCCCATAACTGTTTTCACCAAAACTATAACAGGGAACTCTCTCTTTTCTTTTTACATTCCCACATCTTTACCTAAAATCCTAAAATGAGTCGCTTCTCCAGCTTTTTATTGGTTTACTTCACCATTCATTTTCTTGGTGATTCTGGAATGTGTTTTGCATCAACCCTAATTCATTTGGCAACAGATTAAGTGTGCGGAGCTTCTTTACATGAACTCAGTGCTGAAGAACCAAGCGGTAGCTGCAGATACCTTGATCCTTTTTTTTTTTTTTTTGATCTTTTTTTGTGTGTGTTGTTAACTCACAGTGGACTTCAGAAGTCCCATTTCTCAATGTAACCTAATCTCTATGTGTTTATCTCTGTTGGGTATTCTGCCTCTGATCTTACAGCTGCCTTCTCTACCACCCAAGTCTTCATCAACATGGAGAAAGTTTCTGTATCAGAGTCAACTCAGCCTTTACGTGTTAGGTTTTGTTTGTTGTATTTTTTTAATGCTATTCTTCTTGAAAGCAAACATTAACATCTTGCACATGCTAGGTAAACAGTCCATTGCTATGCCACACTCTTTATGCTCCCAAACCAGCTTGAGGAGGCATTCCAGTAATAGGCAAAAAGGAGTGGAAAGAGTGAGATCTCACAGGCAGAACCATGGGTAAAAACTGACATCTGAATTAGAGAGGGGCTCATGGAAGGAAAAAAAAAACGATTAAATAGAAGATAAGCCTTTCTCACAAATCTTGAATTCTCAGGCTGTATACTTATTTGTCTTGTATGTATCTTCCATTTGTGCTATGCAGAATTTTATTAAATTTTGTTGTCATTGTTTAAAAATTATGGATTTACTCCCAGTACCACAATATAAAAATTAAAGAATTTCACATAAAACCTAAGCTTCAAGCTTCCTCTGAAAAATCAAGTATCTGGTGGGATGTCAGATATGATCATTGGAGTCTGTAGAATGCAAATGCTTCATTTCATAAGGTAGGAAGATCTTTGGAGATAGGTGTTGGAGGTATGAAGTTTGGAAGTGTGTATTGATATCTTAAGTGAAACTGTGGAATAAACAGATATAAAAGGATCCTCCCAACCCTGAATGAGATAATTATACTTCCCCTTTAAGGCTCATGGAACATTGCAAAATAAGGGATGGAAGGAATGTAAGTGCTGGAAAATAGGAAGAAAGGTTATACAATGACATCATCTAGATGTGGCATAGCCTCTGTATTCATGAACTCGCAGCAGCTGTGGTTCCTTGCATCGAGCCTACACAAGACAGGCCCTGTCAAGTGTCATCCAGGAATAGGGAAAAAAGCTCTTGGGGCTTTATCCCTTACTGCAGAACTACTGGCTAATGAGAGATGATGGAAGAGGGGGTTATTATTTTTAGGTGTGCACACAATGAGCTGACCAGGATCCAGTGGACAGGATAGCTCCAAACCCATAGTCTTGATGGCTCTGACCAAACTCAGTGGGTTGTCCCCAAACAATAAATGTCATGAATGTGGCCAATTTGTGGGGAAGAGGGAAGTATATAGGGTGGAGAAATAAGAGACAGTAGGAGATGTGCGCATCAGAAGGCCATATGTACATCTGTAGAATGGTCAAAAAATAAATTTAATTGTAAAGGAGTCAGACATTCAGGAGATAGGTCTGAATGAGACACGACTATTAGAGCTGCTAGCACATAAAATGTTCATAGCCACAACATAAGATGATATAATCAATGGACTAGTAATTGGTAGAATTCCCAATTACCAGTAATTGGTAGACTCCTGAAGACTGAACCTGAGGAGAAGGAGTGCTTTAAAAGACCTGGAACAGGATGCCAGGAGACCCAGGAAATCGTGGTATTGTAGAAAGCCTCACAATGAAAATGTTTCCAAGAGAAAGGAACACTCTATGTGAAGTGCTGTTGTAGATAAAAATGACACCTTAGAGATGGTACTGCACACACAGTGTAAAGATCACTGATGACTTCAGCAAATGTACATGTAGTAGCAAGGTGGAGGAGAGACCCTGGACGAAGTGAGTCTGAGGGAATGGAGGTTGTAAATGTACACGGCTTTCCCAGATACCTGCTTCAACGAGGAACAGAAAGGTGATGGCAGTTGAGTGGGGAAAGTATTATATTTTTTTTTTGTAAAGAGAGAAGGTATTACAATATATTTCCAGCAACAGGAAAGGCATATGGAGGGATGTCTTTAATAAAGCAGAGAACTTGAGGAGAGAGCTGGGAATGATGTCTTTAAGGAAGGGATCTAGTGTATACCCAGAAAGGTTGTGCTCAAAGTGGACCAGGACACTTCATCCTCAAAAACATGAGGGAAATGGTTGTGTATATGTGTATGGATGCTGGTAGGTGGGTGCAAGCTCCAGATGGATTGATGAATGATCAGTCAGTTGGTAGAGGTGGAGGACAAGCTGTCCCAGGAGAGTCTTCTTCTTGACATTATGAGATTTTGTGGAGAAATGCTGGTCTCAGGCAGTGCAGCTGACAAGGCTCAATCAAAGCTATGAAGTCAGCATTGAGTGCTGATGTTCTGACTTCTAGGACACTGTTGAGAGGGTTCACTTGGAAGGCAAGGAAAAACTGAGTATGCCGTATTGTTTGTAGTTTGTAACTGTCTGAGAATGGGACAGGAATGCTTCTATGTTTCACATCTCTATTGTACTTGGTGCATCACTGCTCTACAGAACTAACCATACCTAGTGGACACTTGGCTGTGACTTTTTAAAAAAGACTTGTACTAGATCAAGTTGGCCCTGAACTCAAACTTGTAACAATATTCACTTCAATTTCTCACTCTTAAGTGTTGAGATTTCAGGCATGAGCCATGATGCCAGACTCCTGATTGTGGATGGGTGAGAGGAAGGGAGTATTCATCAGTAGGAGGGAAGAGCTGCTGTGCAATTGTTTCCACATTTGTGAATCTGAACAGGCATGGGAATTAGTGGTGATGAGCCACTGTAGAGTGGGCAAGAGAATGCCTGGTATATTTCGTGTGTTCCCAGAGGAGCACCATGCAAATACTGCTTTCTCATCCTTAGTATCTCATAGAGCATTGCATATAAAAAGTTGACTGATAAATTTGCTACTGGGTGTACCCTTCTGGATTAGTTCCTTTCTGTTTTAAACAGGTCTGTAGCCTCATCCATGTTACCAACTACTGAACTGAAATAGGCATATATTGTCCATCTGATCTTTTGGTAACATCAGGTCACAGGGATTATTTCAACAGCTAACATAAGCACTGTTGTTGCTGGCTTGGGTTCAAACTATGTCTTGTGATCTGGATGACTAGAGATTCTATCAAGTTAAAATTAGAATACTTATTTTAAGAAATACATGCAAGCTGATACAAATCCCCTTACTGGGTCAGAATAAATGGCTCTTGATAATTTAGAGACAATTGTACCAAACTTGTTTTTTAAATTCCTAGCTGGTGATTTTGTGTATAAACCCAGGATATTTTATTATTCTTGTCATAATCTGGAGCCAAGTGAGTGTTATGTTCTCATAGTTACTACTGAATGAAATTCCCATACCCCTCTAAGTCTCAAAAGACTGACAGTATTTCCTTTTACTTATAACCTTACTCTTATTTCATTTTGATATCATTCTTCTGGATTTTTACAAATGACTAAAGGATAGGAAATGATTTCTAAGTCATTCCCCCATAACCATAATGTACACGTGAAAAATTATCTGAAACTTGTATCCAGATGAATTGAAATCTTGGAAAACCAGACCAGAGTTTGAGACCTTTTGCTCATTATTTTCATATAGTAGACTATCAGATAAATAATTCCTTTAGCCTCCTTGGATATTCTGCTATGTAGCTGGCATACTAAAATATAGGTGAAGGATCACCTAAACTTTTGTGGCCTGTGTGGGACCCAGGCATTTCTCCTCATACCAAGATAGCCCTACATGATTTCCAAGAACATTCTCTGCTATGACTGTCTAACATAAAACTGCCAAGTTTGTTCTCATTTCCATTCCTGAGCTGCAGTTTGCTTTCCATCTAGCATCGCCTTCTCACCCCTCTGCCTCCATCACTCTTCACGAGTCCTTAGGTTGGCCCAGACCAATACAGGCACCAACTCTAACATGTTGTCTTGTTCTTGCTCTCTACTGCTATCCATTTTGATAGTGATTATGTATATGCAGTTCATCTAACTACTCAAGTATGTAAGTCCTGACTCCGTACTGCACCAAAATAAGGTTGGCCTCAGCTGAAGTCATAACAGAAACCATTGGCTGCTTTCAGTGAGGTCTTTCACCATTCTTCCTTCTTCCATGCTTTTCTCTACTCCAAACTCCTCAATCTTCAGGGGCTATTTCTTGTCTTCCCTTAAATAATCTTCCCCAATTAGCATTTTAGGAAAGCTACTCAAATCCTACATTTTGATTGCTTTGTTGCCGAAAACTGTGGTCATTATGCCATGCTATTTTTCACAATCCTGTTTACCTTCTTGTAACAAGAAATTCATTATCTCAGGTCAGAATATCACCCATACCTCAGACTCCTTAGACACGCTTGGGAGTTGAAGAACCCTTTCACAGTGTCACATATCAGATATCATGCATATCAGATATTTATATTACGATTCATAAGTAGCAAAATTACAGTTACGAAGGAGCAATGAAAGTAATTTTATAGTTGGGGGCTACTACAACATGAGATTAAAGGTTCTCGGCATTAGAAAGGTCAAGAACTACTGCCCTAGTACCTTAGCATCTACTTCAAACAAGTTTATTAAGAATTTAAGACTGCTTTGTCTATAAAACAACTATCCATCGGATTCAGTTTTTTTTTCCCTCTGTTAGGGTAGAATAAGTGAAAATATTTTAAAGGAAGATGATCCTTTATTACAAAAGGAATAGTAATTTAGCTAATGAGTATGGGAAATATGGCTTTGTGAATATGGACCACAATGAGACGCAGGCCTATGCTAACTCCAAATGCCATTGCTGTTGACATTTAAGAGGAAGATCACAGTTCCCAACATGAATCCAGGGAGGTTGTGGGCAGGACCTGAAACTGGAATGCACATTCCTGCCCACAGCAGAGGACTGGAGAGTCTATGAGGATGGATTGGATCATTACGTCCTTTTTCCGCATGCAGCTTAAGTCCCATTTTACAGGCTAAGGAGAGCAGCTGGAGAGGCCTTAGATGATTGATGCTGAACACAATCTATATGTGGGCCACTGTTATTTTTCCTTTCTCCCCAAACTTTGTATAAACTTCATCCTTCTAAGTAACAGTCTAAGTAATTTCCCTACTGGTTACTTCTATTGCAGAATCCTTGACTACACTTGACATATTCCTTTTCCTGCTTAGATTGGCTGTTCATAGGTGGGGAATTAACAAGTTAACAAACAGTGCCTTGTAATCCGGAAAGTATTATAGAATAGCTTGTCCTAATAAAGTGCATTGGCTCTGAGACCAGATAGCCTATTCAGTCACCAGCCATGCGACTGAGCCTTGACAATTTAACTTTAAGCCTTTGTTTCCCTATATAGTTGTTTTAGAAATGAAATGAGGTATGATGCAAATGCTAAACAGAGTCTAACATATGTACTTCAAAAATGTGTCAGCTGACTCCCAGTGGCGTACAGCTGTGAACTGTCAGGACAAGTAGGTTAGAAAGGATAGTTACTACCTAATGTTTCAGTGTATTTTAATCATCTTTGCTACCAAGTTATAATGTATGGCATTTATATGAGGTACAGGTTAATGAAAATGTAAATGTTAGTATGTATGTTGAGATTTAGTGGCTTGAGTAATAGAGAAAAATAAAATTAGTGCTATGGCTTCAAGCAGGGAAGTTGCATCAGAAGTGGCAAATAATAAGACCTATGCTTCCTTATGTGAATTTTCTTGCATAGTTTCTACTGTTAGGATTAGACTGGGCCTGTCACCACCTCTGAAACACACACACATATCAGATCTCTGAGACAGAATCCCTCATCATCACTGGAATATTTGAAAATGATTACTTGAATCCTGCCTATTTTTCTCAGGTATTGTCCTATCCTTACTTCCTGCAAAAGCCTCTTTTGTAAGCCTACCTATATTGCCTTGGAATTCCTGTAGCTCTTAATGTCAGTGTGGCCCTGGTGGCCCTGACTTGCTTCCGTACACTGATTATTTTTATGTGACCCATCTTCATGCATGGAAAAAAGCTTCTTGTGGACATAAACCAAACATAGTGCTTGGGATATAATAGTTACTTATTTAGGACCTTAGGATTTCTATCCATTTAAGTATAGAGTGGGGAAGATGAATGGGATGGAGAGAAGGATGGAAAGAAAAGACTCTACGTTTAAAATAAAGAGTTTGAGATATCATGCATCTGTTTTCAAAGAAGGCATGAGGTGGACTAAGCAAGCAAACCTTGAGGAGGCGCTTTGTCAGTTTTACTCTTCTTCCATGTTCACAGAACAGTTGTGATCTGTTGTGGGAACTGAACTCACATCCTCTCCAAGAATAGTACCTGCTTTTATCCTCTAAGCCATCTCCAGCCCCAATCTGCAGGGTTTTAATATACCAGACACTCAAGAAACATCACAACATAGTAGGGTGACTTTAGGTAATAATGTACTATATATTTTCAAAATGCTAGGATTTTCAAAGTTTTCATCAAAGGGATATGATACTTCAGGAAATGTATGAGTACACTGATATAATTATGCAACATGTATATATAAATATATATATATATACCCAAACTCTACATATTCCACATATATCAGAAGACTACATTACCCTGTAAGCAAGTATTTTACTACTTAATGTTTTGGCAGGTCAGAAGAGATAGCTCTCATCCATTCCCAGTTGAAATTGGGCCACAGATTTGTCAAAGATATCCTACGTTTCCAGTTCTTCTGTAAACTGGCAGGCTACAGACAACATGGTTCTGCTGGCAGGAGTTTTTACTTCTCAGAGAGGGCAACCACAAACAAGCACATTCACAAGACAATCACTTGACATCTATTGACCAAATAAAATCAAATGGACCATGTTTAGTATGAGGTAGGAAGTGCATGCTCCCTGTTGATTAAGGGGAAATGCATACTTACTGTTCAGTAACCTCACCAAACATGGATATGGACTGCTTCTAGTTTGAAGAAGCAATGCAGTTATGACATTGTGATGTCTGCTATTGCAAATACATTTCTTTAGGGTGTGCGCCTTAGAGCTTAGTTCCTGGGAGGTCGAGCATGAGCATTTTCAGAGTGTCTCCTATTCTTACAGTATAGCTTTCTTTCCAAATGCTACCACAGGATGGAAGGTGCACAGCTGAGGCTACATATAGAAAAAGGTGCTGATGCTCACAATCCATTCACCCTTTCTACCTGTTTATTCGGCAGGTTTGGTGCAAATGCCAAAGTTGTGCACTTCCTTGGACAAATCAAGCCATGGAATTACAATTACAGTTCCCAAACAAAAAGTGTCAAATATGAATCTCAAGACCCAAGTGTGAGTCACCCAGAGTTTCTAAACCTGTGGTGGGACATCTTCACCACCAGTGTTTTACCTCTGCTCCAACACTATGGCCTTGTCAAAGATGCCTCTTCCTATCTAATGATGGTAGGTTCTGTTTGTTTTCACTTTTATTTCAGGAAATTCAGTGCTGTACTTTTAAAACTTGATATTTTGATAGAATTCAGCAATTCAGTATTATTTTAAGTAAAGGTAGGACCGTGTGGGGGCAAGCTATGGCCATCCTAGAGCTTGGAAATGATAACAGCACCTAAAAGTAGAAGTAGATTGTGTGGGAAATTTCAATAAATACATGTTTTCAGAATTCTTCTATATATCCATACATTATAACTATAGAATTCTGATGGTTAGATGATTCCTAATATTGTAAATCTATACAAAGAAAGAGTGCTTAGCCTAGGCATGCAGCCTAGTAAGGGAATGTTTACACAGTATGTGAAAGCCCTACCTTCCATATCCAGCACTGGGTGGGAGAGGCGGGGGAGAATATCACATTTATGACTTAGAGCCTCAAACTTTTAACTACATCTTTTATTTACCTGCTTAGAAAAAATGGATTTTGTGTGAAAATTACAATAGAAATATATAAGAAATAATAAATACTGTAGGAATATTCTAATTTCCTGTTTTATTCTCATAAGATCTTGAAATGACCCCTTTCTGGAAGGGACATGACACTTGTAAATTTTATTATAACCACCTTCATTAGCATGTTTTCTGATTTTAAAGGTACTTTAAAGGTTTGTTCTTCATGATGAATTGGAAGAAGATGAAGAATATTATTTTACATATTAAGTTACCAAAATAAAAAAAAAATCAATAAATGAGGTAGTATCCAATATAGGCATCAGAAAAGGAGAAATAAATAGCATATTCTTAATCAGTACTGTATCATAATACCTAATCACAGCACTGGCTAGCAACATAGTAATTCCTTCTCTGCTTAATACAACTAGTTCATTCAACTGAAAAGTTATTGTTAATATCCCCCCTCTTTGTAGATAAATGATAAGGCTTAAAGAAGCCTGGAATTTTACTCACGTAAAAGGTTATAGTAACAACTAGGACTCAAACCCATGTTTGAAAGACTATAATCTCTATGAGAATTTATCTCTAGAGCCAATAATTAAGTATAATATTTGATTGCAGAAGAGGGAAGAATTTTTTTTTAATTGAATAATCTATTTGGTTAGCTCCATAAGCTTGACCTTAGGGACGTGTCTCTTAAAGGCTGTGAGGTAGAAAATGATAAACTGACCATGTATTTAACACCCATGTAGAAGGCAAAGGCAAGGCTGATCTGATGTCCATGTTCTTGCTTTGCCTGCACTCTGATTTTGCTCTGTGCCTAAACTCCTCGGAGCTTTAGAACATTTCCGTACATGGATTAATGGTTTTTCACATGTCAGTAAAAACCCTATACCGAAACTCCTTGGAATTTAAGTACATTTAAATACTCATCTATAATTTTACACATCAGCAAAAAGCCTTTAAAATCTTGGGAGTTTCAATATATTACACACAGTTCTAACATTTATCCCAGTGTACCAAGTATAGAAAAATTATTCTACCATTTTTTTTTTCTGTTAAAAGCATTTCCTATTTTTATTCATTCTTCTTACAGTAAGAGTTCCAGTACTAACTCAGCTTAGGGTTTTTGAATGTCAGCACGGACTGTCTTATGGTACACTTAATTGACTGGCAAGCCATACAATAAAAATCTAATTTAAGGTAGAGTAGATTTGCTGCATGTCCCCTTCATTCTACAACACAAGAGCTGAGAATTATAAGTCAAGAAAAGGTGAAGATGGGAAACAAACACAGTTGTCTAAAACCAAGCAAATTATCAGATGCTGCAAGAATAGATGCAACTTGCAATCCACATGAAAGCTTGAACAGGAAAATTTGGTACAGCCTCAAACCACTTAGCTTTCCTTCATAAAAACAATGAGTTGAGTGTGCACTGTCTCTCTCTTGGGTAAGTTCTCTGTGAAGCACAGTATCTGAGGAATCATTTTGTTTAAGTTCTCAACCTTTCCAAGCCCACACGGATCAAGAATTTATTGAGATTTGTGTTCCCTTGTCCGTCCATCTTACACTTTTTACTGAACTGTTTGCAGCTTTCAGACTTGGTCTATACACTGGCTTTCTCTTGTGGCTTCTGTAGAAAGGTATGCAGAACTTAAACATTAACCCTAATTACTGTGTTCTCCCAATGTTCTCACCAAGTCAAGAAGTCTTCATTTTTTAGGGGAAAAAACAATCATGTTGGCCCTTGTATTCTTGTCTTTTTGTTTGTTTGTTTCATGTAATACTTTTCAGTTTTTGCATGATGACTCATTTTGGCTTTTCTCATGTTCTGTTTATTGCATTCTTTAAGTTCATCGGAAGTTCAGCTCTTAAGGTCCCTCTGATGACTCTCTTTTCTAGGAGCATGTCTCAGGAGCTTTGTCACACCTGTCCATTGGGGAAACTCCAGCTACAACACAGCCTTCTATGTCCTCAGAAGAAAGGAAGGAACGGTGGGAACAGGGCCAGGCTGATTACATGGGAGCAGATTCTTTTGATAACATCAAGAGAAAACTTGACACTTACCTACAATAGAAGCACTGCCACTTCCCTGTGGACACATCCACGTCCTAGGCACATTTCTGATACTTAGTATGTGAAGCTGATTGAAAAGTCTGTTATAGTTAGAGGCTTTCAACAAACCACCTCAGATGAAGGTGGGCAGGATAAAAGGTGACAACTGGTCAGACATT
This sequence comes from Microtus obscurus, assembly GCA_963919715.1. NCBI lineage: Eukaryota > Metazoa > Chordata > Mammalia > Rodentia > Cricetidae > Microtus > Microtus obscurus. The sequence continues at coordinate 986,462 of CAWTZC010000310.1, read as the reverse complement.
ATGAAGTACATGGATAAGTGCTGTTTAATCCTAGACTTTTTCGGGAATTCTTTAATTCTTCAGTTGCCCACATGTATGGTAAAGGAAAGCCAGCATTAAGCTAATACAGTGGTTCTCCAAGTGGTGCAGAACTTGACTGTCCACCTGTCTCACTTCCAACAAGATATGACACTGTCCCATATTTGCTTGTTGTTCCCTTCATGAGACCTGCAGTTTAGAGCTGCCCAAAGCCTTTCCAGGCTAAAGCAGCCTTTATTAACACTGTGGAGTTATTCATAAGCCTACCAGCTACTGTTAGTTCACCAGTTTTCTATGCACCCTGAAGGCAGCATGCAGGCTCACTTTTTTTCCAGTTCTGTCTACTTGAAAATTGCAGTGTGCTGATGGTTACCTATGGTGGCATTATATAAAATAAATAAAGACTTATTGACATATCTTGGTTGTTTAAGTACTTCTCTGCCTCACCCTTGGAAAAAAATCATTCAGTAATTTTTCAAAATATGTGCAATTGCTCAGTTTCAAAACTACAAACCTTCACACTGGTATATGCTTTAAAAATTATCTAAGACATTTAAATCTATTCTCCAGTGATGGTAACAGATATGATCAGTAAAGAAAAGTGAAATAAAAGGTACCTAGTCTATCATAATTATATCCTTGGTGAGTATTCAGAGAGCTTGACTCTTAAAACCTTAAAATTATGAGGCCATATCAGTAATTATACTCAGTAACCTTTCAGAATTATCTGACTCAGTCGTGGACCCAGTGATCTCCAGTGTTTTATAGAGCAATGACCCACAGCACCAATAGAGTGTTGCAGTGAGTGGCAAGCTATGAAGCATGTGGCCGAAAATAATCTTTTATAACCAAAACAAGGTATCACATATAATTGAGCTGAAAAAAATAAGAGAACATGAATGGGAAAAACAAGATTTGATGGTCCTTATCTTCTTTTCTGTAGTATCTTGTAGGTATCAGTCATTCATACTCTTTGTGGCTGAATGAAGGGTTTGGATACCTTAAGACAAGAATGACTAGGAAGCAACTCAGAAGCTATAACAAGAAATCCTTAACTTACTTATTTAAATTATAATAGTGATAAAATATCCGAGACACTTAGACTGGTAGATGAGTTGCTATGGTCTTCTAGTAAAAGAAACATTTACCAAAAGGACTGAAATGACTCTGCCACTCGTCAGATCATATAATGGAATCATAAACCTCTTCGAGGTAATTTGGCTAAGTCACATGCATCTCTTCCTTTTTGGCTTATGAGTCTGCTAGAAATAAACAGAAGACCACCTCTATTTTTGTGGCCAAGCAATATGTAATTCAAATAAAGTATAGAAAAAAATATGACTGGAAATATTTTTTAATTTAGAAGAGATTTATAAACATCAAATTCTGTGAAATCAAGCACTGAATTGTTGGTTGTTCTTTATTTTTATTTTTGTTTTGTTTTCAGGACAGGGTTTCTCTAGCTTTGAAGCCTGTCCTGGCACTCACTCTGTAGGCCAAGCTAGCCTGAAACTCACAAAGATCTGCCTGCCTCTGCCTCCTGAGTACTGGGAATAAAGGCATGTGCCACGACCGCTTGGCCTCATTGTCTATTTTTAATACAGTGTAAGAAGTTAAGGCTTAAGGTTAAAAAAAAAAAAAAAAAGCTTATATGATGATTAGATTTTACATAGTGGGTATTTAGTGAAGTCTGTTGACGTTGAGTTAGAAACAGTACATAGTACAGTCAGTATAAGGTATATCAAGCCACATAGCTGCAGTGTCACCGAGTAGTCTACCATTTCTTTAGGAGGCTTCATCTTTCATCATCTTCATATTTCAAAAATGCCTTAAGTAAACCTTATTGAAAAAAATCTTACAAAATTGTTTCCGGACAGTTCAACTTTCAAAATACCAACAAACCCCTGAAAAATTTTATAATAAGATTGTATAAAAGAGGCAGTAACTCAAAATAAAAGGTTGAGATTTATGGAAGTGATCAATATGCACTTACATCAATATCCCCTTGTGAGCAATATATTCACTGGTAATAAACTAAATAGGATTATTTATAACTTAAATGTTTAGTTTTTAAGGACAAAATCTACAATTTATTACATAGTTATTATAATAACTCCTATTCTTAAAATGAGGAGATTAAATGTAACCCAGTATTTCAGATCAGTGAAGTTTATATAAACTTCAAATATATACTAAGATCTGAAGGAGAATTTCAATAGTTGAACAAAACTTACATATGATGAGTAAATTACAGTAACAGTGATTCAATAAAAAAAATGTACTATGAACATGTTTATAGAAGTGAGACTTTTATTAATTTTTTTTTTTCGACACAGGGTTTCTCTGTGGTTTTGGAGCCTGTCCTGGAACTAGCTCTTTTAGACCAGGCTGGTCTCGAACTCATAGAGATCCGCGGGCTTCTGCCTCCCGAGTGCTGGGATTAAAGGTGTGCGCCACCACCAAAAAAAGAAAATAGTCACTAAATGATGACACCAAGGAAGGCAATTTTTTTAGCTTTTTATTGAGTTTAAATTTAAAGAAAAATCCAGTTTGAAACAATTATAAATACAATATTTTCAGTATATTTCTAAGTAATAAAATAGCATAACATAAATATTTTCATTCCAGTGGTTTATATATCTTGAGTTAACTTTTTATTAATACCAATTAATATACTAAAAAATTACTTGAGACCCCCCAACCCTGCCCTGCTGTTTGCTAGGAGCAGTGCTCAAGACAGGTTTTAAGCTCCTTCACTAAGGCTATCCACCCAGAGCTGGGAGTGCCTGACTTCCGGGCAGGTCTCAAGGTTCCCTGTAAGTGATCTGGAGCACCTACAGCTGGTGCTCCAGGGTCGCATCCAAGTTGTTGTGCTGAGGAGTTCCATCTGGACGGGTTGGTTCCTGCTACTACACTGAAGAGATACACCCAGAGAGTCAATCACAGCAAAGACTGGACCAAGACACCAGGCCTTTCCTGGCTCCATTTGAAGGAAGAGATGGGAAGGCGCCAATGCAAGAATTCCTCCAACAACCTGAAAAGCAACATGACATCACCAGAATCCAGGGATCCCGAAACAAGAAGAATTGTACACCCTACTCCAGAAGAATTAGAAGAAATCAACTCAAACGTGAATTATATGAAAATAATAGAAGACCTTAAATAGGAGGTGAAAAACTGCCATAAACAATTAGAGGTGACAAACAAAAAGGTAGAGGAAATGAATAAATCACTCAAAGATACCCAAGAAAACCAAGAGAAGCAAGAAAAAGCAATCAAACAGTTAAGGGAAGCGGTTCAAGACTTGAAGAATGAAATGGAAGTAATGAAGAAAACACAAACCGAGGGAAGGATGGAGATGGAAAACCTGGGTAAACGAACAGGAACCACAGAGACAAGTACTACCAACAGATTACAAGAGATAGAAGAAAGAATGTCAGACACTGAAGATACCATAGAGAAAATTAACACACTGATCAAAGAAAACAGCAAAACTAACAAATTCTCATCACAAAACATTCAGGAAATATGGGACACAATAAAAAGACCAAACCTAAGAATAATTGGGATAGAAGAAGGGGAAGAAGTACAGCTCAATGGTCCAGAAAATATATTTAATAAAATTATAGAAGAAAACTTTCCCAACCTAAAGAAAGATATTCCTTTGAAGGTTCAAGAAGCATACAGAACACCGAATAGACTGGACCAAAAAAAACCCATCTCCTCGCCATATAATAATCAAAACACAAAACATACAGAATAAAGAAAGAATATTAAGAGCTGCAAAGGAAAAAGGTCAAGTTACTTATAAAGGTAAACCTATCAGACTTACACCTGACTACTCTATGGAAACCATGAAAGCCAGAAGGTCCTGGATAGATGTACTGCAGAAGCTAAGAGAACATGGATGCAAGCCCAGACTACTATACCCAGCCAAGCTTTCTTTCACTATAAAGGGAGAAAACAAAATTTTCCAGGATAAAAACAAATTTAAACAATACGTAGCCACAAATCCAGCCTTACAGAAAGTAATAGAAGGAAAATCACAAACCAAGGAGTCCAACAATGACCACAATAACTCAAACATCTAGAGACCCTTCACCAGTGCAACTCAAAGAAGACAAACACACAAACTCTATGACTAAAATACTGACTGGAGTTAACAACCACTGGTCATTAATATCCCTTAATGTCAATGGACTCAAGTCACCTATAAAAAGGCACAGGCTAAGAGATTGGATATGCAAACAGGATCCAACATTGTGCTGTTTACAACAAACACACCTCAACCACAAAGACAGGCACCTACTTAGAGTAAAGGGATGGGAAAAGGTTTATCAAGCAAATGGACCTAAGAAACAAGCAGGTGTGGCCATACTAATTTCTAACAAAGTTGACTTCAAACTTAAATCAATCAGAAGAGATGGAGAGGGACATTTTATACTCATAACAGGAACAATTGATCAGGATGAAGTCGCAAACCTGAATATCTATGCCCCTAATATAAAAGCACCCACGTACGTAAAAGAAACATTACTAAAACTCAAAGCTACCATCAAACCACACACACTAATAGTAGGAGATTTCAACACTCTTCTTTCACCAATGGACAGGTCAATCAGACAGAAACCTAACAGAGAAATAAGAGAATTAAGGGAGGTAATGAACCAAATGGACTTAACAGACATCTATAGAACATTCCACCCAAATAGGAAAGAATATACCTTCTTCTCTGCAGCTCATGGAACCTTCTCGAAAATTGACCACATCCTCGGTAACAAAGCAAACTTACACAGTTTCAAAAAAATATTCGTAACCTCCTGTGTCTTATCAGATCACCATGGACTAAAGTTAGAATTCAACAACAATGCTACCCCCAGAAAGCCTACATACTCATGGAAACTGAACAGTCAACTACTGAACCACACCTGGATCAAAGAAGAAATAAAGAAAGAAATTAAAGTCTTCCTTGAATTCAATGAAAAGAAAGAAACAACATACTCAAACTTATGGGACACTATGAAAGCAGTCCTAAGGGGAAAGTTCATACCCCTAAGTGCCCACTTAAAGAAAACAGAGAAAGCACACATTGGAGACTTAACAGCCCACCTGAAAGCTCTAGAAAAAAAAAGAAGCAGACTCACCTAGGAGGAGTAGAAGACTGGAAATAGTCAAACTGAGGGCTGAAATCAACAAAATAGAAACACAGAAAACAATTCAAAGAATCAATGAAACAAAAAGCTGGTTCCTGGAGAAAATCAACAAAATTGTTAAACCCCTATCCAAACTAATCAAAGGGCAGAGAGAGAATATGCAAATTAATAAGATCAGAAATGAAAAGGGGGACATAACCACAGACATAGAGAAAATTCAGAGAATCATTAGATCTTACTACAAAATCATGTATGCCACAAAACTGGAAAATGTAAAAGAAATGGACACTTTTTTAGATAAATACCATATACCAAAGTTAAACCAGGACCAGGTGAACAATCTAAATAGACCTGTCAGTAGCGAAGAATTAGAAGCTGTTATCAAAAACCTCCCTACCAAAAAAAGCCCAGGACCAGAAGGTTTCAATGCGGAATTCTACCAGAACTTCCAAGAAGACCTAATACCTGTACTCCTTAATGTATTTCACAATATAGAAACAGAAGAGTCATTGCCAAATTTCTTATATGAAGCTACAGTCACTCTGATACCAAAACCACACAAAGACTCAACCAAGAAAGAGAATTACAGGCCAATCTCACTCATGAACATCGACGCAAAAATCCTCAACAAAATACTGGCAAACCAAATCCAAGAACACATTAGAAAAATTATCCATTATGATCAAGTAGGCTTCATCCCAGAGATGCAAGGCTGGTTCAACATACGAAAATCTATCAATGTAATCCATCATATAAATAAACTGAAAGAAAAAACCATATGATCATTTCATTACATGCTGAAAAAGCTTTTGACAAAATTCAACATCCCTTTATGATAAAAGTCATGGAGAGATTAGGGATACAAGAGTCATACCTAAATGTAATAAAAGCTATTTACAGCAAACCGACAGCTAACATCAAATTAAACGGAGAGAAACTCAAAGCCATCCCACTTAAATCAGGAACACGACAAGGCTGTCCACTCTCTCCATACCTCTTCAATATAGTGCTTGAAGTTTTAGCAATAGCAATAAGACAACATAAGGGGATCAAGGGGATTCGAATTGGCAAGGAAGAAGTTAAACTTTAGTTATTTGCAGATGATATGATAGTGTACATAAGCGACCCCAAAAACTCCACCAAAGAACTCCTACAGCTGATAAACACCTTTATTAATGTGGCTGGATACAAGATCAACTCCAAAAAAATCAGCCGCCCTCCTATATACAAAGGATATGGAAGCAGAGAGGGAAATCAGAGAAGCATCACCTTTCCCGATAGCCACAAACAGCATAAAATATCTCGGGGTAACTCTAACTAAAGAAGTGAAAGATCTATTTGACAAGAACTTTAAGGCATTGAAGAAAGAAATTGAAGAGGATACCAGAAAATGGAAGGATCTCCCTGGCTCTTGGATTGGGAGGATCAACATAGTAAAAATGGCAATCCTATCAAAGGCAATTTATAGATTCAATGCAATCCCCATCAAGATCCCATCAAAATTCTTCACTGATCTTGAGAGGACAATAATCAACTTTATATGGAAAAACAAAAAACCCAGGATAGCCAAAACAATCTTATACAATAAAGGAACTTCTGGAGGCATTACCATCCCTGACTTCAAACTCTATTACAGAGCTACAGTAATGAATACAGTGTGGTATTGGCATAAAAATAGAGAAGTCGACCAATGGAATCGTATAGAAGACCCGGATTTTAACCCACAAACCTATGAACACCTCATTTTCGATAAAGGTGCTAAAAGTATACAATGGAAGAAAGAAAGCATCTTCAACAAATGGTGCTGGCACAACTGGATGTCAACCTGTAGAAGAATGAAAATAGACCCATATCTATCACCATGCACAAAACTCAAGTCCAAATGGATCAAAGACCTCAAATATCAATCTGAACACACTGAACCTGATAGAAGAGAAAGTGGGAAATACCCTACAACAGATGGGCACAGGCGATCGCTTCCTAGGTATAACCCCAGCAGCACAGTCATTAAGGGCAACATTGAATAAATGGGACCTACTGAAACTGAGAAGCTTCTGTAAAGCAAGGGACACTGTCACTAAGACAAAAAGGCAACCCACTGACTGGGAGAAGATCTTCACCAACCCCGCAACAGACAAAGGTCTGATCTCCAAAATATATAAAGAACTCAAGAAACTAGACTTTAAAATGCTAATTAACCCAATTAAAAAATGGGGCACTGATCTGAAGAGAGAATTCTCAACAGAAGAAGTTCAAATGGCCAAAAGACACTTAAGGTCATGCTCAGCCTCCTTAGCAATCAGGGAAATGCAAATCAAAACAACATTGAGATATCATCTTACACCTGTCAGAATGGCTAAAATCAAAAATACCATTGATAGCCTTTGCTGGAGAGGCTGTAGAGAAAGAGGTACCCTCATCCATTGCTGGTGGGAATGCAAACTTGTGCAACCACTTTGGAAAGCAGTGTGGTGGTTTCTCAGGAAATTCGGGATCAACCTACCCATGGACCCAGCAATCCCACTCTTGGGAAAATACCCAAGAGATGCCCGATCATATGACAAGGACATTTGTTCAACTATGTTCATAGCAGCATTATTTGTAATAGCCAGAACCTGGAAACAACCTAGATGTCCTTCAATGGAAGAATGGATGAAGAAAGTGTGGAATATATACACATTAGAATACTACTCAGCGGTAAAAAACAATGACTTCGCGAATTTTGCATGCAAATGGATGGAAATAGAAAACACTATCCTGAGTGAGGTAACCCAGACCCAAAAGGATGAACATGGGATGTACTCACTCATAATTGGTTTCTAGAGATAAATAAAGAACCTTCATCTGGCGATGGATGGAGATAGAGACAGAGACCCACACTGGAACACCGGACTGAGCTCCCAAGGTCCCAATGAGGAGCGGAAGGAGGGAGAACATGAGCAAGGAAGTCGGGACCACGAGGGGTGCACCCATCCACTGAAACAGTGTGGCTGATCTATTGGGAGCTCACCAAGGCCAGAAGGACTGTGACTGAAAAAGCATGGGATAAAACCGGACTCTCTGAATTTGGCGAACAATGAGGGCTGATGAGAAGCCAAGGACAATGGCACGGGGTTTTGATCCTACTTCATGTTCTGGCTTTGTGGGAGCCTAGCCAGTTTGGATGTTCACCTTCCTAGACATGGACGGAGGGGGGAGGACCTTGGACTTTCCATAGGGCAGGGAACCCTGATTGCTCTTTGGACGGGAGAGGGAAGGGGAGAGGTGTGGGGTGAAGGGGGAGAATGGTGAGAGGAGGGGAAGGGAAATGGGAGGTGGGGATGAGGCAGAAATTTCTTTTTTTTTCCAATAAAAAAAAATTACTTGATAAACCTGATTGCTATGATTATATTTTAAAGCACAGCACTGTAGTTTTCTGGGTAAGCAGCACACTGCCTCCACTTCTGAGCCTGAGTTTATCTGTAATTAAAATAGGTAAGGTGGGTTTCTTTCTTGTTTGGGCCAGAAACAGTTTATACTTAATTTCACTGTGTGGGTACTACAGAACCATAATTCCATATGTAATGAGACTGGATTTGTAGTCTTACAAGGTGGAAAATCTCCCATGGGGCTCCTAACCCTAGTAGGCCAGTCCACTTACACCCTGATAGAAATGTTTTCCTGAAAACCATGTCTACCTCACGTGTTACTATGAGAAATGGAACTAGGAAGATTCTTGCTGGCTAATTCTGTTCCCTTGGAGCAATAACAGGTAGTGGGTGAGCGATATGCCATACACCTTAGAAGGGTACCTATCATCTCTTTCAGTTACGTCTCTTGTAGCACAAGTAAAATCTCAGACATTCTTCAGTCTGTACCATAAACCATGAAGAATTTCTTAATAATCTCTTAACTGGATTTTAAAGCATCCACAGGAAAATAAAATGACTAATTATATAACCTGACTGCTTATTTGTTTAAGATGACTCAACGTCATCTATAATTCTGTAGCAACTAGTAAGTTTTCTTATTAGCAAAAGGGGTAAGAAAAATGTATGGATCAGTTAGTGAAATTCCAAAGTTAAATTCTGATTTAAAACACACAAAGCCATTTTTACAAAATTCAGGATTGAGATGTCTTTAAGGGTTGAAATGACTTGGTCATCCAGCCAACTTCCATCCTAATTATCACACCTCTCACATACAATAGTAGACTTCTGTTTTATGAAAATTTATGAAGTTATTTCCTAAAGCCCTACACAAATAAAAACAATTTACAGAAGTATCTATTTAAATCAAGTTATTTAAGTTTTCAAAACAAACCGGGTAGAACTGGTTCTCTCACCTCTACAAGACTATTTACGGCTTGTGATCTATGACTACATTTAAATAATGAATGTAGCACCACTTCATTAAAATGAACACACAACTTTGATGAGGTCCCTATTTTTTTCTAAAGACATTCTGCAAACCACATATAAATTATAATTCAATGAAGCTATAAGAATTGCAATTAACTTGCTCCCTTGAATTTTGGTCTTCCATTTAAGGTTTGGTTATGGATATAATTATAGCTTTTGACCATCCAATAAAATCTTTCTTATAGTCTGTATACATACTTGTTAATAATTTACAAGGATGGTAGACCCACTGAATCACCAATTAAAAACTTTGGAGAATAACCTAATATTTCCATCAAAGAAAAACTAACGTTATGGTCAAAAGTATAAGCTATGACCACACTTCAGTATGAAGATGTGGAATACAGAAAAGATGTAGGAAAATACTTAGCAAAGGCATTAGGAAAAGCTGGAGAGCAAAAGAACTTCTATGAAAATCTCCTTCAGGCCATTATGCAATGGAACTTATTGTTATTGAAAGTTATCATTTTAAAAAAAGATTCATATATAGAAGAGATATGTCAGTAATACCACTTTATTAATAGAAAAAATGCTCCATATAGAAAGAATATGTTCTATACCTCATTCTTAAATCTGTATTTGTCATGTGTAAAACTTAGGCATCTGTTCAACCCGACCTTACAAAAGTCATACAAATTATAAATCAACTAAAGCTCTGATTTCATTTATTTTAGCTTGCTTCATTTCATTAGCATCTGGTTTTTTAGTTCCAAAAGCACCAGCTGCAAGTTCTCGTTTTGTGTTTTGTATTTTCAACATATTTTCTTCGACAGAATCCTTTACAATGAACTTCAAGAAGAAAAATGAATGAAGTTGGTTAAGAACTTTTCAGGTAACAAAATAAAGGTTTTTTTTATACTCTTTAAAAAAACATTACTAAGAAAATTAGACTATTCCTGAGCTGCACAAAGGATTAACATGCTAACAACACTGCCCACTAAAGTCATAAGGAATAAACATACCACTTTAAAAGAATGTATTTCAGCAATACCCACATTTAAAAGTCAAAAGATTATATATGCATACGTACTTATGTGTGTGCCTTGTGTGTATATACATATATATCCTTCAGGTCAGTTTACAATGAACTTATTGCTATTTCAACTATTACTTTTTAATTAATTTTCATTGAGCTCTACATTTTTCTCTGCTTTCCTCCCTGCTCAAATATTATTATTTAAGGTCAGCTTTTTTTTCTTATTGCAGCAACTAGAAATTTTACAGTGTATTATAGGAATATTTTATTATTTCACATTAAAATATATATATATAATTTTTTTCTCTTCCTTTCTCAATATGCAATGAGGATATTTAAAACATCTGTAGGAGCTAAGCATGGCTTCCCTTTCTCATTCAATGTCATTTATTGTACAAAGAAAATGGCTAAAATGACAAAAGTTATACCACTCCCCACATCACTACGTGAGAAAAAAAAAACACAAATTACATAGGTATTCCTGTAGCTAGAATATCAGATTTAATTCAGCATTATATTAAGAGTCAAATGAAGTTTCCACAATGAAAGTCTTTATGTACATTAGAAAGTACGTGCCAATATGGCAAGAGATATTTAAGAAACTTGATAAAATTTAACATTTCTGATAAAAATCTAAAAGTAATAAAATCTTCAATTAGGAATAAAAGGCATGTCCAAGTCTTAGTCAAGATCTCTACTAGAAACTTCCTAAAAAAGCATTTGGTGTAAAGTAATAAAGTATTCCTAACAAACCCTTTAATGTAAAATGTCCTAGTTACTGCAATAACAAAAGATGTATTAAAGAACTTTACTGAAATACATTTTTTTTTTTTTTTTTTTGGTTTTTCAAGACAGGGTTTCTCTGTAGCTTTGGTGCCTGTCCTGGAACTAGCTCTTGTAGACCAGGCTGGCCTCGAACTCCCGAGATCCGCCTGCCTCTGCCTCCTGAGTGCTGGGATTAAAGGTGTGCACCACCACCGCCCAGCTGAAATCCATTTTAAAAACTAGATTTGCATTTAATATGTGTCCAGAAAGATTTCTTATTCCTAATGATGACAGTTATCAAAGGAATTATAAATAAAGAAATCCTATTCAATATTCACCAAGTGGGATATAATGGTATACTATTATCAATAATAATAGTGATAACTAATGAAATTTTCAAAATGAACATTAAAGAGAACTCTTTATCAGATATCTAACTTTGTAGACTCAGTCAGAAGAACATAAGCCAAAGTGCAAAACCCACATTTAAAAAGTCAGGTATGGAACAATATGCTAAAAATCTCAATGTTGGGGAGGTAGCAGGCAAGTTTCTAGGATTCACTGGCCAACCTGCCTGCCCTATTTGGCATTACATGGCCCATACTGAAGGCTACTTCAAGTTATTTAAATAGCAATTCTAAACCCACAAGTATAATTTTGTGAATCTACCCTGAAGAAATACTGGTATATGTGCACAAATATGTATGTACAGCACCTCTGAAGGCAACACTGATGTTTTTACAAAGCTTAAGACTGTTTATTCATGATATCTGTCTGCGGGTGCTAATGAAGATTAAGAATCACAGATATAAAGCAGAATGGCAGTTTTGAGTGGCTGGGTAATGGAGAGCAATGGGAAGTATAAAGGAGTACAAAGTGAATATAGAAAGATTCTGTTAGGTACAACAGAGAAGTTCTGTAGATGGATGGTGATGGTTACTGCACATCGTAGAGTATTCCTAATGCAAAGAACTCTGTGTTTAAAATAACAGCTGGAATGGTAAACTGTGTACATATTACCCCAGAAAGAAAGTGTCGTTCTAAGTGGATATAGAGAGTAAATCTTCAATGCATGTTTAAGGGGAAAGAATATATTATAAATGATAAAGTATTATCCAATTTTCTTCAATTTTTTAATGTTGAGATATATACATGACAAGAATGTATGTACCTTTGACCATGTGTGAAACTATGGAGTAGGAAGCAGGGTGAGTTTTATGTTTTCTCCACAACCCTACTTCAGTCATGGTAATATTCATATATACCTGTGTTAATTTCAAAAAGCAAACATAATCCTAAAATAGGTAGCTCTAAAAACTCACTTTTGTAATGATAACCTCTTGCTTCTGGCCAAGCCGATGGCATCTGTCAAAGCACTGATCTTCTGCAGCAGGGTTCCAGGCCTAGGGAGATGACCATATGATTACTGCTCTGCGCCAGTCATTCATCTCAGTATGCTGTATTCATTTTTTTCCAATTGAATTCGAACACAGATTACAAATGTACCTGGAAGAAAGCTATTTCCCAATCACTATGAAAACAGGTAGTCTTTTCCCCATCTACTGCATTCCATTAACTTAAGCAGTAGTTTAGCATCTTATTGTGAAAGAGACGGTAGACTGCTTGTTCATCCCAGCTGCCTGGCTAGCTTAGTCCCGAAATAACCACACAGAAATTGTATTAATTAAATCACTGCTTGGCCCATTAGCTCTAACCTCTTACTGGCTAACTCTCACATCTTGATTTACCCATTTCTATTAATCTGTATATTGCCACGTGGCAATGGCTTACCGGGAAAGATTGAGCATGTCTGACTCTGGTGGTTCCATGGCAGCTCTCTGACCCTGCCTTCTTCCTCCTGCATTCTGTTTAATTTTCCCCACCTACCTAAATTCTGCACTATCAACTAGGCCAAGGCAGTTTATTAACCAATGAAAGCAACACAATTGACAGAAGGACCTCCTACACCATCTTATCTGAAATGTTTAAGGCCCGTGTGTTTTAATATTCAATTTTTCAGATTTTTCAGAATGTTTGCATAGATCCATAAACCAAAAACCCAAAGTCCAAAAACGTTCTTAAGTTTGAGTCAGTCCTCGAACAGATCCAAGTTTAGAGCATCTCAAAAAGGGATGTTCAACTTGTGCCCAACAAAGGCCTGACAGGCATGGCAGCAGCAACATAATGATCTGCCAGCTGATCAGAACACCTTGTGATTTTATACATTCTCTCAGATAGCTTAAATGGCCACCATATGAAAAAGTGTCTTTGCAGGTTTTCTTTTCCCACTGATGAAACACAAATACAAAAAAGTTTCAAGGGTAGTCAAAAGTTCTAAAAGCTCTCAGACTTGTGGATGCAAACATATGTATGTAGAATCACCTGAACTTCAAAACTGAAACATAAAAGTGCATGAGTTCTCTCTAAGGCTGAAAAAAATGATGAAATAAAGCAATAAGAACACCCAGGTACAGAGTTCTTCAGTAGCAGCCAAATGGCTTCAAAATGATAGAGGTAGTCATGTTGGTGAGACTTTATGGGTATAGCTTCTGACATGCTAATATGTATGAGGAAAGACCAAGAGGTCCCAACCAGACACAAAGGACTACAGTACTTTGTATTCTGAGAGTGGGAAAAATAGTCTTCCTCAGGGAAGAGCACAGCAACGGATTATCTAGTACCAAACTGTAATCCCTGAAAACACACACCCAAATGACATTATACAGACTGAGAAGATTGTATTTATGCACTTAGGAATATACACATACATATATGTTTATAAAAAATTAATGAAGTAGGCCATGAATTGAAAAGAGATGATGAAAAAAGAGATGATGAAAAAACATGAGAAGGTTTAGAGGAAGGAAAGGGAAAGAAGCAATGATATTATATATAATATATTAAAATACATATCATAATTATCATATATAATTATATATGATATCACTGATATAATCATAATTATATATAATTATGTGATGTGTATAATTTATGTATTATATATAATATATATTATAATCTCAAAAAAAAGACATTGCTGTCAAGATAACCAGTATATTGCTCCTCACAGTGGCACAAACCCTTGATTCCAACACTTTAGAGGTAGAGACAGGCAGCTCTCTATGAGTTCAAGACCCATAGAGCAAGCCCCACCCTGTGTCAAAATAAAAAGATTAAATTTGGTGACTGGAGAGATAGGTCAATGGTTGAAGTGCTTGCTGCTCTTTCAGATGATTGGAATGCAGTTTTCAACACCCCATTCAGACATTCCAAAACCACCATTAAGTCCAGCTCCAGAGTATCTGAAGCTTCCTACCTGGATTCCTCAGGTACCTGCTATGCACACTTAAGACAAACACACATAAATATAAATAATAAAAGTTACAAAAAAGTTAAATTTGAAGATTGTTAAAAATGAAAGCAAGAGCTAGGAATGGCTCAGTGGTATGAGAACTTGCTGTGGAAACATGAGGACCTGGGTTGAAATCCCCAGCATCCACAGAGAAGCTGAGCATGACTCGGAGTGATGTGGGAGTGTCATATATCAATCTATTGATTTCATTGGATAAGCAATAAATAAACTGCTTGGCCCAATTGGTTAGAACATAGGTGGGAGGAGTAAACAGAATAGTATGCTGACAGGAAGAGGAAGCGAGCTCAGAGAACGCACGCAGCTCCGCTCAGAGACAGCAGCCTCCTGTCTAGCGGGCAGACAGGATGGCCCAGCTCTCTGAGGCACACACGCGACGAAGCTCCGACTCAAGATGGATGTAGCGGTGTTTAAAGGAAAAAAAAAAAATGAAAAAAAAAGAAAAAGAGAAGTTGGTTGTGGTAGTGCACGCCTTTAATCCCAACACTTGGGATGCAGAGGGAGATTCACCTCTGTGACTTCAAAGTGTGGTAGCACACGCCTTTAATCCCAGTGCCTAGAAGGCAGAGACAAACAGTTCTCTGTGAGTTCAAGGTGTAGTAGCAAACGCCTTTAATCCCAGTGCCTGGGAGGCAGAGACAGGCGGATCTCTGAGAGTTCAAGAACAGCCTGGTCTACAGTGTCCAGGTCAAAGATATACACTTAAAAAGCTAAAAGTAAAAATAAACGAAATAGAGGTTAAAACAAAGCTGTACAAAGATGGAAAATACACAGAGAATGTTGATACTGTATGCTATTATGCTCTGTTTGAATTGTTTGAATGCTGAGAAAGGAGCAAGAGCTGCTAAAAGATATTTGATTATAAATGCTGCTAAACTAACCCAACACAGATATTGTGAAAATGCCTTGACTTTGGAATTTGGATCTAAGGACAAAATACTTTGGAAAGGAGTTTCTTGTTTTGTTTTCACAGAGGATGAGACCCTGTTCATTTCTTCTATTCCGATATGGTATGATGGACCACGCCCTCCTGAAGGGTTGCTGTGAACGCCTTCAGAAAACTGCTTCGCTCAACTGCCAACTGAGATGAAACTAGCACACAGGTTATACCATGAAAGACCTAATTAACGACGCCCCCATTCAGCAGGAAGCAGTTTGGAGAGATAACTGCGCCCATGTTCCCAAATATTGCTTTTACATTTAAAGGGGGATATGATATAGGTATGAATAATTTACATTGATATGGATTTTGCTTTAGTGATTTAGATTTAAGGTCAATTTTGTTATATGTATTTCTGCTCTTGATTAGGTGTAGTGATTGTGTAGTTCATGTAAAAATTTAATGTATATAGGTTGTTAATAGATAATCATAATAGTCAAGTTTGTAGTCATGTTAGTTACGATTTTCTAGATGTACATAGATATATTTTAGATAGGCATTCTTCATATCTTTCAAAAATTACAGAATAGGACATTTAATGTTTTAATAACTTAGGGCTTTTCATGACAATGAGACACGTCTGCTCCTGGCAGCACCAATCTACTTTAAGAGGAAGATGGGCATCGAAGAGGATCCTTATGGAGATTGATAGCCATTTGGGCAAGAAACTGCTCTTGCCTGGACTATTGCATAAACTGGACACAGAGAACCTGCAGAGAGAGGACTACTGAACTTGCCTAAAGGTGAGATGACCTTTCGGGGTTCCTGATTCATGAAAGAGTCTGCAAGACATTCTTCAGGACAAGCAGATAGTGACTGCCTTTGAAATTTCCTGCTTTGTGGAATGTCTGCTGAAAACTATGGGCCTGTAGGCCGAAGATGGATGCCCCAACGGTACAGAGGAACTTTGGGTGACTGTCCAGGCAGCAAGATGTCTCTGTCATTTCTAGAGTTTGAATGTTGCTGTTAAAGTTAAAGCTTTTCTTTTTTGTTTAAACAGAAAAAGGGGAAGTGATGTGGGAGTGTCATATATCAATCTATTGATTTCATTGGATAAGCAATAAATAAACTGCTTGGCCCAATTGGTTAGAACATAGGTGGGAGGAGTAAACAGAATAGTATGCTGACAGGAAGAGGAAGCGAGCTCAGAGAACGCACGCAGCTCCGCTCAGAGATGCCAGACGCTCCTGTCTAGCGGGCGGACAGGATGGCCCAGCTTTCTGAGGCATGCTCACGATGAAGCTCCGACTCAAGATGGATGTAGGCTAGAATCTTCCTGGTAAGCGCACCTCAGGGTGCTACATAGATGATAAGAAATGGGTTAAGAGGTTGAAGTTAATGGGCCCAGCAGTGTTTAAATGAATGCAGTTTGTGTGTTGTTATTTCGGGCATAAGCTAGCCAGGCGACCGGGGTGTTGGGGACACAACCCCGACGCCCCAATTTCAACATCGGAGTGCCTGGATCAATATTGGGGGACAGAGACAAGTAGATTCTAGCTCACTGGTCAGCAAGCCTGGACAAAATGCAACTTTCAGGTTCAATGACAGATCCCATCTTGAGAGAGTAACATGGAGAGCAGTAAGAAAAAGACAGCCAACATCATTCCCTGGTCTACTCACTTACACAGGCACATACCAAAACACATGACACATAAACCTGAAAACAGTATTTGGGGGTAAAGGAACACAGTAAGTACTAGCTGAAAATAGAAACAAACATGTAGATGAGGTCATGTTTAAGGTATTATTTTCTTCTAAATTCCCTGGGGACTAAGAAAAAAAATACTTTTTCTGTCAATTTGCTGATGACTTAAGTAATATATTTTCCATATAGGAGTTTGATTTCAGGATATATCAGCTAAAATTTTCTAAAAACTTTATGAATTACTTGTATTTCACAGATATTTTTAAGTTATTATACCAAGAGATGAAATCAATTTTTCCTATTGCCTGTATTTTATTTTAGGAACAATAATAAGCTGGAAATACAAATGTAGTTTAAAAAAAGAGATCTAAATTATCTCACAATATAAATCATACAGCACTCATTCTCACACGTAATGATTAAGGAGGTAACTCATGATGTCCATTTAAATATTACTCCAACATTTAGAGAATGCTCTATGAATAGGTAAAAAGTTTTCAAGTTTTCGTTGTTGAATCTTATTTTTCTGGGGGTTAGCTTTTGCTTTTAAGTTAGAAATGACATTGGAAAGTGTGGCAGGTCCAGTAAAAATCAATCTACTACAAAAGTTATAAAACATTGTGACACTGTTTGTAAACCATAACTTCACTGGCCAACTTAAGAAAAACAATTTTACACTCTGTTTTAAAAATAAACTTTTGTTGTTTTGTTGATTTTTTTTGTTTTTGTTTGTTTTTTTTTTTCTTTTTCAAAACATTTTAACTTTGGATTTGACCACAGCACTAAGGAAATATTCACCACTGCCACCCATAATTTGTACCCATGGAAGTGGGTACAACATGACTCTGGGAAGGTTATCCTCAAAAAGAAAACAGTTAAAAAAAAAAAGAAGTCATGACGCATGCATCAAGCTAGGAAGCCTTACCAGAATAACTAATATTCTTATCTTAGTAAAATGTCTACATGCTACCATTTTATAAATCTGCTATTTCAAGAAGCAAGCCAAAATCATAAATCATAAATATATCAATACATAGAAATTATACAGGACTGCCTGGCCCACATAGCATACCGAGCAAATTAGAAATTAAATCCAGTCTATGGTGCTTATATCTAAAGAGTTCATCCTGTACATTCTGAAAAATACACTCCTACATGTATGCAACCTCAGATTATTTGTCTTTGTGAGAAAAGTGCAGAGTAAATTGTGGCTCTCTTATCTCTACAGCCTGAATTATACAACCACTATCAGCTAGTAAAACTTACCCAGAACATGTTGATGGACAGCTGAACCTGAATCAGCTAGAATACATGTATAAAATATACATTTTAAGTCTCCTCCAGGAACTCCTAAGTCTCAGAAGAGAGAGGTTTAAAACTGCATTTGACCTAATGTTTAGGCAAGTTAGAGGCAGCACCACAATAGGAGCCACTATGTCTGATTCATAGCCAGATTCCCAATGTCGCTATCATACAACACTAAGTGAGAACTTATTAATTTGCTACTTACTGAATCTTAAAAGCACTTTCACAGGCATGTTTTATGTATTCAGAAGAGAAGAAATGTACAGACTAGTACTTAAGAATGCAGAATCTGACTTACAGAGTACTGTATGATACTGGGAACATTGTTTAATTCTGTTTACTTTTCTGTGCACCAGTTTCCTCAACTGCAAATAAGGATAATGTTACCTTTATCACAATTTATTGTAACTATAAAGGCATCTACCAAACAGGTTTTGTTTCTTTTTCTTTCTTTTTGTATTTGTTTGGAGATGGAAGTGAGAAGAAATGCACAGACTAGTACTTAAGAACGCAGAATCTGACTTACAGAGTACTGTATGATACTGGGAACATTGTTTAATTCTGTTTACTTTTCTGTGCACCAGTTTCCTCAACTGCAAATAAGGATAATGTTACCTTTATCACAATTTATTGTAACTATAAAGGCATCTACCAAACAGGTTTTGTTTCTTTTTCTTTCTTTTTGTATTTGTTTGGAGATGGAAGTGGGGGATAACATTTTGCAAAGTCTGTATAAGTACTTACTGGATCCATTAAGAACACCCGAGAAGCTGCACAAAGATTCAAGCCAACTCCACCTGCTTTTAAGGACAGCAGCATTATGGTGGGAGATCCTGCTTCTGTATTTTGAAAACACTGAATTGATTCAGCTCTTTTCTTTTGAGTCATGGAACCATCTAAACGAGTAAACATGAATCCTGAGGCTCTAATGGGGAAAAAAGAACAGATAGGTAATACTATACTATAAAAAGTATGAAATAGTGAACATTTTAGTTACACCAGATTCTTCCCTAATTAAATCAATGTGGTAAAAGGCCAGTCAAACCCAAGTGCTTTCCCAGGGACTACACTTTCATTCCTTCCTTCATTTCTCAATAAAGCAATACTATGCATCTAGCCATCTATCAAATACTAAGTCAATTACTTCCTGATTAATTCGGGACTTAATAGATTATATACAGGAGAAGTTTTGTGGTTACATTAAATATCATTTAAAAAAGATGAAATGACTAAACCTGGTAAAACATTAAAACCTTGATTTTACACATGAGCAAAATCCTCCTATGTGAAGTATAAAACACTTAAACTTACTTAAGTGGTGTTTCTATTAAAGACAGGAAAGTGGTAAACTGAGAAACAACCAAACTTTTTATGTTGGGGTTCTTTGTCCGTAATTCAATCAAAGCATGCATTAGAGCATTGATCTAGAAAAAAAAATATTGTATCCATTAGATATTGTATCTCAATCGGTAAGATAAGTCCAAATATTGTAGTTTTTAAAATTTATTAGCAAACACTAATTTTAATTAGGTTCACATAATACAGCATTCACTGAATGAATTCCAACATGAAAGGGTTTTTATATACTTTAACTAAAAGGCAAAAGTAAAAGAATAGAGACTGAAAAAAATACCATAATAATCCAAATCCCTTTCTTTTCTAACTTAAGTTTAACACAAAATATAAACACAAGTCAGTAGCAACAAAATAATATCCAACGACAGGCTTAAAGCAGAATTAGAATAACTATTTTAATTATATGATATTCCCTCATTAAATATGAAATAACAGAACATTTGCACACGGGTACTTTACCTTTGAACTGGACGTCCATTCCATATTGGATTTTTTCTCACTGTCACATGCTGATTCTTCTGGAGGACATTCCAATAAATTATCTCCGTGTATATTATTTCTGCATAAAGGGCATTTAGCATGTGGCTATACACAAAAGAACAAAGAGTGAACCACACTTGTCATAAGGATAGAGATACAATTTTTCTAAATTTTCTGTATTGTATAGAAAGTTCTACATTCCTTATGGTTAATTTTATTCAGGCTTTTTGTCACATACGTCTGCTTGGGATCAACCTGTACCTGAACTCCAAACATACAAACATGTCTTCTTGTTGTAAGAGACATATATAAAGGACAGAGCAAAAGAGTGCCATCCTGACTAATGGCAGAAGCTCAGAGCACTGATTATCATTTGCTGCAAATAAAATGGGATGAATAATTTCTTGAACATAACTATAATACAGTAAACACGCATGCAGTTCTCCAAAAGAAAAAGTCCTTAATTCAGTGGTTCTCAGTCTGTGGGTCGTGATATGTTTGGCATATCAGATATTTATATTACAATTCACAACACTACCAAAATTACAGTTTTAAAGTAACAGCGAAATAATGTTATGGTTGGGGTCACCATAACATATGGAACTGTATTAAAGGGTTGCACCATTAAAGGTTGAGAACCACTGTAAGAGTTTATAAAACTAGTTTACAAACTGGGGACATCCCCCTGGGCACCTGGGAGCCCCTCTAGGTTCAGGTCTCTTGCCTACCCTAAGCTGGATCCCTTAATTAAGATATATGCTTCCCTGCTCCCATATCCACCCTTCCTTTATCCCAACCATCCCAATTCCCCAAGTTCCCCCCATCCTCCCCTTCTCACATTTCTCTCCCCATCTCCCCTTACCCCTATCCCACCCCTCCCCCAAGATCCCAATTTTTGCTCGGCAATCTTGTCTACTTTCCATATCCAAGAGGATGACTACATGTTTTTCTTTGGGTTCACCTTCTTATTTAGCTTCTTTAGAATCACAAATTATAGACTCAATGTCATTTATTTATGGCTAGAAACCAATTAAGAGTGAGTACATTCCATGTTCATCTTTTTGGGTCTGGGACACCTCCCTCAGGATAGTGTTTTCTATTTCCATCCATTTGCATGCAAAATTCGAGAAATTGTTTTTACCGCTGAGTAGTACTCTAAAGTGTATATATTCCACACTTTCTTCATCCATTCTTCCATTGAAGGACATCTAGGTTGTTTCCAGGTTCTGGCTATTACAGCTGAGGATAAGGAACCTGAAATGGCCCTATCCTATAACCACACTGATGAATATCTTGCATAACACCATAAAACCTTCATCAGGCGATGGATGGAGATAGAGACAGAGACCCACACTGGAGCACCGGAATAAGCTCCCAAGGTCCCAATGAGGAGCAGAAGGAGGGAGAACATGAGCAAGGAAGTCGGGACTGTGAGGGGTGCACCCACACACTGAGACAGAGGGACTGATCTATTGGGAGCTCACCAAGGCCAGCTGGACTGGAACTGAAAAAGCATGGGATAAAACCGAACCCTCTGAACAATGAGGACTGATAAGAAGCCAAAGACAATGGCACTGGGGTTTGATCCTACTTCATGTTCTGGCTTTGTGGGAGCCTAGCCAGTTTGGATGCTCACCTTCCTAGACCTAGATGGAGGTGGGAGGACCTTGGACTTTCCACAGGGCAGGGAACCCTGACTGCTCCTTGGACTGGAGAGGGAGGAGGAGAGGAGTGGGGGGAGAGGGAGAAGGGTGGGAGGAAGGGGAGGAAAATGGGAGGCTGGGAGGAGGCGGAATTTTTTTTTTTATTTTTTAATAAAAAAAAAAAAAACTAGTTTACAAAGCTTGAAAACGCCATAGTACTAAAATGCTACAAGTACACTCAAAGCAAGATCTAATAAAATGAGATTACATCTTAACTAGATACTCAAAATCACTACAAATCAAAAAGATACAAAAATTTATACATTAAAAATCTATTTAAAGAACCACCTTTCAGAAGGAGAAGATAAATGACTAGGGGGAAAAGTAAGTACGAGTAGTAGTTTATACAGACAGCTATGTTTACTTCTTAATCAAGCTTAAAGTGGTAATTTGTGCATTTTTCCAAATGCATGGTATACATCAATTTGAAAAACTTTTAATTTGCATTAGCTGAAAGATTGCTTAAGGTGTCATTCAGTTTCCAACACTGTCCTCAAAAAAATCTAGCCCTATTTTGTTCAACAGGGCAAAGAGCTGTATGTGTCAATCAGATCCCTGAGACAGGTCCCTAAGCCAGGTTAGGGTGATCACCAGATTTTGAAATTAGTTTAAAAAAAAATATAACAAATAGTTTACTTTAAATTAAAGTAAACATGTTACTTTCTACTTTTTAAAATGTATGGCTACTATAAAACTTAAATTCACTATCTCATTTTATTAATGTATTTAATTGAACACAAGGATCTGAAATTTACTGACTAAATGGTAGTACCCCCAAAAAGTAATGACTTTTAATTTATGATAAATACATCACCTATTACAACATAAATAATTAACTGTGAAAGGTGCAATATTAAACTCAAATTAGAACACATTATCATTCCCTGACCTAGGTTGGGTTTTCATCACACCAAAGAAAGCTGTATCACTCTATCAAACACTGACTCCATACTGAACAAAAAACTCACCTGCTCACTCTGAATGACCTGGCAAATACAAGGTTTACAAAACACATGTGCACAATGTGTTATCACAGGAAATGTTAATGAATCCAGGCAAATTGCACATTCTTCATCTGAACCAGAGCTCAGAATTAACCTCATCTTCCTTATTAACATCTTTCTCAGTTCTTCAGGTGTATCATTTCCTAGAAGAAAAAAAAAAGAAGCTTAAAAATTCATGTAGAACAAACTTTGTAATGTAAGTAGAATAGTTCCTCTTATTTTCTTTCTTTTTCTTTTTTTTTTTTTTAATACAGGGTTTTTCTGTAGCTTTGGGGCCTATCCTGAAACTAGCTCTTGTAGACTAGGCTAACCTCGAACTCACAGATATCTCTACAGAGGCCTACCTCTGCCTCCTGAGTACTGGGATTAAAGGTGTGTGCCATCACTGCCTGGCCTAGTTTCTCTTATATAAAGAACTTTGCTTAATTGTCTTTAATCTTTATTCTAGCATTTGCAAAACATGTCATATATTTGGAATTTTAAGAAAAATTCAGAAGATGCAATCTCACATCACAAAAGCATAAAATAGTATCTGATACACTAGCAACATATGAGAAAGAACCAGTTTGAATAATCTGGAAATCCTGCAAAGACATCACACTTCCTTTCATTCATAAAAAAATTTTTGGAGGCAGAAAGAAGACTGAGCAGGTAAAGACATCTGCCACCATGCTTGACAACATGAACTCAATCCCAGGACCCACAAGGTATAGAAAGAACCGATTCTTGCAAGTTGTCCTCTGACCTCCATATATGCATCCATGCACCCATGCATATTCATATACAAACACATAAAATAAAGATGTAATTTTTAAAAATCTTAATTAAAGCAAGGCATAGCAAAGTAACAGACCAAATTCAAGTCATATAAAAATCTGCCTTCTCAGTGAAATATTTAGCAAATGTAATGTTATGAACATTTTCTTACCAGAGGAACCACTCGAAGATATGCCATTTGTAAGAAGATGAGTATGACAACAAATCTGCCTCAGTCTAAGCAGAAGACCCAAGACATCTGCATAGTGCGCAAGGACAGTACCTTCAGTAAAATACCTAGAGATAAAATGCCAAACATTGTCAGTATGTCTAAATGAGGACAGAATCAAAAACCACCCCATCTTTTATGAAACCAAGAAAAAAAATCAGCTATGAAAATATCAATAAGCATTGACTACATTCCTCAGCTGTTTCTTCAAAGTAAGAGGTGTATGCACAATGAGAAGAAATTAGTACCTCTCATGTGAAAACAGAAATAGGGTGTATGCATGGTGACTGAACTTTCTAGTACAATTTACACACAAACACACACACACACACACACACACACACACACACACAGGAAGGGAGGCTGTAGCACAATCCTCAATTTTATAAGCAATTATAATGCTTTCTGATCTCTGTTGTATAAACATCAATAAAACCTAGAAGGATTCACACTAATCTTATGAATAAAAAAAAACTGGGTATTGTTTCATGGCCTAGGACATAGCTAGAACCTTTATGTATCTGGACAAACAGCTATTCCAGAAAAAACTCAAGATAATCAAATATTGAATACCAGCATAGCACAAAGGAGGCAGTAAAAGAAAACTCAATGGAAAAAATTACAACCACAGAAAAAATAAAAATTAGGACT
Source organism: Microtus obscurus (assembly GCA_963919715.1). NCBI lineage: Eukaryota > Metazoa > Chordata > Mammalia > Rodentia > Cricetidae > Microtus > Microtus obscurus. The sequence goes on along the minus strand of CAWTZC010000310.1, from coordinate 961,711 downwards.
GTGAGCAACACCATGATTTACGATCATCAATGGAACAAGTCCCAGAAAACAATATGAGTTCATGGCAAAGGTAAAGAGATTTTACAAGATGTAGTATGTCAACACCAGAGATCCAAGACAAACGTGATTATAACAAAGAAAAGGAAGAGTCACACTATGTCTTAGTTAGGGTTTCCATTGCTGTGAAGAGAATCTATGAATATTTAATTGGGGCTGACTTACAGTTCAGAGGTTTAGTCTATTTTTGTGGCAGAAAGCATGGTGGAATGCAGGCAGACAGTGCTGGAAAGGTAGCTGAGAGTTCTATATTTGGATCAGCAGACAAAAGGAAGAGAGTGCAACACTGGGCTGGTGTAGGAGGTTCTTCTGTTTATGTGTTGCTTTCATTGGTTGAATAAAAAGACTGCCTTGACCTTTTGATAGGGCAGAACTTAGATAGGTGGAGTAGACCAAACTAAATGCTGGAAAGAAGGGCAGTGTGGCTGACGCCATGGATCTCCTGCCTGGGACGGATGCTGGTAAACCATGGGCAGGTGACAATACACAGATTAAGGAAAATGGGCTAAATTAAGATGTAAAAATTAGCCAATAAAAAGTTATATCTAATGGGCCAGACAGTGTTTTTATGAATACAATTTCTGTGTGATTATTTCGGGTGTAAGCTAGCCAGGCAGGACAGAACAAAGGGATCCCTCTCCCCATTCAACACTGGACCTGGCTTGAGCATCTGAGACCTCAATGCCTACCTCCACAGTGATACACTTCCTCCAGCAAGGCCACATCTACTCCAACAAAGCCACACCACCCTACTGCCTATGGGGGCATTTTTAATTCAAATCATGACACATTAAACCTATTGACAAAGACATATGAAAGGAAAGGGACTGAGAAAACAAAAATTAGTTATGAAGAATCATAAATAAATCAATACCAATAAAGGGTAGATGAAAGACATTTAAAGGACACAGAAAATAAAACAAAAAACTAAAAATAGAGCAAAAAGAGTTTTTAAAGGTATGTGCAAGGTAGAGTACATACATAGAATCCAAAGATTTAAATGGTGCTATTATTCAACTTGAACTTCCTTCCAGTTAACTCCTGCAAAAGCCCCATTCCTCTCTCTCCAAACTTCACCCTCTCAGAGAATCCCCAACAAAGAAAAAACAACCACCAAAAAGCCCAGTTCTGTATTCTTGGTGACTGTTGCTTTGATATACCTTAATATCAATGGACTCAAGTCACCTATAAAAAGACACAGGCTAAGAGAATGGATATAAAAATGGGATCCATCCTTTTGCTGCATATAAGAAACACATCTCGACCTCAAAGACAGACTTACCTCAGAGTAAAGGGTTGGAAAAAGAAAATTAGACAATCAAATGGCCCTAAGAAACAAGACGATGTAGCTATTGAAATTAAAATCAATCGAAAGAGGTAGAAAAGGAACGCCATACTCATCACAGGAAAAATTCATTAAGAAGACATCTGAATACTGAACATCTATCTCCCAAATACAGGAGCACCCACATTTGTAAAAGAAACATTACTAAATCTTAAATCACACATCAAACCCTACACACTAATATTAGAAGACTTTCACACCCCACTCTCACCACTGGACAGGACTGCCAGAAAGGAACTTAACAGAGAAATAATAGAACAGATGGAATGACTCAAATGGACTTAACTATAGAACATTTTACGCAAACACAAAATAATATAACTTCTTCTCAGCACCTCATGGAACCTTCTCTAAAATTGACCACCTACTCAGTTAACAAAGCAAACATCAACAGATATAAAAAATTTGGAATAACACCCTGTATCTCATTGGATCACCATGGTTTAAAGTTAGAAGTCAACAAAAACACTGATTTAAGAAAGCCCATAAACACATGGAAATTAAACAGTGCTTAATTGAACCACCCTTTGGTCAAGGAAGAAATAAAGAAAGGAATTAAAGACTTCCTAGAATTCAATGAAAATGAAGGCAAACGTACCCAAACCTATGGGACACTATGAAAGCAGAGGAAAGTTCATAGCAGAGGAAAGTTCATAGCACTAAGTGCCCACATAAAGAAATCCCACACTAACAACATAACAGCACACCTGAAAGGTCTAGAACAAAAATATGCAGACTCACCCAGGAGGAGTAGATTAACAGGAACTAATCAAATTGTGGGGTGAAATCAATTAAATAGAAACAAAGAAAACATTACAAAGAAACTATTAAAAAGGAGCTAGATCTTTAAGTATAATCAACAAGATACACAAACCCTTATCCAAGCCGGGCAGTGGTGGCGCACGCCTTTAATCCCAGCACTCGGGAGGCAGAGGCAGGCAGATCTCTGTGAGTTTGAGTCCAGCCTGGTCTACAAAGGGAGTTCCAGGACAGGCTCCAAAGCTACAGAGAAACCCTGTCTCGAAAAACCAAAAAAAGAAAAGAAAAAAAAAACCCTTATTCAAACTAATCAAAAGGCAGAGAGAGAACACCCCAATTAACAAAATCAGAAATGAAAAGGGGGACATAACAACAGACACTGTGGAAATTCAGAGAATCATTATGTCATACTTCAAAAACGTGTATTAAACAAAATAGGAAAATCTAAAAGAAATGTATGATTTTTCTGGATAGTTACCACATAACAAAATTAAATAAAGGACAGATGAGAAATTTAAATGCACCTATTACCCCTAAAGATATAGAAGCATTCATCAAATGTCTCCCAACCAAAAAAAGGCCAGGGTCCTATGGTTTCAGTGAAGAATTCTACTGGAACTTCAAGGAAGAGCTAATACATATATTCCTCAAATTGTTCCACACAAATAGAAACAGAAGGAACATTGCCAAACTCTTTTTATGAGGCTATAGTTACCTTGAAACCCAAACTACACAAAGACTCAACTACGAAAGAGAACTACAGACTATTTTCCTCATAACCGTTGATGTAAAAATACTCAATAAAATCCTGGCAAACTGATTCCAAGATCAAAAAAAAAAAAAAAAATCATCTACAATGATCAAGTTGGCTTTATCCCAGAAATGCAGGGAAAGTTCAACATGTAAAAATCTAACAATGTAATCCACCATATAAACAAACTGAAAGAAAAAAAATGATCATTTTATTAGATGCCGAAAAATCATTAGGTAAAATCCAATGCCCCTTCATGATAAAGGTCTTGGAGAGACCAGGGATAAAGGAATGTATCTAAACATTATAAAAGCAATATACAACAAGCTGACAGCCAACATCAAATTAAATGGATAGAAACTCAAGCAATTGTACTAAACTCAGGAACAAGAAAAGGCTGTTCACTCTCTCAATATAGTACTTGAAGTTCTAGCTGAGCAATAAGACAACAAAAGGAGATAAAGGCAATACAAAATGAAAAGGAAGAAGTCAAACTTTCACTATTTGCAGATGATATGATATACATAAGCGATCCCAAAATTCCATGAGGGAACTTCTACTGCTGATAAACACTTTCAGTAATGTGGCAGGATACAAGATCCATTCAAATAAATAAATAAATAGATTGGAGCCCTCCTACATACAATAGACAAAAAGGCCAAGAACGAAACTAGAGAAACATTACCATTTACATTAGCTACAAATAACATAAAATATCTTGGGGTAACACCAACCAAAGATGTGAGAGAACTGTTTTACAAGAACTTTGTCTTTCAAGAAGGAAACTGAAGAAGATATCAGAAAATGGAAAGATTTTCCATGCTCTTGTATGGGTAGGATCAACATAATAAAAATGGCAATACTACCAAAAGCTATCTATAGATTCAATGCAATCCCTATCAAAATTCCCAGCACCTCACAGACCTTGAAAGAACAATATTCAACTTTATATACAAAAAGCAAATAACCCAGGACAGCCAAAATATTTCTGTACAATAAAGTAACTTCTGGAGGCATGACCATTCCTGACATCAAGTTCTATTATAGAGTTACAGTAATGAAGACAGCTTGGTAATTGGCATAAAAACAGACAGGTGGACCAATGGAATCAAATGGAAGGCCATGATATTAAAACAATCACAAATGAACACCTGATTTTTGAAAAAGAGCCTAAAATTATACAATGGAAAAAAGAAAACATCCTCAACAAATGGTGCTGGCATAACTGGCAATAGGTAGTAGGTAGAAGAATGCAAATAGATCCATATCTATCCTTATGCACAAAACTCAAGTCCAAATGGATCAAAGACAGCAAGATAAATACCAGTCACACTGAATCTTATAGAAAAGAAAATGAGAAGTAGACTTGAACACATGGGCACAGGAGACCACTTCCTACACAATAATACAATACCAGTAGTACAGACACTGAAAGCAACAATAAATAAATGGCACCTTCTGAAACTGAGAAACCTCTGTAAAGCAAAGGACACAGCCAATAAGACGAAATGACAGCCTACTGAATGGGAAAAGATCTTTACCAACCCCACATCAGACAGAGGACTGATCTCCAAAATATATAAAGAATTCAAGATATTAGACAGCAAAATTCCAAATAATCCAACTAAATAATAGAGTATATGTCTAAACAGAATTTGCAACAGAAGAATCTCAAATGGCTGAAAAACATTTGAGGAACTATTCAACATACTTAGCCATCAGGGAAATGCAAATCAAAACAATTCTGAGATACCATATTACACCAGTCAGAATGACTAAGTTCAAAAACAGCAATGATATCTTATGATGGAGAGTATGCAGAGTAAGAGGTATACTCTTCCACTACTGGTAGGAGTGCAAAATTGTACAGCCACTTTGGAAATCAATATGGTGATTTCTCAGAAAATTGGGAATTAACCTACCTCAAGACCTAGCAATACCACACTTGGGCACATAACCAAAGGATGCGCAATAATACTACAAGGACAAACAAAACCTCCCAAAGTAAGTTGTGGTTCAGGAGTATGTCAAAGAGAAAACAAGTATGGAACTGAGCTGGAAGCATGCTGCCCTTTGTCTACTCCCATGACACTCAGAAATGGAAGTGAGCAAGCTCTTCATCAGTGACAGAAATCAATATAAGCTTTAGTTTTTTGCAAGCCCAAGAAATTAATTACATGATGAATTACACTATTATTTCATTCATTTCAACTACTTTTTAAAAGAAAAATTTAAAGTCACAGGAGGAAAATAGTTGTCAATACATTTCAGATTTTATAGCTAAAATGTCTAAAAAACTGTAATTCAGCTAATAAGAAGCTAAGAAAGAAAGAAAGAAAAAAACAAAAATTTAACATGGCAATCTGTATCCATACCTTCCAATGATAGCTTTGCCTTCATTTTTAACAGACTGATAAATCTTTCTCTCTTCTTCTGAAAGTGAAACATGCTGAATAAATACTTTCCTTTCTGGTAATTCCAAAACAGATTTCCCCTTAATTTTGCTTGTCTTTGTTCTTCGAAGTGTAATACTTTTAATTAAGGACTGTAAACGTCTAGTCAAAGTAAAAGAAAAAAAAGTAATTATATAACTATCTCTAAATCAGTTGAGCAAAAAAGAACAGAAAACAAGAATTTATTGATTTATAATTTTAATAAATTAAACGTTTTTAATCCTTTACTTAGGCTTTTATTCAGAAGAATATTTTACAAATAAAAAATTATTACAAAAAAGTACTGAAATTGTACCAACATAATACTAATAATCCTATATCATGTACTTACTTTCCAAAGCTGTTCTGGCTTTGTTGTCATCATTGACACTCTTATTCCTCAACTACTTTCTTATCAATTATACCACTTAATGTACAATATGTGCATTCTTACTAAGCAGCTGCTATGAAGTCTAAGGTACTTATTAAATAGAGTGCAGATAGGAGTAAGTAAGATCCTATCTTCTGTTATCCAAAGTAATCCTGTTCTCATGAGTTAAAAAAAATCCCATCTAATGTAATATAAAAAGTACAGGTATAAAATGAAATCCAAATGAAGTTTTCATAAGTTAATGAATAACTGAAAAATAAAAGTATGCAAACTCAGAAGAGGGGAAAATGTCTTTCTTGGCTCTGTAATCTTGCTATTTTTTCCTCAGTGTCAAAATTTAAAAAAAAAAAGAGACCAGTTAGAATATTTCTCATAATAGTAAAATATACAATTTTTAACTGAGACTAAGTAGAGCATAAATAGTACTCAGGAATTGTGTGACCAGTTTTGACACCTAAGATAACAGTTTCAATTTTGAATCATTTTCACTTCAACTCATAATCAGAAACATTTTGATGGTATCTGCCCAAAACAGAAATAAATATTCAATACATATACATCGTATATCTTTACTTAGGGAATGTACTCTGGTGTTTTTCATAATTCTCTATTACGTCTCTATTTCTTTTTCCATGCTGACCACCACCCTTTATACTACGACACTACGACCCATCATTGAGTACCAGATCCTATTGAGAGGATCACTACTCTAGGAACAGGGCAGCCAAGTGTGTGGGAAAATACCCATCAGTGTTTTCGTTTCTTTCTCTGCCTTTATCTGTACCCACTCAAATCAACCACATGCGATGTTCATTAAATCTTGAGATCACTGTATGCTATATACTATATACCAAACAAAATACCTCTAAAAAAGCATTGTAAGTTATCAAAATATAATGCATAGTGAACCATCAAAGGACATAACTTTGTCTATCACTGTTAAATGTTTTTGTGATGGCTTTGGGGTAACAGTCACAAATAATGACAATATAAAGTTCTGCCTTTCCTTTCAGTTTTGCTAAGAGGGAAAAAGTGCACAGAACAGAAATCTTGTGTCTCCAGACACAAGTTACTAGGTTGTAAGAGGCAGTGACACTGATACTCATGTGTTTTGGAGACTAACGTTAAAAGTGAAATGAAAATGGTAATAGAAGTGGCAACTGTTTGCAATAACTGTAGCTACTATATCTGCTGTCACAAACTTACTTACCTAAGTCCTCCCTCATCTCCTGTTGTAACAGGACGTTGTATTGTTCTATGCCACCATTCTCTATCAATAAATGGTTTAAGTTTTAAAAAGGACAGTAGAGACCACAAGTCCTTTAAAGAATTTTGGATAGGAGTACCTAAAAAAAAAAAAAAAAAAAAAAAAAAAAAGAAAGAAAGAAAGAAAGAAAGAAAAGAAAAAACAGGAAACCATTATAACTCTTAAAAATTAAATTGATTTTGTGGTGCTAAGGATCACACATGCTAAGTAAGAACTCTACTACTGAGTTATAGCTCTTTAGGCAGAATATTCCCCTGGCCCAATGAGACAAAAGGTAGTTGAAATTGATCACCGCACTAGGCACACACTAACTCAGGTCATCGCATGGGTAATGTCGGACCACTGAGCCATCTCCTCAGTCTTGATTTCTTTTTCACATAATTTGGTGTTGGTGTATGTTGGTCCCTGCAAGCACCATGGCCAGCAGGAAAACAACCAGGGTGAGGTAAGAATGAAACTTGGGTCAGGAAGACTTAGCCAGTGTTGGGTCAAAACTTCTGGAGTCTGATACCAGGTGGTTTATTTTAGACAAATTTACATACAGTATAATTTTGGAAAACAGTTTCCTGATAACAACCATCCCACCCACACGTGCACAATGAAATTTAAAGAGTGAGTATATTGAAACTCTTTTACAAAATACATGTGACCATGAAGATGGGTTCTATAGCTTTAAGGACCTAGGATCTGGTGTGGTCTCTGAAAGAGATGGAGGTCAGCAGGCTATAAACCACATGTGACATCTCTAGTAAGGATGGTTCTTATTGGCTGAGAAACAAAGCTAAACAGAAAGGGCTAGAGAGGGAGAGTCTAGAATAAACATTCTGAGGGATTTAGGTGAGCTCTGGCTCTACAGAAAAGATCACCAGGTTATTTACAGCATCCACTCCCAACCATTTTGGTAGAAAACAGGTATTTATTTCTTCCATTGAGGAGACCACTCTGCTGATTAACAGCCCTAGTTTCTCCAATGCTTATGTATGAGCATTCATGCACCCTTCATCTTCTCATTTCTAAGTTTTTAAAGAAAAAAATAGTGGTCATAATGGACGCCATGGTAGAATGCATTGCCTTCATGCTAAGATAATTAATTGTAAGAATAGCTGAGAGAGGAACAAGAAAAGGGGATTATCCATGATACAAAGGTTTGTTACTTAATAAGATTTTTGTCTGTCTCTTTACGTAAATCATTAATTTGACCATCAAAATAGTACTGGAAAAAAATCAGACACAGTAAAGCAATGCATTTCAGGAAATTGTTGACAATTAAGATTATATTCGAGCAACAGCAAATAATCTTTAGTAGCACTATTTTGTAAAACTATGGTCATCAGTGGTATATAAAAACAGTAGCAAAGTTCGGATGTCAATTTTTTATCTGATCTTTTAATTCACTCAAATGCCCAGGAACCATATAAAGGCAGACATAGCAACGTGCATTTGTGAACTCAGGGATCCAACAACAAGGTGAGAGGCAGAGACAGGAGAATTCCTGGATGCTCACAGACCAGCTAACCTGGCATATGCTGTAAACTCTATATTAAGCAAAGAGACAGGTGAAGACTAACAACCAAGGTTGTCACCTAATCTACAATGTCCTCTAATCTAAACAAACACACGTAATTTAAAACAACAAAACAAAACATGAAATTGACCTCTTAGAGACTGAAAGAAAATAGTGGTTACCAGAGGCTGAGAAGAAAAGTGGAGGAGAAAGAATGGAAAAGATTCCTCAATGGTTATTAAGGTACAGCATGGCAAAAAAAAAATAAGTTCTGCTGTTATACTGCACAGTAGTAAGATTAACAATAGAAAAACAAATAATGCACTATACATATTCTAAAAGCTAGAAGAAATTACTTTGAATGCTTTTACTATAAAAATGAGGAAACATATAATTACCCTAATTTGAATATGATACAATGATCTATCATTATCACATTAAGGTTATGAATATATTTAGGCATCAATTTAAAAACTAATAAAAAAAAATGAGAGCTGCGAGGTAGCTCAGCAGATAAAGTGCTTGGACACAACTATGATGGAACTGGAGTTGGACCCACAGAATCCACTTAAATTCTGTTGTGTATAGCAGCCTGCCTGTAATGCCCATGCTTGGGATGAATATAGAATTCCCAAAGTTGGCTGGATAGCTAGCCTAGTAGTATTGTGAACTCTGGATTCAACTAAGAGACCATGCCTCAATAAACAGGTAAAGAATGATCCAAAAGGTACCTGATACAGCCATCAAGCTTCCACAGGAAGGCACACCAGTTGGATGTGCACTTACACACATATATATGCCCACACACATATGAATATACAGACACAAAAAATTTATATAAAAGAAAAAAAGGAATGCTGTAATTACCTGTTAATACCCATCTTCTTTCTGCCTCTAAGTCAAGTACAGCTTTTGTTTGTTGAGCATTTGGATTTCGTATGGCATGTCCTTCATCCAAAATTACTCTTAGCCATTTTATGCTATGTAATGGACTATCATCTTTAGTCTGAAATTGAGGTTTCATATTACATAGAGGTTTCAAAAAGCATAGGAAAATAACATAATACTTAAATGTTTGTTAAATAATAGGAGTTCTGATCTCTCCTATCAATTCTTACTAGGTACCTGGTACTGTTAAGTACTCCAAAGACAATTAGTGAAGCCCACAAGTCTAGAATATTACATTCATTTTACAGCTAAGAGCACCAAAGAACAAGATACTAAATATGTTTCTCAAAGTACCACTAAGAAGCAGCTAGCTCCTACTCCAAGCTTAGAAATCTACTGAGTCATGTATAATACATAGAACAATTTTGCACCAGATTCAGTGATAGAAAAAACATCCCTTGTAAGGAATTTTTCAATGTCACAACCTTACTTTCTTTTATACAAATGGCAATGTTCTTTCTAGAAAATTAAGATTTTAACTATATAGTATGTCCAAAATAACTGGAATTGTTAAGGAAAATAACAGGCTCATGAAAAGAGTTGAGAACTTAATTAATGACTACTATAAACAAAAGGTTTATTTTCAAACTGATAATACTCATCATTAAAAAAACAAAAAAATGTTCTTTTTGCATATAAATTGTGATAAAACACTAGATATAACCCAAATTAAAAATTTTAACCTAAAATGTTCTAAATGACATACATTTCCAAATTAGTATCTCAAGTAAGTGTAAAGCTAGTGGTTAGAAGCATTTGCTGCTCCTGCAGAAGGCCCCAGTTCTGTTCCTAACATCCACATCAGGTAACTCAGAAATATCTGTAATGCCAGTTACAGGGGTCTCCAAAGTCACCAACATTCACTATCACACAGACACACACAATTTTTAAAACATAATAAATATTTTTAAAGCTTTATTTATTTGCATACTTACTCCATAATCATGAGTTAAAATATTATAAGTAGTCAAAACAATATCCTGTTTTGAAAGTAAGTTGGGATCTCTAATACGGTCAGGACCATAATAAACATAAAAATTCAAGTGCACTTCTGATTTTATATGTTGTCCAAATTGGTCCTAAAAGAAAATTACAGATATCTTAGTAAGAAGCAGATGAGTATCAAGTTTAGCATGGTCTTTTATCCTGTCACTTATTATTTTTAATAAATGCTGATTGGCCAGTAGCCAGCCAGGTAGTATAGATAGGGCAACCAGGCAGGAAGTAGAAGTGGGGCATGATACAGACACAGAGCAAGCAAGATGTGACTGCCTCACCGAAAAAGGTATCAAGCCCCATGGTTAACACAGACAAGAATAATGGGCTAATATAAGTTATAATAGTTAATAAGAAGCATGAGCTACTCGGCCAATCAATTTATAACTAATGTAGACCTCTGTGTGATTTCTTTGGGACTTAACAACTGCGGGAACCAGGCAGGACAGAAACCTCAGACAACAAGCATGTATATCAAAGAGCTGTGCCAGCAGGAATATCATAAATCAGTCTTTCTACAATATAAAATTAAAGTGTAATGATAACTACATTAATAAGTATCATATTGTGTCAAATCGTAAAACTGATAAACATATAAAACATATTATACAAATTAGCCTTTCCTACCAATGTGTATATAGTCTCTTTATATAGCCATTTCATTACTATGTAGCCCAGACTAGTGTCAAACTCATCATCTTCCTGCCTCTGTCTCTCAAACACTTGGATGAAAGGTACATCTAGCATGTCTTTAGTCCAACAACTTTCTTTGTAAACAACAGACTTAGATGATTTTGAGCAAGAAAAGAAAGAAAGGAAGGAAGAAGGAAGCGGGCAGGGAGGGAGGGAAGGAAAGGACAAGACAGGACTAGCAAGAAGATGCTATGGAGATAAAGCTAGCAAATTCTTAAAGGTGAGAATTGAAGCTCTAAGACCAGAATAGCAAAAGCTTGAAAATAATGAAAAGGACATGTCAGAGATAAAGAAGTTAACAGGAAGGAAGCTTGGGCCATGAGGAAGAGAGAAGATAGTGCTGTCCTTATACTTCAGATGACTGCCTGGAAGAACTGAGTGATAAAAGTATTGAAAAATTTACTCAAAGAGAAAAGAAGTGAGAAAGAAAATTATTTGTGATATTTGGTCACTATAGACCAGTGGTTCTTAGCCTTATTAATGCTGCGGCCCTTTAACACAGTCCCTCGTACTATGATGACCCCCAATCATAAAATTATTTTGTTGCTACTTCATAACTGTAATTTTGGTGCTGTTATAAATCATAGTATAAATATTTTTGGAGGCAGGTTTGCCAAAGGGGTCTCAATCCACAGGTTGAAAACCACTACTATAGACGACGTATAGTATAGCACAGAACATAAACATTGGCGTACAGATGCACGTCAGAGATGTGTACATGCATTTTAAAGTTACAGTTAGATAATACATGTACCTAGGAAGATGTCTTTAAGTATCTTTAAAGAGAACGTGTACAATAAGAAAAACAAAGTGCTCGGGGACTGAGCCTGCCAACAATAAAGAGCCACACTACACTTTTTCTAAGTTAAGGTTATGTACTCCAGTGGAGAAAGAGTAAAGCACAGGTGACTGCACTCTGGTAATTCCTGGGTCTTCCTGAGTAAGAATCTCATTAAGTTTTTTATAATTATTTTTTCCTTTTAGGATTGCTATGTAAACCAGCTTTGCCTCAGACGTCTAGAGCTCCTAAGAACAACTAACTGTATATGAGTCAGAAGCCAAGCAATGGCAGTCAGAAGTCAGAAGAACAAAGAGGATGAGACCCAGAAGACAAGGAATAGCAGAGCTCAGGAAGGAAATGGGGTGAAGTGCTCCCCTGAAATCCACAATACTTTCTATACACAGTGACTCCAGGGACATTTTAAAAAGTGCAAAGTATTCTCCAGCATGAGGGGGAAATCGGAGCTCAAGAACATATAACAATGGGGGTCAAAGGTTTCCCCAAAGGGAGTTTCCATAGCAAATGAGACTCAACAACAAATTAAATAAACTAAAGAAATACACATAAAATAGAAAAGTCAAAATATGCAAACTTCGGGAGAATCTAAAATAAAGATAAAAACACAGAGAATATTTTGTGTAACCTGGTAGAGAAGAGATTCAATTTGAGAATGAATTTTTAATTAAAAAATCTGAAACAAATGGGTGGCAATGAAATGGAACAATATATATTTGTGAAAAGAATGAAACTCAGAATGAAAGAAAGCTCTCAATTTGGGGGTTATGACCCCTTCGGAAATTGAATGTCCCTTTCTCAGCGGTCACTTACGACCATTGGAAAATATATTATGATTCATAACAATATCAAAATTACAGTTATGAAGTATCAGCAAAAATAATTTTGTGATTAAAGGTCACCACAACATGAGGAACTAGATTAAAGAGTCACAGCATTAGGAATGTTGACAAACACTGTTCTATATGATTATTATAATATATAATAATAAATGTCCATTATTGCTTTAAATTTTTTTAAATATTTATTTATTTATTTATTATGCATACAATATTCTGTCTGTGTGTACGTCTGCAGGCCAGAAGAGGGCACCAGACCTCATTACAGATGGTTGTGAGCCATCATGTGGTTGCTGGGAATTGAACTCAGGACCTCTGGAAGAGCAGGCAATGCTCTTAACCACTGAGCCATCTCTCCAGCCCCCTTGCTTTAAATTTTTGAATGGTTTTATCTGCCAGGTTTTTTAAATATGAAATATGATTACCAATTTTATATTTATCTAGTAATCTATTTTCATCTTGCTTTGCATGTGGTACTGGCCATGCTGGGCAAGCAGTCTACCACAGATCTATGCCCCTTAGCTGACCATTTTAAAAATACAACTGCAGATACCAAGCCTTTAGGAACTATGAGTCTCTATCAGTACTTCTAAGTTTCACCTTGAACCTGCCATTTAAACATGCACTTATAGCTCTTGCCAAGGCAAACCACACATCTAAAAAAAGACCATAGCTTTACTGGAACAATAATAGGGAGGGGGAAAAAAATACCACAACCCATATGCCTCAAGAGAAAAATGATACATAAGTTGTTTGTTTCCCAGCTGCTCAGACTCCCAAAATAATCACACAGGAACTGTATTAATTAAATCACTGCTTGATCAATTACTTAAGTGCATTGCTAGCTAGCTCTTACATCTAGAATTAACCCATCTCCATTACTTTATATTTTACCATGAGGCTCGTGGCCTACCAGTAAAGTTTCAGCATATCTGTCTCTAGAGGTGGCTCCATAGCTTCTCCAACTCCACCTTCTTTGTCTCAGCATGCATTTTAGCTATCCCCACCTACCTCTACTCTACCCTACCAGGCCAAGCCAGTTTTTTTATTAACCAATGGTATTCACAACATACAGAGGGGAATCCCACATCAGAAAGTCAAGAAAAGGAATAATTTATTTTAAAATAAATAAACCAAAACAAAATGATGTCATGCTGGAGAGGGGAACAGAGCATAATGTGAAGAAAAAATGCATTAAGTCAATGCCTAAGAAGTAATCAAGGAAAAAATATATATTAAGAAGAAAAGAGAAATATAATATCAAAAAGAAGAGAGTAGGTATGATGAGTCACCTGGGATATCCCAATGCAATTCTGACAACTGGAAGCAGAAGCCAATGCAGTAAGAGCATAAAGAAGACATCAACCTCCAAGAGCTTATCTATAACAGGGAAGGAATGCAATAATTTCGAGGTGAGACACAATCAAAAGGAAGTATATAAAATGAAGACCTGAATATTTTTCATGAAAAACCTAGAGTGAATAACCAAGAGATGGTGGAAAAGAACAGAGAAACAAAGTGGGGAAAATGGAATAAGGCAAATTAAAGCAATTGTCTTATGAAGAGCAGGACTTCCTCTTCCTGAGATAGGACAGAACAGGAGACAGATACCTTGAAGAAAGCAAGAATGAAAGCTCACACTCAGTGATATTTACGTTCACATGCTTCCAAAATAATCCTGTTTCATTACAAAATGAAGCAAGGACATAAAAACAGAATGCTTCTTACAAGTAACATACAGAGATCCTATTCCGTACAAGTAACATACAGAGATCCTATTCCGTACAAGTAACATACAGAGATCCTATTCCAATGAAATGTTCTTAAAAAGGAAAACAATCTGCAGGGAGAAAAAACATGCCTTTCTGGGTTTTTAGCCTTAAAACAAGAAACTCTGGGGTCAAAATGTTTTCCACATTGAGCTCTCTGGTGCACCTGACTGGATGGTCTTAGTCAGTCAAGTTACTTAACCTCTCAATTTGGTTACCTGGAAACTGAAAATGGTGAGGATTAAGTGAGAAAAATCTATGAAAAGAAATTCAGACCAAACCAAGCAGACAGGAACACATGTGATGCTATACATTGGTTTATATTACAGGTTACTATTAGTGTGATTCTCACAATTCCCAAATTCAACTTTTAAATATGATAAGAGTATTAAATTATAAACATGTCCCTCTTGGAACAAGAATGGAAGGAACAGAAGTGCAAATCAAAGACTACATTAGCAATTAGTAAGTTAATCATACAATTAGTAAGTTAATCATACAAGCCTTCAAAGACAAAGCACTCAGTTCAGCAAACATAATTCACTGAACAGACAGAAAGTGAAACGAAGGTCATATGTATTCCTAACAGTCCTTTCTTACGGACAAATATGATATCCCACTTTCAGCAGACAGGCATTAGACTTACAATCCAATTGCTCAGCACAGAAAGGGGACAGATGATCAGTGTTGCTCTTGACCTTTCTCCAGTGTCACATTTCTTTAACCCCTCCATTACAGATGCTCCTAAAAGAACAAGGAGTTGGTAGACTTAACCTGTTTTCTTAAATACTGAGGTATTCATCTAAATACAGTGCTAACAATCATCATCTATGAAGACAGAAATCCACAAGAATTGAAAAAGAGAAAATAGGCACGGGGTGGAGGGGGGGTGGAAGACAGATCTCTATGATCTACAGAGGGAGTTCCAGGGCATCCAAAGCTACACAGAGAAACCCTGTTACAATAGATAGATAGATAGATAGATAGATAGATAGATAGATAGATAGATAGATAGATAGATAGATAGATAGATAGATAGATAGACAGACAGACAGACAGACAGACAGATAGAAGTAGTAATTATTTATCAGGAAAAATCAGAGGACTGTAACAATTGGAGCAGTTGTCCCTCTTCAGTTAAACTTTCCCAGAAACACCTTCATAGACACATCCAGGGGTACTTCTATGGTGATTCTAACCCCAAGCAAACTGACAAAGATTAACTATCACAATTCCATCTCCTGTCAACTTGACATACAAGCAAATCACTTTAAGTCATAACATTGCACTCTGGCTCCTGAACCCTCATGCTCATCTCAAAATCCACTTAATTTCATTTCTAAAATTTCTCACAGACTTTTTGATAGCCCCAGGACTGTTTAATAGTTCAAAGGTTCTTATGAAACTCAGGCAAATTTCTTAACTGTGAGCCCCTATACCTTTTCTCTCAAACATCCTAAGGTTGTAGTATCTCCAACATCTTGGACTTCCACTCTACCCAAGGCCATACAGGCCTCCCACACCTCCCTCCCAGATGTCTGGCCCTTCCACACATTTCCAGCCTCAGCAGCTTTTGAAACCTTGCCATGCCTCCACGAACCTTTCCTTATGCATCATATGGACAAGACTTTCAAGTTACCTAGTCAGCTCAAAATGTAGCTTGATCCCTTGGATCAAAGCTGCAACCACTTCTGTGTACTTTTAAGGCTGACCCTGAGCAAACACTACTCTGGGTGGCAGCTGTGGAGCAGAGAACGCCTTCAGTGGCATTGTGTCTTGGAGCTCTCCTTTTAAATTCACCTGCCCTGTTACAAACTGAAGCCTTCAATGGGTAAGGTCTTGCCCTCTGTGTACTTCTCGTATCCCAGTAAAGCTGCAAAGTTCTTCGTCAATGTTGTTAAGCTCTGTAACAATTATAGTCCCTCTCTCCATATCTCTGCTGTCCTCAACTATAAATTCTTACTCCTTCCTTGCCAAGCTGCACGTTTTTCTTACCTTTTTGCCCCTCTTGGAGTTTTCTCTGTCAACCTGTGTAAGAGCAGTGAGCAGTAACCACTGTACAGCCTAAATGTTATCCTTTCTTAAAATCACTGTGCCAAATAATCAGTCAGTCAATGCTTTTGAATTCAGCCACATCTAAACAGTTAAGTCACAGACAGAATGAAGTCAGGTTCTTTGCCAGAATAAAACACAAAAAGCCGCTAGCCCAGTTCACAAGAGAGTCCTTTGAAAGCTGATGGGCCAATTCCCTACTATTCTCACATCTCTCAGAATTCTGTTCTTCCAAATTCCCACCAAAATGGGCCATTAGTCTCTTGTCTAAAGAATGACTATAGCCTGTAGCTTCAAAACCTTCCACATTGATTCTATAAACCAGTACTAAATGCTTACAAACCAGTCAGGGTTAACACAGCAATAACACCATTCCTCAGTACCAATTTTTTCTTAGTTTTTGTGACAAAATACCTTACAAAAGCAAATAAAGAAATCATTTGGCCTTAAAACTGAGAATATATTGCCCATTATAGAGGCAGCAACATCCAAAGTCAGGACGTACAGAAAAATAAATGTGCAGCTCCCTTTCTCCTTACTAAGTCCAGAACCTGCCCATGGAATGGAACTACCTACATTCAGGATGGATTTTTCTCTCCCTAATTAATTTTTTCTAGATTTAAGTTTCATTATATGTGTGCATATGATGTGTGTCAGTTTGTGTGTGCCTGAAGAGGTCAGAAAGAAGTAGCTATATCCCGTTGTGTTGGGAACTGAATTTGGGCCCTCTAAAATAGTGGTATGTATTCTTAACCCCTAAGCCATACAGGTTCAAAACATACCTTTTTTATTAATTAATTTATTTTACATCCAGACCGTACCGCCCTACCCTCTCCTCCCACTCCCTCCCACTTACTTTCTGTCACATTCCCCCACCTTGATCTACCCCTCCTCCATATTCTCTCAGAAAGGAGTAGGCCTCCCCTGAGCATCAGCAGAACATTGCATATCAAGGTGCCCTAAGAACAAGCACCTGCTCCTGTATTCAGGCTGGGCAAGGCAATTCAGCATGAAGAATAGGTTCCCAAGAGCCAGCCAAAAGCACCAACAGCCCTGCTCCCATTGCCAGGCGTCCAACAGACAAACAAACCAAGCTAAAAACTGTCAAATATTTGCAGAGAGCCTGTGTTGGTCCCATGCAGGCCCTTAGTTGTTTGTTTAGATTCTGTGAATTCCCATCAGCCAGACTAGCTGTTTCTGGAGGTTTCTGATGTCCCTGATTCCCCCCTGGCTCATATAATCCCTCCTCTCTCTCCTCAGCAAAACTCCCAAATTCAGCCCAATGTTTGACTCTTGTCTATAAATTGGCCCCATTCAGCCACTGGATGAAGGCTCTGTGATGACAACCTGGGTTGTCACAGGTGATGGCCCATTCAGGCTATGCACCCACTGCTGCCAGGAGTCTTAACTAGGACCATTCTTGTAGACTCATGGAAGTTTCTTTTGCATCAAGTTTCTACTGTGATGTGGGAGTGTCATATCAATCTGTTGATTTCATTGGTTAAAATAAAGAAACTGCTTGGCTGGTCCTATAGGTTAGAACATAGGTGGGTGGAGTAAACAGAACTGGGTGGAAGAGGAAGTAAGGTCAGAAATCATGCAGCTCCGCTCAGAGATGCCATGCTCCTGTCTAGCGGGCAGACGGGATAGCTCTGTGCTCTGAGGCACACGCGCGATGAAGCTCCTACTTGGGATGGACATAGGCTAGAATCTTCCCGGTAAGCGCACCTTGGGGTGCTTACAAACCTGATTTGAAATGGGCTAGTCCAGGTGTGAGAGTCAGCCAAGAAGAGACTAGAAATAATGGGCCAAGCAGTGTTTAAATGAATACAGTTTGTGTGTTGTTATTTTGGGCATAAGCTAGCCAGGCGGCTGGGGTGTTGGGGAGGCAATCCCGGCACCCCAATTTTAACAGATGGCTGCCCAACATGTGGATAACTGAGTCCACAGAAAGCATGAAAAAGCTTGAAAAAGAATAGAGTAAAGCATGTTTCTTGTGGCAATTTTTTGGGTCTGCTCTGCTTGCTAGAGGAAAGCATGTGCTCTCATCTAAGAGAGGCTTTCCTGACTCAGCTTTAGCTGCAAAACTCTGCAGCTCATTAAGAGGTCCTGCCACGAAACACTTAAATGGTGTTGACGAAAAGCTGATCGCATGCTTTTCCGTTTCCAGCCGTAGCAGAAAAAAAGCTGCGCCGTTTAAAAATGCCGGCTTTCTGGGCTGTCCTGCCAGGACAAACTCGTGCAGTTTGCAAGCACAGGCGCTGAAGCTCGCTTGCTGGCAGGGACCTTGAAACACTGTAGACTTGTGGCACTGAACGCGGCTCTGGCCGGTACCTCAGTCACAAGGTTGGAATGGCAGAAAGTTAAGGAATGAGCTACATCTAGCCGGCAAAGCCACGCCTTTAGTCCTACTGAGATTGCTTGGTAAATTAAAGACCTATGTGGTCAGAAAAACAGAGAGAGATACAGTAAAAAGAGATTCAAAGATAAAGAAAATTTTTAAATGGTTTACAGTGTGTTAAAAATGTATGCAAGCTAAAAGTAAGTTCTTAAGAGTTAAAAAAAATGAAAGAAAAAGAGAAGTTGGTTGCGATAGTACACGCCTTTAATCCCAACACTTGGGATGCAGAGGGAGATTCACCTCTGTGACTTCAAAGTGTGGTAGCACACGCCTTTAATCCCAGTGCCTAGAAGGCAGAGACAAACAGATCTCTGTGAGTTCAAGGTGTAGTAGCATACGCCTTTAATCCCAGTGCCTGGGAGGCAGAGACAGGCGGATCTCTGTGAGTTCAAGAACAGCCTGGTCTACAGTGTCCAGGTCAAAGATATATGCTTAAAAAGCAAAAAGTTAAAAGTAAAAATAAACGAAGTAAAGGTTAAAACAAAGCTGTACAAAGATGGAAAATACACAGAGAATTTTGATACTGTATGCTATTATGCTCTGTTTGAATCATTTGAATGCTGAGGAAGGAGCAACAGCTGCTAAAAGATATTTGTTTATAAATGCTGCTGAACTAACCCAACAAAGATATTTTGAAAATGCCTTGACTTTGAAATTTGGATCTAAGGACATGATACTTTGGAAAGGAGTTTCTTTTTTTGTTTTCACAGAGGATGAGACCCTGTTCATTTCTTCTATTCCGATATGGTATGATGGACCACGCCCTCCTGAACGGTTGCTGTAAAACATCTTCAGAAAACTGTTTTGCTCAACTGCCAACTTAGATGAAACTAGCACACAGGTTATACCATGAAAGACCTAATTAACGACGCCCCCATTCAGCAGGAAGCAGTTTGGAAAGATAACTGCGCCCATGTTCCCAAATATGGTTTATAAGTGTTCTTTTACATTTAAAGGGGGAAATGGTATAGGTATGAATAATTTACATTGATATGGATTTTGCTTTAGTGATTTAAATTTAAGGTCAATTTTATTATATGTATTTCTGCTCTTGATTAAGGTATTGTGATTGTGTAGTTCACTTAAAAATGTAATGTATATAGGTTGTTAATGGATAGTCATCTATAATAGTTAAGTTTGTAGTCATGTTAGATTTTCTAGATGTGCATGGATATATTTCAGATAGGCATTCTTCATTATCTTTCAAAGGCTAGAGAACATGGCATTTTAAATGTTTTAATAACTTAGGACTTTTCACGACAATGAGACACGTCTGCTCCTGGCAGCACCAATCTACTTCACGAGGAAGATGGGCATCGAAGAGGATCCTTATGGAGTTTGATAGCCATTGGGCAAGAAACTGCTCTTGCTTGGACTATTGCATAAACTGGACACAGAGAACCCGCAGAGAGAGGACTACTGAACTTGCCTAAAGGTGAGATGATCTTTCGGGGTTCCTGATTCATGAAAGAGTCTGCAAGACATTCTTCAGGACAAGCAGATAGTGACTGCCTTTGAAATTTCCTGCTTTGTGGAATGTCTGCTGAAAACTATGGGCCTGTAGGCCGAAGACGGATGCCCCAACGGTACAGAGGAACTTTGGGTGACTGTCCAGGCAGCAAGATGTCTCTGTCATTTCTAGAGTCTGAAACTTGCTTTTTTCTTGTTTGCTTAGATAATATTGTATCTTTCTGGAGTCTTTGATGGAGTTAAGAATAGTTAGTTATAGTTATAGTTTGCCTTAGTTATGATAAAGATTATTGTAATTTTTACTTGATAACTGTTTTATGTAATTTTGCTATGTTAAAGTTAAAGCCTTTCCTTTTTGTTTAAACAGAAAAAGGGGAAGTGATGTGGGAGTGTCATATCAATCTGTTGATTTCATTGGTTAAAATAAAGAAACTGCTTGGCTGGTCCTATAGGTTAGAACATAGGTGGGTGGAGTAAACAGAACTGGGTGGAAGAGGAAGTAAGGTCAGAAATCATGCAGCTCCGCTCAGAGATGCCATGCTCCTGTCTAGCGGGCAGACGGGATAGCTCTGCGCTCTGAGACACACGCGTGATGAAGCTCCTACTCGGGATGGACATAGGCTAGAATCTTCCCGGTAAGTGCACCTTGGGGTGCTTACAAACCTGATTTGAAATGGGCTAGTCCAGGTGCGAGAGTTAGCCAAGAAGAGACTAGAAATAATGGGCCAAGCAGTGTTTAAATGAATACAGTTTGTGTGTTGTTATTTTGGGCATAAGCTAGCCAGGCGGCTGGGGTGTTGGGGAGGCAATCCCGGCGCCCCAATTTCAACACTACGGGACTCCATAAAGCCTCCATTTCCAGTCATCGTTCTCAAAACTCTCCTCTTTGCTCACCTCCCAACTCAATCCCTCAAATTTCTATGCTCGCCAACCCCCTAGTTGAACCAGATCTCCTCCATTTCCCCTTCCCTGGGAAATCCAAGTGTCCCCCCTTAGGCCCTTCTTGTGACCTAGCCTCTCTGGGTAAAATACACCATTTTTAAGCAGACTACATGCAAGTCTACTTTTATGTCATCATACTATTTTATCTTCTTGTATCATTTAACATAAAAAATCTTTTATTCGTTGCATTCCCATGACTGCTCAATAAGCCATAGAAATAAGATTTTGTGCTGTATATGGAAACCAAGGCACAGAAATACAATTCTCTCAGACATCTATCCTTAATTCTATCTTTTTCCATCATATTCATAAAGCAATGTTGTTTTTCTACGAATAAAATAAAAATTATAATAAAGCTCATTGACATTTTTAAATGAAAAGCAAATCATAATCATACTAAATTTAGGTCTTTAAATTCATCCAAGTTAAGCTTTAAATCAATCATAAATGACTCTGCTCCTTTACTAGAACAAAACAGGGTGGGGGGAGTGGAAAACTAGATTACTGACCCTTTTTCAACATTTTCTTCTTTGTTACAGGGGCAGATGAAGTAAGTGCATGAGCAAATGTTGAATCTTCTTTAACTTTAGATGATCCTGATAAGAAGAAAAAAAAATCACAGAATCATAAAATTCTTTACTCTGCCTCCTCAAGCACCTTCAATATTCTACAACTTGGAAGATTATATTATTAAATAAAAATCGTATTTGGTAAATAACAATGCCACTTATGACACTAAGCATAGGACTATAGCTCAAAGATATGATGTAATTACACCCCAGCAGTGACTTCTCTTAAAAGAAGAGAAAGTAGGAACAGATAAATTCAAACAGATTCAACTCTCAGGAAAGAAAGTTGTATCAGTATGAAGCAGCCAAATCTCACATCAGTCTAGCGGTGATGAGCTGTTTTCCAAATGTATTTCTCAGCTAATGTATTCAAGATAATAGGACTTGAAAATAAGGAATGTCATCAAAATGAAGGAAATAAATAGTACTCATTCTTTTATATGTGTTTAATGTGAATGTTGCCAAGAAGGAACTCCAAACCTGTGCATTACTTGTGTGTGTGTGTGTGTGTGTGTGTGCATTTGTGTGTGTACATGCTTGATCAAACCTGTGTAAAAATACAATGTTTTATGCAAGATATTATAAGTAGAAGAAAATGACTGTATTGTTTCAAGTTGGATTAAATATTCAGCACTAGATTTTTAACTTGAAATTATTCATTGAATTTAAATCACTTAATTCATTAACACATGATAAATTCATGAGAAGTTCAAATGCAGGGAAGAGTTCAAAAGCAGCCAAATTTTATACTATTGATAAAAACCTTTCAAACTAAGAAGATGTCAATTAATGATTGCTTCATTTTTAAAATCTTCACATGCAGACTATGTAAACACTGTAATGTAATATACACTTACCTTTTACTTTTAGTATCTGACTGTGCATTTTTCAGCTTATCTAAAATATAAATAAATAAATAAAAGCTGGACACACTAGGAGATCAGAATATATGACAGGGTCAAACCAAGTCGTATTACCTTTCATTTTCTGTGGCAGTTCACTAGTTTCAATTTTCTCTAAATCACTGCTTTCAGTGTACTCAACAGAAATTTTTCTTCTGAAATTGAAAGATACAAAATAAAATGTAGTAAAGCAATATGTTTAACACATTCAATACAGAGGCTGTTTAACTCCAATTCATTGTTTAAAAATTCTTTCAACAAAGTCCCTGATTTGCCAAGCAAAAGTCAAATATGCTAAAAGGTTTTTTTCCTCTTACGCATTTGTAAAATCTAGTACCACTAAGATTACATTTGAAAAGCCATTCACATAGAATTCAGTATTCAGTAGTTCAACTAAAACACTGATGGAACATTAGAATCAAAAAGAGAAGGCAGATGACAGCCACATGCAGACTGTTAAATTCACAAGGAAGTAAAGCAAGGACTGCTAGAGCTACTTGTCCTGTGAGAGGAGTGATGACAGGAAAACACTAGCTTCAGTAGCAAAGAAATACGGAGTAAACAGAACAGGAATGTCCACAGTTAATTCTAAAATACTCAAGTCCCAATTGAGGCATTCTTTGTTCTCCAAAGAGGACTGGGAACAACTAGACAGGATGAGGACCCCAGCTTAGGAAAACAGACCTTCAGATAGTGCTACTCTCAGTACAAGATAATGTAGGAAAGAAAAAGAAAGGAAGGAGGGCAGACATCTGTACAGCCAATTTGTATAACATCTGTACAAATCATCAGAGATAAGCAGAATCAAAAGACAAAACAAAAAATAAGCCTTTACAGAAAGTACACTGATAGCAGTCATATCACTGAGAAGATTTACAGTTCAGCCAGACAATAATTTGGGAGTGCATATTCAGTATTTGGCTGGAGCAGAGGTATCAATCTAGTCATTTAAAAAGACCTTTGCTTTGCTAGCAACTTGGCAGAAATAGATGCAAAGCTCCATTCTGTATGGCCCAGGACAAGGGTCAGGAGACTATTCTGAGTCCTGAAATGCAAAACACTTTGTTGGGGGAAGGATCACTTGTTCCTCCCTGGCCACCCAGCCAAGAAGGAATCACTCAGTGGGGGTTGGGACTCCAACTAAGAGCATAGTGTTCTTAAGTAGTAGAAATAGGGTCTGAACAATGGACTAGACTAAGATTCACTAGTTCTTTAAGAGTAGGACATGTGGTTATAGAGGGGATCCCAGGTGTCCACGGGGATGTCCCCAGCTAGGTCCTTGGGCAGCAGAGTAGAGGGTGCCTGAACTGGCCTTGCCCCACTATCACACTGATGATTATCTCGAATATCACCATAGAATCTTCGTCTGGCAAAGAATGGAGATAGAGACAAAGTCCCTCATCAGAGCAACAGAGCAACGGACTGAGCCCCCAAGGTCCAGTTGAAGAGAAGGAGGGAGAAAATGAGCAAGGAAGTCTGGACCACGAGGGGTTGGTCCACCCACTGAGACAATGTGCCTGTCTGTTCTAATGGGAGCTCACCAAAGCCAGCTGGACCAGGACTGAATGAGTATGCTATTGGACTCTCTGAATGTGGCTGACAATGGGGGCTGACTGAGAAGCCATTGATAAAGGCACAGGAACTTCTTTCTACTGCAAGTACTGGCTTTTTGGGACCCTAGTCTATTTGGATGCAAAGCTTCCTAGGCCTGGATGGGGGGAGGGGTGGACTTCCCACAGGACAGCATTCCCTGCCCTCTCTTAAGGAGGGAGGGGGAGGGAGGGAGTGGGAGGGGAATGGGAGGAGAGGAGGAAGTGTAAAGTTTTGAATGGGAAAAAAAAAGTTAACTAGGGCACCTGCCACTGGAAACCCTGCTGACATCCCTTTCTAGTGTCTACAGACTGACAGGTATTTCTATAGTTACAATGCCCACAAAGCACAACCTCTGGATACAAGGCAAACAAAACAAAGATCAACCAATATAGGAAGCTTAATATCACAAAGCTTCTCCTATCACCAGAAAACACCAATCCAAAAAGCAAAGAAAACATTTAACAGTGTAGAGATAGGATGGTTACCTACACTCATACAAGTGTTGGCTCAGAAACATTCTGTACCTATAGTTAGGTATGTGACCACATAGAGAAAGTCACCTGTATAGACACAAGTGACCACTCTAAGACAGTCTGCACCTGAATGCAGTAAGTGACTACAAATAGTCTGCAAGTGAACAAATACAAATAGCTTTAGGGAGATAGGTAGAGATTCAATGGGTCTGCACTAGTCCTTTCAATAGTCAGTCATCATGGGGGAGGAGTTCAAGGAGCCCTATTCCTCCCTGCTGAATTAGTGATACTGGTAGATCTGGAGAGGGAATATAATCTTTAATCTCAGCACTTGGAACGCAGAGGCAGGTGGATCTCTGTGAGTTAGAGGTCAGCCTTGGTCTACAGTGAGAGTTCCAGAACAGGCTCCAAGAGAAACCCCATCTTGAACACCCCCCCCCAAAAAAAAAGAAAGGGAAGGGAGGAAGTGAGGAAAGGAAGAGAGAGGAGAGAAAGGAAAAGAAAGAAATAAGGGAAAAGTGGTAGCGATGGTTAAAAATAAACCACTTATTGTGTAGATTAATATTACTTTACTTTTAAAATAAAAAGCAGGAAAAGATTGGCAGCATGATTTAAGAATTAAATTATTTCTATAGAGTAATATTACGTTTCATTTTTAAAATAACACTATACTGTCACTGTACTTTAGTAATCTGCAATTAGGAAATGTACTTGAAGTAAACTATAACTGAAATATAGTACTCTTTCTCTTACAAGAATGCAGAGGAAGAGCGTAGCAAACATGCCATGTAGCTAAACCCCGACACTTTACCTTTTAGGGCAAAAGCTAGACACTTCTGATATGAGAAACTTATTCATCTCCTGAATATGTGAAATAACGGGTTTTCCACCACATCTGGATGGCTCTATTTCAAAGAAACACACAGAGTAAACAAGCTGTTTTAAAATAGCACCATCTCTCTGAAAAGCTTAGATTTTCCATAATCAACATTGAGCTTTAATAACTTTACCCCTTTCAAACTCCTGGTACTCTTTCCGCATTTTTCCTAAACTAGTATTTTCCAACTGGGATATACCTTCATTTTTTTATGAACCAATAAAAATGTCTTTTTCCATAGTCAGTGACCAACCCAGAGGCTAAATTTACTTCTATATTAAAAAAAAGAAAACAAGCAAAAAAACAAAAACTATACATACACACACACCTACACATGTACATAGGAGAGAAGGGTAAACAGAAAGATACTAATAGGCCCTAATAAAATACTAATATGAATTTATATTTTCAAATATATTAGCACTCTTCCTAATCACTGTTTAGTCCTCCCAGGTTCTGTAATACACCACTGTTGGCCTAATTCAAACTCATTTTCTTCCCAGAGCACTTCATTAATTTTCAATGAAAATTTGATGCCATTATCTATTATAAGTCAATTTTCCTCTCACCCACCACCCACTTGCTTATAAGCTTAAGAATGCTAACTTATGCAATTATTCTTGAATTCTCACTTTCTCCCACAAGCTTATGGACTATTCTAACCCCTATATCCAAATAAAAAAGCAAAAATTATACTCAATTCTACTCTCAAAGAATGTTTTCTATTCCTTATTGTTCTTCACACTAATCTACAATATTTTTAGCCTTGCTCTACTTCAATCTGGCTTCAAAAATTAAAGTACTAAGGTCATGACTGCTAACATCACAGATCTCTTCCATTCTTTGATTTCAGAGTTGGTTCTAATTTCTTTCTAAAACAATGAAGTTCTAAAGCAAAATATTATTCTTTTCTATAAATTGTTCATTGGAGAAATTTTTCTCTCAAAAAACATTTTCCCTAACCTTTCTAACTGGTTTTATACTAATAACCAATCAATTACTTTGACAAAAACTTTTCTAATTACCAGTCCTCACACCATTCTTTAGAAAAATAGACCCTAAATGTTTATATATTACAAAACCCAAAACAGAATTATCTTAGGTGAGAAAAACATCCATATTCATAATTAAAACTCACCTGTGCTTAGTCCATCGGCTTCGTTGTTAGTATTACTTCCTCTGAGTTTAACAGTCTCGTCCTTGTATTCCTATGTAAAAAGGCATTTTCTTCAACGGAATACCAGATTTTTTATTGCTTTACATAATGAAGTCTACTTAAAAATGCTGACAGATTTCTGACAGATTTCTCACTATTTTAAAAATGATGAAAATAGAGGTAAAAATATACATAGATTTAAATTTTTTTCACCAGTATCACAAGACTGAAAATGATGAGAAGCTTCACACCTACTGATTAGTGTTTGTGGACTGAAGGTCTATGCACACTAGCAGAGTAGAAAAGGAACCATCACTATTATCTAGCTTTGAGCGCTGCAAGCTACAATAATGACACACTTACAAAATATACTAGTACAATGACAGTATAAATGTTATTAGAGTAACCAACCGCTTTTTCACATTGGATTTAAGACCTACTCCATGAGACAGAGCCTATACTTGTCTCTGCTGAAGTAGCCCAGGACCTGAGACAAGGGGAAAACCTACTACTGTTATTCTGATACATGAACACAGCGATAAAACAACTCCTAATGACATACTGCTACACTCATAGATCAGTGCATTCCACAATTCTCATTAGAGAGATCTTTCTTCTTGCAATAGATGGTAATAAATAGATACAACTTGTAAACATACGGAAGTGAAAGATTTTGAAGGATTCAGCTCCAAATGAGATGTGTTTTTTTTTCTTTTTTTATTCCTTTTATTTTTTGGCTTATATACAGCAGTTTATTGCTAGAGAAAGTGCCTACACAAATAGCATTAAAAGCAAGATATAGATCCTCAGTCATATGCTGACTCACATCAAAGGCTCCCAAAAAACAGGAGAAACACACACACACTACTTTTCATGTAGGTTAGAGGGCATATATCTGTTATACCAGACTTTAAAATGTCTTGAAGACATGACAAACAATGCTTTTCAATGTATGTGGCTTTACTGATATTAGTGCCTCAAAAAGAAAAGTTCTGTGATAATACCCATCTATCTTTCAGGGAAGGGATTGTGGTTTCTCTGATGTCCAAGAGTTGCACAACAGGCAGAGATGTTTTTTTCAAACCTCTTACCTCAAGGGTCAGAGTCTATGTAGAAGAGTAGGCAGAACAACTTAAGAGTCAGATAACTCCAAGGAAACAGCATTTTCCAGACACAATACTGATGTACATTATGAACTCAGAAAGTGTGACAGCACACATAAGACCTACACACATTCAAGCCAGACAAAATTCCAGCATGGGGGAGAGAAAATAGGCACAAAGTCCCACCCTATATAAGAAACTATTTGCATTTATTCCTGTTAGGAAAAAGAAAATCAGTTGTTTATTCCAAGAAAGTGAAATTAGGTATATAAACCACATCGCAGGACAGGACCCATGCTCAGAAACAGCTGGCTAACATAAAATGGACGTCATGTTTTTATGTGCTTTTATCAGTGTTTTAAGTATCTTTTTCTTCTCTCTCTTTTTCTTGTACCAATCTATACTTGTCCCATTTTTTATATTTTTTGTTTCATTTTGAGAGAAAGAATATGAAGTTAGGTGGGAAGAGAGGTAGGAAAATCTTGTATAAACATTACAAAAAATAAAAAAACTGCCTAGTTAGCTAATTGTACATATTGATATTTGCTTAAAATAGGAAAAGCTCCCACTATACTATAAAAGTGAAAATTAGTTGGCCTTAATCTTTCCAAATGAACACAAACACACAGATGCACAAAAAAAAAAAAGCTTTCAATTATACATGTTAGTGTGGAAAAAAAAAACTCATGACATGAGACTGACATTAGAATAAAACGCTCCCACACTAAATTTAAAAACTACCATTAGGCTGCCTTACCATACTCTCTTTTCTGGAATTCCCAAAGTTAATAAGATACAACAGTAGTATTCATAGCAAAATCAACAAAAAAGCAAACAAATAAATATATCTGAGATCCTAGCAGATTAAAATACCAGTAAAAGTAAAAAAAATATTAAAAATTCAATAATAAGGTCTAAGGAAAACTAGTGTACATGAAAAGTAAAATACAGAAAGCAGCTTTGTGCTGTTTTCTGATTCAGGCTTTTAGGATTTTCAGTTGAGAGCAGGAATATCTGTTTATTTCTAATTTCTCTTTTGTTCTCTCTCTCTCTTTCTGTCCCTCCCTCCCATCACCAGTACTAGTGAACTCTCAGCTGTTTCACTGCCATGCCTGCCTGCGTACTTCCATGCTCCCTACCATGATCACCATGGTGATAATGGACTAACCCTCTGAAACTACCTCCCAATTAATATGGTTTTTTTGGTAAGTAAACCTGGTCATCGTGCTCTTCACAGAAACAGAACTAAGACAAATATGGTACTTATACTCTTTTTGGTTATTTATTTGTATATTTGGAGTTTTTTAAATTTGTTTTATTTCTGTTGTTTTGAACTAAACTCTTACTATGTATCCCTTAACTGGCCTGGAACTCACTTTGTAGACTAGACTGGTCTCAAATTCAGAGATCTGCTTCAGCCCCTTGAGTACTGGGATTAAAAACATTCACCCCTCAAGAAAACTTACACTTCTACAAGCGTCATTATGAGTGGTTTAAAAACCATTAATCACATCTCAAAAAGATCAGTTATTATTAATTAGGTGTCAGGTACTTTAATGATATAGAAATGTCTATGGTAAAGCAGCCTTCCTAGCACACACTTTCTTTACCTTTCTGGGATGATTCTTCTCTCTTCTGTTACTGAGAAGAGGCTGGCCATCAGCAAAGTTGGTCAGAATCACTGCAATAGCAGTAAGAGTTTTGCCCTTTAAAATATTTTTAAAAGACAAATGGTCAGATTCTAAAATCCATCCAGAAAACATTTCAAAACATATTTTAAAGTAATAAAATAGTATCAGTCAAAGTCACAGCGTGTATGAATATTAAACAATATAACTGTTAATGAAAAATAAGTATTTCACTTAGTTAAGAGCATTTTTCTTCTAACATAAGTTACTAGATGTTTGACTAGAAGCAGCAGAAAAATGTCATTTTACTGAATGATTAACACTCTACATTGAACTATCATTTTATCATGAAACTAATATCAACAGCTTTCACTGAACCTCAGAGTAAAGATAATGAGAAATTCTAATACGCATATGAAGACAATCACTTTCAACAGTAGTATTCATAGTTAGTAACAGAGAAATAAAAGTAGTAATTTTAAAGCAGTCCCCAAAGTCTGGTACCCTCATACCCTTTCAGGAGAATGTAAGATCAAAATTATTTATGTGTGTAGGTGCATGTGTGAGTATACATACGTATGGAGGCCAGAGAAGAACCTTACTGTCAGTTCTCAGGCACTGCTACATACCCCTTTTTGAGATTATAATCAGATCATCTTCTCCTCTCAAATCTTCCTTTCAAATTCATGGCCTCTTTTTTCATTAATTGTTGTTACATGCATATTTGCATATATTCATATACTATTTTTACTTGAAAGAATGAGCAACTGTCATTGTTAATGACTGAGTGCCTAGGCTGAATTTTGTTCAAAGTAATCAATGCAATGTGTAAGGCATTGTCTTTATGGAAAACAACAGTATTTGTTGTAAGGGTTAATTCAATTTTCAATAATACATTAAAATGTTACAAAACTTGTACATTATAGTATGACTAAAGCAACTGCCAAGAATGTAATTCTTTGCTCATAAGATTAGGGGCAACACTCATGACAAAATGCACCATATGTGGCAGATGTACCATTAGAATGTTCCAAAGGGCAAGTCTCTTCAAAAAATCATTTACAGGTAAAACATTGAATATACAACATGAACAGATGAACTGTAATGATAATAAAGTTAATATTATTGTCTAGTGGTTAGTACCTTTAATGAATAAATACTTGGATTTTAGTATTTCATCTTAAAAGGATATCCTCTTAAGAGCTTTTAAAATACTTATGAGATTAATACTAATTGTAAACTTGACAGAAACTACAATCTCCTGGAAGACAAACATCTGAGATATGTCCATACTAAAATTTCTAGACCAGGTAAATGAGGTAGGAAGGGCCAGCCACTCTAACTGTGTGTGGCACCATTCCATAGACTGGGGTTATCATCTGCATGCGTGTCTGCCTCTTGACTACAGGCACAAGATGGCCACCACTTAAATTCCTGCCCCTTTACCTTCCCCATGACAGACTGTATCTTCTAGAACTGAAAGTCAAAAAATAAAATAAAATTCCTCTCTAAAGTTAGAAATGGTATCATAGAGATAAGAAAAGCAACTAATAATACATTACTTTTGCACTATCTGTAAGGAAAAAAGGCAGCACAATCCCAACATACCAAATAATGCCACAATTTGACAGTCAGTTGCCACTTTCTGCACCTACACATCAAAACAACTTGCAAAACTAAACAGTGACACCATTGTCATAAAAGCTATTATTATTATGAATACTAATATGTGAATTATCTTTAAAATATGCTACTTCTAAGATTTTATCTATTGTTCCTTTTAAATATCTCAAAACTATTTAATTTAATGCCTGATACTGTAAAGTTAGAGAGCTCAAAGTGAGAGCTCTATGACCAAAGCCACAGGAATGGCTATGGTAACCAGTCACAAATATGTACTATGCTCCACTGCATACCCAGTGTTTGAACTAGAATATGATTTCAAATAACATTATCTTCTTTCCTCCCACAAAAAAAAAAAAAAAAAAAACACAAAACAAAACTGTTACTAAAGACACCACGGCATGGAGAGTTAAATATGTAGGAGCGTATGTAGGATGCATATCTAACAGAGATGAAGCCCAGATTTATCTGCAGGATAGAGAAAGGGAAGAAAGGAAAGAGGAGGTAAGAAAACTGCCAGGGGTCAGAGGAGTCAAGGTTCGGTCCTCCTGTTAGATTCTGAGTGAGGAACCTCAGTGTTGGCAGGAATACAGTCCTATGAACGAAGATGGATACTGCTAGGAGAGTGACCTGGTCATGTCAGTGTCACTGCCCAGGAGCACCTAAGCAGACGCTGACCATGGGGTCTAACTCTATCTTCTGCTTACCACTTTTTTGTGATGCATGTAAGACTGCTCTGCGCACTGGCAACACCATTTTCTGTCCTCTTCCATGTCTACTTTATCAGGCCTATTGGTCTTGTCCCATCCCCATCCCACTCCCTTTGTCTACTTTATTACTGTTTCACGGCTCCAGTCTAACTTGTCATGATACCTGTCTTGTTTCTTGTGCTACCATCTGACATCTCATGGCTCCTGTCTAACTGTTCATGACTCAGGTCAAACTTCTCAGAACCTGCATTATTACTATTTCTAAATTTCTCAGCAGACCTGGTGACACTGAAGCTGGGGTCATACATAAAGGCATAAGATGAGGCCAGTATCCATATTCTAGTAGGAAAGGAACCTGTAGGGACAGCTAACTTGTTCTAGCTTAGCTTGGTGGTAGGCCCTCCAACCAGATAACCTCAAAGTCTCTTGGGCCACCCACATAGTCCTTGAAGATGATTGCATTCTCTGGTAGCTGAGGATGCAGGTCTGCAGCAGAAGCAGAATAAGAAACAAATAGGCCAGTATAGTTAAATAGGTTGTAAGAAGGTTGTGAGACTATTGCTTCTCTCTTGTTGTCGACATTACTACCGATACCAAAGGTTTTCTTTCTGAAAGCACAAAATGAGGTGCAGGCTCCTCAGCTGAAATAACTGGGCCTTTCTTTATGCTGTACTATTTTTTGCAATGATAGAGACTAAACTCACCATGTGACTTTTTAAAAGCCACATGAAAGGTAGGTTGTCCTGAATTCTGATAAGTAAAGAAAATTGGGAATATACGCTTATACACTCATTAATGTTACTGTATTTTATTACCCATTTTTAACTATTTTTTGTTCTTTGATCCATCTGTTGGTTTCCTAGAAGCCTATACTTAAGAAAAAATACTTAAAAATATGTATCTTACATCTACATTGAAAGCAAACTCCAATCCTAAACTGGCACCCATCTTTCCACTTTACAATTTCTTTTTAGAAAATTGTAATTGCAAAGTAAGATTTTCCTAACTGAAGTTAAAAAAAAAATTACCAAACCCATATCATCAGCTAAAATTCCTCCATGAACATTTTCTGGTCGTTGCTTTACAGAAAAATTTGTTATTGTGTTATAATATAAATCATTTCGTTGTTCCCAGAATGGTGGAAGTTCTTTACTGTTCTCTCGTGAAATCATCCAAGCCAGAGCTTGTTTTTGGTGTGGAAGCAATGGGGTTCGAATAGCCTACAAATGCAATGTCATAAAGAAAAACATAGTCAGTCTTTACCCTTTTCATATGCAGAACCTGAGTTATTTTCTTATAGTATTAAATGTATAAATTACTAAGACAGCTAATAATTCAATACATTTGAAATATTGGTTTATATTTTTAAGTTCTTTATATTTTCTATATATCAACCCTAAAACAGACATGCAGCTAGCAGAGACTGCCCCAATTTCTAAACTATCTTCCAGAAATAATTTCTTGAGTTTCTGGAACCCTTTCCTGAAATTGAAACTGTCTATCCACAAATGAGGAAATGAAGAAAACAGGCATTTCCAAAAAAGCAAAATACAGATAGCCAATATACATGCGAAAGAGTGCCCAATGTCCTTAGCTATGCACTAAGAATCCATCTCACTGTTGTGAGAACAGGTATAATTTTAGACAAACAGAAAATGTTCACAAGGACTTAGGAAAAAGGGAACTTTTCTATAATGCTAGTAGAAATGTAAGCCAGTGCAGCCACTATCAAAATCAATATGAAGGTATCTAGGAAAGTTACATATACATATAATCCACTGTGAGTGAGCTCTTCCAAGTTTAATCTGGCATTTGTCAATAAACAAAGAGATGAAAAAAAGAAGCATATTTGCATTGTGCAGTTTTATTCAGCCTTAAAGCACAAACTTATGTGTGTTACAGAAAAATAGATGGAACTGGATCATTATTATTTTGTGGTGAAGGCCAGGCCTAGAAAATCAGACCCACATCACATATTTTCTCTCATACTGGGAACCTAGGGTGTGTGTATGCAAATATCCATATATACATAATATAAACACATTCTTTCTGACATGAAAAACAGAACAAACACTCCATGGAAATACTCAGGAGAGAAAGGAGAAGGTAATGGGTTATGAATATGGTTAAGCTCAAAGTATATTGCACACTTGAAAAGCAAGTCATTATAAAACTTTATATACAATATAAAGCACTTTTTTAAAAAATATATAGGTTCTGTACCTCAGCTGGCTCCATCTCATTAGTTTTGGCATCTTCTTTTAAATCCTCAAATAATTTGTCAAATTCCGTTTTGAGCTACAGTTTAAAAATAATAAATGCTGATTAAAAACAAAGTGAAAATTACATGTAATCTATAGGTTTCAAATCATTTACCTCGAATAAGTCAAATGATGAAGCATACATAAAATAAGTATCTGAGATAGTAAATCACTCACTGAAAAGCATTACAAGGTGATTTTTCTATAGAAGTAAATGTACTCATTTCAGATAAATATACAAAAGAGCTACAAAGGACCACAGATACAGCCTGCTGAGAGAACATTGGCCCAACCCTCTATAAGGCCTAACCCCAAAGATACTGAAAGGACAGTAGTGAAGTCTAAGTCCTATGACATGTGCACAAATGACCCTGCACGTTTAGGCAGAGAACTATGGCCTGTGTCTTATTTTCATGAATCTAGAACATGAAAGAAGTTAAATTGCTGATGTGGGAGTGATTTCTTATTAATAAAGAAACTGCCTAGGCCCATTCGATAGGCCCACCCTTAGGTGGGTGGAGTAAACAGAACAGGATTCTGGGAGAAGGAAGCTGAGTGAGGAGTCGCCATGATTTTCCTACCAGAGAGACACAGGCTAGAATCTCCCCGGTAAGCACACCTTGGGGTGCTATACAGATTATCAGAAATGGTCTAGTCCAGGTGCAAGAGCTAGCCAATAAGAGGCTGGAACTAATGGGCCAGGCAGTGTTTAAAAGATTACAGTTTCCGTGTAATTATTTCGGGGCGTAAGCTAAGCCATGCGGGCGGCCGGGTGCGGGGAGGACACAGCCGTGCCGCTCCGTATTACTACAAATTGACAATTTCCTCTCTCCCGTTAGAACTCTGTGATTCTGCTAGCATTTAAACTATTTTGGCAAACTTATTAGAATGTCCTGTTAGGGTAAATCCAATATTAGGCTAATTTAGCTGATCATTTAAATTAATCTAGTTCAGTTTTAAAGCAATTTACACTGTATGTCTTTACAAATTAACATATGAATACATAGCAGTCATCTAGAAAACATCATGCCAGCTTAGTAGAAGTGGCTTACAATTTGCCCACCATGCACAAGCTCATGTCCTTTCAACATTCAGGAAATTGTATTTGGGAAATAAAAAGGATACCTCTAGTAGATACACAGATATAAAATGTTTGAATGCTTTAGTCTAAAACCACTGGTGGACAGTCATAAAAATGTTTTAATGTTATCGTCCAAATTATTTATATTAACATTAACAAACATCATATACATTTTTTCAGAGTAACTTGGTTTAACAACATCCTGGATTACAAATTAGGCAAAATAATTACAGTAATATCAAAGATTTTAAGTTTCTTAATACTGAATTTGCAATCTTACTGAAGAGCGAGAACACTTTTCACAGTCTAGTGTTTTTTTTATTACCACTTGGACATTCTGAAAATTTAAATACAAAAATATTACCTATACAATGTATCTATAATTTTCTATATGTATAACTGCATAAATGTGAACCCAGCCTCCTTTTCATGGATGTAATTAATCAAAAATATTGTGTCATACAATGTTTATGTCTGTACTAAGCCTCTTTACATAGACTTCCCTTGTCATTATTCCCTAAAAAAAAACAGTCTAACTACTACATATCTTTTATATTTATAGCAGATAATATAATTTAGAAA
The DNA here is from genome assembly GCA_963919715.1 of Microtus obscurus. Lineage (NCBI taxonomy): Eukaryota > Metazoa > Chordata > Mammalia > Rodentia > Cricetidae > Microtus > Microtus obscurus. The sequence continues at coordinate 925,741 of CAWTZC010000310.1, read as the reverse complement.
TTGTTTAAAATATGAGATACGCAGTGATTCTATACAAAAAGTGCTGTGTGTGTGTGTGTGTGTGTGTGTATGTATGTGAATGGATGGTTCCAGTTTCTGTGAATTAAAAGGGATGAGTATAATTCTTATTACTGCTTTTTAAGATTATGTTTGCAAATAAATATCTACATTCTATATGCTATACAGTAGTTTTCATTATAATTTTAACAACATAACTAAAGATCACTAATACCAGCTCATATATATTTATCTTGTTCTTTTAAGCAGCAACCTTTATCACTAAAAATTTACATACAGTACAAGATAAAAACATACCTGAGGCAGGTATGATGACAAACCCCTAATCCTAATAGTTGAGTCAAAGGCAGGAAGACCAGGAGTTCAAGGCCATTCTCAGCCACACAGTTACTGTGGTTTGAAAGAAACTGGCCCCCAAAAAGAGTGGCACTAGTAGGAGGTGTGGCCGTGTTGGAGTACGTATCATAGTGGAGGCGGGCTTTACGTTCTCATACATGCTCAAGCCATGCCCAGTGAGAGACCACTTCCAGCTGCCTGTCTTCATGCCTGCCACCATGTTCCACCCTAACCCTAACTCCTAAACTGTAAGCCTCCCAATTAAATGTTTTCCTTTTTAAGAGTTTCTGTGGTCATAATATCTCTTCACAGCAAAAGAAACCCTAACTAAGACAAAAATGATTTTGAGGTAAGTCTACATGAGACCTTGACTCAAGATAAAAATGAACAAACAACAGAAAGCGTACCTGTTCAGCTGTCATCTGTACTGCAACACGAGCTGGCATATTATATCTTGGTCCAGATCTTCCAGAGACCAAACTATTCTCCGAACTCAATCCTAAATCTACAGTTTCCAAAAAGAAAAAAATAAAATGAGCAAATAAAAAGAAATTAAGCACCAGAATAAATGTAAATACCAAACAGTATTTAAAAATCCCATTGTCCAGGGGTTGTAGCTCAGTGTCAGAATAATTGCCCAGTATGGATAGTCCCAGAACTGCAAAGAATATAAAAAAGTATGTAAATGATCTACTACTGAAATATATCCCTAAAGCTAAAAAAAATAAAGCTAAATACTAAATCATTCGCAAAAGAAAAAAAATTACGTTTTAAAAATAATTCCATATTATTTGAATAAATTCTAAGAGAACAGCAAATTCCTTTTCACTCCCTACTAAACAATTCTTTTTGTTAAAAAAAGTTATTAAAAATAAATATTTAAAATAAAGAATTAGCGGGCGGTGGTGGCGCACACCTTTAATCCCAGCACTCGGGAGGCAGAGGCAGGCGGATCTCTGTGAGTTCGAGACCAGCCTGGTCTACAAGAGCTAGTTCCAGGACAGGCTCCAAAACCACAGAGAAACCCTGTCTCGAAAAAAAAAATAAAAATAAAAAAAATAAAATAAAGAATTAGGTTAATATTGGGGAAAATTAAATAGGGGACATTGACCCTCCTTGTGTGCATTTTTTTGGTGTATGGACGAATCTATAATTACAAACATGAAGTTCTGATTTGGACATATAATGGTGGACCCATAGGATTAACTATCTCATGTTGTATGAGTAATCTATGATGGCTAGACAGTGACAAAACAAACACATTGATATATTCCTCAGAATCTATCATTTCAATAGAAATATAAAAGGAAACGTCAGCAATTCTTCAAAAGATTTTAAAAAAGGAGTTATAATTTAAAGTATTTTGCAGACATTACGTTAGCCAACCAAACTAAAAGAGACAAATTACAATCCCTGAACCTCACAGTATCAAACTTACCTTTCAATGTGGAACCCAGTTTAAATCCATGTTTCTTCAACTGATCTAAAACCACTTTTCTATTTTCTTCTTTTCCCCAAAAAGTCATATGAAGAGGCATGGTAAAAGCATTATTTGCACCAAAAGGAACTACTCTATTATAGTAAAGGGAAAAAAATGAAAAAACTGAAAGTTATTTTTATACTAATTCTGAATATATTCAATATATCACTCAAACACAAAAATTTAAAACAAAAAGGGATTATTTAAGCAAATCTGAAAAACAGAAAAAGAAATAAAATCAACAATCGGGAAAAAAAGGTGTTTTTATAACAAGATGTCAAAAACACTTAAGATGATAGGATAAAGTAGTTCACAAAAGACAACTTACATGCAAGATTACAAAATAAGCAAAATAATGTATATATCTGACAGGATAGTTTTAGCATCTAATGTTCACTAAAAATTTATAAAGGAAAAAGCAAAGGCGATGTTAACCATTTATTTTATCTTCCAAATCAGGTGGGATGAATATTCAAAGCATTAGGATTAGGATATAACTATCTCAAATATTTACAATAAGATCACAAACACTAACAGAGAACAAGGAACCAGAATGAAAAATGAAATTCCCACAATGAGAAACAAAATGGCGAAAAAGCTGGCAGACCATATGCCCTCGCTAAAGGGCAGTTACTTCCTAAGTCCCAGTCAATGGACAACATGTGCCAGATCTATCATTTATCAAAAGACAATTCTTTTAAGTTGTGCATTCAGAGAGAAAATTATTATATAGAATGTCTCGATTTTATTTCCAGTAAGAAATGAAGAAAACTCTAAAATGTGCAAGTGAGCTAAGCATGATATGCCCATTTCTAATTCTAGTACACAGGAGGCTAAGGCAGGGTTGGGAGTACAAGGCCGGGTTCTAGCAGCAAAACCCCGTTCCAAACAACAGGAAAAACACCCCACCATCAGAAGTTCCTCTGGTAAGGCATACCTGTCATGCAGAATCTGGAGGAGTATGAGGCGGGAAGCTAAGTACAACTGCAAGTTTGATTTTCAAGTTTGTTTTACTCCATGGTAATAATAAGAAAATAAGTGTACAACTGTTTGATAGCTAGATAGGAAAGTCAAAGAAGAAAACTGAACATGTCTGAAAGTACACCAAAGTATGGTGCCACACACTTCCAGATGCCCAGGAAATGTGTATATATTCAAAGAGAACTAAAAATCACAATTACTAAAACAAACTCTAAAAGCACATACCCTTCCACTTGTACCAATTTGTTGTCCATGAGAAAGGCCAAGGCAGCTGCAAGATTCCGCTTTAAATGACCAACCTGATCTCCATTCACATTGTTCACCTTAATCGCATTCTTATCATAGGGATTATTAGGCTCTCGTTGTAAAGAAACCATTTCATTATTATTTACCTAGTAAAAATAAGGAGAAGATAATAATAATGTAAATATGAACAGTCATAGTTTGATTTCCTTGTACTGTTTCAAGAACACCCATTCATATACATTATTGTTAGTTTTTCTTTGTATTTTGTTTGCTGGCTTGAGACAGGGTCTCATGTATCAAACTGGCCTCAAATGTGCTATGTAGCCAGGGATGATCTTGAACTGAAGACAGTACTGAACTTTGATCATTCTGCCTCTATCTCCTGAGTGCTGAGATTACAATGTGTTCTACCCCCCCACCCCCCAGTTTATATTATGTTGGGAATTGAACCCAAGGCTTGGTAAAGACTTCAAAGCAATCTCTGTGAGCTCGAGACCAGCCTGGTCTACAGAGCTAGTTCCAGGACAGGCTCCAAAACCACAGAGAAACCCTGTCTCAAAAAACCAAAAAAAAAAAAAAAAAAAAAAAAAAAAAGAAAGAAAGAAAGAAAACAAAGCAATCTGTCAACGAGCTAAAGGCCCAGCTCAAACCAGAAATATTAAAGTATATATTTTAAAATGATTCTTCTACTCTAGTTTTCTAATTTATATTCATTAAGAAGCTAGTAAGGTTTAGCTGGGCAGTGGTGACACATGTTTTTAACCGTAGCACTTGGGAGGCAGAGGCAGGCGGATCTCTGTGAGTTCAAGAGCGAAACCCTGTCTAAAAAAAAAAAGAAAGAAAAAAAGAAGCTAAAACTTATTAAAAAATAAGTTATAAGATATGAAAGTCTACCTTGAAGAAGAGAATACTACCTACATTTTTCAAATAGCTAAACTTTGGATATATGTGCCCCTAAATGATTGAGTCAGAGACACATGCACACATACATGTTCATATTTACTCTATTCATTACAGTTAGGACATGGAAATAACCAATATGTCCATCAAGTGATAAAGAGTGAAAACATGGTACCTGCATAAAATGGGATTTTATTTAGTTATAAAGAAAAATGAGATTTGCAAGTCAAGAGATGGATATGAAAAACATTATATTGGGTAAAGTAACCCAGACCCAGAGACACAAATATTACATGTTCTAAATCATATATGGATCTTATTGTCAAGTCTTTATACTTGTGTCTTTCCTGAACAATCCAGTCAACCAGAAAGGGACAATAGGGGGTGCTTAATAGTGGGAGAAAGAAGTCAGGTGATATGAAGAGGAAAAGAGGAATAACGGAAAGTTTAATTAGGAAGAGGGATGAGAGAGGGTAGAGCACAGGGTGGGTTAGGAGAGACATAATTAACATGATGGATGCATGAAAACAAAAATAACACAGAAATTATATACACACACACACACATATATTCATACATACTATGTGTGTGAGATGTTTTTCTATGTAAAAGAGTTTAATTAGAGTTACTCTACACAGGGAACTATGCTCATACCTGAAACCCTAGGTTGACAAATTTAAAGTTCAGTGTCAGATATAGGATTCTGGCCTTCAAGAAACTCCCAAAATAATACATGATATTGTCTTGGTTCTTGGATGCCCTCCAGAATTTTATGGTAAGACAAGTGTGAAGACACCACACACACTGGCCACAGGATCTGGAGAAATGACATTGGCCCTGACTTAGTCCCTGTTGAGTAGCTTTCATAGGTCAGGAAGGTGCTATGCAGGCTTCTGGGGGTAGTAGTGGTGGTGGGGTTATCAACAGTCTTAGCCCAGCTGTGAACTATTCAAATTGGAATAATTACTGAGTGGCAAGAAATACCCTTAGGTACAACAGCGGCATAACTGTAATGGGTGTAACTAACCACTTTCTGTTTGGATTTATTTTATTAATGTATGATTTCAATTCATATATGTACATTTACAGAAAGAAGTACAGAACATATAAGGTAAGTTATGGTATGAAAATTCAATACATTTTATCTATTTTAAAATAATGAATGCATTACCTAAATACAATACTGTGGGAAAATGAGCTAAATATTTAATCAGCATACATTCTTATTAGTTAACTAGTGTTACAGAGATTATTCTAAGATAAAAATAAGTAACTGTTATGAGATTAATACCTATAACTAATCCTTCACAAAATTAAACTTTAGAAAAACAATATAAATTTTAAAATACTGCAAACCTGAAATATAAAAACTCATGAAGGGATGTGAGAGCCAGAGAGCAGTGAGATCCCAGAGAAGAAAGCATAGATTGCTAACAGGACGAGAGGAAAGAAAATATTTCTAGGGCCAAGACTGGAGTAAAATTAACACAAATATAAACAAAGTATTTGGGAAAACATGGTAAGAAAAATAAAAGATAGGGGAAAACAGAAAAATGAAAACTTATAGTAAAAATATTCAGAGTCAGTAGCAGGTATAGAGAGTACAGAGGTAACAGCAGACAGAGCAAGTCGGAGCGAGGACGTAAATGAGAGAAGATGGAGTTTCTAAAGAAGAAATAGCTTTGGAACAAAGCAAGTATTTAAAATTATAATCACAGAATTGTTCTGAAATAGTAGGAAACAAATTTATAGAACAAATATCTTAATGAAACTATTAGACTTTTAAGATAATAATATCTTTTAATCATCATTTACTATTTTTTACAAAAGACCAAAGGAAAAAATAAAGCAAATACAGAAAATACTTGCTAATCTCTGAATCTTATTTTGATTTTATGCTTCAAATTTTCTCGTAAAAAAATTAGATATTAGAAATATTATCCAAATAACAAAGATGACCATAATGAAGATTACTGTCCAGAAAAAAAATTATATATATTCTCAATCTGTCCCTTTTTCTTTCTCTTACACACGTGGGCGTTTGCACATGCACACACGCGCACACACACACACACACACACACACACTCACGTTCAATTTGGAGAATAGAGAAACATAGGAAAAAAAGAACAAGAGCTATTCATATTATAAAAATAAAGGGAAGAACCCAAAAATAAACAATTAACTTATTTAGTAAAAACTGATGGATTCAAAGTCACTTCCTAAATTCAACACATATTTTCCGCACTTAGGGCAAACCATTTAACCATCTAGATCTTCTTTAGCCATCTCTTATCTTCCATTAAGGAAGAGTACCTCAGAAATTATAAGGATACATTAATTGTATATATCACCATTTAATATAATTTACTGTTAAAACCATTAAGTATGCCACAATTTTATTTAGTATCTCTTCATACTCACTACTCCTGTGTAATAGCGTAGTCCAACAACTTGACCTCTCAAAATTCCAAATAAAACGTAATCTAGCTCTTCATCACTATTTAGGAAGTCATCTGGAGGGATAATGTCTTGGGATTCAAAACGTGGAAAGAAAGTTGGGTATGAAAGTCTTGGAGAATCTCCATGGGTTCCATACTGGACAGACTGCAAATACTTCCAATCAGGATCCCTATTAAAAAAAAAAAAAATTAAAAGACAGACATCAAAACCACAGATTTAAACAAGTATTTCTCAAAGAACAGAATCAAATAATATTTCAGGCCAATCACTTTCTTCCATTTTATTTGTTATGTGGCAAATATAACTTAAAAATTACCTTGCCTAAAAAGAACTGAGGGAGGAAAGCTACCAGGATAATCTGACCTGTTAAATATTGGAAATTCTTTTCTGGTGAAAACTATATTACATTAAAATGTATGTGGTACCTGAAGCTAGAGTTGCATGTCAAAGTTTTCAATGCCAACTAATGAAGAAAACATTTATAAAAACATAATTATTATTACATGCTTTGTTTTTTCGTTTGTTCGCTTTGGTTTTTCGAGACAGGGTTTCTCTGTGTAGCCCTGGCTTACCTAGAAACTCACTCTGTAGAAAAGGCAGGCAGGCAGGTCTTGAAATCAGATATCTGCCTGCCTCTGCCTCCTGCCTCCTGTCGAAGGGTGGTTCGACTATGAAAATATTTTCAACATAACACTGCTTTTACTCCTTCAGAACAGAATACATTTTAACTCAGATATTACAGAAAGCTACCCTATGCACCAGCTTGTTATTTTAAAGGTAACTTCGATCTTAAGGATAATTATTGCAGGAATGGGCATGAAAACCATTAAAGATGATTAAAAGTTTGCTGGAAGCCTCCTAGACGTTGTCATTCTTCTAAAAGCACACGAAGCTATCCTTTGCGAGTTTTCCTTTCAGTTCCTCTGTATGTTAGGACGTTTGTGCACATTACTGTGAGACACCAGAGTCGGGCTGTCTCGGAGATGTTAAAACAGAAATTCCTAACAATGCCTAGAGCACAGAAGGTAGCCAACTGGGTGGAGCTTCGGGTTCCCCACAACCGGTGAAGATTTCCCGAAGTGCTGGCAGCAAATTCCCGAGTTGGCCGCGAGCCACAAGCGACCCGCAGAAGGAACAGGAGCTGCACCTATGGCCCCCGGAGGGGAGAGCAGGTTTCCCTTCCAGACCATGCAGAGCCACCGCCTCCCGCCCCACCCCTCAGCCCTTCACCTCTTGGACATGGCGCCGGGCGCGGAGACCTCGGGGTATCTGGGCGCCCCGGACCCCTCAAGTCGCTTGAAAAATCTCCTCAAGGTTTCGAGACACCAGGAAGCAAACCCGAACAGCGAGGCTGGAGCCCAGAGAGAGACGCTGACGTGGGTTTATTTAGAAGTCGACACCCACTAAGTCCAGCAACAGGCCTGGAGGCCACTGACGTTTTGTGATCAGCACTACGATTGTCCAATCGAAACGAAGAAACTGTGAATGCTAACCAATCAGAATATGAGACGATAGGAAGCTCCGCCCCATGCTGCAATTCAAAGGCAATGGGAATGTCCGGGATGTTCCATCCGGGTTTTTCTGCGACCCAAGGGCGGGAAAAGTTCGAGCCCTCTAAAGTGAGTCACCTAGCTTAAGGTTCCATGCCACACAAAAGACTTCTTTCAACCACTGCTCCAAAACTATAAGGATGTCCCCTTATGTCAGACTCTCCCTAGCCTCCTTATCTAATGGAGTGCCTAACAGGGTCTCTCCTAGGAGTCCTGAGTAGGATGCCCACTGTCTCTCTGCCCCTTCCTCTGCTACTCCCTATGTTTGTTCCGAGTAACCTAGGTGTTAGGAATATTTCTAACACGAGCTCCCTGCACCCTGCTCCCTGCCCACGCAGAAATCCCCAATCAAGCCAAATCAAAACAAGCCAAATTAAGAAATATCTAGGTTTAAGGGGAAATCTGCCCTCTTTGGTGGCCCCGAGGGAAAACCGGGAAGCTGCAGGAACGAGACTCCTGGGAGGAAGAAAGGGGGACCACGTGTTCTTCTTTTGGGGGATCACTTAAGTACCCTGGGGAGTGGTCCTGACCCCATCCCCAGGGAGGGGTCAGGACGTGGCCTGCTGGGATTTGAAGTCCAGACCAGGCCTAGGGGCTGGGATAGATGGGAGGGGCTGGGGCCTATGCTCCCAACTTGACATTAGGTGTATATGAGATCCTGAGTTCTCAAAATCCGAGTGAGAACATAATTTACCTTCCCCACCTTATTTTATTGTGATTAAAGAAATTTTCATCCCTTTGTAGAAGAAAGCCATAAAAGAGGACAACTTTACCACTCTATTGCTGAAAAACGGCGACCATGGTCCAGCGTTGATGTAAGGAGAGGTGGCCGCTGCGGCCATTTGTGTTTTTCTCAGGAAACTGCAGGTCAACTTTTTCTATGGGTTTCCCCATCATCACCTGGATACCTTTGCTCATGTTATCGCTCCTCCCTCTCTTCAATAGGATTCCGAGCTATGTGCAGTGGTGAGTTCCTCAACTAACCATTCTGCATTTGCCTTTCGGCATCTGTTTCCATCAGTTAATCGATGGAAGTTTTAAGAGATCATGTATATTTCACCTTCCTAGGCAGATCTATGTATGTTACCTACTTTCTCTGGGATTGTTTGCTTTATGCCTAATATCCACTTATGAGTGAATACATAACATACATCTCTTTCTGGATCTGGGTTACCTCAGTCAGAATGATTTTTCCCACGTCCATCAATTTGCCTGCAAATTTCAAGATGTTTTCTAATTGCTGAGTAGTAATCCACTGTGTATATGTACCACATTTTTTATCCATTCTTCAGTTGATGGCATCTAAGTTGTTTCCAGGCACAAGCTATTACGTATAATGCTTCTATGAATACAGTTGAGCAAATGTCATTGTGGTATGAGTGTGCCTTCTTTGGGTATATGTCTGATAGTGGTATGGTTGGGTCTTGAGGTACATTGATTCCCAATTTTCTGAGAACTTGCCATACTGATTTCCAAAGCAGTTGTAGACATTTGTACTCCCACCAGCAATAGAAGAGCACTCCCCTTTCTCCACATCTTCTCTACCATAAACTGTCATCAGTGTTTTTGATCTTAGTCATTCTGACAGGTGTAAGATAGTATTTCAAAGTTGTTTCGATCTGCATTTTTCTGATGGCTAAGGATGATGAACAATTCCTTTAATATCCTTCAGCTATTTGAGTGAGTTTCTTCTGTTGAGAATTCTGTTTATATCAGTACCCCATTTTTTAATTGAATTCTTTGGTATTTTGGTCTTTAGTTTCTTGAGTTCTTTTGTATATTTTGGAGATCAGTCCTCTGATGCGAGGTTGTTGAAGATTCTTCTCATTCTGAGGGCTGCCATTATGTCTTGTTGACTGTGTCTTGTCTTACAGAAGCTTCTCAGTTTCAGTAGATCCCATTTATTAATTGCTGTTCTCAGCATCTGTGCTACTGGTGTTATATTTAGAATGTATTCCCCTGTGCTGATGCATTCAAGGCTACGTCCCACATTCTGCTCAATGGGGTTCATTGTAGTTGGATTTATGTTGAGGTCTTCAATCCTTTTGGACTTGAGTTTTGTGCATGGTGGTTTATATGGAATTACTTTGATCCCTCTTCAGGTTGACTTCTAGTTATAACAGCACCATTTGTTGTAGTTTTCTTTTTTCCACTTTATATTTTCAGCTTTTCTGTCAAAAATCAGGTATTCATAGGTATGTAAATTAATATCAGGGTCTTCAGTTTGATTCCATTGGCCTACCTGTCTGTTTTTAATCCAGTACCAAGCTGTTTTCATTACTATAGCTCATAATAGAGTTTGAGGGATGTTGATGCCTCTAGAAATCCCTTTATGGTATAGGGTTGTTTTGGCTCTCCTGAGTTTTTTGTTTTTACATATGAGGCTGAGTATTGTGCTTTCAATGTCTGTGAGGAATTGTGTTGGGGTTTTGATAGGGATTGCATTGAATCTGTACATTACTTTTGGTAAAATTGCCATTTTTACTATGTTAAACCTACCTATCCAAGACCATGAGAAATCTTTCCATTTTCTGATGTCCTCTTCAATTTCTTTCTTCAAAGACTTAAAGTTCTTGTCACACAGGTCTTTCATTTGTTTGATTATAGTTACTCCAAGATATTTTATGTTGCTTTTGTCTATCATAAAGGGAGAAGTTGCTCAGATTTCATTCTCTGTTTATTATCTGTATATAGGAGGACTACTAATTTATTTGACTTAATCTTGTGTCACACCACATTATTGAAGGTGTTTATCAGATGTAGAAGTTCCCTGGGAGAATTTTTGGGGTCACATGTAGAATATCATCACATCTGCAAATAGCAAAAGTTTGACTTCTTCCCTTCCAATTTGTATACCCTTAATCTCCTTTTGTTCTCTTATTGCTGTAGCTAGGACTTTAAGTACTATATTGAATAGATATGGAGAGCCTTGTCTTGTTCCTGATTATATGGGATCACTTTAAATTTCTCCCCATTTAGTTTGTATTATTTATAGATTTGCTATATATTGCCTTTATTATGTTTAAGAATGTTCTTTATATCTCTGATCTCTCCAGGACCTTTATCCTGTAGGTGAGTTGGATTTTGTCAAAGGCTTTTTCAGCATCTAATGAGATCATCATGTGGTTTCTTTCTTTCAGTTAATTGATGTGGTGGATTACGTTGGTGGAGTTTTGTACGTTGAACCATCCCTGCATCTCTGGGATGAAGCCTATTTGATCATGGTGGATGATATTTCTGATATGTTCTTGGATTCACTTTGTGAATATTTTATTGAACATTTTTGCATCAATGTTCACTAGGAGGGGATTGGTTTGTAATTCTCTTTCTTGGTTGTGTCCTTGTGTGTTTTGGGCATCAGGGTAACTGCAACCTTGTAAAAAAAGAGTTTGGTAATGTTCCTTTATTTTATATTGTGTGGAACAATTTAAGGAGTATAGGCATTAGCTCTTCTTTGAAATTCTGATAAAATTCTGCACTGAAACCATTTGGTCCTGGACTTTTTTTGGTTGGGAGGCTTTTGATGACTGTTTCTATTTCCTTAGGGGTTATAGGTATATCTAATTGTTTATCTGGTCTTGATTTGATTTTGGTATGTGAAGTACAGGTTTTCGAAGTATAACCTGAGAATTCTCTGGATTTTTCAGTGTTTGTAGTGATGTTTGTAATGGTCTGTCCTGTCCCTTTAAGAAACAAGTCCCGCCCACTCCCTTCCCAGTCCCCTGAGACAAGCAGATCTTCCTTCCTCTTCCAGCCTGAGTTCCTTCTTTTTCATCTCTCTCCCAAAGAGGAAACTTCTGCCTCTCTCCCTTCTGCCTACTTCTCCCCTTACTCCTCCTTTCTCTCTCTCTCTTTCTCCCTCTCTCTTTGTTCTTCTTTCTCCCCTTCCCCCTTTTTCATTCCCTTCTATAACCCACTAAATAAATACCCATTCTTTCTGCGTGGTGTGTCTCTGTCTCTCACCCACAGCAAAGCTCCCTGCCTGGGTGGCCCGCATGACCCATTGGCCACTTGGGAAATGGCAGTGTTTTACCAATGCAGCTCCTCCTGGCCAGCTGCCCACTGCTGCCACTCAGAGACCTGTAGTGTGGTCTCGTGGCCCACTTCTCATGGTGGACATTCAGGGACCTGCGGCATTTTATTTAAACCATAACAGTGTTCCCATTTTCATTTATGACTTTGTTAATTTGCATATTCTCTCTAGCCTTTTGGTTAGTTTGGGTAAAGGTTTGTCTGTCTTGTTGGTTTTCTTGAAGAATCAACTCTACTCTCTGTCTCATTGATTTTTTTTTGTTTTGTTTTGTTTTTTGAGACAGGGTTTCTCTGTGGCTTTGGAGCCTGTCCTGGAACTAGCTCTGTAGACCAGGCTGGTCTCGAACTCACAGAGATCCGCCTGCCTCTGCCTCCCGAGTGCTGGGATTAAAGGCATGCGCCACCACTGCCCGGCTGTCTCATTGATTTTTGTATTATTTTCTTTGTTTGTGTTTTATTTATTTCAGCCATAAATTTTATTATTTCCAGGCATCTACTCTTTCTGGTTGAGTTTGCTTCTTTTTGTTCTAAGACTTTCAGTTATACTGTTAATTCATTAGTGTATGATTTCTCCAAATTCTTTATGTAGTCACTTAATGCTATGAACTTTCCTCTTAGCACTGCTTTCGTTGTGTTTAGCTATGCTGTGCTTTCATTTTTTTTAAATTTTTGGAAGTCTTCAATTTCTTTCTTTATTTCTCCCTTGACCCAGTGGTGGTTCAGTTGAGTGTTGTTCAATTTCCATGAGACTGTGGATTTTCTGCAATTAATGTTGTTGTTGAATTCTAACTTTAAGCTACGATGATCTGATGAGATACAAGGAAATATTTCTTTTTTTTTTAATCTGCTGAGGTTTGTTTTATTATCAATGGTTATGGTTTAGTTAAAATGGCACAGTTCCACAAGGGGCAGCAGCAGGCCAGGAGGAGCGTCCAGTCCCACCAACAGAGGCCTCTGTGGTTCCCAGGTGGGTGGGAGGCAGCAGGTGAGAGATCTCAGCTGGCCAGCAGGGTAGCTGTTCCCATGAGGAACCTGGGTGAGAAATGGATACCATACAGAGACAGTTTATTTAGTGGGTTATGGAAGGGAAGGGAAAGAGGGAGAGAGAGGGAAAAAAAAGAGAAAGGGAGAAAGAAAGGGGGGAGGAGAGAGAGAGAGCAGAAGTTACCTCTTCAGGAGAGAGATGGAAAGAGAGAGTGTGTGCACTTCACTTGGTGGAAGGGGTGGACTTGGGAGAATGCATGGCTTCTCTTAAAGGGACAGGATACCCAGGTGACAGAAAAGTCCAGCACATTTTAACCTTCTCTTCTCTTTCTTAAAATAAAAAGGCAGGAAATTAGGCACAACAGGTTAAAGAATTTGGGATAGCGGATTCTCAGGACTGATTCCTGCTTATTTGTCAGCATTGTCCTTGGGGGTACCTGATAAACCTGGGTGCTGGTCACTTTACTCCTGTCCAGGGTTTGTGGTACTGGACTGTCTGGTGTCTCATGGAGCTGGCATAGTGTTGGAGAACAGAGGACAAAGTTAAGTTTAGGAAGAGAAAAAAAATTTCTGGACTAGGGAATTGAGAAGGGTATATCTGACATGTTTAAGGTGGATTTTTCAATTCGGCTACCTGGAACTGAGAAGAATTCTTTGGATTTGGGAAAATATAAGTTTTAGACTTCTGTCGCCTTTAGACTATTGCTGCTCATGTGTCTGCTCCTCCCATGTGGGACTGCACGGCATACCACCACTGTTCATGCTTCTGCTCCTCCCAGAATAAGATAGTTCTTAAGTGGCTTGTGTGTGTTCATCGTCTTAAATAATGATGATCTGGGAACCAGCAGAGGAATGAGGGCATGGCATCCCGGGAAACATCAATGTCAACAACAACAAACAAACAGAAAACAATTTACTTTAACAGAATTGAGAGGCAAATACCGGGGAACATGGCCTGGGAACACAGGTTCAGATAACCTTAAATGCTATATTCCAACTGAACTTGTTTTATGAAGCTTTGTACTAACAAAACAAATAAAGTTGTAAATCAAGACACTTTTCAAATACATTTGGTGGGCCTGTTAGGGAGGTGGAAAAAAAAGTATAACAGAAAACGTTTGTTATAAGCTGATGTTACTCTTACTATTTTAGTTTATTGAAAACTAATGCTGCTTGTACATTCCGAATGATTTACCAAATGGGACAGAGGAGGACAAATATGGCTATCAAGGAGGCTAAAGTGTAGCCAAGATTGTTTGGCTCCAGGATTGCAGCATTCTAAGCTTTGCACCATCATTGTACCTCTAAACAGTTAATCAGCCTTGCAGAAGATTGATTTGAAGGTGAATCATCTTTTCTGGAATTTTTGAGCATCTTAAGCAGGCATTCTTCTACTATAGCCCTCACTGATAGAATCTGAAGCAATTATTACATGTCTCCAACAAAAAAAGTAAAGATAATGATGACATTTTTTCCAAATATTGTACTCTCTTCATGATGTATTATGGTACAAAGGGCAACGTTTGGACTTTTTTAAGTAGGAAATATTGAATCCTATGGCCTATTCAGTGTAGGCAAGCTCTCTACCAGAAAACTATGTTCTCAGTCTTTATTTTACTTATATCTTTGTACCAAGGACTCAAAAAAGTTCCCCAGGCTTTGCCTTGAAATAAATCTATAGTCTACGTCAACTTTGACCCTGAGGCAGAAGTCTCATCCTCCACAGTAGCATGTATTATCAATCACAGTTTATTACATTTTATATGTAAAATTAATAAAGCCATGCTCAATAAACTAAAAGATAAAATTCTGTATAACATGATTCTCCCAAGACTTAGCATCTTTTTCTACTGAAAACAAAAACATAAACCCCCAAATAAAGGCAACGAACTGTCAATTTCAGCATCATTTTTCAGCCATAAAACCAATGTATTTACTCAAGTAATCATGTAGAAAAGAAGCCCTATACAAGCTTCATTTGCCAAAGAGGCTGCCATCATTCATCTATAGACAACATTATCACTGAGGATTCATCTGAATACTGTACTCAAAATGTCCACAACAATGCTTCCTTAGCTACTGCTCAAATTTATGCTGATGTGAGATGTCTTTCTGTATATGTGTTGCTTTGATTGGATAATGAATAAAGCTGTTTTGGCCAATGTCTTAGCAGAGTAGGGCAGGTGGGAAATCAAAACAGAGATATATAAAGAAAGCAGAGTCAAAGGGATGCCATGTTGCTGTCAAAGGAAACAGACACCAGAACCATACCCATAAGCCACAGCTTTGTTACAGTACACAGATTGATAGACATGGTTTAATTTAAGATGTAAGAGTTAGTTAATAAGTCTGAGCTAATAAGACGAACAGTATTGTAATTAACACAGTTTCTATGTGATTATTCAGGTCTGAGCAGCCAGAAAACAAATGAGCAGCCTTTGTCTACAATATGAAAATGAATATATTTGTGTTTCTATTGTATCTATTCATTACAAATTGCCATATAATTTTCTAATTATGCTATTTATTGCCAAATGTCTAAAATGGTTGATATTTAATAATTACATACTGAATAAATAAGTTATGTGGCTTTCTCTGGGGCTGAGATTATCTAAAGAAAATACAGAAGAGTGTGATAGAGCAAGACACCCAACAATTTTTTGTAACTTCAGTATATATATCCCTGTATGTATGAACAAAATATCTATCACACATGCATTCACATACCCACAAAAAACATACAGAAAGAGAACCACTGAAAATAAGAAAAGGGAAAAAATGTTATTTATAACTTTTTTCTTACATACATACATTCCTTGAGAAAATGCTGGAAGAATAAAAAAGGTGATGGAAACTTAATGCTGACTATAGTTTCTTCTTAGTTAATTAGTATTGAATTTTAATAATTATCAGAGCCCTTAGGCCCCAACAGGAGAGTAGACCCTGTACCTCACCTGGGTAGTACAATAGTGCTGACATTGCTGGCGAGGCATGATTGTGGGAGAGCTGGCCCTAAGTCCCTTAGGTGTTAAGGGCAAAGGAAAGATGCCCTCCCTTCTTAGCCCCTTGCCACCTGTGGCAGGGTGGAAGAGCTCACCCTGAGTTCATGAAAGCAAGAGAACTTCATCTACCTCTCAGCAGCTGCAGCACTCAAGAGATATGACCTGGACCCTCATCTGCCATATGCTCTTATGAACAAGGGGGAGATGCCCTCTACAGTTGTTTGGTTTCAGAAGTTGTTATAATCTGTGAGAATTTGAAAATTGGGTGTGACATCTGTGGCCATTGAGCTATACAGAGGCCAAGCCATTTGTAGTTAGATGCTGTGGGACAATGGTCTTGTATTCTATCACTTGTGTTATTTTAATAAAATGCTGATTGGTCAGTAGCGAGGCAGGAAGTATTGGCAGGGCAACCAGGCAGGAAGTAGAGGTGGGGTGACAAGAACAGGAGAAGTCTGGCAAGAGGAAAGACTCAGTCTGCAGTCATAACCCAGATGCAGAGGAAGGAAGATGAGAACATCTCACTGTTAAAAGGTACCAAACTATGTGGCTGACACAGACAGGAATTATGGGCTAATGTAGGATGTAAGAGTTAATAAGAAGCCTGAGCTAATAGACCAACCAGTTGATAATTAATGTAGACCTCTGTGTGTTTCTTTGGGGCTGAACCACTGCTGAATCAGGCAGTACAGAAACCTCTATCAACAGTAAGATAGTGAGGGTTTAATGAAATTTCTGACACTGAGGAGGAAAAGAAAAAGGGTGGCAGACAGAACTAACTGAGTGGGGATTCCAATATCATGTAGGTCCAGAAGGGCATAAGGAAGGGGTAGGACTTAGAGTCCCATGAGGGTGTCAGGAAGAGACAGAGTAGGCAGCTCTTACAGGGAGGTAAGGAAGTTCTAGAAATGGGTTGAAAACATGTGGGGAGAAGAAAGAGGAGGAGGAAAAGAGTAGGAGAGAGAAGAGTAAGGTCCTCATGACAAGATTTTCCAAATCCAGAGCATCTCCTAGCAGACTGAGAGACCTGTCAGAGAGAAATGTCCCAAGTCACAGAGGAGAGACATCCCTTTTCCATGTGATGGGGCCAGGAGGGTGAAAGGAGTATCCTAACATAGCGGTGGATGTGGCTTTTATAGTAATAGACAAAACAGGCAGCTCTGGGCTCACACCCAGTAGAAGAAGAGAGAGCAAGTGTAGGGAAAGACAGTCTTTTCAAGAAAAAGGCACTCAAGATGACTTAGCAAGTTCCTAAGCTAATTCAGATTCCCAGAATAATGGTGGAGAAGCATAGCAGGTGAAGGGAAGTCATGGCTTACAACATATGTACCTATATCTATATGTATATCTATATCTGTACGTATGTATATATGTGTATTGTAAGATTTGTGTGTGTGTCTTTCTAAGAAATATATGTGTGTGTTGTTATATATATATATATATATATATATATATATATATATATATATATATCATAGGAGAGTCAAATCAGCAACTTGGTTCAGTTAGGAGACTGGATCCCTTAGAAAGAGGTCCACTTATGCCCCATCCCAGGTTTCAGTACCAGATACATAAAGTGAGAACAGGGCTGCTTCAAGGTCTGGTTAAAAGAAAGGTTCCTATTGTATATAAAAGTCAAGGTAAGGGAGAGAATGTCATACACTGAACACAACTAGCAGAATAGACTTGGTGAAGGGGGTGGAGAGTAGGAAGATAAAAGAGAGAGTAACAAGTGAATAGCAGAAGTGTCAGGATTATACTGGAATCAGAAACTGGGGGAAGGGAAGCCTATGAGCTGGAGAAGTTTAGTGTAAGATGCGGGCCCAGTTAAAGAGACAGGATGCCAGCCTGAACTCTTTTGTAACAGATATTTGCAATGTGGAGGGAGCCTGAAGGTCAGCATACCCTTTGGTATGCTAATAGGTACCAGAGCTGGCCATTTGTCCCAAATTTTTGTTTGTTTGTTTTTGGTTTTGGATGTAACAGCCTCTAAATCCATCAGGACAATAAAATTAGAAGACTGACTTTCCTGCACCAATTAGCAGAGTAAAAACTAAGTGGGTGAAGAGAGTATAGAGAGGGAAATAGAGGAGCCCTTTGAAGCTGTAGTTACTTCACACACCATCAGTTTCCATATCTATGAATAGAGAAGACTGGAAACCTCAGTTCTGGGGCTTGAAGTTTTGCAGGCCCCTTGGTTCCTTCTCATGGACCTGTTGATACTGCTCAGTGTTGTGGAGACTACCCATCACTTTGAGAAAGTCTTCAGGAAGGAAACTTCTACAATGAAGTTAATGTTTCATTTTTTTTTTCCTAGGGTGTTGCTTAGTAGCCCAGGCTGGCCTTGTGCTGGTGATCCACTAGATTAACTGTCCTGAATGCTGGGATTATACAGATGGACTGTACCACCACACCCACCTTTCCTACATTTCCAAAAAGTTCTTTTAGGATATGTAGTACTAAAAAAAAAAAATAGAAATACATGTCATTTTGTGCCATTCATTCTCAATACATCATGCAGCTTAGATATCCTGGAATTCGGCTCACACAGAGAATTGAGAATAGAAACTCCAAGATCCAGGGCCTGCACCTCCCACAGAGCCGACCCCCACTGGAAAGCCTGCTCTCTCAACAGAGTCTACCCTCCTTAGGCTGCTGAGGAAATAGATCCAGATTTGTAGCAATCTCCAGAAGGGTTAACAACATCAGTGGTCAGCCTGGTGTATTATTTATACCTGTATAATTCACCCAAGTTTCTCCAGCAAATGCAGTGTTGTAGAAAAAGGCCGCTTGTTTGTTCCCGGCTGCTTAGCCCTGAAATAACCACGAAGGTGTTCAACATGGGAAGCGAAGTTTGCTCTTTTCAATTTTGTCCCAATGTCAAAAGAGCAGCCCTCAGTCAATCAATACATACATACACACATACGTGCATACATGCATGCGTACATACATTTTCTAGAATTGTTATAATTATTATACTATCTGCTTTATTAAATCTCCCAAAATAAAGGAATTCAGACTGCAAGTTTCTTCTATACAGGTTATATTTATGAACACTAGACTGATCATCAGGGACATTTTCCTCTTTCCCTTCTATTATCTGCCGATTTAGAGGAATGTTTTGCCAAATGCCTGCAAAGTGTTCACAGATTCTTTCATTCAATACATATCTTTTTTTGTTAAGCATCTTCAAGGATTTGCCCTTTCCAACAAAACCATTGTAAAATCTACAGTATTTCAGATCAACTCTGGAGTGTTCAATCTAAGTTTGGTGGCATATACCTACTTCAGGTTTTGCAACTCCATCCTTCAGAAACTCAAATGCTACGCTACGGGAAAACAAGAGTGAAACCATGAAGTTGATCCAGGCACAAACCAGCACATGAACCAATAAAACACATTCAAGCTTCCAGATACCCGTCCAGCCAGAAGCAGTAAAGTGAAAATTCAAGAGAAGAACCCCAGGTATCCGCACTCGCCCACTGTTGTGCACCTAACTCCACCTGCACAGTCTCTTTAAGAAGCCGAACTCTGGGCGGGGGCAGAGCGCTCACGTGATCCGGAGCAGCTTGCTTGCTTGCTTGCTTGCGGAAGCCGCTCTGCTGTTGCCAAGATGGTGCAGTTGTACAACCTACACCCGTTTGGGTCGCAGCAGGTAGTCCCCTGCCAGCGGGAGCCGGAGCAGATCTGCTGCGGCGGGCTGGACGCGCTGTTCGTGGCTTCGGGCTGCAAGGTGGAGGCGTTCGCCGTGCAGGGAGCAGAGTCATGCCAGCTGCGCTGCGCCTTCTCCACGCTGGGCAGGGTGTTGCGCATGGCCTACAGTGAAGTCGGTGAGGAGCTGCTTTGGGGCGGGGCTCTAGGTGGGGAAAGGGGCTAGAGCTTCTCTGAACTGGCTGCTGCGGGTCTGGCAGTTAAGTGCTGAAGGCGCTTTGTGCAATTGTCATAGCAACCACAGATTGGCAAGAGCGCCTTCATGGAGTGCTTGCCTAGTTTGCCTGAAGCCTTGGGTCTAAGCTTCCTCTCTGAGGTTGTTCAACTAGTAATCTCAGCGTCTGGGAGGTGGGAGTGGGTGGGGAGGGATCAGAAGTTTTAAGGAAGTCCTTTGTTGTTTAGTGAGTTCCAGACTAGCCTCGGCTACAGATAATCTTGTCTTAAAGCAAAACAAAAAACATTCAACATAGGCATCAGCCTGCAGGGACAAGGAAATGCTGACTGATCCACGTCTTGAATTAAAGGCCTGTAGCTGGGTACAACCTATGCCAGACCCTTAAAAAAATATGAATGTAAAAATTCTCCAACCTCACACAAAAGAGAGAAGAGGGAAAATGATAGCTTGGAGTTCACAGTAGGCTCTCCTTCAAAAAATATTCCAGATCATGGCCAGCCCTTTTATATTCGTGAGTAACTATTACTTATTGATGCTTTGACTTTTGCAAATTCTTAAATACATTTGTGTGTGTGTGTGTGTGTGTGTGTTAAAACAAAGACATGGGCTGTATATTTACACAATTTGCCTTATTCTTTTAAAGGGAGTTAAAATAAAAATAAGAATAAAAGAATATTTAAAATATTTAAATATTTAAAATAAAAAAATATAAGAATAAAAAAAAAAAAGAAAAAGGTTCTCATTCCTGGACCACACCTTCAGAAACACAGTGAAGTTTTTCTGGAGGATATCAAATGCTTGGCCGGCTTGTGTACTAAGGACTTGAGCCACACCAACTGAAGGAGGCTAGCACTAAACTGTGATAACCTCATCAACGAAATCTTGAAGAACAAAAATGCTTTTATAATTAAGTTGGCTGCCTAAAAGAACTTTAGGAGTCATGTGGGATGGTATTAGCATCACGGCCCATATAACTCAAAGGTAGCTTTCAGTTCACAGTTGAACCTTTGAGGGTAACTTCTTTTAATCCATGCATGACCAAACATTAATAGACTGACTCCTGACTGTGCCTATGTCCAGAAAAACCTATCTTTGACTTGTCCTTTGGCTTTGTGTTCATATTCTCAGTACGTGGACCAGGGGATTTGTATTCTTAGTGCTCAGTGTCCTCTGCTGTAGCAAATCTACCCTTGTCAAAAATCAGAAAAATTTCTGTATTTATATTTACTATAATGTTTTATAGACCTTCTACCCAAGCACAAAGCATTTTCTTTTTCTTACTGTCAGGCCCAATTCTAAAACTCCAAAAAGCAGTCCAAATACCCAGAAATGAGGAGTATAGGGGTATTTCTGGCAGTGAGATAAAAGCTAACATGCCTCATGAACTTGTGAAGCTGGTTCAAAAGGAGTCATTTCCCTTACCTCCAGCAAAAGGGATCTATGGTTTTCCAGTTTACCTGTGGTATGTGTCAGCATATCAAGGTCCAGGCTAGCCTCTTGGCTCCCTCAGTCCCTACTCACAAGTACCCATTACTTATTTCAGAGTCCATGCTAGTGTCCTAGCCTTCTTCTCCTCCTCTAACCTAAGCTCCTTTCAGCTCAGGCTTCCCTCACCACAGTTGCTCTCATCCTGTTGTTCTTTTTTAAAAAATACTGCAAGATCCCCGAGGCAGTAGGCAGCAGAAATGCTGTAGGACCCAAATGGTGGTAGCGGGCCATGTGGCGGCAGACAGCAGACTCTGGGAGCAGCCAGCCCGCGGTGTCGCGCGGGCCCTGGGAGCAGCCAGTCCCAGGCAGAGACGGCTGGTCTCAGAGCAATGGCTGGTCCCAGGCAGGGAGACACATGGCGGGCGGGCAGAAGACAGAAACATGGATAGACACGACAGGCAGGGTGAGGTTGAATGTTTATTCAGGGGGTTATGGAGGAGGAAGGGTGGAGGGGGGGGGACAGAGAGAGAGAGAGAGAGAGAGAGAGAGAGAGAGAGAGAGAGAGAGAGAGAGAGAGAGAGGAGGAGAAAGAGACAGAAAAGGGGGGAAGCAGAGAAGTGGGGAGAGAGGCAGAAGCGAAGCTGCCTCTCCGAGAGGAAGATGGAAAAGAGAGCGAACTCAGGCCGGAAGCTGAAGATCAGCCTGCCTGGGTGGATGGGGAGGGAGTGGGCGTGGCTTGTCTCTTAAAGGGACCAATACCATAACACATCCTACTTAGAACCTGGTTATTCTCACTACTCTCTCTCTCTATTTTCTTATCCCCTGCTATTCTCTCTCTTGCAGATAGCCCTGGCCATGTCCAGTCATCTGGGTATGTTTAGTCTGCTTCTTTCTCTTTCTGCTCTCGACTCTTTCAGATCTTCTAGCTTTTCTCTCTCTCTTATTGTCAATGAAACTTTCCCCTTTACCATACCATTGAGTGATCAGGTCATGTCTTTTTGACAGTTTTGCTTCACCCCCTACCCCGCCAACATACATTTGGTGCCCAAACCACAGATGTACTTCCTAATCAGTTAAATGCTGTTCTCCTTCTGTAAAATGTGTACACTATGTAAGTCACTCCTGGGGTTCCTGGAGTTTGACATAATTGACATAAACAATTTGAAAGAATATAGATTTATGTTGCTCATAGTTTGAGAGGTGTGAGTCTACTGTGTTATGGAGAACTCACATCAGAGAGTAAAGTGAAGCAGTAACAGGAAAGAACTAGGGCAAGGCAGAGTTTCTGGAAGCTCCCTCTTCAGCAGTGATCTTCCTTCCAGATGTCCCCTTTATTGAGCCAAACTCCTTTCTACAGTTCTACGCTCACCACATTAAGATCTCCAGATTTTAAATTTACCAGTGGATTAATACATTCATTCATTAGGGCAGTGCTCATGACCTACTTACTTTTGGAAATGTCCTCATAAGAAACAACCAGAGATGTGTTCTAAGGTCTTTCTTAGTTCAATCAAGTTGAAATGATGAATGATTACAAGAACATTACGTATTGTATGAGGATGCTTGGCCAATTTTTTGTTTTCTGGTCACCTAAACTCCTGAAATAACCACACATCTTAATTTAACCCATTTCTAGTAATCTGTGTACTGCCACGTGGCTGTGGCTTACCAGCTAAAGTTCCATCTGGCTCCAACAGGGCTACATGGCTTCTCACTGACTCTGCTTTTTTTTTCCCAGCATTCAGTTTAGTCCCCTCCCCTCCCCCATCCCAAAACTGCTCTGTTCTGCCCTGCTCTGCTATAGGCTCAAAGAAGTTTCTTTATTAACCAATGGTATTGACAGCATAAAGAGGGGACTCCCACATCAATTAGAGAAAAAGTAGGTAACAATTTAGAAGGTAAGTTTTGAACTTTTAGCATCATCAGGGATAATGGAAATTGAATTTAGGCTGTATTTATGATGTGAAGAGGAAGGATAACCAACAGACAGAGACCCAGTGAACAGTGCAGTGTTGAAGGCCTGCTGCGGGACATGTGTTTATAAGGTGTTTGTGGGTGGTGGGGCAAAAAAGTGAAAACCACACAACTCTCCTTGTATGTATTGAACCAACACAAGTTATTCTTTAACATTTTAGCACAAGTATACTGAACCAGTGACCCTCCCCCACCTCACCCTGTGCCTATATTTAATGATGTGCCAGGAACATAATTTCTTTTTAGGTTGGGCCCTCCCTTTAAAGGTTATATGAACCCTTGTAGAATTTCCTTTCCAACCATTATCAGAATGAGCATAAGTCTTTGGACTAAATGATGATCCATCATTTGTCGACTGTTGCCTTAGGCAAGTTGTTGTTAATAATACTCTGAGCATCAGAGTGCTGAATTACAAAACTGGAAGAAAGATATTTATCCTGAAGGGCTTTTGTAAAGATTTACAGAGAACATTATAGGTTGGCTAATGAGGCTTGTTAAGTAGGCCTGTTTAGCAAGTGCTATGATAGCATTTACAGAACCAGTCATCAATCTGAAACTTACAGACACCTCATTTCATATGTGGACATTATATATTTATAGTGTATATGAGTTAAAAGATTTTATTGTAACTAAACAAATGTCCTTATTTTTAAATGTCATTTCTAACTTAAATGTGATATAAAAAATTATAGGCAACCAAAGAATAATTTTGAATTGGACATCATCAAAATTAAAGATTTTTGTGTATCTATTCTACCAATATATGGAAAGAGATATCCTAAGGATTTAAAAAATATTTGTAAATCATATATTTGATAAAAGACAGGTCTAAAATATATAATAAACTAACTTGGTGAGAGGAAAACACATTAATTTATTTTTGTAATGAGCAAACAGAACTGGAGTATATAGCCAACTGACAGAGCACTTGCCTAGCACACATAAGGTGCTGGATTTGGTCCCTAGCAGTGCATATACAGCAAAGGACCGGAATATACAGTTCTCTGAAGAAAGCATGCAAATGTCCAAAAGCACACAAAAGGGGCTCTACATCACTAATCATCAGAGAAATGCAAATTAAAGTCACAGTGATATACTCAAATCCCATAGTATAGTTCCTTACTTTAAAATTACCTCAAAGTAGGTGGGTATGATGGCATAAGCACTCAGAAGGCCAGGGCAGGAGGCTCATGACAAGTCTGAGGACATCCTGGTCTATGTAGTGAGTCCAAAGTGAGACTGGATATATCCTATGTACCCCGAGGTGGTAGGAAACAGGCATGTATAAATACCTTTGCTGGCAGTGTGAACTTCTGTTATCTAGTTATGGTGGTAACTTGACAGTTTCTAATAAAGCTTAAAATACTCTTGGTCTGTAGCCAAACATAAATTTCCGACGAAAAACAAATTATATACATATAGGCTTATTTGTTACAAAATATAGTGGTAATCCCCCTACATTAATAGGTGAACTATTAAATATTTATGGCACATGTGTTTATAAGATATTTTATAGATATCCACATGTCTGTATGTTATGTTGGGATGGTGGGTGGTGGATAGCCATGTATCACCATGGGGGAAAAGATATATTTGTTGTTTAAATAATTGGAGGTGATTTCTATTTTATGTTTATGCTGTGTAGTTACTTGAACCTTTTTCCCCAAAGAAACTTGCTAACCTATATGCTTGAAGTTGTTAGTTCATAAAGCAGGTATTGTTACAAAAAATGTCATTATTAAGTTAAACATGAATTTAAAAATGGCACATTGTTAAATAGATTGTTGTGATGTATAAAAAAGACAAAAAGCCTTGTTGTAACCCATGTTTATAAGAAGTATTTGGAATGTCACACACCAGACTGTGAACATTAGTCCTTCAGGATGAGACTGATGGGGAGGTAATATGCATTCATTTTGTACACAGTTTGGTACATTACCCAGTTTGGTTTCTACAACAAATGTTACTTTTACAGTTAAAATAATCCCATATAATCAATAGTTAAAAGAATATTTACTTGGTTTTATATTTTATTTGTTATCTCTAGTTTTCTTACTTTTCTGAGTTGTGACTTCTCTAGAAAGGGAAGGAAATGTCAAATGTAAATTCTGTTAAACTCAAGAGTCCCTTAATTCTTTTAAAACCTGAATTTTCTAAGTTACATGAATATTGCTGCAGCTGTGACAGTAGAGTTTCCAACTGCAGTAAGAGGATGAACTTGAGTGACTGATGTAACTTAACACATATCTCGTTTCCTTAGAGGGCACCTCTGGTCCTTCCAGTCGGTGATCCATGTGTTGTGTTATGTTATGCATTCCATTTTCAGGCAGCAAATTAATCAGTGGAATTTCGAATTCCAAATTTTAAATGCAATCTTGATTCCTTTTTAGGAGACTATCTGGTAGCAATTGAAGAGAAAAACAAAGCTACATTCCTGCGTGCTTACATGAATTGGAGGAGTAAGAGGACTGAAAACTCCCGTGTCTGCATTCGAATGGTTGGGCACAATGTGGAGGCACCCTTCTGTGAAAGCATTAGAGACCAGATGTCTATAATTGAAATTCCATTGTCTGAGGATCCTTTATGCATTTCATGTTGTCCTATGAAGGGAGATCTACTTGTTGGCTGCACAAATAAGTTAGTCTTATTTACTTTGAAGTATTGGATCATTAATGAGGAATTCTCAATGTCGGACTTTGAACGTTCATTAATTATACACATAGATAACATCACTCCTGTTGAAATTTCTTTTTGTATTGGATATGTCGCTGTCATGTCTGACTTAGAAGTCTTAATCCTGAAACTGGAGTCAGATCCTACAAATGGAGAGAAAGTTAAACACCACCCACAAAAAACCAACAACCAATTGCAACAGACAGAAGGTAAATGATGAATTTGACTTTCTAAAGAACCCCAGTGTCTATGGTTTGCCACTTTTCTAACAGGTTTGGGTGTTCTTATTACATTGCTTTGGGTTGTGACTATTCATAGCTTATTTTGTTTCTACATGTGTTTGTTATATGTCTGTAATGGAGCAACTATATTAGATGAGGGTTTCTAAGGAGAACATTTTTTTTTTTTTTTTTTTTTTTTTGAGACAGCATCTCCATATGTTTCCAACTGACCTGGAACTCACTTGGTTCAGGCTTGCCTCAAACTAGGAATCCTCCTGTCTCAGGCTCCTGAGTATAGGCATTATAGTTGTGAGTCCCTATACCTGGCCTACATGAGTTTCTAATTTTTGTGTTGTATTCGGTATTAAATGACATTAGATATCTTTGCTTTGGTTGCCTTTTTTTTTCCCCCAACTTGACTCATGCTAGAATTTTTAAAGAGTGAAGTTTAGTGAAATCATGTCTCCACAAGACTGACTTGTAGGCAAACCTGTCAGGGGGGCATTATTGATAAATTATTGATGTGAGAGGGTCTAGCCATTGTGGGTGGTGCCACCTGTGAGCAGGTGGTAGTGGGGTGTATAAGAAAGCAGACTGAGAAAGCCATGGGGAGCAAGCCAGTAAACAGCCCTACTCCATAGCATCTGAATCAGATGCTACCCTGAGTTCCTGCCCTGACTCCAGCAGGGGTGGAGTGTGGTCTGAGTTATAAACTACAATAAACCCTTTCCTATCCAGGTGACTTTTGGTCGTACTGTTTTATCACGGCAGTAGAAACATAAGGCACATGCCGTGTCTAATATTCATTCAGGTGACTGGTAGTACTTATAGTTGTTAAACTCTAAAATGTTATTTTTTAAGATGTCAGTAATGAAACTTCACAGCTTGAATCAGATTTTGTTATCTGCCTAAAACCCATGGAGCTTCTTGGTGAAAAGTGTGAACAGTCTGGAATATCTGTTAAACTGGAGTCCACAGGATTAGCAGATGAAAAAGCAAAATATTTAAATGTTCAGCACCTGCTATATAGGTATGAGAGCAACTTTTATTCACCAGCATTTAATATTTACGTACCTGCTTAAAGTGTATAGAAATTAGATCTCTCCTCTTTTTCTTCTTAAACCCACAGACGTTTTGCTCCTGATATTTCATTCTATGTCTTGTCTGATAACATCAAGTTACATTCCCTTCAGCTGCTACCTATTCACCAAACAGGTAAGTATGGCTGAGTGCAGAGAGGTTTGACAAGGGCCTGGACTTGGGGAAGTTCAGTATGAAGACATTAGATTTGCTTCTTCTGCTGAGACTTCCTGGGGAAAGCAAAATTTTATTGGTGAAGAGAAGTGAAGCCACTAGGAGGGTGTGAGCAGAAAAAAAACTCTTTTGTTTGTTTGATTGTTTGTTTTGGTTTTTAAATAGTCTGTGGACCCAGTAAAAGAAATTTGTGAGCACTGTTGGAGGATAGGTCTTATCTAGGGTCCAGCTGAGTATGGCACAGACTTTTGTAGGACGGCGTTGGTGTTGTAAGCAAAGTGGGAAAACCTGGTCTGAGTGGAAACTCATTCAGAGTACTAGTTTTTGACACTGCTGTACATTGTATTACTTACACTTAAAATACTGGTATGGGTGATATAGCTCAGTTGACCAAGTGCTTTTCTAGCATGAATAAAATCTGGGTTTGATTCCTAACACTGAATAAACTGGGCATGGTGGTATACACACCTAATATCAGCACTTGGGAGGTCGAGGCAGGGAAGGTCAGAAGTTCAAGGTCATCCATCTGGCTACTGAGTTCTAGGCTATCATGGGGCTATATAAGGCCCCCTGTTAAAATAATGCTGGTGATTATCATTCTGACTTAATTGGACTCTTTTAGACTCTGGCACCCAAAACTTTTTCTAGTGAGCACCAAGATTGATACCAGAGGCTCTGCACTTGCTCATGGCCTATTCAGCATCTTCAGATGGTTTCTGAAAAGATATAAATGTTGCTATAATCTAATGTCTTTATGAGGTTTTTATTTTAGTAAGCATTGAGTAGCTACTGTTGTTGATCTGAGTACTAGACAAAAGTAGGCAACATGCTTGCACTTATGAAATTAGTTATCTAATGGTAAAAGCAGATACTCATCAAATACTGACAACATTGTGGTGTGGACCACATGACCACCACTGCTGCTTGACAAAGTTCCAGCATTTTGACATTGCAGACCACACTTCTCCAGCACCTTTTTACTTTCATTTTTAATGGTTCTCAGTATTCTAAGAGTTTCCTTATGCCTTGGAAAATTTTATGAGAGCTTTGAAGGACAAAAGTGTATAAAACAGCAGACTCTTTAAATAAAATAAATCTTTGGGAAAAAAAGTTCCTGTCACCAAAGAACAATGAATCCCATTGTGCCCTCCTAATTACACCAAGAACAGAAAAATTAGAGATTTACTAGACACTCCTGATTCCAAGTATGAAACACCTAAAATTCAGATCCAGAGTCTGAGGCCATTAAGGGCAAGAGTTCAGTCGTGAGGTATAATGGGAAAAGAGCAACCTATCAGGACCTTCCACTTTTGGACTTCATGTGGGGGAACAGGCTCACACAAAAAGACTAAGACACAAAGGGACACAGTTGGGCAACAACTTAGTGCTTATCTCCTTGAGGAATGAAAATGCTCTTAAGTTATGGTGGAGTGTCTGGTTCCCAGAGGAAGTCCTTTTCCCAAGGTCAGGCTTTTGGATAAGGGTCTCCACTTCCTCTGGGCCTTGAGGACTGTTCCTACTTGGTTAAAGCAGTCATTCTCCTTATCTCTTGGTGGATGAATTTGTTGCCCTTCCTTGATGAGAGTTCCTGGTAGAGTTACTGAACCTTGAAGAATGGTAGACGTTTAGATACTAGCTTTTGTCCCAGGAAATATGCTCTAAAAGAAGTTATTGGTGGCTTTCTGTCCCTGAATCATTGAGTCTGCTTTCAGTCTTTCCCATGGCTAAACTATTAGGTACAAAAGGTATTCTTTTTTCAATAAACACTGCTGGCAGCCATCCCAATTTACCCTCAGATCGTGTCTCCCTCCTCCTTTCCTCTGCCAATTCCATTCAGCCTTCTTGGACCTCAGCCCTCCCATCCCCAAGCAGGTCTCTGGTAAAATTAGACACTAAAATTGTTAGACACTGTGGGAAGGGAACCTGGTAGCCAAAGCCTGTAGTAAAAGACCCCGACTTTCTCTGGTGTCTAAGAAAGTGCTTCCTGAGTCTTGGTTCAGCAAAGGGAGGAGAAGAGAATATTCTAAGTAGAGGAAGCCCCAAAATTGGCAGAGAGTCTGTTTGAGGAACTAAAAGAGCCAAGAACAGAGCAGAGTAAAGGAAAGGGGGATGTGATACACGGCTGGAGATCAGACAGGACCAGGAGCCAGGCAGAGGGTCAACTCTTTCATTTAGTGAACTTCCCATAACAGTTGGAACAAAAAGTCCAATTATTCCATGGCCAATGTTACCTACCTCTGGATTCATTTTGTCTCAGCCTATTGTTCTCCATCAACAGTATCCTTTCTGCCTTCCTCAGATATGCCAAACATTCTTTTCTGTAAAATCTATTATTTCTTCTACCTAGACCTAGAATATGCTTTATTCTGATGTGAGTAATGTATTTTCATCATTTATTGCACAGCTCACATGTCACCTTATTTCCCTGGTTTTCTCAGTTTGAGTTACTGTTATTTTTAATTGTGTGTGTGTGTGTGTGTGTGTGTGTGTGTGTTATGTGTGTGTCTGAATATGGGTTTGTGCATGTGAGTGTAGTACTGACAGAAGCCAATGAAGATGTCACAGGTGGTTATGAGCCACCCAACTTTGTTGCTTGGAGCTGAACTCAGGCCATCTGTAAGAGCATCAAGAGCTCTTAACTGCTGAGCTATCACTCAGACCCTTGGCTCTCTCCATTCAAAAGTCTCTCTTCACTTTAGTTTACTTGTTTGTTCTCTGTTATAATGATTTCAGCATGCACGGTTACGTCATCCATGTATAACTCAGTTAAGCCCTTGCACTCATGTGTGAACCCCATCATCTGTGTATGACGTAGCCACATCAACCCCCCTGTGCGCTCACCATCTTCCTCTCTCTCTGCACACTGACTTCCCCAGGCCTGTAACGCCCCTTTAGTAAACTCCTAAGTGGATTTGTTGCATGTTCCATGTTTCCTTCTCACTCCGGCCGGAATGCTGTGAGACTCAGGAGACTCTCCTCCCCAAGCCCCTCTCCTGTGCTCAGGATCCGGAACTGGGTATTTCTTCCACAGCGACCATGTGTTCCATTTGCTTGAGTGTGATTTCTCTGCACACCATCGGCTTCAAGTGGTGAGCTTTCCCCATTCTGGTCAGCTTAACTGTTTCTTTGAACCAGAGGAATTGACCATTGAGCTCCTGGAAATCTTCTGGTGTTCCTAAAAATGGGGGGATAGCCCCCAACCATGGTCTTTAAGGCTGCGGTTGAGCCCTTCACTGACATTCATCTCTGGATTGCATCCCTTAGCTAAAATCATGTTTGGACGATTCAGGGTCAGTCCTCCTGTGACTGGGGACCCAGGGTCCCTAGATTCTTCTTTTTCTTTTTTTCTTTTTCTTATCTTTTCCCCCCCACACCATGAAAGGCCGCTAAGTGCAGCCTCTGGCCTCTGTGGCTTCTGAGTCACACTGACCAGATCCAATCAGGCTGTAGCACCTCACCTGTAGGCAGAGGATGCTCTCCTACAGGACCTGTGGTTTTGCCACCGATTTACACCCCGCCTATAGGGGGAGACGTCCCATTATAAGCCTTGTGGTGTCACTGTTTTATGGGTTTTCGTGGTTTCAGCTATGGGTAGCAAGCCATCTAAGTCCACCAATCCAGCCTCCCCCCTGGAATGCCTTTTAGAGGCCTTTAAGCATCAGGCCTTAATGCCCTACTGACAGACACCCACACTTGTCCATCTTTTTTCTAAAAAAATAGCCTCGTTACAATTTAGATAACAATCTAAGTGGCCGCCTAATGGCACCTTTGGTCTCACGAGATCTTGTCCAAGATGCCATAAGGAAGGATATTGGACCTCATGCACATAGTGGCATGGAGACAGCAAACCCAGAAAATTCACAAGTTGACCTTCTGGCCATGGATGAGTGAGGCTGCCCAGGCTTTTTTGTCCCAACCCCAACCATCATCTGTAACAGGGAGCCATGGGTATCAGGATGGTCAATCTTCTTTCTCTTAAACACAAGAGCTACATACTCGGTATTGAGAGAATTCTGGGGGCCTATCTCTCCTTCTAGTTTCCCTATTGTTGGGTAGGGGGACAGCCTTATCTACCTCAGAAGACCCCATCACTTAACTGTGTTTTTAGGGGTATTTATCTCACTCATTCATTTTTATTCATGTCAACCTGCCCAGTACCTCTTATGGGAAGAGATCTTTTAGCAAAAGTAGGAGCTTCCATTTTATTTGCTCCTTCTATTCACCTTACTTCAGACTCACCAATACCTCCCCTCCTCCTCCTCCTTATTCCTTCCCAACCTCCCAGTCCTAATTTGTCTTTTCCTTTACCAGCCTCTCAGGTGAACCCCCAAGTCTGGAACACCCCAAACCCTTCTGTTGCTAAGCACCATTCCCCCATCATTATCCAATTACAAGATCCTAGTAAGTACATTATCCAAGCTCAGTTTCCTTCTCTCTCCAGAGCCTTAGGGCACTTAGGGCACTTAGGGCACTCTGACCTTCTAAGAAAAAAGATATTTTGCTCCACCTCTTCTCCCTTTAACACTCCTACACTTGCTGTTATAAAACCTAATGGAACCTATCACCTGGTTCAAGACCTCTGGCTCATTATCTCTCTTCATCCTGTAGTGCCTAACCTTTACACACTCCTTTCCACTGTCC
Organism: Microtus obscurus; assembly: GCA_963919715.1. Taxonomy (NCBI): domain Eukaryota; kingdom Metazoa; phylum Chordata; class Mammalia; order Rodentia; family Cricetidae; genus Microtus; species Microtus obscurus. Next base: position 893,672 of record CAWTZC010000310.1, on the reverse strand, counting down.
CCCCAGAAACCTCCCACTTCTCAGTTCTAGGTCTCAAGGATGCCTTTTTCTCTATTTCTCTCAGCTCTCAATCTCAAAATATCTTTGCCTTCACCTGTACTGACCCTGACACTCACTTCTCCACACAGCTCCAGGGAGCCAAAAGGACCTATCTAAATGTATCAGACTCGCCCAGAATAAGTATCATTTAATTCTTCCCTTATCATTCCTGGTCTCATGAACCCCTGAAAAATTTCCTTCTCCACCCCTCCAACCCTGTATCTTCCATCTTGGGACTCTCCTCCCTTATTCACCAGGATCTAAAATTTTTTCCAGACATAATGTTCTGCCTTTTCAGCATCTTGCGAGGTCCAAGCTGCCAACCAGCCAGTTCCGCAGAGCCGGAAAAACACAAAAGTAATCAGCTACCCCAAGACATGGTCAAGCATCTCAACTCTCCTATGCTCACAAAATCAGCAGGAAGCAGTCACAGGAGACAACACCCCATTCCCACCCATTAAACTCCCCAAATTTTTATAATAAACAAAAAAGTGGAATATAATGATTTCAACCACATAACGCTGATACTTCCAGGTTCTAGAGGTCATGCAGGTGCAGACAAGCCCTCAGACAGAGGTGCCTAATGGCTCCCAGGGATGTTAAAGGGCCCCACATGACCCACATGCTGTGGATTACATGTGTGCATGCATGGTTACATCATCCATGTATGACTCAGATAAGCCCTTGCACACATGCATGAACCATATCATCTGTGTATGGCATAGCCATGTCAACCCCCTGTGTGCCTGTGCTAGGCAGCTATTAAAAGCTGGATGTGCCATCTTGCACATTGATTTTCCCAGGCCTGTATCGCCTCCTCTAATAACCTAAGGGGGTTTATTGCATGCTCCATGCTTCCTTCTCACTTGTGCCTGGTAATTTCACCTGTCCCAACTCCTATCATTAGAATGTGAGGGCTCTGTGAAATATGTTACCTTGTTTTGTGCATTGCCATCGTTGTAGAACCTTGAATGACAATACTGTAGCAGGCTCCTAGGGAGTATTTATTGTATGGAAAAAGGACTGTAGATGTGTGGTTTATATTTGAACACCAGGTGAGTAGGTGTTTTAGAAGCTGAAGAATTGGGTAAGGTATTTTATAAGAGGAAGCAACATATGTAATTGTAACATTGTCTTGTATGTAGAGATTAGTTCTGTTCAACTAGAGCTCGTATGCGTACCAGAAAGAAGAAATGGAGATGACTTTGGGCTAGGTGTAGAAAGTGCAGAATTGGACTTTCAATATCAATGGGTATCATAGAAGGAGGAAGAAGACTTTAGAAAAAAACTTTGATTATAAAAATATGAAACTTATTTTGATAGTGAGAAAATGGTACAATAAACCACTATATCCCAGTCTACAACTTACACGTGGCAATATCCCGATCCATTCTTGTTTATTTTGATGAGTATTTTAACACCTATATCTTTTCTCTATTAATATTTCTCTAAACAGGATCTGAGTATGTTTTATTTTAACAAATTCAAAATATTTCTTATGTAAAAATTTTACAATGTCATCAGGTCTCTTTTCAGGGTACACACTTTCCTCATCTTCTAAAGATTTTTTTCCCCTACAGTTCATTTGTTTGAATGAACTACATAAACAGGTCAGATTTATACATCTTTTTTTTTTTTTATAAATTATTTATTTATTTATTATGTATACAATGTTCTGTCTGTGTGTATGTCTGCAGGCCAGAAGAGGGCACCAGACCTCATTCCAGATGGTTGTGACCACCATGTGGTTGCTGGGAATTGAACTCAGGACCTTTGGAAGAGCAGGCAATGCTCTTAACCGCTGAGCCATCTCTCCAGCCCCCAGATTTATACATCTTGATTGATTTCTGTGTCTTATATGGGAGCCTTCTCTTTCTATTTTTGTATTTCTGTAGCATGAAATTGGACATTTACTGCAAAGCTTCCTCTAATCTGAATTTTGCCGATTGGACTCTTCACAGTATCATTTATCAGGTTCCTGTTGTACCCACTTTCTTAAGTGAGTTAGTTATTAGATCTTAATTCATGCTTTTCAGTACATTATTAGCTATAAGTTGCCCTTAAGCATTTGAAATATAGCTAATAGAAACTGAGATATATTATAAATATAAAACACAGACTAGATTTTGAATGTTTAGTAACAATATACAAAACTTTTGTTTTTTGTTTATTTTTGTTGAAATGGCAGTGTTTTACATATGCTAAATTAATAGATAGTATTCCTGTTTCTTTTTTCTTTTTGGAAATGCTAGAAAACTTTAAGTGACAAATGTCGAATAATTGTGTTTTAATGACCATGTTGATGGAGATTTAGGCTTGATCAGGATATTATTATTATTGTGCGAGTAGTTTTGCTATCTCTTAAAAGCCCTTGCTTTTGTAAATGTTAACTTGATTCGTGAAATAACCAGGCCAGCTTGAAGATAAATAATTATATTTTTACTTATTTTAAGGGGAAACTCACACCACAAGAATAGGAAGTCCAAGCTCTGCTGTATCCTGCAGCAGTCACCCAGAGAGATTGAGCACCTAGTCCATCCCAGTTTTTATTCCTGAACTCCAGGTAGCCACGCCTAAATTAGGTTCCACTTCTTAGAGGTGATTGGTTAACAAAGCTTCCCCCATCATGTTTCCTGGTGGACACTACAGTATTAAAGCCATCAATGAGTGTAACTTAGTTCACTTGTTGCAAAATGGTGTTTTCCTAATTACCTCCTCCTTTTTACATTTCTTACTGTCTACTTCCCCTTAGCACCTTGTAGTCTCTGATAGAGTCTAGTCTCATCAAAACTGTAGTTTGAATAGGAGAATCACAATATTGATTCTCTCCTTTTATTTTCTGGCTTCATTGCATGTCTCTCTTGCATTTTTCCAATGCAGGTTTTCCTCCTGATGGAAAAGGTTCGTCTCAGGAAAAAGAGCAGCCGCGTCTCTTCTGTTTCTTCTCATTACCTCATGTGGGCTATCTATACATGGTTGTGAAATCTGTTGAGTTATTGTCAGTCTATTGGTATCCTGAGAAGTCTCAGCAAGCAGTTCTCACGCCACAATTTTTGCACGTCATCACAAGGTACGGCTCCATTGGTGCTTGTTAGTCTTTGACTCACTTGCTTTTCTCTAAGTTTTCAAACTGGTGCTAAACTCTTTCTTTCTTTCTTTCTTTCTTTCTTTCTTTCTTTCTTTCTTTCTTTCTTTCTTTCTTTCTTTCTTTCTTCTTTTTGAGACAAGGTTTCTCTGTGTAATGGCTCTGGCTGTTCTGTAGCTAGCTCTTGTATAGCAGACTGGCCTGGAACTCACAGAGTTCTGCCTGTCTCTATGTCCCTTGTGCTGGGATTAAAGGCATGCACCACTGCGACTCGGCAATAAAACTGACTTCTTAAACTGGAGTTTGATGCCATTTAATTTTTATCTTCTTGGTAGTGTCGGTTTTTATATTCTGTTTCTTCTTTTTTTTCCCCATTCAAAAATTTGCACTTCCTCCCCACCTCCCATTCCCCTCCAGCTCCCCCACTCACCCTCCGCCCTTCCCCTCCTTCCTTAAGAGAGGGCAGGGAATCCTGCCCTGTGGGAAGTCCAAAACCCTCCCCCATTCATCCAGGCCTAGGAAACTGTGCAACCAAATAGACTGGGGTCCCAAAAAGCCAGTACATGCAGTAGAAACAAGTCCCAGTGCCTTTATCAATGGCTTCTCAGTCAGCCCCCATTAGCAGCCACATTCAGAGAGTCTGGTTTGATCACCTGCTCATTCAGTCCGGGTCCAGCTGGATTTGGTGAGCTCCCATTAGAACAGGCACACTCTCTCAGTGGGTGGACCAACCCCTCGCTGTCCTGTCTTCCTTGCTTATATTCTCCCTCCTTCTGCTCTTCAACTGGACCTTGGGAGCTCAGTCCAATGCTCTGATGAAGGTCTCTGTCTCTATCTCCATCCTTTGCCAGATGAAGACTCTATGGTGATATTCGAAATAATCATCAGTGTAATTGTGGGGCAAGGCCAATTCAGCACCCTCTCCTCTGCTGCCCAAGGACCTAGCTGGGGACATCCCCTTGGACACCAGGGAACCCCTCTAGAGCCAAGTCTCTTGCCAACCCTAAAATGGCTCCCTTAATGTAGATATCTTCTTCCCTCCTCCTATATCTGCCCTTCCTCCATCTCCACCCTCCCACTCCCCCAAGCTCTCCCCAGTCTTTCCCTTCTCCCTTCTCTCTCCCCCTCTCCCCTACTCTCACTCCTATGCTTCCAACTATTGCCGATGATCTTGTTTGCTCCCAATTTCCAGGAGGATCTATATGTGTTTTTCTTTGGGTTCACCTTGTTATTTGGCTTCTCTAGGCTTGTGAACTATAGGCTTAATGTCCTGTGTTCATGGCTAGAGTCCACTAATGAGTGAGTACATACCATATTCATCTTTTTGGGTTTGGGTTACCTCACTCAGGATAGTGTTTTCTATTTCCATCCATTTGCATGTAAAATTTAAGATTTTTTTTTTTTAACCACTGAGTAGTACTCTAATGTGTATATATTCCACACTTTCTTTATCCATACTTCCTTTGAAGGGCATCTAGATTGTTTCCAGGTTCTGGCTATTACAAATAATGTTGCTATGAACATAGTTGAACAAATGCTTTTGTAGTATGATTGGGCATCTCTTGGGTATATTCTCAAGAGTGGTATTGCTTGATCCTGGGGTAGGTTGATCCCGAATTTCCTGAGAAACCTCCACACTGATTTCCAAAGTGTTTACACAAGTTTGCATTTCCACCAGCAATGGATGAGTGTTCCTCTTACTCCACATCCTCTCCAGCATAGGTTATCATTGGTGTTTTTGATTTTAGCCATTCTGACAGGTGTAAGATGGTATCCCAAAGTTGTTTTGATTTATCAGTAAGGAAGTTGAACATGACCTTAAGTGTCTTTTGGCCATTTGAACTTCTGTAGAGAATTCTCTGTTCAATTTAGTGTCCCATTTTTAATTAGGTTAATTAGCATTTTAAAGTCTAGTTTCTTGAGTTCTTTATATATTTTTGAGATCAGACCTTTGTCTGTTGCAGTGTTGGTGAAGATCTTTTCCCATTCAGTAGAATGCCTTTTTGTCTTAATGACAGTGTCCTTTGCTTTACAGAAGCTTCTCAGTTTCAGGAGGTCCCATTTATTCACTGTTGCTCTTATGGACTGTTCTACTGGGGTTATATGTAGGAAGTGGTCTCCTGTACCCATGTGTTACAGTCTACTTCCCAATTTTTATTCTATCAGATTCAGTGTGGTTGGATTTATATTGAGGTCTTTAATCCATTTGGACTTGAGTTTTGTGCATGGTGATAGGTATGGATCTACTTTCATTCTTCTACAGGTTGACATCCAGTTATTCCAGCCCCATTTGTTGAAGACGCTTTCTTTCTTTCATTTTATAATTCTGGCTCCTTTGTTGAAAATCAGGTGTTCATAGATTTGTGGGTTAGAGTCAGGGTCTTCGATTCGATTCCATTGGTCGACTTCTCTGTTTTTATGCCAATACCAAGATGTTTTCATTACTGGAGCTTTGTAATAGAGTTTCAAGTCATGGATGGTAATGCCTCCAGAAGTTCCTTTATTGTATAGGCCATTCTAGGTTTTTTGTTTTTCCATATAAAGTTGATTATTGTTTTCTCAAAGTCTGTGAAGAATTTTGTTGGGATTTTGATGGGGATTACATTGAATATATAGATTACCTTTGGTAGAATTGCCATTTTTACTATGTTGATTCTACCCATCCAAGAGCATGGGAGATCCTTTCGTTTTCTGGTGTCCCCTTCAATTTCTTTCTTCAAAGCCTTAAAGTTCTTGTCAAATAGATATTTCCCTTCCTTGGTTAGAGTTACCCCAAGATACTTTATGCTATTTGTGGCTATTGTGAAAGGTGAAGTTTCTCTGAATTCCCTCTCTTTTTCTCTATCCTTTGTGTGTAGGAGGGCAACTGTTTTTTTTTTTTTTTTTTTTTTTTTTGAGTTGATCTTGTATCCGGCCACATCACTGAAGATATTTATCATCTGTAGGAGTTCTTTGGTAGAGTTTTTGGGGTCACTGATGTACACTATCATATCATCTGCAAATAATGAAAGTTTGACTTCTTCCTTTCCGATTCGAATCCCCTTGATCTCCTTATGTTGTCTTATTGCTATTGCTATAAGTTCAAGCACTATGCTAAAGATATGGTGAGAGTGTACAGCCTTGTCTTGTTCCTGATTTTAGTGAAATGGCTTTGAGTTTATCTCCATTTAATTAGATGTTAGCCGTTGGCTTGCTGTCTATTGTTTCTATTATATTTAGACCCTTATCATAAAGAGGTGTTGAATTTTGTCAAATGCTTTTTCAGCATCTAATAAAATGATCATATTTTTTTTTCTTTCAGATTATTTATATGATGGATTACATTGATAGGTTTACATATGTTGAACCAGCCCTGCATCTCAGGGATGAAGCCTACTTGATCGTAATGGATAATATTTTTGATGTGTTCTTGGATTCTGTTTGCCAGTATTTTATTGAGATTTTTGCATCAATGTTCATGAGCGAGATTGGTCTGTAATTCTCTTTCTTGGTTGAGTCTATGTGTGGTTTTGGAATCAGGGTAACTGTAGCTTCATAAAAAGAGTTTGCTAATGACTCTTATGTTTCTATTATGTGAAACACATTAAGGAGTATAGGTATCAGCTCTTCTTGGAAGTTCTAGTAAAATTTTGCATTAAAACCATCAGGTCCTGGGCTTTTTTTGGTTGGGAGGTTTTTTTTTTTTTATGACAGCTTCTATTTCCTCACGACTTATAGGTCTATTTAAATTGTTTACATGGTCTTGATTTAATATTGGTATATGGTATTTATCTTTAAAAATTCCATTTCTTTTACATTTTCTAACTTTGTGGAATGTAGGCTTTTGTAGTAAGACCTAATGATTCTCTGATTTCCTCAGTGTCTGTTGTTATGTCCTCCTTTTCATTTCTGATCTTGATAGTTTTTATGTTCTCTCTCTGCCTTTTGATTAGTTTGGATAAAGGTTTGTCAATCTTGTTGACTTTCTCAAAGAATCAGCTCTTTGTTTCATTGATTCTTTTTGTTTTTGTTTTTTTGTTTTGTTTTTTTTTTTTTTTGTTTTTTTTTTGTTTTTTTCGGGACAGGGTTTCTGTGGTTTTGGAGCCTGCCCTGGAACTAGCTCATGTAGACCAGGCTGGTCTCGAACTCACAGAGATCCGCCTGCCTCTGCCTCCCGAGTGCTGGGATTAAAGGCGTGCGCCACCACTGCCCGGCTTATTGATTCTTTAGATTGTTTTCTGTGTTTCTAGTTTATTGATTTCAGCCCTCAGTTTGATTATTTCCAGTCTTCTACTCCTTTTGGGTGAATCTGCTTCTTTTTTTCTCTAGAGCTTTCAGCTGTGCTGTTAAGTCACTAATGTGAGCTTTCTCCATTTTCTTTAATGTGGGAACTTAGATCTATGAACTATCCTCTTAGCACCACTTTCATAGTGTCCCATAGGTTTGGGTATGTTGTGTCTTTATTTTCGTTGAATTCAAGGAAGACTTTAATTTCTTCCTTGACCCAGGGGTGGTTCAGTAGTTGACTGTTCAGTTTCCATGAGTTTGTAGGCTTTCTGACAGTAGAATTATTGTTAAATTCTACCTTTATTCCATAATGATCCAATAAGACACAGGTGGTTACTAAATTTTTTTTGTATCTGTGGAAGTTTGCTTTGTTACTGCGTATGTGATCAATTTTCGAGAAGGTTCCATGAGATGCTGAGAAGAAAGTATAATCTTTTTTATTTGGCCGAAATGTTCTATAGATGTCTGTTAAGTCCATTAGATTCATTATTTCTGTTAGTTCTCTTATTTCTCTGTTAGGTTTCTGTCTGATTAACTGATCCATTGGTGAGAGAGGAGTATTGAAGTCTCCTACTATTAGTGTGTGGAGTTTGATGTGGGCCTTGAGTTCTAGTAACGTTTTTTTTTACATATGTGGGTGCTTTTATATTAGGGGCATAGTGAAGGCGTAAGTCACGAACATAGCCACACCAGTTTGGAATTATGATTAATCGGGTGGTATTTATTTAAAGAGGAAAAAGCTTACAGATCACTGTCCCAGACAACAGCCCTCTGCGCAACCGGAAGGGAGTCTAATCGCCGATGGAGCAGGAAGTGAAGAGGGCGAGTGGAAGGAAGTAGCCGCTTTTTAAAGGGAGAGAAACCACACCCCAATGGGCTGGTATCTCAGCAGCTATTGGTTGGAGGGGCGGAAGGCCCTCCCACAACAGCATAGATATTTAGGATTGAGACTTCATCCTGATGAATTGTTCTTGTTATGAGTATAAAGTGTCCATCTCCATCTCTTCTGATTGATTTTAGTTTGAAGTCAATTTTGATATTAGTATAGTCATACCAGCTTGTTTATTAGGTCCATTTGATTGAAAAACCTTTTCCCAACCCTTTACTCTGAGTAGATTTCTGTCTTTGTGGTTGAGGTGTGTTTCTTGTAAGCAGCAGAATTTTGGATCCTGCTTTCGCATCCATTCTTTAAAGAAGTTTTTCACATCCTATTTAATGGTCTCTAACACTTTTATAATTTTATGTTTAAATCTATTTCTTCTACTTCTTTTTGATTAGGGTGCTCAAGTCTTCTTGTTGTATGCTGCTGGATTCTGGTGATGTCATGTTGCTTTTCAGATTGTTGGAGGAATTCTTGCATGGCGCCTGCCCATCTCTGCCTTCAAATGATGTTAGGAAAGTCTTGGCAACTTGGTCTGATCTTTGCTGTGGCTACCTGTGTACTTGGGGGTTTTTCTTTGTCTGCCCTCTCTTAGGTCCCCTCAGCACTGGAATTGTCTCTCAGTTCCTCTCCACCCTAAAGTAGGCTATGGTGGTTGATCTAAGGACCTCGCAGATGGAAAGGTGTGCTTGGGGACAAGCTGGGATGGGATAAGAAGAGAAAGGCTACATAGCCTGAGAGAATGGCCAGAAAGTTTAGCAGATTGGAGGGTGCCTGTGCTCCCTCACTGGGGTGCCCGGCCGGCTGGTCAGGCACACACTCACCCCTCTGGACGGATCTTCTGGTACAGGATCAGGGATGCGTCCCGGCCAGGGACCTCACAGACAAAAGTGCAGGCTTGCTAGGTGCAGGCTCAGTGGAACAAAGAAACTCCTGCAGAAGTTGCACTCACCACTTTGTCCCTAGACCCTCAGCCCTGAAGCAGGCTGAGTTGGGGGATCCTATGACCCTACAGATGGAAGGGGGGTTTGGGGGGCAAGCTGGGATGGGATAAGAAGAGAAAGGCGGTAGCTGGGCAGAAGCCCCCACTGAATGGCCAGAAAGTTTAGGAGATTGGAGGGTGCCTGTGCTCTCTTCCCGGGGCATCCGGCGGTCTGGTGGGGCGCACACTCACCCCTCTGGATGGATCTTCTGGTTTATATTCTGTTTCTCATTTATTATATAGTTGAGGGATTGCCATGGATTTTCTGACCAGCAACCATGAATACATTGTGAATTTCCTAAAGCAACAGTATAAGACAAGACCAGAGAAACATTTAAAAAGCACAAATACTAGAATATTTGGGAAAATATTTTAAGATTTAATGATGTACAAAGTATCTTTGGAAGAGGGGTATTATTTCTGGCTAGGTTGTGTGGGAATATTTCAGATAGGTGGATGGAGTCTGAAGCTAGGTCTAGAAGATAGAATCCTGATGGATGAAGAAAAATGTTAGCATTTTTGGTGTAAGGGTTACAGCTTTGATGGAAGGGCATCTTGGCAGCCAGGAGCCTAGGAATACCACAAAGTCACACTGCACAACAAACTTCACACAAGAGATTTATTGGTAGGGGAAACAACCAGGAGGGTGACTGCCTCTGTTTGGGTGAGAACTAAATAGAAGGTAGGGCTTATATAATAGAGTTTCTTGGGGAGAGAATTGGAACTTTTCAGGATGAAGCTTTCTAGGGTAAAGATTGCTGGATTTCAAATACGGAGCTTGGGTTTTTAATCTGTAGAGTGGAGGCAGGGTTCAACAGTCAGGCCAATTTTAGAGTGTTCTGTGGCTGGATCTTGGTAGTTGGAGGTCCTCATGTGGTTCAAGGGACTTAAAATTGGGAGAAGGAAGACAATATAGGCTGATATCCAGGTTTTCAGAAATGTCCAATAGTTAACTGCATACAACTTTGATTTTTGTTTTGTTTTAATTTTGTGGATGTGTCAGAATTACCATAGGCTACTAAGAGTATGTTTTAAACACTACAGAAACCACTTTGAGATTCTGATGCCCACCTTTATCCAGGGTTCTCCCTTCCCTTACTGTTTTCTGGTATAAGGAAAAATGCTAACAGTAAAAGTGTATTAAATAGGGTCTAAGAATTGTAGTAAGAGGGAGCGGCACGGCTGTGCCCCTGTACCCAGGCCGCCCGCATGGCTTAGCTTAAGCCCCGAAATAACAACACACAAACTGTATTCATTTAATCACTGCCTGGCCCATTATTGGCTAGCTCTTACATATCGACCTAACCCATTTCTGATAATCTGTGTAGCACCCCAAGGTGTGCTTACCGGGGAGATTCTAGCCTGCATCTGCAGGGACTGGGAACATCATGGCGACTCCTGACTCAGCTTCCTTCTCCCAGAATCCTCTTCTGTCTACTCCACCCACCTAAGGGTTGGCCTATCAATGGGCTCAGGCAGTTTCTTTATTTTAACCAATGAAATCAACAGATAAGATACAAGACCCACCTCCATCATTTCCCCTTTTTCTGTTTAAACAAAAAAGAAAGGCTTTAACTTTAACATAGTAAAATTACATATAACAAAACAGTTATCAAATAAGAATTACAGTTATAATATTTATATCTACTTTATCTTTTATCATAACTAAGGAAAACTATAACTAACCATTCTTCAACTCCATCAAAGACTCTAGAAGGATATAAAACTACAGTAAACAAGAAGTCCAAAATTCTAGAAATGACAGAGACAACTCGCTGCCTGGACAGTCACCCAAAGTTCCTCTGTACCGTTGGGGCATCCATCTTTGGCCTTCAGGCCCACAATATCCAGCAGACAGTTCCATGAAGCAGGAAATTCCAAAGACAGTTCAGTCATTTTCTGCTGTGTCCTGCGTCCTGCAGAATGTCTCGTAGACTCTTTTATGGTCAGGAACCCCGAAAGATCATCTCACCTTTAGGCAAGTTCAGCAGTCCTCTCTCTGCGGGTTCTTTGTGTGCAGTTTATGCATCAGTCCAGGCAAGAGCAGTCTCTTGCCCAAATGGCTATCCAACTCCATAAGGATCCTCTTTGATGCCCATCTTCCTCTCGAAGTAGATTGGTGCTGCCAGGAGCAGATGTGTCTCATTGTCATGAAAAACCCTAAGTTATTAAAACATTAAATGCCATATTCTGCAGTCCTTGAAAGATATGAAGAATGCCTATCTAATTGAAATATATCTCCATATATCTAGAAAATCTAACATGACTACAAGCTTGACTATTATTTACGATTATTTAACAACAACCTATATTTCCTAATTATACATTACATTTTAAAAATGAACTATATAATCATAATACCTTGATCAAGATCAGAAATACATATACATATAACAAAATTGACTTTAAAATCCATACCAATGCAAATTATTTATATCTATATCATATCCCCCTTTAAATGTAAAAGAACATATATAATCAATATTTTGGGAACATGGGCGCAGGTATCTCTCCAAACTGCTTCCTGCTGAATGGGGGCGTCGTTAATTAGGTCTTTCATGGTATAACCTGTGTGTCAGGGTCATCTCAGTTGGCAGTTGAGTGAAGTAATTTTTTGAGGGTGTTCACAGCAACCTTTCAGGAGGGCGTGGTCTATCATACCAAATCGGAATAGAAGAAATCCACAGGGTCTCATCCTCTGTGAAAACAAAAGAAGACCCTTTCCGAAGCATCATATCCTTAGACCCAAATTCTGAAGTCATACCCTCATGATATCCATTCTGGTTCCATTTGGCAGCCCATATAATGAAATGTCTTTCTGTACTTAGCTCCTTTACAGTCAAAAATTTTAAAGAAAACACAATGTACATAATCCAGACTCTCTGTGAATTTTCCATTTTTACGTGGCTTATTTTTACTTTATTTGTCTTAATCTATAACTATCTGTACTCTGTTTCTTTAAAGACTTTACCTTTTTATTTTTAAAGGCATTAACTTTATTTTCTCTCTATATATATTTATTTATTTCTCAAGCCTACGTACATTCATCCAACACTGTGATCCATTTAGTGGTCTGTCTGAATCTGTTTTATTGTGAATCTGTAATTTTTTTACTATCCAGGAGCATTTCTTAAAATGTTAAGCATTTCTTAAAAACTTAAGTTGCACCATGTAGGAGTAATACGGTACTGTCTGTGTCCTGTAAAGTCTAAACCTTATGTGCGCTGTTATCAGAGTAGTTACGGTAGTTCCTGCTTGAGACCAGCTCAGTTCAGCATGGCGGAGCTGAGCTGCTCCTGACTCAGAGCCATTGGGTGCCCCTGAGCTGAGCACAATTCCAGGCACACAGCAGTCCACATTGCCATCAAGCAAGCCATAGCACTTTATTCCAAATGCTCCATTCAAAAGCTCTGTCTCCCACAGGAGCCAGACAGAAATCGTAATGGCGGCACAGCCCAGAAAGCCGGCATTTTAAAACAGCCAGTTTTTTCCTGTTGCTGAGTCAGGACAATTTCTTTGCGGTACGCAACCCAGAAACAGCAAAAAGCTGTCTTAAATTCTCTTTTTGTCCTTTTTAAGCCCTCTCAGGTTTTACGTGGAGTTCATTAGCACGTTGGCGCGCCAATCTGTTGTAAAAAGAATTCTGAGTGCTTGTAAGAAAAATTCAAGAATACAAGACAAGAGTCTTGTGATCTCAGTTCCTTCTAAGCATGGGTTTGTTCTTGGAATGTTCTTTCATGCCCCTCCTAGGTGTAGTAAATAAGAATGGGTTTACTTCAGATTACCCATTATCTTGCTATTCTTATTCAAAATGTTTACAGCTTGAACTAATATGACCTTGCATAACCCTCAGAATACAGATTGATGCTCTAAATAGAGAGGGCAATTGCATGAGACTTTGATGTACCTCATTTTTAGGTTCCATTCTCCCAGGTCCTGTAGAGTGGGGACAGGAGTGTTTCAGGATAGCTAATCTTCCCACTCTTCACATTTGTGTGTACTGATAGCCTTTGACTATGAGGAAGCTAAAAATAAACAGATGATGGGAATCATGCCAGAGAGCTAGTGTCAGGTTTTGAAAGTCAAGCTAAGGATGGCTTTTTCTTTTGCTTCTGGAACACTGACAGCTGCCACTATGGAGGATGAGTTCATCATCTATCAATAAGTTGTGGGAGTGATTCAGGAAAGGGTATTAAGGGACTGTTTATAGGTAAGTGGCACACCTGTTCTTTTCTCCTAGTTTTAAAGAACTAATGTTTATTTCTCCAAGTTTCTAGTTTGCTTCCAAGATGGATATGGTATAATTTCTGAGGAAATTGCTTTTTAATCAATATTGCTATTGGTTTAGATCACTTCAACAGATGACTTCCAGGTGTTTATGTGCTCTCAAAGTGTCCTTATGTGTCTTTACCCTGCAGAATGACTCTGGGGTTGTAGAAGGAGACAGAGGAGTCAGAGACCTGCTTTCTAGTTGGTTATGCTCTCTAGAGGCCTCAGCCAATATAAACCTTTCTAGTTTTCAAAGCAAGATAATGAACAAGCATTTCTGAAAAATCCTGTGTCTTTCATTTTTATTTTACCTTTGATATGTTGGTGTAGCTGGTCACATGGCATAAATGAGGTTGAGTTTTATTATGAGATGTTAGAGTAGTCAGCAGTCAGGAAGCCAATTCTAAATTCTGTTCTAATAATCACCTGTTTATTCTGGGAGCTGCTGTTAGGGGCATTTTGCTGTTTGTTAAGTGAGGATCTTGATTCCAACCTGGCTAGCCTGGCTCTTAATGAGTAAGACTGTGGGTGTACGTGGCAGTCGGTGCTTGAGATTGTTTTCCATGGGAATGAGGTAATCTACGATCATGCCTCAGGGATTCAGCGACACTGTCCTTTCTAAGAAACAGATCAAAATGCTATCATGTGACAGTAGTACCATCTCTACCCTCTGCAATTGCTGTTTGTGGGTAAAGTCCTTCTCATCATGGTGGGTATATTGGTTCTTGGTCACCTCTTTGCTTAGTTCCATCTCTCTTCTTCCATAGCCAAAGCCTTCAGTGTTTCACGGTGCGTTGCAGCGCAGCAGTGGCTCATGAGGAGGACCTGCATATGGATACTACATTGAAGGTTAGAGCTGACTTCTGTTGACATGAATGCTAGCAAAGGCTTTATTGTTTGTGCTAGCTAATTTAATGTCACCTTGACATAGGCTAGGGTCATCTGAGGGGAGGGAACCCAAATAAACTTTTTCCTCACCATCTTGCTTTTGGTCATGATGTTTCATTATAGCAATAGTAACCCTAATTAATACTTTTATTAAATTAGAAGTTCTGAATAAAAACTAGTAAGCATTTCTGATGTGTGATTTGACAGTTTTTAAGATTGTTTCAGTGTGTTTTAAAGTGTTATGAGGGAAAGAGCCGCTTGTTGGTTTCTGGATGCCCAACTAGCTTAGACCCAAAATAACCACACAGAAACCATATTATTTAAATCACTGCTTGGCCCATTAGCTATAACTTCTTATTGGCTAACCCCTACATCTTAATTTAACCCATCTCTATTAATCTGTGCATCACCATGAGGTTGTGGCCTACCAGCAATGTTTCAGTATGTCTATCTCTGGCGTCCACTCCATGATTTCTCCTAACTCTGCCTTTCTCCTCCCATGCTATAGGCCATGCCAATTTTCTTTATTCATTAACCAATAAAATCAGCACATAGACAGAAGGACCTTCTACATCAAGTAATAGATACAGTGTACCTTTAGAGCAGTGTTTTCCAGCCTATGGGTTGTGACTTCTATCTCCAAAAATATTTACATTATGGTTCATAACAGCAGCAAAATTACATATATGAAGTAGCAACAAAATAATTTTATGGTTTGGAGTTACCATGAGAAACTTTGTTAAAGGGTCACAGCATTAGAAAGGCTTAGAATCATTGTTTCAGAGGGAAGTTTATAACTATAATATATTACTATTTTTCTTGTTTTATTTTTAGTCTTTTTTTAAAAAAACTTTTTAATTCTTCTTTCATATATGTCAACCACAGTTTCCCCTCCTTCCAGTTCCTCCCTCTCACCTTCCCTCTCCAGGTCATCCATGAAATGTATTCTCTTTTCCTTTCCCAGAGCGATCCTTGTGTCCCACCTTGAGCCCTCCTTGTTACTTAGCCTTTCTGGATCTGTGGATTGTAGAATGATTATCTTTCACTTTATAGCTAATGTCCACTTAAAAGTGAGTATATACCATGTTTGTCTTTCTGGATCTGGGTTACCTCAATCAGAATGATTTTTTTCTAGTTCCAGTCAGTCATTTGCCTGAAAATTTCATGATGTCATTGTTTGTTGTATGAGGCCCACTTTTTTGGATCCCAGCTGCCCTGCTAGCTTAGGCCAGAAATAATCACACAGAAACTGTATTAATTAAATCATTGCTTGGCCCATCATCTAGCTTCTTATTGGCTAACTCTTCCGTATTAAATTAACTTTTCCTCATAAATCTGTGTATTACCATGAGGTCATGGCCTACCAGCAAACTTTCAGCACGTCTATCTCCAGTGGCAGATCCATGGTGTCTGCCTCTTTGCCTTCCTTCTCCCATCATTCAGTCCAGTTTTCTTGGTCTACCTACATTCTGCCCTATCAACAGGCCAAGGCAGTTTTCTTTATTCATTAACTAATAAGAGCAACACATAATAGACAGAAGGACCTCCCACACCAATTGCTTTTAACAACTAAATAATACTCTTATTATATAAATGTACATTTTTTAAATCTATTTTTCAGTTGAGGTTGTTTCCAGTTTCTGGGTATTATGTATAAAGCTGCTGTGAACATAGTTGAGCAAATGTCCTTGTGATAGAATGGACTATCTTTTTAGTATATGCCCAGGAGTGATATAGCTGGATCTTGAGGTAGACCAATTCCCAATTTTTTGTGAAACTGCCATATTGATTTCAAAAGTGGCTGTACAAGTTTTCACTCCTACTATTATAGAGAAGTGTTCCCCTTTCTCCACATCCTTGCCATTATGATCTATTATTTGTGGTTTTGATCTTAGCCAAGTTGACAGGTGTTAAGATGGAATCTCAATGTAATTTTGATATGCATCTCCCTGATGGCTAAGGATGGTGAACATTTCAATAAGTGTTTCTCAGCCATTCCTCTGTAGAAAATTTTGTTTAGATCTGTACCCTATTTTTTAATTGAATTATTTCATTTGGTTGATCTCTAGTTTCTTGAGTTCCTTACACATTTTGGATATTAGCCTTCAGATGTAGAGTCAGTGAAAATCATTTCCCATTCTATAGGCTGCCATTTTTGTCCTTTTGACCTTGTCGTTTGCCTTATAGAAACTTTTCAGTTTCACGAGGTCCCATTTATTTACTGTTTATTTTAGTGCCTGCTCTATTGGTGTTCTGTTTAGGAAAGTGTCTCCTATGACAATGCCTTCAAGGCTATTCACCACTTTCTCGTCTATCAGGATCAGTGTAATTGGATTTATGTTGAGGTTTTTGATCCACTTGGACTTGAATTTTGTATGGATCTATTTGCATTCTTCTCCATACCAACATCCTCTTAGACCAGCAGCATTTGTTGAAGATACTTTCTTTTTTCCATTGTGTATTTCACCTGGAATTCACCATGTATCCCAGACAGGCCTGTAACATGAATCAGTCCTCCTGTGTGTGTATGTTTTCCAAGAGCTGATGAGATTACAGGTGTGAGCCACCATTCCTGGTTGTACAGTTTTACTTTTTTTTTTTTTTTTTTTTTTTTTTTTGAGACAGGGTTTCTCTGTGTAACAGTCCTAGCTGTCTTGCAACTAAATCTTGTAGACCAGGCTCGCCTCGAACTCACAGAAATCTACCTGCCTCTGCCTCCCTAGTGTTGGGATTAAAGGCATTCACCACCACCACCCAGATGATAGTCTTGTTTTTCATGGACACGTTTGTTAACAGTTGTGTAGAACTATTAAAACAGTGCAGTCAACACTGTGCAATTGAATGTAATGCATGAAAGTGGTTTCTTTTACTGTCATCATAATACAATATTTTTTATTTTCTAAGCCTTTAACAATTTTTTATACTCAAAAGTTTCTTGATATGCTAGATCAATAATTTCATTTTTGTTTTAGTGAGAATATCTTTAACATCAAAAAAGCTTGAATTACAACTGAATATAGGCAAGTTTTTGATGATCATGTGACCTTGAATTTTTTTTCTCAGCAATGTAGTCACTATTTGCGTAACATTACCTGTGCTGTTTCACTTCTAAGGTATGAACTAACTGAATGCATGTTTGTACCTATTGTGCTTTCTGCAAGCAGCCCTAAATTATTCTTCCCTGTTTTTACAGGTTACTTTATGTCTGCCTTCAGTGCCTCTTTTGTTGGTAGGAGGGTAGTGCTTTTTGCTAATGATGGCTATATTAGATAGCAGCTTGCTGTTTGATCCTGCCCAGTGAGCCTGAAATGTGGTTACCACAGTACTATCACCAGGTATCTGGATAATGATAATGTCCTAGAGTGGGTTCATTTTTCACCTACCTGACTAATGCCATAATTTTCTGTGGCTAACTTGACTTCAAATTTGTTTTCAGATGCTGGGAAAACTAGATTCATAGATTTTATGTGCCTTTTCTCTAATGTGCACAGCATTGAAGGAGGTGTGAGAGGAAAGGGAGTGGTGTTCACACTCTCTGGCTCCCTTTCCCCATGGCCTCACCAGTTCTGAAACCCTAGATGCCACTGAGTAAGCATGCAATCATTTCACCCACTTGCTATCTGAACATTTTGGGAGCTGTTGAATCTGAGACAGCCCCGACTGAAGAAAAATATATACATTCTTCACTCCCTTTCCTTGGAGATTCTGCTTTTTCTACTCACTCTATTCATGGCCTATCATATCTTATCTGTTTTCTTCCATTTAATGTCTTGAGGTGGAACACTATTCTGGCTCCTCCCAATTTACTTAACACATGTCTCAGGCTATTAGATGCCCGAGACTTTGTTTACAACCAAGGGGTTTATAGTGAGGAACAGCAAAACATACAAGCAAAGAAAACATTTTATATTCTTTATGTGCTACAGTGTAGTCTTTTATAGCATCTGATTAAGCCCTAAGATGCCATTTAGTAGAGATTTTACTGAGGGACAGGTAACAATTTCAGAGCTATTCTTCCAACAGGGTCTTCAGGGACTATTCTCCAGTAGCTTCCCCAGCTGTGAGACCTTCTTTCTGTATTTATAGTCATCAATTCAGAAAAGATCTATAAAATAGGTGGTGGCTGATATGCATAGGTTGGTATTCTAAAGAACAGGAACTGGGTGGAGAATTTTTTAATCAAATGAACAGACTGACTTTGTAGGTTTGTTTTTAAAAACAAGGTCCCATGTATCTCAGGTTAGCCTCTTAATTCACTTTGTAGCTGTAGTTTTGATCATCCTGTGTCCACCTCTTGACTGAGGTATGAGTCACTATCCCTGGTATTATACCATGCTGGTGAGTGAACCCAGGGCTTCATGTACTCTGGAACTGAGCTACATCCCAAGCCTGGATTTTTGAAGATGAAGTTCACATAGCTTTATTCCTTGGTTAAATTTGATGTTTTCCCTTCATTAGGCTTGCCCACCTGTCAGTATGGATGTGTGTGCCCTAAGGATACAGCTTTTCATAGGACTGAAAGCCATCTGCCATTTTAAAAACCACGTCATACTTCTGACCAAGGCAGACCCTGAAGCCGTTTCAGAGAAAAGAGAATCACCCAGGAGACTTCTGTAAGTATTCTGCTATCCTCACACATTATTGCCAGTTTCTGGAATGAAGTGTAACTGGTGTAATGTGTATGTGTCTTAGTTTTATTTTTTTAAATTAAAACTCAGAATGATCAGATTGGTGGCTTTTCCAGAGAAAATAAAGATACAGTGATATCTACAATATTGTTTATAATTTAACTGGGAACTTTTATAAGAAATGAATTATAAAATAGTTTCAGTAGCTGTCACCTGTACTGTGGATAAGAATATAAAAGATTAGCCTTCTTTGTGGATTTATGGGGATAGATAGAACGCCTAATGTTAATCCTGGCCACAAAAATTCTCCCTGCTTTTCTTCTTTGGCATTTCAGTACTTAAATTTTTATTCAAAGGTCATTTTTATGTTACAAAAGAGCTTATTATATTTTTATATTAAAGAATAATCCATTTTATATTAAAGAAAAAACACAGAAAAGTAAGAGATAACACTTTAAGCCAACTCAGACTTATGTATTTCAACATTTCCCAGTGATGTGGATTCTTTACATGTTGTTTCTGTTAAGATTTTGTGGTCCCTGACATGCTAGACTCATGGAAACCACAATGAAGAGGGATCGGACATGAGGATTGTCAAAGCTGTTGGGTCTGCATGCCCCCAAGTAGGGGGGCTTAGTCTTGGAGAATTGGAAACAAGTTGGCTTACCTGTATATGACAGTAGTAAATGCTACTACTGTGTAATGTGTGAATGTGCAGTGATGTGAACTGTGAAAACTGACTATGTAAATAGCTAAATACCAGGGAAAATTAAATGAAAGTGATGTATTTGTATTATTTTATAGTACCCAGTATTTACAAGAGAAAACTATAGTTTATTAATAACTTATCTCCTAAGTCTGATCCTTTTCTGTTCTAGAAAAAATGCCAGTGTCAGGAGAAGAATCTCCCCCATAGCTGAGGCCGGATGGAACCTGTATATTGTGAATACTATTGCACCACTTCAGCTATACAAAGAAATGGTACCTTTTTAGACATCTGATTCTTTTTCATAGAAATTTAGAGTAAAATTGAATGTAAGAGATTGGTTCTAGACAGATATGGCTCTTGTTACTGCCCAACCTCTGCCCTTGTATTTCACTAAGGAAATCTCAAGAGAGGAAAATAAATAGATCTGGTTAATTATACATTCAGTTTGCTGCATCAAGACAGCTTCCAGGCTCCATCAGAACAGCCAAGCATGTTTTCACAGCTTCTGGCATTTCTGAGGCCCCTTACTCATGCTCGCCCTAAAGAGGTCTACTGAGCTAATGGAAGCCATTGACTTGGAGTCCTTTGTGCTGGTTATGTTGCCACAAACGTATAAATAATCTGGAAAGGGTAAATCTTCATTGATTCCTCCATCTGATTTCTGTGTAGGCAGGTCTGTGGGGTATTGTCTTAATTAATCATTGAGTTGAGAGGGCCTAGCCCACTGTTAATGCCATTTCCTTGTCAGGTGGTCCTGGGTGATGAAAGGCAAGCAGACTGAGCAATCCATAGGAGCAAACCCGGTACTGGTGTCTCCCATGGCTTCTGCTCCAGTTCCTGTTTCCTGTTTCCCTCAATGTAAACTGTAAGCTTTAAGCCAAATAAACTCTTTCCTCCATCCAAGTTGTTTTTGGCCAGTATTTTATCATAGCAAGAGAAGCCAAACTAAAGCACTAACAAAGAAAACCAGGAAATGGAGTTGGAAAAAATTATTTCTATCAAACTCTTTCTTTGAAGTGTAATAGGTTGTCTACACCAGCAATCTGGTGAGAGACCTATAGTGGCATTCCTATCTTGTTTCAAGATTCAAAATTCCCTAGTCATCTTTGGCAATTAAAATACATTTCATTTAAATGATGCCACACTTAGATAAATTGTAAGAATGGGAAAAATACGAAGAAACACTTACAGCTGTCACACAGACTCGCTGTAGTCAGTATTCCTCCTGATTTGCCCTCATGGTATACTCCTATACTTTCCCAACACAGTTATTTTTCTTGGTCCATTGAAAAGTAGTTGCATCTATCACAGCTTTTGACTTTAAATAATAAGGTACTCTCTTGTATTAGCACAGTAAGCCATATGCTTCAGTAAATTTAATCTTTATATAGTGTCTATCTAGTTCATGACTCATATCCAACCTAGTTGAGTCAGCCATGGCTTAATAGCTTTCCCACCAATCCTTTCTAGGATTAGGTAATATGCTTAATTACCATATCCCCTTAGCTTTTATTAAGCTAGAATATTTGTGTGATTTCTCCTTTTATTTTGTAACATTAACATTTTAGGGAAATACAAATTTCATATTTACTTTTTCTATCTATTTTGAAAATGTTCATAATTTTGTTGCATTTTTTCATGATTAGATTCTGTTTATATATTCTCTGCTAAAAAAAACTGCATGATAATCTTGTATTTTTTTTAATTTTTTTAAGTTTCATTTTACATTCCAACCACAATTCTCCCTCTCACCCCTCCCCCCACCCCCCATCACCTCTCCCACAGACCACCTCCCATCCACTCCTCCCAAAGGGTAAGGACTCCCATAGGGAGTCAGCAAAATCTGGCATATTAGGTTGGGGCAGGACCAAGACCATCCCCCACCCCCCGAGTTAAAGCTGAGCATGGCATTCCACCATAGGCAGTAGGCCATGCACCAGGGATAGATCCTGGTCCTACTGCCAGGGACCCCTAGATAGTCCAAACTCCACCATTGTCTCATGGAGGACCTACTTCTGTCCTATGGAGGCTTCACAGCTGATTGGAGTTCATGAGTTTCCACAAGCTTGCTTCAGCTGTCTCTGTAGATTTCCTCATCATTTATGATCTTGACCTCCCTTGCTCATATATTCCCTTTTCCCTCTCTTTGACTGGATTCACAGAGCTCGGCCTAGTGCTTGCTTGTGGATCTCTGCATCTGTTTCCATCAAGCTATCCGATGGAGGCTCTATCATGATAGATGGAGTATTCACAGATTGGATTGCAGGGAAAGATCAGTTTTTTCACCCACTCCACTATTGCCAGGAGTCTTGGCTGATGTCATCTTTGTGGATTCTTGGGAATTTCCCTAGCACCTGCTTTTTCCCTAACACGATAGTGGCTCTCTCTATCAAGAGCACACTTTTATTGCTCTCCTTCCACTCAACCATCCTGTTCCCTCATTTCACATGCTGCTTCCCCCACCTTTATTGACAGCTTTTGCCCCCAGTTTATACAGGAAATCTAATTCCCCATCCCAGAGATATCCATCTTAGCGTCCTCATTGTTACCTAGCTTCTCTGGAGTTGTGAATTGTAGCCTGGTTATTCTTTGCTTTATATCTAATATCCACTTATGAGTGAGTACATACCGTGTTTGTCTTTCTGAGTCTCACTCAGGATGTTTTTTTCTAGTTCCATCCTTTTGCCTACAAATTATATGATGTCATTGTTTTTTACAACTGAATAATACTTCATTCGGTAAATGTACCACATTTTCTTTATTCTTTTTCAGTTGAGGGGCATCTAGGTTATTTCCAGTTTCTAGCTATTACGAATAATGTTGCCATGAACATTGCTGGGGAAGTGTCCTTATGGTATGCTTGAGTTTATATTTTGGAGATCAGCCTTCTGTCATGTGTGGATTGGTGAAGATCTTTTACCATTCTGTAAGCTGTTGTTTTGTCTTATTTGCCATGTCATTTACCTTACAGAAGCTTTTTAGTTTTAGGAGGTCCCATTTATTGATTGTACTTTCAGTGTCTGTGCTACTGGTGTCATATTTAGGAAGTGGTCTCCTGTGTCAATGCATTGAACGCTACTTCCCACTTCCTCTTCTGTCAGGTTCAGTGTAACTGGATTTATATTGGGTTCTTGGTCCACTTAGACTTGAGTTTTGTGCATGGTGATAGATATGATCTGTTTGCAATCTTCTACATGTTGACATCCAGTTATAATAGTTATAATTTGTTAAAGATTCTTTCTTTTTTCCATTGTACCAATTTGGCTTCTTTATCAAAAATCAGGTGTTCAAGGTGTGTGGACTAATTTCAGGGTCTTCAATTCAATTCCATTGGTAGACGTGTCTGTTTTATGGCAATACCAAGCTGTTTTTGTTACTACAGTTCTATAATAGAGCCTGAAGTCAGGGATGGTGATGACCCCAGAAGTTCATTTATTGTGCAGGATTGTTTTAGCTATTCTGGCTTTTTGTTTGTTTGGTTTTTGGTTTTTCAACACAGGGTTTTTCTATAGCTTTGGAGCCTGTCCTGGAACTAGCTCTTGTAGTCCAGGCTGACCTTGAAATCACAGAGATCTGCCTGTCTTTGCCTCCCGTGTGTGAGTCCTGGGATTAAAGGCATGAGCTTTAAGCACAGTCACTGCCTGACTGCTGTTTTTGTTTTTAAATATGAAGCTGAGTATTGTTCTTTGCTGGTCTGTGAAGAATTGTGCTGAAATTTTGATGATGATTGCATTGAATCTATAGATTGCTATTTGTAAGATTGCCATTTTTATTATGTTGCTTTTTCCTATCCAAGAGCGTGAGAGATCTTTCCATTTTTGGTATCTTCTTCTTTCTTTAAGTACTTAAAGTTCTTGTCATACAGGGCTTTCACTTGTTTGGTTGTAGTTATACCAGGATATTTTATATATGTGGCTATTGTGAAGGGTGATGTTTCTCTGATTTCTGTCTCTGCCTGTTTGTCCTTTGTATGTAAGAGGTCTACTCATTTTTTTTTTTTGAGACAAGGTTTCTCTGTAGCTTTGGTGCCTGTCCTGGAACTGTAGACCAGATTGGCCTGGAACTCACAGAGATCTGCCTGCCTCTGCCTCCCGAGTGCTGGGACTAAAGGCATGCACTACCACCATCCAGCTACAGTCTACCTTTTTTTTAAAAAAGTGAATCTTGTATCCCAGCATATTACTAGAGGTGTTTATCAACTTTAAGAGTTCCCAAGTAGAGTTTTGTGGGGTCACTAATGTATACTATTGTATTATCTGCGAATGGCAGTAGTTGGTAGATTGCCTTCTTTCTTTCCAAATTGTATCCCCTTGGACTCCTTTTGTTGTCTTATTGTTCTAATTAGAACTTCAAGTACTATATAGAATAGATATGGAGAAAGTAAACAGCCTTGTTTTGTTCCTGATTTTAGTGAAATCACTTTGAGTTTCTCTCTGTTTAATTTGATATTAACTGTTGGCTTGCTGTAAATTGCTTTTATTATGTTTAGATATGTCCCTTGTATTCCTGATATCTCCAAGACTTTTATCCTAAGGGGTGTTGGTTTGTGTTGCAGGCTTTTTTTTAGCATCTAATGGGATGATCATATATTTTTTTTCTTTCAGTTTGGTTGTATGGTGGATTAAACTGACAGATTTCCATATGTTGAACCAACCCTGCATCTCTGGGATGAAGCCTAATTGGTCATAGCAAATGATTTTTGCGATGTGTTCTTGGATTTAGTTTGCCATTGCCAGTATTTTATTGAGTATTTTTGCATCAATGTTCATGAAAGAGTTTGGTCTGTAGTTTTCTTTCTTTTTTTGCATCTTCGTCTCCTTATGGATGAGTTTGCTTCTTTTTGTTCTAGAACTTTCTGGTGTTCTGTTAATTTGCTAGGGTGGGGGTTTCTCCAACTTCTTTATGTAGGCTCTTAGTGCTCTGAACTTTTCTGTTAGCACTGCTTCCACAGTGTCCCATAAGTTTGGGTATGTTGTGCCTTCATTTTTGATGAAATCTTGGAAGTCTTTAATGCCTTTATTTTTCCTTTGACCCAGGAGTGATTCAGTTGAGCATTATTCAGTTCCTATAAGTTGGTAAGCTTTCAGGAATTTGAATTCTTGATGAATTTTAAATTTAAGCCATGGTGACATGATTAGATACAGGAGGTTATTCCATTTTTGTTTGTTTGTTTGAGGTTTGCTTTGTTTTCAAGTATGTGGTCAGTTTTACAGAAGATTACATGAGGTATTGAGAAAAAGGGATATTCTTTTGTGATTGGGTGAGATGTTCTATAGATGTCTCTTAAGCCCATTTGAGTCATAACATCTCTTAGTTCCCTTATTTCTCTGTTAATTTCTGTCTTGCACACCTGTTCATTTGTAAGGGTGGAGTGTTGATGTTTTCCAATATTAGTGAGTGCAGCTTAATGTGCAATTTAAGCTTTAGTAATGTTTCTCTTGC
Source organism: Microtus obscurus (assembly GCA_963919715.1). NCBI lineage: Eukaryota > Metazoa > Chordata > Mammalia > Rodentia > Cricetidae > Microtus > Microtus obscurus. Next base: position 868,484 of record CAWTZC010000310.1, on the reverse strand, counting down.
ATGTGTAGGTGCCCTTGTCTTTGGGGAATAGATGTTCAGAATTGAGACTACATTGATTTTTCTGTGATGATTATAAAATGTCTTTCTTTATTTCTCTTGATTACTTTTAGTTTGAAGTCCTTTTTGTTAGATATTGGGATAGCTACAGCAGCTTTATTCGTAGGTCCATTTGATTGGAAAATCTTTTCCCAACCCTTTGCTCTAAGGAAATGTCTGTTTTTGAAGTTGAGGTGTGTTTCTTGTATGCAACAGAAGGATGGATCCTGTTTTGCTATCCATTCTGTTTGCCTGTGTCTTTTTATAAGTTGAGTCCGTTGATATTAAGGTATATTAATGACCTATGATTGTTAATGCCTGTGATTTTTTTTTTGGTGGTAATGTGTGTGTTTCCTGTCTTTAGGATTTGCTAGTGTGGGATTATTTGTTGTTATATATGTTTTATTATATGTTATATATAATATATATTAATATGTATGTTGTTATTATATATTTTTGTGAGAATAACTAACTTCCCTGGGTTGGAGTTTTGTGGTACAGCTAGCTTCCTTGGGTTGGCGTTTTCCTTCTAGTGCTTTCTTGTAGGGCTGGATTTGTGGATAGGTATTGCTTAAATTTGTTTTTGTCATGGAATATCTTGTTTTCTCCATCTACGATGATTGAAAGTTTTGTTGAGAATAGTAGTTTGGCTTGGCATCCATGGTCTCTTAGTGTCTGCATAATGTCTGTCCAGGACCTTGCTTTCAGAGTCTCCGTTGAGAAATTGGATGTTATTTTGATGGGTCTGCCTTTTTATGTTACATGGTCTTTTTCCTTTGCAGCTCTTTATAGTCTTTTTTTATTCTGTATATTTTGTTTTGATTATTGGTTTTCTGTAAGCTCCTTGTATCTTCATAGGCATTTCCTTCTTTAGGTTGGGAAATTGTTTTTTCTATGACTTTGTTGAATATATTTTCTGTGCCTTTGAGCTGGACTTCTTCTTCTATCCCTACTATTCTTAGGTTTGGTCTTTTCATGGTGTCCTAGATGGTGTTCTGGATGTTATGTGGTATGACTTTGTTGACTTCATTATTTTCTTTGACAGATGAATCTATTTTCTCTGTCATATCTTTATTGGTTGAAATCTTTCTTCCATCTCTTGCATTCTTTTGGTTATGCTTGCATCTGTAGTTCATGTTCGTTTACTCAGATTTTCCATTTCCAGGATTCTCTTGGTTTGTGTTTTCTTGATTGCCTCTATTTCAATATTCAAGTCTTGAACTGTTTCTTTAACCTGTTTGATTGTTTTTTTCTTGGCTTTCTTTGACCGATTTATTGATTTCTTCCAATTTTTTGTATGTCCTTTTTTTCGATTTCTTTAAGGGCATTTTTCATTTCCTCTTTAAGGGTCTCTAACATCTTCATAAAGTGATTTTTTTTTTGAAGAAGAAGAAGAAGAAATTTATGTTTAATTTTCCCGGAATCCCTGCCCAACGCACATGCTTTGATGTAATACCCCTCCCTGTGGAGCAGGTGTGACTGCTTCTTTTTTTTTTATATTTATTTATTTATTAAAGATTTCTGTCTCTTCCCCACGGCTGCCTCCCATTACCCTCCCCCTCCCCCAATCAAGTCCCTCTCCCTCTTCAGCCCAAAGAGCCATCAGGGTTCCCTGTCCTGTGGGAAGTCCAAGGACCACCCACCTCCATCGAGGTCTAGTAAGGTGAGTATCCAAACTGTGTAGGCTCCCACAAAGCCAATACGTGCAGTAGGATCAAAAACCCATTGCCCTTGTTCTTGAGTTCTCAGTAGTCCTCATTGTCTCTCTGTTTTTTACCAAGACTGGTTTTATCCCAGGCTTTTTCAGACCCAGGTCAGCTGGCCTTGGTGAGTTCCCGATAGGACATCCCCATTGTCTCAGTGTGTGGGTGCACCCCTCGCAGACCTGAGTTCCTTGCTAGTGTTCTCTCTCCATCTTCTCCTGATTTGGACCTTGAGGTTTCAGTCTGGTCCTCCAATGTGGGTCTCTGTCTCTGTCTCCTTTCATCGCCTGATGAAGGTTAATATTCCGGAGGATGACTATATGTTTTTCTTTGGGTTCTCCTTCTTATTTAGCTTCTCTAAGATCATGTATTATAGGCTCATTGGCCTTTGTTTATGAGTAGAAACCAAATATGAGTGAGTACATCCCATGTTCCTCTTTTTGGGTCTGGCTTACCTCACTCAGGATAGTGTTTTCTATTTCCATCCATTTGCCTGCAAACTTCAAGAAGGCCTTGTTTTTTACTGCTGAGTAGTACTCTAATATGTATATATTCCATACTTTCTTCATCCATTCTTCAATTGAAGGGCATCTAGGTTGTTTCCAGGTTCTGGCTATTACAAACAGTGCTGCTATGAACATAGTAGAGCATATACTTTTGTTGTATGATAAGGCCTCTCTTGGGTATATTCCCAAGAGTGGTATTGCTGGGTCCAGGGATAGGTTGATCCCGAATTTCCTGAGAAACCTCCACACTGCTTTCCAAAGTGGTTGCACAAGTTTGCATTCCCACCAGCAATGGATGAGTGTACCCCTTTCTCCACACCCTCTCCAGCAAAGGCTATCATTGGTGTTTTTTATTTTCGCCATTCTGACAGGTGTAAGATGGTATCTTAAAGTTGTCTTGATTTGCATTTCCCTGATTACTAAGGAAGTTGAGCATGACCTTAGGTGTCTTTGGCCATTTGAACTTCTTCTATTGAGAGATCTCTATTCAGCTCAGTGCCCCATTTTATAAATGGGTTGATTAGCCTTTTACGGTCTAGTTTCTTGAGTTCTTTATAAATTTTGGAGATCAGTCCTTTGTCAGTTGCGGGGTTGGTGAAGATCTTCTCCCAGTCAGTGGGTTGCCTTTCTGTCTTAGCAACAGTGTCCTTTGCTTTACAGAAGCTTCTCAGTCTCAGTAGGTCCCATTTATTCAATGAGGCCCTTACTGTCTGTGCTGCTAGGGTTATACGTAGGAAGTAGTCTCCTGTGCCCACTTGTTGTAGAGTACTTCCCACTTTCTCCTCTATCAGGTTCAGCGTGTTCGGACTGATATTGAGGTCTTTAATCTACTTGGACTTGAGTTTTGTGCATGGTGATAGATATGGATCTATTTTCATTCTTCTACAGATTGACATCCAGTTTTGCCAGCACAATTTGTTGAAGATGCTCTCTTTTTTCCATTGTATATTTTTAGCTCCTTTATCAAAAATCAGGTGTTCATAGGTTTGTGGGTTAAAGTCAGGGTCTTCTATTCGATTCTATTGGTTGACTTCTCTGTTTTTATGCCAATACCAAGCTGTTTTCAATACTGTAGCTCTGTAATAGAGTTTGAAGTCCTGGATGGTATGCCTCCAGACGTTCCTTTATTGTATAATATTGTTTTGGCTATCCTGGGTTTTTTGTTTTTCCATATAAAGTTGATAATTGTCTTCTCCAGATCTGTGAAGAATTTTGATGGTATTTTGATGGGGATTGCATTGAATCTATAAATTGCTTTTGGTAGAATTGCCATTTTTACTATGTTGATCCTCCCAATCCAAGAGCAAGGGAGATCCTTCCATTTTCTGGTGTCATCTTCAATTTCTTTCTTCAAAGACTTAAAGTTCTTGTCAAATAGATCTTTCACTTCCTTGGTCAGAGTTACCCCTAGATATTTTATGCTGTTTGTGGCTATCGTGAAAGGTGATGCTTCTCTGATTTCCCTCTCTGCTTCGTTATCCTTAGTGTATAGGAAGGCCAATGACTTTTTGGAGTTGATCTTGTATCCTGCCACATTACTAAAGGCGTTTATCAGCTGTAGGAGTTCTTTGGTAGAGTTTTTGGGGTCGCTTATGTATACTATCATATCATCTGCAAATAATGAAAGCTTAACTTCTTCCTTTCCAATACGAATCCCCTTGATCCCCTTATGTTGTCTTATTGCTATTGCTAGAACTTCAAGCACTATATTGAAGAGGTATGGAGAAAGTGGACATCCTTGTCTTGTTCCTGATTTTAGTGGGATGGCTTTGAGTTTTTCTCCGTTCAGTTTAATGTTAGCTGTCGGCTTGCTGTAAATAGCTTTTATTATATTTAGGTATGACCCTTGTATCCCTAATCTCTCCAAGACCTTTATCATAAAGGGGTGTTGAATTTTGTCGAATGCTTTTTCAGCATCTAATGAAATGATCATATGGTTTTTTTCTTTCAGTTTATTTATATGGTGGATTACATTGATAGATTTGCGTATGTTGAACCAGCCCTGCATCTCTGGGATGAAGCCTACTTGATCATAATGGATAATTTTTCTAATGTGTTCTTGGATTCGGTTTGCCAGTATTTTATTGAGAATTTTTGCGTCGATATTCATGAGTGAGATAGGCCTGTAATTCTCTTTCTTGGTTGGGTCTTTGTGTGGTTTTGGTATCAGGGTAACTGTGGCTTCATAAAAGGAATTTGGCAATGACTCTTCTGTTTCTATGTTGTGAAATACATTAAGGAGTATAGGTATTAGCTCTTCATGGAAGTTCTGGTAGAATTCTGCATTGAAACCGTCTGGTCCTGGGCTTTTTTTGGTAGGGAGATTTTTGATAACAGTTTCTAGTTCTTCGCGACTAACAGGTCTATTTAGATCGTTCACCTGTTCTTGGTTTAGCTTTGGTATATGATACTTATCTAAAAAACTGTCCATTTCTTTTGCATTTTCCAGTTTTGTGGCATACAGGCTTTTGTAGTAAGATCTAATGATTCTCTGAATTGCCTCTGTGTCTGTGGTTATGTCCCCCTTTTCATTGCTGATCTTATTTATTTGCGTGTTCTCTTTCTGTTGTTTAATTAGTTTGGATAGGGGTTTGTCGATCTTGTTGATTTTCTCCAAGAACCAACTTTTTGTTTCATTGATTCTTTGGACTGTTTTCTGTGTTTCTATTTTGTTGATTTCTGCCCTCAGTTTGATTATTTCCAGTCTTCTACTCCTCCTGGGTGCATCTGCTTCTTTTTTCTCTAGCGCTTTCAGGTATGCTGTTAAGTCCTCAGTGTATGCTTTCTCTGTTTTCTTTAAGTGGGCACTTAGTGCTATGAACTTTCCTCTTAGCACTGCTTTCAACGTGTCCCATAGGTTTGAGTTTGTTGTCTCTTTATTTTCATTAAATTCAAGGAAGACTTTAACTTCCTTCTTAATTTCTTCCTTGACCCATGTGTGGTTCAGTAGTTGACTGTTCAGTTTCCATGAGTTTGTCAGCTTTCTGGGGGTAGCATTGTTATTGCCTTCTAGCTTTAGTCCGTGGTGATCTGATGAGACACAGGTGGACACTGATATTTTTTTGTACCTGTGGAGATTTCCTTTGTTTCCGAGTATGTGGTCAATTTTTGAGAAGGTTCCATGAGCTGCAGAGAAGAAGGTATATTCTTTCCTTTTTGGGTGGAATGTTCTATAGATGTCAGTTAAGTCCAGTTGCTTCATTACCTCCAATAATTCTCTTAATTCTCTATTAGGTTTCTGTCTGATTGACCTGTCCATTGGAGAAAGAGGTGTATTGAAGTCTCCTATTACTAGTGTGTGTGGTTTGATGTCTGCCTTGAGTTCTAGTAATATTTCTTTTACATAGGTGGGTGCTTTTATATTAGGGGCGTAGATATTCAGGATTGAGACTTCCTCCTGATGAATTGTTCCTGTTATGAGTATAAAGTGTCCATCTCGATCTCTTCTGATTGACTTTAGTTTGAAGTCAGTTTTGTTAGAAATTAGTATGGTCACACCTGCTGTTATCTTAGGACCATTTGCTTGAAACACCTTTTCCCAACCCTTTACTCTGAGGAGATGCCTGTCTTTGTGGTTGAGATGTGTTTCTTGCAAACAGCAGAATGTTGGATCCTGTTTTCGTATCCAATCCCTTAGCCTGTGCCTTTTTATGGGTGAATTGAGGCCATTAATATTAAGTGATACTAATGACCAGTGGTTGTTTACTCCGGTTATTCTTATTGTTTTTGGTAGTAGCGTTTGTGTGTCTCCCTTCTTTGAGGTGTGCTGGTGAAGGTTCACTAGACGCCTGAGTTATTGTAGGCGGTGTTGGCAATGCTGGATTCCTTAGGTTGTGATTTTCCTTCTATTATTTTCTGTAGGGCTGGGTTTGTGGCTACGTATTGTTTAAATTTGTTCTTATCCTGGAATGTCTTGTTTTCTCCATTGATAGTGAACAATAGCTTTGCTGGGTATAGTAGTTTGGATTTGCATCCATGGTCCCTTAGTTTTTGCAGAACCTCTATCCAGGACCTTCTGGCTTTCATGGTTTCCATAGAGAAGTCAGGTGTGAGTCTGATTGGTTTACCTTTATAAGTTACTTGCCCCTTTTCCTTTGCAGCTCTTAATATTCTTTCTTTAACCTGTATATTTTGTGTTTTGATTACTATATGGCGAGGGGATGTTCTTCTTTGATCCAGTCTGTTTGGTGTTCTGTATGCTTCTTGAATATTCAAAGGAATATCTTTCTTTATGTTGGGAAAGTTTTCTTCCATAATTTTGTTAAGAATATTTTCTGGGCCTCTGAGCTGTGACTCTTCTCCTTCTTCTATTCCTATTATTCTTATGTTTGGTCTTTTTATTGTGTCCCATATTTCCTGAATGTTTTGTGATGAGTATTTGTTGGCTTTGCTGTTTTCTTTGATCAGTGCGTTTATTTTCTCTATGGTGTCCTCAGAATCTGAGATTCTTTCTTCTATCTCTTGTATTCTATTGATTATGCTTGTTTCTGTAGACTCTGCTCGTTGACCTAGATTTTCCATATCCATCTGGTCCTCAGTCTGTGTTTTCTTCCTTGCTTCCATTTCAGTTTTCAATTCTTGAACTGTTTCCCCCAGGGTCTCTTGTACGTATTTACTCATTTCTTCAAACTTTTTACTCATTTCTTCAAACTTTTTGTTATACTTCTCATCCATTTCTATAAGGGCATTTTTTACATGTTGTTTTTGGGACTCTATTGCTTTTATAAAGTCATTTTTTTCCACTTCTTCTGTGTTAGGGTGTTCAAGTCCTTCTGATGTGAGATCATTGGGTTCTGGTGTTTTCATGTTGCTTTTCAGATTGTTGGGTGAATTCTTGCCTTGGCGCCTGCCCATCTCATCCTATCGCTGCTGTCTAATGTGTCTTTTAATGCAGGAATGGGTTTTCCTGCTGGCCAGGGGCCCTGCTTACAAAATGCCTTCTCCCCCTTTCTTGGGTCCCGCTGCTGGCCACGATCTCTTTCACTATTCAGAAGGGTCTTCAGGACCAGGACCAGGCTCCTGGTTTGCCCGGGACCTCGCCAAGAAAAGGCCTACCCCTCTGCAGGCTAGCCACCAAAACAGAGGAACTCGTGGTGCCTTCTGCTCTGAGCTCCCTAACCAGCGCCCAAACAGGTTAAATTTGGTGTTCCCGCTCCCAGTGGAAGGGGGGGGAGTGAAGGAGGACCCTGTGCACAATCTGGGATATGCCAGGGGGAGAGAGGTTTCAGCGAGGAGGTACAGCCCCAGCAGAGGGTGGCAGCCCTTGCAGGCTGATGGGGGGGGTCAAGGTGGTCGGGGAGTGCCCCTGCTCCGTTTCTTGTGTCCAGTCGCGGGGCAAGAACACTCTCCCTATACAGGGTGGTCTTCAGGGATACGACTAACCCCGTGGACCTCCTCTACTCGCTGGTGTCTGCAGGTCTAAGCCCGCCGCATGCGTCTGCCTCACCTCTTTGATTTATTTGTAGTGGGGCGATCTGCTCTCAGTGTTGCGCTCTGGTCCCTGCTGCCTGCGTCCTCTGTTGCCGCACCTGTCCCCGCCAGTCCCAGCTGCAGCCTGCGGTTTGTGTTGCCCGCCTGCGTCGCTTGTCTGCCGGCGCCGCCTGCCTGCGTCGCTCCCATAAAGTGATTTTTAAGATTATTTTCTTCTGCTTCCTCTGCATTGGGATGCTCAAGTTTTTCTTTTGTAGGAACACTAGGCTCTGGTGGGGGCCATATTGCTCTTTTAATGGTTGAATGTATTCTCGCATCTCGTCTACCCATCTCTCTTTTTTTCTGTTTTCTTTTTTTTTTAATTTTTAAAATTTATTAATTTATTAAAAATTTCTACCCCTTCCCCTCCTCCCATTTCCCTCCCACTCCCCCCACTCTTCCTACCCCCTCCCTCTCCAGACCTAAGAGAAGTCAGGGTGTCCTTCCTTGTGGGAAGTCCAAGGCCCTCCCCACCACATCCAGGTCTACGAAGGTGTGTATCCAAACAGACTAGGCTCCCAAAAAGCCAGTACATGCAGTAGAATCAAAACCCAGTACCATTATCATTGGCTTCTCAGTGAGCCCTCATTGTCAGCCACATTCAGAGAGTCTAGTCTGATCACATGCTCATTCAGTCTCAGTCCAGCTGGCCTTGGTGAACTCCCATTAGATCAGTTCCACCGTCTCAGTGGTCTTGACTTCCTTGCTCATGTTCTCCCTCCTTCTGCTCTTCATTTGGACCTGGGGAGCTCATTCCAGTGCTCCAATGTGGGTCTCTGTCTCTATCTCCATCCATAGCCAGATGAAGGTTCTATGGAGATATGCAAGATATTCATCAGTGTGGCTATGGGAGAAGGCACCCTCTTCTCTGCTGCCCAAGGACCTAGCTGGGGACATCCCCTTGGACACCTGGGAACCCCTCTAGAGTCAAGTCTCTTGCCAACCCTAAAATGGCTCCCTTAATTAAGATATCTTCTTCCCTGCTCCCATATCCACCCTTCCTCCATCTCAACCATCCCATTCCCCCAAGCTCTCCCCAAACCTCCCCTTCTCCCTTCTCTCTCCCCATCTCCCCTTCCCCCCACTCTACCCTCACCCCCATGCTCCCAACTTTTGCCTGACAATCTTGCCTACTTCCAATATCCAGGAGGATAAGTATATGTTTTTCTTTAGGTTCACCTTCTTTTTATTTAGGTTATCTAGGATCATGAACTATAGACTCAATATCTTTTGTTTATGGCTAGAATCCACTAATGAGTGAGTACATACAATATTCATCTCTTTAGGTCTGGGTTATCTCATTCACTAAAGTGTTTTCTGTTTCCATCCATTTGCATGCAAAATTCAAGATGTCATTGTTTTTTTATCGCTGAGTAGAACTCTAAAGTGTATATGTACCACACCTTCTTTACCCGTCTCTTCCTCAATTGGTGCAGGCAGTAACTTTTCCTTTTGATCCTATAGTTGTAGTTGGTGTCTGTGTCTCAGGAAGCTGCTGAGGTCCTGGGGGATGGGTGGATTTGGCGGCAGAGTGGGGCTTGTAGATTACAGGGTCTGATGGTGGGATGGTAGAGCAGCCTGCCTGCAGAAAGCTTTCCTGCTGACTGGCTAGTGGAGCTGAGATAGGCGTGGGAGGGGCTCCGGCTTTTGCCCAGGAGTCTGGGCTGTCCTGCTGGGAGACTGGCCACTCACCTCTTGGTCTGCTTTATGCAGTCACTGTCTGTGTCTCAGGGAGCCACTAAGGTTGCTGGGGGGGATTGGTGGCTTTGGGGCAAAGTGGGATTACAGGATCCTCTCAGTGAGTTGTGGAGCGGCTTGCCTTTTGGTCTGCTCTGTGCAGTTTCTGTCTGTGTTTCAGAGGTCACAGGGGATGGGTAAGTTTTCAATGTATTTTCCTAGTATATGAAATTATGGAAGCAGGTAATGACCATTGTTGCCTCACTGGTGATATCAGTTTTGGTAATATAGTTAAGGATTGACTGACTTGTTTCTGATACTTATCAGCGTTGTCGTGGAAAGTGTTGGATCTCATCTAAAAGTGACTCCTAAAGTCTGATGATGTCGATAAAGAAAGTTAGCCAGTGATGGTTTTTGTATGCCCACTGTGAATATGGAAATAGATGTCATTGTTAGTTACAAGGTGATACTCAACAGGGGAACTTTGTCCTTAGTTTGAAAAAGTTAAGTCACGGACCTTTCAAGAAAAAGTTAATTATTTCAAATATGTTCAAAACCTTATCAAATTAGGAATAAATTATTGATAACTACACTATCAATTAACTACACTATCAATATTATTATATCATTTGGAATTTCTTTGTGCTTTAAGCTACTAACAAAGTAATGTTTGTCATCATATTTGTATTAAACTTGCCTATAGATTTGCTAAGGCCCTATTAAAGGGCCAGATTAGGTATTTTTGCCAACTTGACACAAACTAGAGTTATCTGGAAAGAGGAGTCACATTAGAGAAAATTCCTCCATCAGATGGGCCTGTAGGCAAATTTGTAGGGTATTTTCTTGATTGTGATTTATATGGGAGGGCCATGTTCCCTTCGGCAGTGCCATACTTGAGCAGGTGGCCCATGATAGTATAAGAAAGCAGACGGAGGGTACTGAGGGCTGCAGTGATGCATCAGTGGTTAAAAGCACTTGTTGCTATGTTAGGGAATGCAAGCTCACTTCTCAGGATCTGCATGATGTCTTCGAAATATCCAAAACTCCAGCTCCAGGGGCTCTGATGTGGCATCTCTTCTGACCTCCAGGCATTCATGGAGTTCATAGACATATATGCACGCAAAACATCCAAACATTCATACACATAAAATTAAATAAGCAAGTCTAAAAAATAAGAGGAGGAGAAGAACAAGAAAACAGGCTGACCAAGCCTAAGCAGTGTTCTTGCTGGTCTACATTTCAGTTTCTGCCTCCAGGTTTCTTTCTTTTTTTTTTTTTTTAAAGATTTATTTATTTATTTATTATGTATACAGTGTTCTGTCTGTATGTATGCTTGCTGGCCAGAAGGGGCACCAGATCTCATTACAGATGGCTGTGAGCCACCATGTGGTTGCTGGGAATTGAACTCAGGACCTCTGGAAGAGCAGGCAGTGCTCTTAACCTCTGAGCCATCTCTCCAGCCCCCCCTTTTTTTTTTTTTTTTTTTTTTGGTTTTTGGAGACAGGGTTTCTCTGTGGCTTTGGAGCCTGTCCTGGAACTAGCTCTTGTAGACCAGGCTGGTCTCGAACTCATAGAGATCCGCCTGCCTCTGCCTCCCGAGTGCTGGGATTAAAGGCGTACGCCACCACCGCCCGGCTGCCTCCAGGTTTCTTCATTGGCCTTCATTAGTGATGAACTGTGTGATGGATAAACCAAATAAATAAACCCTTTCCTCCCCAAGTTGCCTTGGATGGTGGTGTTTTATCACAGCAATAAAAAACAAAGATAATATGCAACCACATATTTAGTTACTTTTTTTATATACCTATATGTTAATTTTATTAGCAAAGTATAATGAAGTTCTTAAGAGTGAGGACAGGGTGAGGAATTGGTGATCTTTCTTCCGCAACACTAGCTATTTTTCTTCTTGTTTCAGGTAGACTACAGTAACACCTACAAGACTGTGAAGACCCAGAGCTGTATCCACTTGCTTAGTGAGGCTCATCTGCTAGTGAGAGCTGCCCTGATGGAGAGCAGTCGACTGGCGCCTGCAGAGGAAGCAGAGCTCTTAGAAGCTTTTAAGGAAAGCTGTGGGCACCTTGGAGACTGTTACAGCAGGTCTGTGAGGCCTTTTAAGCCTTGTTATAGAATTTTATATGTACATACCAGGATTTTTATTTCTGGGACTTGGCTCACTTTTTTCATTTATTTTACAGTCATTTCTTAAATGTATGTTGAGTGTCAGGCACTGTGGTATAGAGATACAAAGTGAGTATGATCTGCCCAATCAATGTCTTGAAAGTGTCATAGTTTGTTAGAGAAATAAATAGTAAACCCATTACCAAACTTTTGAATTTGCAGGGTGGCTTTATTTACTTACTTTATTTATTTACTTTATTTTATATTATATTTATTTTCAGGATTTGAGGGGCACATGACCAGGGAAAAGACCTGAGATAGCTTTGGTACTTGTTTCTTGTCTGTTAGCTTGAGGGAGGCGTGTAGAAGGAGCAGCGGGCTGCATTCCCGCTGCCTGGCTGCCTGGCTGCCTGGCTAGCTTAGGCCCCGAAATAACAACACATAAATTGTATTCTTTTAAACACTGCCTGGCCCATTATCTCTAGCCTCTTACTGGCTAACTCACATCTTGATTAACCCATTTCCAATAATCTGTGTAGCACCACGATTTGGTGGTTTACTGGGAAAGATTCAGCATGTCTGACCTGGCAACTGGCTTCATCGCATCTGACCTCACTTCCCTTCTTCCTAGCATTCTGTTCGGTCTACTCCGCCTATCTAAATTCTGCCCTATCAGGCCAAGCAGTTTTCTTTATTAATTAACCAATGAAAACAACAGATAGAAAGAAGTCACTCCCACATTAGAGGCATGTCACTGAAGCAGTCTGATATTTTTTCTTTTTCTTTTATTATTATTATTATTAAAAATTTCCACCTCCTCCCAGAACAAAGAGCAGTCAGGGTTCCCTGCCCTGTGGGAAGTCCAAGGCCCTCCCCACTCCATCCAGGTCTAGGAAGGTGAGCATCCAAACAGACTAGGCTCCTACAAAGCCAGTACAAGGTCCAAATGAGGAGCAGAAGGAGGGAGAACATGAGCAAGGAAGTCAGGAGCGCAAGGGGTGTGCCCACCCACTGAGACATTGGGGCTGATCTAACAGGAGCTCACCAAGGCCAGTTGAACTGGGACTGTTGGAGCATGTGATCAAACCGGACTCTCTGAACATGGCGGACAATGAGTGCTGACTGAGAAGCCAAGGACAATGGCACTGGGTTTTGATTCTACTTAAGTCTAATATTTTAATATCAGTAATCTGTGCTCTCTTGATATCATAAAGGACTACTAAGGTCAATAGAGATTTTTATTTCTGAGAACCATGTATATAAAAGTTTTTGTAAGCAATTGGGCAAATGATTATAAATGACTGAAATAGGCTATGCTGAGCCATAAATGCCATTATTTTAGAGGCATATTAAATATTACAATTCATGCCAGTTGGGGTTGTGGTGTACATCTTTAATCCCAGCACTTAGGAGACAGGGGCAGGTAGATCTCTGACACTGCGGTCCACCTGGTCTACAGAGTAAGTTACAAGATTACAAGAGAGCCGGAGATATACAGGGATACCCTGTCTCAAAAAACCAAAAATTAAAATGAAAATTCACTTGATGAATGATTGCTTTTCCACCTTAGTTGTGTTCAGGAAAAAAGAAACTGCATGGGGCTGGAGAGATGGCTCAGCGGTTAAGAGCCACTGGCTGCTCTTGCAGAGGTCCTGAGTTCAATTCCCAGCAACCACATGGTGGCTCACAGCCATCTATAATGAGATCTGGTGCCCAAATCTGGCCTGCAGGCACACATGGAAGGAATGTTGTATACATAATAAATAAATAAATCTTTAAAAAAAAAAAAAAGAAAGAAACTGCAAATTAGAGTGACTTTATAAAATCAAATATGGTTGCCAGTGGCAGCAGAAAAGCACCGTGCGTCTCATTCTTTGGAAAGCATCACCTGTGTTCTTACTAACTGTTAAGTAGCTGACTTCAAATGCACATTTTACTAACTGTTAAGTAGCTGACTTCAATGCACATTTTACTAACTGTTATGTAGCTGACTTCAAATGCAAATTTGAAGCCTTTTAAAATTTCTCTCTTTAGGCTTGACACTGAGCAATCCCACCTTGCCTTGCCATACTATAAGATGTCTGGATTGTCTCTGGCTGAAGTTTTGGCCCGTGTGGACTGGACGGAAGACAGTGAATCACAGAAATATGAGAGAGGATTAATATTCTATATTAACCATTCACTTTATGAAAACCTGGGTGAAGAATTAAATGAAGTGAGTATAGTTTCCTATACTGTTACAGCTTCTGTTTTTAACTTTTTAATTTAATAATTTCTTTTAGTAAATAGTATTTAGAACTTAAGTTCCAAATACTTTTTTCTTTTTTCCTCACTAAAACAAAAAAAATCAATGTGTTCTTTTCTCCTTTAATGATTTTAGAATTATAACTTGGACAAAAGTTTAGGGGTCACCTTCTCCTATTTCCTTAGTATTTAGCATGGAGGTGTTATCTGTTGTGATTGAGGGACCTGCCCAACCATTTCCGAAGTGAAAGATAGAATCAAGTTATTATAGATTATTTTTAATCCTTTCTGTGTTTTAAGCAGAGTTGGATATTGTAATACTTAGAGATTTCAAGGGGAGTAAAATTTCTTTTGAATTACATTAGAGCATATTTTTGAACTAAGTTGTAGTTTTTAAATTGTAGACTTTTGAATATAATAACATTTTCTCCAATGTGATTGAAGTTAGAAAAGTTGGTCACGAATTGGTATATATTTTTCCTTGATTTTTTTTCTTATTGCATCTCTGCAGACAGATCATGTCCTCTCATTTCTAGTTTCCCAAATTGTCTCATGAACACTGTTTCTAAATCATAACTTATATTGTTTATCTATTAACTTTGTGTGTGTGTGTGTGTGTGTGTGTTCCTTTTTTTCTTTTTATACTGCTTCCCATTGGCTAACCTTTTATTCTTTGCTCATACTTGTCAAAGGAAGTAGCAGCAAAAGTGGCTCAGATATTTCATGTGGCTGAGCCAAAGCAGCTGCCTCATGTCCTCTGTAGTCCCTCTATGAAGAATATTGATCCTTCAACTGCCTTGCATTATTTAAAGAAGCTGGATACACATGAATCTTCACCAGTCTTAGTGACCTTGACCAAGGCAGCAGTGGCCTTGAAAATGGGAGATCTTGACCTGTACATGAATGAAATGAAGAGCCATTCAGAGGTAGAGTACCAGGCCTGGTGTTGGCTACAGTCTGAGAGGACTGGAGGTGGTCCCAAGGCACTTGGCTTTCTTCTGCCTTCTTTGTACCTCATGACTACGTTTTTCTTTCTTTTCGAGTTGTATAAATGCACTGGCTGTTCTGGAATATGCTCTGTATACAAGGTTAGGCTGAAACTCACAGAGATCTGCATGCCTCTGCCTCCTGAGTGCTGGGATTAAAGGCATGAGCTATCACCTTCAGGCCTAACTCATGGTTTCTTAATAATAGATAATAGACATTATTAGGTGGGGACTACTCTAAGTGGGATTTTAGACTGACAAATGAAACAAAAGAAAAATGACTGATAAATATCAGCAGAGGCTTTCATCATCTTAGTGTCACATATATTCAGAATATTATGTTTGATACAAAAGAGTGTAAGAGCAGTACCCGCAGCTGACCATTAAAGTAAGTGTAAGGTCTGACAGTGTATTCACTGGAAGCACAATAGGGTGTTGAGGTTTTTTTAGTATACAAAGAAGGATATTAACTGTAAATGATAGGAGTCTAGTAGGTCAAAAATGCTCTCCACTCAGGAAAACCACAAGTGACACCATGGACTAGTGGATATTTAAATGGTACACCAAAGGAAGAAAGGTTATTTATTTATTTATTTAGAAAGAGGGATCATTTAGGACGGAGGCCAAAGATGCTAATCACTTAAGGAAGGATAATTTTGCACTCGTTTCCTAGGCCTAGTCTAAATTGCTTGCATGGAGTATTTCATTTCATTCTAGTTTAGTGCTGATATCAGTGTTGTCACAACTGTTTACACACGAGAGCCCTGAGACCCAGAGCTGAATTACTTGTCTCTGATTGCACAGTTGGTCATCTTGAACTATCAAGGTGACTTTAGAGCCTGGGGCTTGTTGTTATTATTTCCTGCTTGGTCACATGTTTCCAGTATAAACATGGGAAAGAAATCATTATAACAGGAGACAGTTTGCTATGAGAAGAAGTCAGCCCCAGGGCATCTGCTTGGAAATGAGTACAATTCTGAAAATCAGAGTTTTCTTTACGTAATTTTGAGAATCATATATATTCCTAATCTAAAATTCTTTACAAAATAGAATATCTCTAAGTTTAGTTCTCTATAAATTATTTACATAAGACAGCTAATAATCTCCTTTTTTGGGACAAGAGGATAAGAATGGAAATAAAGTGTTAACAACTCTCCCCGGATTTGTGCATTGGGATGTACATGGGAACTGAGTCCTGTGCACTTCATTCATTGGATGTACATGGGAACTGAGTCCCGTGCCCTTCATTCATTGGGATGTACATGGGAACAGAGTCCCGTGCACTTCATTCATTGGGATGTACATGGGAACTGAGTCCCGTGCACTTCATTCATTGGGATGTACATGGGAACAGAGTCACGTGCACTTCATTCATTGGGATGTACATGGGAACAGAGTCACGTGCACTTCATTCATTGGGATGTACATGGGAACTGAGTCCCGTGCCCTTCATTCATTGGGATGTACATGGGAACTGAGTCCCGTGCCGTTCATTCCAACATTTCTTCCTGAACCTGAAGGTGAAGCTGCTGTACGGCTTCATTCTGGAACCCCGGCTGTTGATTCAACACTGGAAAGGACAGATTGTTCCTACTGAGCTTGCAATTCACTTGAAGGAAACTCAGCCTGGATTGCTTCTGGCTTCAGTCCTGGGCTTACAGAAAAATGGTAAAATTGGAATTGAAGAAGCAGATTCTTTTTTTAAGGTTTGTCCAGTTAAAAATATAATTTCTCTGAATGACTTGATAGAAACCAAAGGAGAGTAGGGAATAGAACTGAAGTGATTTTTTTTTTCGTCTTTGAAAGGACAGACTTCTTTTTTTATGTGCTTTTTATTATTATAATTATTATTATTATTAAAAATTTTCACCTCCTCCCATTTCCCTCCCCCTCCACCAACTCCTCTCTCCCTCCCTCTCCAGTCCAAAGAGCAGTCAGGGTTCCCTGTCCTGTGGGAAGTCCAAGGTCCTCCCCTCTCCATCCAGGTCTAGGAAGGTGAGCATCCAAACAGACTAGGTTCTTACAAAGCCAGTATATGCAGTAGAATCAAAACCCAGTGCCATTGTCCTTGGCTTCTCAGTCAGCCCTCCTTCTCAGCCACGTTCACAGAGTCCGGTTTGATCACATGATCCATCAGTCCCTGTACAACTGGCCTTGGTGAGCTCCCATTAGATTAGCCCCACCGTCACAGTGGGTGGGTGCACCCCTCGCAGTCCTGACTTCCTTGCTCATGTTCTCTCTCCTTCTGCTCCTCATTTGGACCTTGGGAGCTCAGTCCAGTGCTCCAATGTGGGTCTCTGTCTCGATCTCCAGAGGACAGACTTCTGTATAATCAGTTTGTAATGTAAATATACAGATTAAAAGAATGTGTCTGCAGAATGTTCATGCACAGAACCTAGAATATATATATATATATATATATATATATATATATATATATATATATATATATATGTCTTTGCTCTTGACATGGCAGTCAAGCCTAATTTATAAGCTACATAACCACATGGTGGAGCAATGGCTCTGTTTCACATCTGGCTCAGGATTTATGTGGAGTACCCTGTTTTCAAGGTCCTGTGTGGAAAGGATGAAGACACAATTCCTCAGCTTTTGGTAGACTTCTGGGAGGCTCAGCTTATAGCTTGTCTCCCCAACATGGTTCTTCAGGACCTCTTCTTCAAGCTTACAACTCAGTACATCTGGAGGATATCTAGGAGGCAATGCCCTGATACCATACCACTGAGAACAGCAGAGGATTTGGTAAGATAATGAAATAGTGTCTTAAATGCATACACTGCATGCTGCTATAATGTGTTCTTAGTTTTGTTTTATTTTTGAGAGAGAAAGCTAGAAAGAGAGAGATCAGATGCTGCGTGCAGAGCCTAAATGTCACTCTCAGGTATTATTCTCAGGAACTCTGTGCATTTCTTTTGCAACAAAGTCTCTAATTGACCTACAGACTATCAATTAGGTTGTACTAGTTAACATGAGAGCCCCAGGAATCTTCCCTTCTGCTTCCTCACCATTGAGATTACAAATGTGTACATTCATACCTGACATTTTTGTCGGTTCTAGTACTCAAATTCAGGTCTTCATTCTTGTGACATAAACACATTGCCTACTGAGGCTATCTTTCTAGTTTCTACCTTGTGTTTAATGCTTAGAATGTACCTGAAGTTACCCACATTTTACATACTTTCCCATTCTAAAGAGCATCACCTTGGACTGCTAAGATGGCTTAACAAGTAAGGCCCTTTCTGCCAAGTTTCATCTAAGGCCTAAGCTCCATCTTTGGGATTCACAGTAGGAGAGAACTGACTCCTGAAAGTTGTTTTCAAATCTCTACATGTGTTTCAGTGCACCCACAAGCATACACCCATAGCACACACAAACACACACAATAAATAAATAAAAATTTAAAGACTACCTCCTAGAAGCCAGGTGTCATGGCACACACCTTTAATCCTATTACTCAGGAGGCAGAGGAAGGTAGATGTCTATAAGGTCCGAGACAGTCTGATCTACAAAGGGATTTCCAGGCCAACCAGGTCTAGACAGGGACCCTACTCAAATTTCACACGCTTAAAATAATGAATGCTCCTGTGGTCCTCTATTCCCCTTGGGCAGTGCCACAGCATGTGAAGGATGTTTCCAAGAGCACTGCTTCACCTGTACTTGTTAGTGGAGGACTGAGTAAAGGGGGGCCTCTCTGAAGAATTTTGAAGGCCTGAGGCAAGGGGCAGCAGCACTGTGCTTCTGTTTCCCGTCAGGGGCACACTCAGCTTTAGGTGTGTTTTGGTCAATTGTAGCAGCCCTTGTTCCCCATCCTACCCTGTTTTCCTCTTTCAGCCCAGTTGTCGTGACTGCTGTGCTTACTCTGCAGTGACTGAAAAGGTCACCAGTATCATTTCTTAGACAAAGGACACTCAATGGGATCATATCAAGACCTTACAGGGATGCTATGTAATCCCCAAAATGATATAAATAAAACTCATTTCCACCGTAACCTTTAAATCTTTTTTTTTTATTTTTTAAAATCTTTTTAAATACGTGGTTTGTTGTTGTTGTTGTTGTTGTTTTTGAGACAGGATTTCTCTGTGTAACAGCCCTAGCTGTCCTGGAATTAGCTCTGTAGACCTCAAACTCTGTGGGCTCAAACTCACAGAGATCCACCTATCTCTCCTCCTGAGTGCTGGGATTAAAGGCATGCACCCCTAACACCTGGTGAATATAACTGTCTTAAGAACAGTGTTATTCTTTGTTTCTAGAAAGCACTTCTGTTGAATATTTTTAAATTTCAAAATGTTAGGAAATAGTTATTGCAAATTATTTGGTGTGGAAGCAATGAGGCTGCAACCTTTTCCAGGGAAATACATTCTAAAAGTCTTTTTTTCCCCCAGGAGAGTATGTAACTGAGTCTGAGATGTGGCATAGGATTTTAATGAGTGGATGAAGAAATTGTTTGTTTTCCTGTTATTTTTGACTTGTGATGCATTTCTGTAATGTTTCAGATAAATGCCTGCAGTCATTATGGCTTAGTCTATCCATGGGTTCATGTCTTAACATCATCTGATTCCTTAGCCGATAAAAATTACACAGAAGACCTTTTGAAATTACAGGTAAAAAAAAGTCTCTTTTATTTTTTAAATATGCAATATACTATAATATACAGTTTAAATTTAATGTGATATCAAATGGCTTGGTAATTTAGAATATATCTTAGGCTTCTGCCTAGAACCACTGACACATGTGGCATCTAAGCTGAGAGGCTGGTCTCACTGCAGGTGAATGGGTAAGATTCGACACTGTGCAACTGTCCTCGTTTTTAGGCTGAAAACACCTGTAAGAAATAAAAGTGTATAAATATAGGGATGCTTTGTAAGCCTGAGTTTTGTTTAATGTGGCCTAACAAAATTTAAACTTCTTACCCAAGCTACCACTACCATCTGTCTTATGAAAAATGTGTCCACATAGCCAGTTTATCTCATCCCAGAAGAGAATTTTTCCAAAGAATTGTGGGACACAATTTATGGTATAGGGATTCTGACTGTAACTGTTTCTGCAGGTGATGTGGTAGGTCAGGCTGTGTATATCTTTTAATTTATGGTATAGGAATTCTGACTGTAACTGTTTCTGCAGGTGCTGTGGTAGGTCAGGCTGTGTATATCTTTTAATGCTGCTTATTGCTCCAAAGACCAAATATAACTTTTGCCTTTCTTTTGTTTGGTTTAGTCACTGTAGCTGGCTATATATAACAATCAATATTTCATATTAGGGATTCTCTAAATTCACAGATACTCTTGATAAATTCAGGCGCATTGACCATCTGTGCCCTCCATGACTCCCGAGGCCTGATCTGAGGGATACGAGTAGCTCTCGTGTGAGCCTGTGCTGTCCACACAGCTCTCTTCTCTGTGGCTTCACATCCAGATGCTAAAGGCCTTGCATGTGTTTCCTTATACCCAATGAATGGCCTTTATGGATTTTCATTCTCCTTGATACCTTTATGCTTTTGAGTATAAAATTCTTGATATAAACTTTGGGAATTGATGTCAACGTGATAATTATTAATTTTAGAGCCAGCTGGTGAGTTGGGGATGGGCTAGGGAAGGAAAGTCAAGAGGCTAGATCATTAGGCTCAGACTTCAGGATGTGTGGCCTACATCCTTCTGTTAAATCACCAGAGTTGAGCATGGTGGCCCATGCCTGTAATTTGGCACTGAGGAGGATGAGGCAGAAGGATACAAGTTCAGCCTCATTAATTTGTTAGTTAACCACAACAATCTATCACCAAAGAAGATTCTTTCACTGTCTCTTATTTTTAGGTTCTGTGCGATACTGAAACTCCCATGTCAACTGCTCATTTGTTCATTTATAGCTACTGTCTGAGGATGAATTGTACAAATGTAGTAGGTAGCTTTGGGCCTTGTCCTCCCAGAACACACAGAGCAATGATGTTGTTAAAATTGTAATTGTACTATGCTGTGAAATTTCTACTGATAAAACTTCAAAGCACATTTATGATCACAGTCAAAGATATAATTCAGTGATCATTTAAAATCCCTGTAGGCAACAAAAGATGGGTTTTTTCTGTTACTTATTCCATTCAATTGAACTTTCTCTGTTGACTGAGAAATTAAAGCCAATACTTAGTGTTGAAAAGAGTTTCTTCATTGTTATCATTTTGTTGTATTTTTTTCCTCTGTGTTATTTGTCCTATTTGGTGTTTATGTAGTTCTGACTTCATTTGTTTTCTTTATGTGGCATCTTGAATTTACTTACACTCTTCAGGACAAAGTATTGCATCTAGTATTCTCTAGAGGATAGCTTGGTGGACAATAATTCTTTTCTCTTATTTATAGCATGAAAAGTTTTTCTTTCTCTTTTAATTATGGCAGAGAGTTTTCCTGGGTTTTGCCAGCAGTCAGGGTTGGCAACTGTGGTCTTTTGGAGTGCATTGCACTCTTCTGGCTTTTTCTCTCGTATCTTCTTTGTTTTGTACATTTAGTGTTTTCATTTGATGTTCCATGGGGAATTTCTTCTCTGGTCCTGTTTGGTGTTCTGGGTGCTTCTTATATCTGTATTGTTGTGTCTTTCCTTAGTTTGGGGAGTTTTCTATAATCCTATTAAAAATCTATTCTATGCCATTGACATGTGATTCTTTTCTCTCATCTGTGCCTGTGCTTCGTAAATTTGCTCTTCTCACAATGTCCCCAATTTTCCTTTTCTTGGAATTTTTGTTTTTAAAGATAGAAAATATACTGATTAAACTTTTCTAAATTTTCCCTAGTTATGCTTCTTTCTCAATTATCCATAGATCAGGTAATCTCAGCCATTAATAAAAAAATGACCATCAGAGCTCCCAAAGGCTTTCTTTGGCTCCCATTTAGGAGGTTGGAGGTTTAGAATTACCAGACAGCATTTCCAAATTGTGGCTATTATCCCACCCCCAGTGGGTTGGTATGTTTGTCTGTTGTCCTCAGTTACTATAGGGCATATTTGTGTAATAATTAGTATAAAATCTGAAAGTTGTTGATAGGTTAGAGACCTATTATTTAAGAGAACATTGACTAGTAAATACCTTGCTCTCTTTCCAGGTTGTCCTGGTTCCTACCCCTTCTATACCACCCCCCCCCCATGTACTTGCCTGTAAAAATAGAGAATCAGAGAAATCTACCAAATCAGAGTTGAGGCAGAGAGATCTCGGTAGGAGAAAGTAATAAATAGTATATGTGTTAAGGAAGGGAGGTGGAGTCGATTTCTAGTACTGAAAAAAAAATTGAAGATGTCTAAGAAACCAATATCAACAGTATTTTACAGAGTAATAGTAATCTTTGGGCCATTTTTAGTCCAGTGATAGAAGTTTTGTTGAGTATTTATTTATTTATTTGAGATAGTGTCTCATTTTGTGGGCAGGTTAACCTGAAATTCACTGTGTGAGTCACAGTGCCACCAAATTCTGAGCTCCTCAATACTGCCTCTCTCAGTAAAAGGTTTATAGAGTATGATGCCACCACACCTGGCTCCTATTATCTGGGTCCCAGAGAATAAACTCAGGTCATCAGGCTTTAGTGGCATATTTGCTTTGCTTACATGCCCAGCCATCTACCCATCCCCCAATCACTTTTAAAAAATATATTCAGTTTTCTTTGTGGTTACTGTTCTAGTTTGATCCTGTTGCTATGAAAACACCAAAATCAACTTAGGAGAGGAGAATGTTTATTTGATTTATACTTCCAGATCACAGTGGATGGAAGATAAGGAAGAAGTTCAACAGAAGCCTGAAGGCAGAACTTCCTGCTAGTTATTCTATGCAACATTGCCTTCGATCAGGGAACTCACTTAGAGTCAAGGAAACACAACAGAAACCATGATGGATGTTCCTCTCTAATTTGTCCTATGCTCATGTTTAGCTGGCTTTCTGATACAGTCCAGGACCAGTTTCCCAGGGAACAGTGTTGCCCATCTTGCCCACAGTTAACTTCATCTCACAGTGCTGGGTTTATAGGGTTTGATGACATGCCTGGCTGAGACTTCATATCTCAGTGCTGGATGTAGCATAATAATGAAAACTCAGAAAGAGAAATTGCGTTCAACTTGAAGGTCAGAAAAGCAAGATAGCCAACCACTGACTCTTATCTAGACCTTAGTCTGAAATGGTGATCCTGCCTCCAGGAATCTCAGAATAAAATTGTGTCTGAGAGCTGTCTCCTCCCATTTTATAATCCTCTCTAGTTCTGGGATTAAAGGTGTGTACCACTACTGCCCAGTTTCTGTGGCAAACTAGTGAGTCTACTGGGATTAAAGGGGTGTGTCATTGCTGCCAGGTCTATAAGGGTGGCCAGTATGGCTCTTTTACTTTTCAGATCCTCAGGCAAGTTTTATTTATTAAAATACAAGTGAAATGTCACTACAATTGGATGTATAGGGTACGATGCTACACCTGGCTGAGACTTCATCTCTCGGTGCTGGAGCATGCCTGATTAAGTATAGTTTAGTGTTGCTTATTATACTGACTACAAGTAACCCATGTTGTGCTTCCCTGACTAGTTTCATTTCACCTCTGGTTTGGTACCCATGCTTTTCTTCTTCCTGCCACACCCATTATCCCGTTTAATCAAGAGTCAGGAGAGAAGCAACTTGTGCCTCCTTGTATGTTGGGAGATACTGTGAGTGGAAGAGCCTTACTTTATTTTACCTTTGCTATCTTAGTGCCAGGAAATTATTCAGCTTGGTAAGAAAAGATACCAACCTTATTTTCCTGGCCACTCCTTGGTAGACAGCTGGAATAAAATAATCATGCTGATTAAGAATGTATAGTAGATGTTCCAGGTTGTCCTGTAACTCTGAGAAGATGCTGTAGCAAAAGAAGATAGAGTGAAAGAATATAAGCCATAACTTTATCTCTTAATAGGAAAAGACAAAATAGAAATTATTTTGATGGTAGAATAAAAAATGCTATAGAATTTAAGAGTAAAAATTAGTGAAGTTGCTTGAAAGGAAAAACTAGTAAATCTATGAATATTGAAGAACTGCTTGTGCTTGTCGTTCCCTCTGTGGCAGATGGTGTTGATACAAATGACTAGGTTCTAAATAGTCACTTTAAAAAGAATTACTGTTTATATCAGGGGAGCAGTGAGATACATGCCACAGTATATGTCTAACTTAGAGGAAAACTTGGGGGACTCAGTTCTCTCCTATTATCTGGGTCCCAGAGAATAAACTCAGGTCATCAGGCTTTAGTGGCATATTTGCTTTGCTTACATGCCCAGCCATCTACCCATCCCCCAATCACTTTTAAAAAATATATTCAGTTTTCTTTTTGGTTACTGTTCTAGTTTGATCCTGTTGCTATGAAAACACCAAAATCAACTTAGGAGAGGAGAATGTTTATTTGATTTACACTTCCAGATCACAGTGGATGGAAGATAAGGAAGAAGTTCAACATGAGCCTGAAGGCAGAACTCCTGCTAGTTATTCTATGCAACATTGCCTTCGATCAGGGAACTCACTTAGAGTCAAGGAAACACAACAGAAACCATGATGGATGTTCCTCTCTAATTTGTCCTATACTCATGTTTAGCTGGCTTTCTGATACAGTCCAGGACCAGTTTCCCAGGGAACAGTGTTGTCCATCTTGCCCACAGTGAACTAGAGCCTTCTCTAGTTCTATGAAGACATTACCTCATAGACATGCTGCAGACCAAACTAATAAAGGCAGTTAATCATTGAGTTTCATATGTGTTACAGTGACAGTTACAAATACACACCCACCACACGTACACTCATTTTATATGCTTCTCATTGAAATTTTGGAAAAGACAGGGAAATGTTATAAGAAAATAAAACAAAACAGGGCTTTGTCCCACCTCCTCGTTTGTTAAGCTAATCTCTGCTTCAAACGCAGTACTCTGCCAAATATCTTCCTTTAAAGGTTTTGTACACTGTGTGGATTTTACAACATTAGTCATGCTTTCTGTACAATTCTGCCTCAAGACATTTTGACTCAATTTTGTCCTCCTTAACTGACCTTTGGAAATATAATTTTGGCAATTCTGTGATGTTCCATAAAGTATGTGCCATAGTTTATTAATGTCATTCCTTCTTGTTGGACACGCAGCCACCCACGGGCTTTCAGTGTTACAAGTACCCATGCAAAGCATTATGGAGCATAAATCCCTGACCACATGTTGGGCATATTCCTAGGATAGAGTTCTAATTAAAGATGATTGCTTTGTACTACACAGATTTAAAAAAAAAAAAAAACTAGAGCTAAATTTAAGATTATTTAGCACTTCAGTACAAGTATTTCAGGGCCAATTCCTGCTCTCTAAAATTGCATTTTCTTTTCTTTTTTTTGTCAAAGTGGGATTTTATCATTTTAAAAAATGCTATATGTTGTATTTTAATTTGGGATGCTTCATTCCATAATATTTCACTTTTCTGTTCATAGTCTCTCATTTGTGGCCCTTCATTTGACGTAAGTTCCATTATTCCATTTCTGGAGCTGCTCTCAGAAGATACTGTTGCTGGCCTCAGTGCTCATGTTCTGTGCCATACAAGATTACAAGAGTATGAACAATGCATAGACACATTGCTAGAGAGATGCCCGGAGGCAGTCATTGCATATGCTAATCAGGAACTGAGAGAAGAACATTGGGTATGCATTTCAGATAGTGTTCCTAGTCTTGATCCATGATGATAAGATTGGGTAATTGTGTTGACTTATCTACAAAATGAGGACTGTTAATGTTAGTATAGTTTTACTGGATTGTATGGCCAAAGAACTTTCAGGACTTTTAGGTGCTATTAAAATGCATGGGGATGATCTATCTCATCTTTAAAGAGCCCTTATTTCCAGATGAGATCAGTGAGTACTTAAAGGGCAGGGCAACATGTGTGTGGCTGGGGGATACACCTTCCCTGTATTTGGTTTTTGATTTAGCAATTAATAGAGTTTTAGCGTTAGCACTTTTTTCATTTCTTCTTGCCAACCAAGATAAAAGGACATATCTATGTTTTTCCTTGAAAATAAATGTGTGCATGTGTACCTCAAGTCAAAGGCTTTCCCTTTTGTTTGAGTTTCATCAGAAGCCTAGCTGCTGATAAAGCTCTTGTTGCAACAGAGGTGATGCCGTGACCAAAGGAGGCCAAAGGATATATTTTCCTGTTTGCTCTCTTGCATGGCCTTCTTTCTCTCATTAGAAATCTGAGGATTAGATGCAGCATACTAAAATGTCTTCATTCCCCCTAAAAATAGGTTCTGTGGTGGAAAAAACTGCTGCCTGATCTCTGTCAGAAAGTCAAGTGTGGTGGAGAGAAGTACCAACTTTATCTATCGTCTTTAAAAGGTAAAATTAAAATTCTCTTTTTTGATGGTTATGAATTTTACTCTGTTTTGAGTAGGACAAGTTCTTGTTTGTCTCCATGATATTAAGTGGGGTACAGAGGTCCCCTCTGAAGTGTTTTCAGCTCTCATGTTGCCCCTCACACTTGACTCTCACTCATCATCTACAGCCACAGAGCTGATGTTCTATGAAGTTAACATTTCTGAACTTTTAGTTTATTATTTTCATGGAAATTCCAATATTTAAAATATTACAGAAGTTTAGAAGTTTTGCTTTTCAATTTGCTTCATGTAGGAAATTAAGTTTAGCAAACAAATTGTAAGTATTGAAAAACTTATTGTTCTTCAACGATTTACACCTTGAACATGTAAATTCCAGTTTTCTGTAGCTTTGGAATAGTTGGGTTTTTATAATTCATAAACTGCTAAAACAAACACCGAATATTCTGTGTGATTTACAATTTTTAGACTGCAGTATCTCAAGAGCTGGCATAGAGTTTTATTCGTTTTTTGTGGTACAGCCTCCTTATCAGCATTGAGCCCCTGTAGGAAAGGATCTGTGGCTCTTTGTTGATGAAGTTTCATTTCTTTGAGGTCTTCCTGTTGGCAGCTATAGACCACTGAGAAGAACTCAGGAGTAGATTCTTTGGAACTGGGACTGAGTTCCAGGTCTGCCATATACAATCCAGTTTTTAAATATTGTTAGGTTAATGAGAAGTTCTTAACTGACTCTAGAGGACAATATTGAATAAACTTATATAAAGATCAGGTTGAAGATGGTGGACAGGGACTTACACAACACATTTAGGAAAAATCTTTCAACTGTGATATTATTTTTTGAACTTTTCATTTTGCTTTGGAAAATTATCTGTGTTGAGAAGGGTTCCTCCCCATCCCATTAAGAATGCTAGTCAGCATCTTTGTCTCCTACCTGTATCACCACCACCCCAGTTATGACATATGCAAATATCTCCAGATGCTGCCAGGTGTCACCTGAGGATGGAATTATCCTAGTTGAGAACCAGTGCACTAATGCAGAGCTATTGAAATGACAGTGAATAGGTGAATTATTTAAAGAAAAATTTGTTAACTATTTTGAAATAATGAACTATTATTTTTTAATTAATTTTTGTTTGCATATTTTTAGGTGTATGAGTGTTTGGTCTTTTTGTATGTATATGCATTATGTATATGTCTGCTGCCCTCAGAGACCAATAAAAGTGCATCAACTCCCATGGAACTGTAGTAACAGACAACAGTGAGCTGCCATGTGGGTACTAGGAATGAAACCCAGGTCCCCTACAAGATCAACCAGTGCTCTTAACCACTGAGTCATTTCTCTAGCCCACTACTTTTATTTTTAAAAAGATCTATAATTGTAACATATTGTAAACATAAGGTTTTAAAAGTCATTCAAAATTTTGACAGTGAAATTAACTTTTAATGTTTGGTAAACGTATTTTAGATATACTGGGGTATTTTAAGTATGTAGATTTACTTTTTTTTTCTTTTGGTTTTTCAAGACAGGGTTTATCTGTAGCTTTGAAACCTGTCCTGGAACTAGCTCTTGTAGATCAGGCAGGCCGTGAACTCACAGAGGCCTGCCTACCTTTGCCTCCCGAATGCTGGGATTAAAAGCAGACATAACAACTGCCCAGGTTGATTTACTTTTTTCTGGATCATTCCTAGATGATCTCATAGCTGAATAGTAGAATAAAGGCGCGTAATATTTTTGTGTGTGCTTAGGGATATGTGTGGTATGCACATATGTGCAGGTGTTTGGACACACATGCATATGTAGGCATCTGCAAAGATTTCATGTTGACATCAAGTATTTTCCTTGATTACTCCCCACCTTACTAATTGAGACAGGGTCTCTCTTTGCATCTGAAGCCTTTTGTGTTTGCTGCTTTGACTAGCTTGCTCTGGGAAATCCCTGTCTCCTGATTCCCACACGATGAAATTACAGATGGACGACCAAGCACATCTGGATTTTTATGTGAGGTTCTTGGTTGTTGTGTTCTTGTGGCAAGTACTTTTCCCTCTGAGCCACATTCACAGCCTACATTTTTACATTTTATTTGTTTATTTATTGCTCATGTATGTGCATACATGTTGCATATACTATGATGTCAGAAGACAACTTTGGAGTTGGTTCTCTTTTCCTACCTTTTTGTAGTTCTGAGGATTGAACTCAAGAGCCAATGGGCCAAGCAGTGATTTAATTCATACAGTTTCTGTGTGATTATTTTGGGGCTGAGCACCCGGGAACCAACAAGCAGCCTCCCACTACAAGGTCACATACTTTTCCCTGCTGAGACACCTCACATCACCCTCTACCCCTATTTTAATATTTTCTTATCTTCATTTTCTCCAACTGAACCACACACCATGCCTGTTAGTATATTCTCTTTGGATTAAATAAATAAAAGCATTAAGGGATTTAGGAAGGGAAACCAAATGAGAGGTTAGGAGGAGTTTTTAAAATACTGTGCAGATTTAAGGTGTTGGCTTCATTCTTAGAGTTATAATTTATATTAAAGCCTCACTCATGTGAGAAGAGAATTGAACAGTGGTGATATTTTTACTAACTTTGTAACTGCTCTGTACTTGTGTCTAGGCTACTACTTATAGTCTCTATGTTTAGGTAAGTAAACATGGTTGATAGGAAATTAATAGTAATTTAGGTGTTTCATATGAATTCTGTAAGCTAGTTAGTGGTTGCTGTTTATTAGGATTATCTCGTATATTAGAGAAGTATCCTATTATCATTCTCAAAGGACACTGGAAACTAGCAGATGGTACCCAGGTATGCTGTAGATGAAGATACTCGCTTGGAAGTCTCAGTAACTTTTTGTAAGATTTATTTTTATTATTTTAAATAATATAGTTTTATCTGTATATGGGTTTGATCTCAAAAGGTGTGTGTGTGTGTGTGTGTGTGTGTGTGTATGTGTGTCTACATGTGGGTGTGTGTATGCACATGAGGGCAGGTGACCTCAGAAGGTGTATGTGTGTATGTGTGTGCGCATATGTATGGGTGTGTACACACTAGTGCAGGTAACCTAAGAAGGGGTATGTGTGTCTCCATGTGAGTGTGTGCACATGAGTACAAGTGGCCTCAGAGACCTGAAGTGACAAATCTAGAACTGGGGTTACAGGATGTTGTGACACCTGACATGGGTGCTGGCAACCTAAACTAAGGTACTCTGGAAGAACGGCAAATGCTCTTAGCCATTGAGTCATATTTCCAGCCCCAAGCCCCATATTTAAAGTCATGCAGCATGTACATTGAAGAGTACCTATCTGTTCTAGGTGTATCTGATTGAACAATGAAAAGTCCTTCCCATGTGTCCCTGTTGCATAGTTCTTTAACTTCTCAGTGACAGGACTGGCCATCCCATTGTATGAAGGATGATTTAAATTGACAAATGATAGAGGGGGTTGTACAGTAGTCCTGCAAATGGGTAAGGAACACACGGGAGATGATGCTGGAGTATGGGTAAAGAGGAGGAAGGAAATATCTTCCCAGAAATACTGTTCATTCTTGTTATTTATTAATTTTTGTAGAATGAGGAAATGTGTGCATCTATATGTACATGTAGAAGTCAGTCTTGTCATTGTTACTCAAGAGCCACCAGCTTCTTTCTTTCTCTCTTTCTTTCTTTCTTTCTTTCTTTCTTTCTTTCTTTCTTTCTTTCTTTCTTTCTTTCTTTCTTTCTTTCTGACAGGGTTTCTCAAGGAGTCTGGAGCCTTCCCTAGTCTGGGACTACAGGAATGCAGCATTGTCTAGCTTTCTTTTACATGGGTTCTGGGGGTTGAATTTAGGTCCTCAAGCTTGTGTGGCAAGCACTACACCAACTGACCTATCTACTCAGCTCTCTGAAGTTATTGTTTCTATGATAGGGCATCACCAACTAAGAAGTAATAGAAACATAAAATTCATAATTATCTTTTTAAAAAATGTTTGGCATCCCCCCACACACACCATCTACCTACACATGCTCTTTTATTGTTGCCGAGGAGTGAATCCAGGAAATTGTATACACTACACAAGGGCTCTACAGCTGAGTATTCCCAACCCAATTAAATTCCTTATTATTATTATTGAAAATGTTTACTTGAGTACGTTACTATTTAGAAGGTATATGGTCATGACAAATGATATATGCTTACTAATAACATGAAAAGCTCATTATTGAGAGGACCCTATTCAGGAAAATGTTTTATCCTGAATGATATTCATGTCTTAGCAAACAATATTTATACACTAGCAGCAGTCTCAACTTTAAAAGCAGCATCTATATGATTATATTTCTCATTAGAAAATGGTAGAAATTGATTAAAACAATGTAGCAATCTCCCAGTGAATTGGTAACTCATTCCAGGAGGTAACTACAAAATGAAAGGCTTTAGAAGGGAGAAATTGGAAATTATGGAGTCACGATATGTGAATTAAAGAGTTTTATTTGTGATTCTAGCATTTTGTTACTTGAAGAAACTCTGTATTATTAATTAAGAGCAAATTTGTAGAAAATGGACTTCTAGTTGTAACTCATATATTCTTCTTTCCCACAAACAGAAGCCTTGTCAGTTATTGCTGTGGGACTGGATCTGAGGGATTTCTTGAATGTTCTTCCAGAAGATGGTGCTGCAGCATTTTTCCTGCCCTACCTCCTGTTTTGCAGCCGGAAAAAGTCACTGACTTGAGGTTATTCTTTGCAGTGCATAAGTGATTCTACTTTAAGTGCTCAGTCCCAGATAAAATGAGCCCAAAGAGTTTTGTGTTAATGTGTATTGCAGCTGCTTTATGGTACTTGCTTACCTTATCATATAATGGTAGCTGTTCACTTAATCTATAACCTGACCCAATTAATTGTCTAGAATGTAAAAAATCTTCAAGATGTAAGATCTCTTTACATGTGTTTCATTTTATTTTTTATTTATTTTTTACTCTCTATCATATGTGGGCCTGGAACTCACTATGACTCTTGTGGTAACCTCAGTCTAAGCAAACCTCCCAATTGTTCCAGGTATGAAGTGTCATGCAGGTATTTTCAAAGCTGAACAAAGGGTTCTATGTGAGAAACACCATGGATTCAGTGCTGGGAGCATGGCAATCCTGTCCACCCCAGAATAACAGGAAGAAAATACATCACAAGTATGAGTATGTGCAATTGCCTCTCTTGCTGTTCAAACAGTATCCTCATTGTTACAGATTTTCCTACTTGGGCTACTATTTTGTTTTTTTTCCCTAAGTATGAGAATGATGTAATGTTTCACTCCAGTGAAAGACTGCATACTTGGCTTTTGAGCTACTTCAGAATGAGATGAATGTACTTGTCTGGCTATTACTGGTTGAGTTCACATATTTTCAAGCAAGGTCTTCTTTCTAATATATATATACATTCTATATATACATTCTTATTCTTTCAACCACAGTATATGAGAAAATAAAAACTATCATGATGTTTGTGTTTTTCTTTGTAATAACTCACATGTTTATTCATTTGTTTGTTTGTTTTGAGACAGAATTTTACTGTATAACAGCCTTGGCTATCCTGGAACTAGTTCTGTAGACCAGGTTGGTCTCAAACTAACAGAGATCCACCTGCCTTTGCCTCCTGAGTGCTGGCATTAAAAATGTTCCCCACCACTGCTTGATTTGTTTGGTTTGTTTTGAAGATGTATTTTATGTGTGTTTTTATGTGTTTATGTATGTGCACTGTGTGCATCCAGATACCCAAAGAGGCCAGAAGAGGGCATTGGGTCCTCTAGAACTGGAGCCACTCAGTATGGGAGGTGCTCTTAGCCATTGCCCCCTTTTAGTAGCCTTTTGTGGCAGATTGTGGTATGGTCTGCTCCTTGCTAGAACTGTAAGTCCAGTAAGGCTCTGCAAAACTGCTCTCTCATTTCCTTGGAACCTTGACTTAGTCTTCTTACTGGCAGTTTCTTAATTTATTATTTTATTATCTGAATTTTATCTTTTTAATTTAATATTATTGGATTCTATCTTTCTCTATTTCCAGATAGCATTTTTTGACTATTTTTTCAGATTTCTATAAAATGCAGCTTGCTGTCTTTATTTTTCTTACTTTTCTGTACTCTTATTCCCACCCCTTTGCTGCATGGTTTGTTAGTGTGATTGATAAGAAGGCAAGAGTTAGAGACAATTCAGTGAACTTTGTTGTGATCCTGGGAAGGTAGCAAGGACAGCTTCTGGTCATATTTTTTGTTTATTTGGGGCTTTTTTTTTTTACAAAGTCCTAACAATGCAAGTGGATATGTGAAGCAATTCTGTTACCCAATGAACTTATACAGGCCATGATATATGTTGATCTGTCCATCTTAAGTCATACCAGTTCTCTCACAAATGAACAGTTGTATGGCTTCAATTTGTGTTAACTGTTTGCAGCCAATCCAGCATAAATGTTTTATTCACAGTGACACATACATTGCTATGAATCATTGTTCTGTTCTTTCATTTATCACCAATTCATTTCTTTCAGCCAGACTTAGTCCCTATAGAAGAAAGAAATTTTAAGATGATTACTTAAAATGCTGTGTTTTATATGGTTAAAAGTGCTTTACATATGTTCTATTTTTAAAATATTATTTGCTTTGATTAATTCTTGGTTTTTGTTTGATTTTGTTTGCTTGTTAGTTTGTTTGTTTGTTTCTGTTTTTCCAAGTCAGGGTTTTTCTGAAGCTTTGGAGCCTTCCTGGAACTAACTCTTGTAGACGAGGATGAGTTCAAACTCACAGAGTTCTGCCTGCCTCTGCCTCCCAAGTGCTGAGATTAAAGGTATTCACCACCATTGCCCAGTTGCTTTGATTAATTTTTAATTCATTTATTTTCATATGTTTAAAAATCACTCATTCTAGTATTGCTTTAATTAAGGAAATTTTGTTTGCAAAAAATCCTAATTAATGATAAAGGAGAAAGATAATAAAATTATTGTGGAAAAGCTTGGCAGATACCACACTCAGCCAAATATCAAAGGTCAGCAATGATAAGCATATTAGGATAGACAGCCTTCGTCTGGAAAGGGTGAGCATGTCTAGTGCCACAGTGTGTAGTCTGATGAGGAAACAGTGAACTCATATTTTGTATTACAAAATGTCAATGGGAGTTTGGACCTGGGTTTGACTCCCGGCACCCAAATGTTGGCTTACAACTATCTATAACACAAGTTCTAGGGGATCTGATCCCCTTTCTGGAATGATGTGGGCACCAGGTTCACAGGTATACATGCAGGCAAAGCGTCCTTGCACATAGAATTAAATTTAAAACAAAAAGAAGTTAGTGATGTCAAAGATAAAAGTGGGAAGTTGTCCTTCAGGATGTTTGATGAGCTGGGATTTTCTTTTTGTGTAAATAATATGAGGGGATAGCTGTTAAAATCTGAAAAGGGGCTCTAGTTATTTATCATTTTTTTCTTTTTTATTGATTTTTATTGAGCTCTACAGATTTAACATTTTTAAACCATTCTTGACATTGATGATGGTATTAAGTTATACAAAAGAATATAATTAGGAAATATAAGTATACACACACATACAGACATACAGACATACATACATACATACATACATAGACATGTTCAAGGGCAGGACGGGGAGATAGGGAGAGAGCAAGAAGGCAACTGCCACCTTAAGTATGGAAGAAAGGTCTGTGGGAATTCTTTTGCAACTTTTTTTTATTATGTTTTAAATTATATCCAAAGAAAGTTTAAAAAATTCTACTTTATCAAATGAAAGTGTTTAGATATTCATCATCATATTGTAATAGATTTGCCTATTTAGCTAGAATAGTGCAGCTTTGAGGAATTTAAAATTAAGTCAGCTTTACCACTATAGTCTGTATCCTAAAGATTATCTGACAGAGTAGGCATAGTTCAACAAAAGTGCTTTTTACATGTGTCGGAGAAGGTTTCCTATGTGTTTCTTCACATAGGAAAAAGAAATAAAGACTTGACATAAAAGATAGCCACTATTTTTAATTAATTAATTTTTCCTTGAGGAGACTATTGTCACCTGATACATGATGTCGGAAGATTTATTTATTTCTATATGCTCTTGTCTGTGTAATGAAAGGCAATAATTTCCTGAGCTGTAGAATGAGTAGCTTTCCCCAAAGCTCTATCAAACTTATTTAAAGATAATATAGACTGATAAGCATGGATTTGTATTTTTCTGTGTTTAATTCAGACCTTTTTCTGATATTCTTTCAGTTCTATATAATATCTTTTCTTTTTATGAAAGTCAGTTTTTTAAAGATTATTTCCCATGTTCTTCTTTCCTACTGGTTATTTGCTGTCTAATTCCCCCTTCTGTTTTAAATGCATTTTCTCCTTCTTAAACAGCAACTCCCACTCCCTCTTCCCTCAGGTTTGTTAGACACAGAAGTCTCTCCAGTCTTTTTGTTTTTTGTTTTGTTTTGTTTTGTTTGTGTGTGTGTGTGTGTGTGTGTGTGTGTGTGTGTGTGTGTGTGTGTTTTTCCTGAGACAGAGTGTCTCTGTGAAACAGTCCTCGCTGTTTTGGAACTCATTCTGTAAACCAAGTTGGCCTTGAACTCACTGAGATCTGACTGCCACTGCCTCCCAAGTGCTGGAATTAAAGGTTTGCACCACTACTGCTTGGCCCTTTCTTTTATTTTTAATTTATTTATTTAATGTATCTGAGTGCTCTATCTGCATGTATACCTTTGTGACAGAAGAGGGGATCATATCCCACTATAGGTGGTTATGAATGAATGTGTGTTTGCTGGAAATTGAACTCTGAACTTCTGGAAAAACAGCTCTTAACCTCTGAGCCATCCCTCCAGCCCCATCTTCAGTGTTTGTATTTGCAGGACCAGCCTGTGGCAGCATCCAGTGTTCCAAACATTTACATCATTTACAAACACAAGTTTTCAAGTATTTCAGTGTTTCTTCTTCTCTTTTCCTTCTGTCTTCTCCCTTCTTTTGGTTTCCTTCCTCCTTCCTTCCCTCCCTTCTTTTCTTCCTTTTTTTTTGGTATGGTTATTTTTCCTGCATGACATGTATATCTGTATACCATTTGCATGCGTTCTACCCACAGAGA
The DNA here is from genome assembly GCA_963919715.1 of Microtus obscurus. Classification (NCBI taxonomy): domain Eukaryota; kingdom Metazoa; phylum Chordata; class Mammalia; order Rodentia; family Cricetidae; genus Microtus; species Microtus obscurus. Next base: position 833,314 of record CAWTZC010000310.1, on the reverse strand, counting down.
TAAGAAGAGGGCATTAGAGTCCCTAGAACTGGAGTTACAGTTTCAGAACTGGAGTTACAGAGGGTTAAGAGCATGTGGGTGCTGGGAACTGAGCTCTGATCTCCTGGAGGAGCAGCCAGTACTGCTAACTGCTGAGCAATCTCACTAGCCCTCCAAGCTTGTTTATTTAGAGCAGTGGTTCTCAGCCTTCATAATGGTGCAACACTTTAATACAGTTCCTCGTGTTGTTGTGACCCCAATCATAAAGTTATTTTCATTGCTACTTTGTAACCTTGTTACTGTTATGAAGCTTAATGTAAATATCTGTTTTCCAATGATCTTATATGACCCCTGTGAAAGGGTCTTTTGACCCCTCCTAACGGGTTCACGACCCATGGGTTGAGATCCACCCATGTAGAGACTTTCTTATTCTTTTTCCCAGACTCATTGACTTTTTATCTTGGTCTCGTTATTGGAGTTAAATCCAACAGTTTATTTGGTTTTATGAGTCTTAAGTGGCTGTTCATTACCAGTAACAACTTTTTACTGCCCGAGTACCACAACACACACACACACACACACACACACACACACACACACTCATACAAACATACCCATGCATGGGCACTCAAACAAACATGCACACACATATAAACATGCAAGCACATTCATACTGATTCTATTATTTTATATTCTGTATGTAACTTCCTCCAAATACATTTCCATTTCTGTTCCTACAGTTCTCAACCATATTGCTAGAATTTTGCTTTTTTATCTTTTATTGTTGGTATTTATTCACAAAAAGATTGTATTTTTTCTATGCTCTGTATATACAAGTGAGTGTGTGTGTGTCTAGGTATGTGTGTGTACTTATATATGTGAATAAGGAATTTAAATTTTAGCTTTTCCTAGTTCCTTTAGAAACAGTCCTGGCAACACAGAAAGAACTGAAATTACACCGGGTTGGTTCATGCTTCTTTTATGTGGGAGAAGATCATTGTTAATGTTTTCTCAAATTACACCGGGCTGGTTCATGCTTCTTTTATGTGGGAGAAGACCATTGTTAATGTTTTCTCAAATTACACCTGGCTGGTTCATGCTTCTTTTATGTGGGAGAAGACCATTGTTAATGTTTTCTCAAATTACACCTGGTTGGTTCATGCTTCTTTTATGTGGGAGAAGACCATTGTTAATGTTTTCTCAAATTACAACGGGCTGGTTCATGCTTCTTTTATGTGGGAGAAGACCATTGTTAATGTTTCCTCAAATTACACCGGGCTGGTTCATGCTTCTTTTATGTGGGAGAAAACAATTGTTAATGTTTTCTCTTAAAGAAATTAAGTTCTAAATCTTCATTTATAAGTCACGGTTGCTTTCTTGTTTAAAAACTAAAATACTAATGTGATTGTTCCTTTATACTAGCTTTTGGTGTGATGACAGTGCAAAGTTAGTGTCCATTTGTACACTTAGACAGCCAATACTGTTTTAGCAAGTAAGTGATATTCCCACTGGCCCAACACTAGAGATAGAGAAAGAAGGCACCAGGGCTGCCAGTTCACAAGTACTTCATATCGGAAGATGTATTTAGACAAATCAGGAATCTTAATTGCATTCATAACACCTAGAGGTACTACCTGGATATTCACCTTGATTTGGTAAGACAGTGTAGGTAGTTTCCATTCCAGCATGAACATGGTCAGTCACATGGCAGTGGAGTAACCAGGTTCCAGGTGTTTGCGGAAACATTTCTAGCGTTTGGTATGTTCCAGGGAAAAGGTCGAAGACATCAGAACTGTAGATTCCCCTGTGCTTTATTAGAAAAATGACAAACATTAGAGTTAATTTAGCAGCCTTTCATTGGCCAGCTAATGAAAATATTAGAAAAACAGAAACCACTCTTTAAAAGATGAGCCCCTCCATATTTTATGCAGTGAAATGATGGAGGAGGGCCATCTTTCTATCTGTTGTTTCATTGGTTAAGTAATAAAGAAACTGCTTGGTCTCTGATGGGACAGAAAATTAGGTAGGCGGAGTAGACAGAACAGGATGCTGGGAGAAAGAAGCTGAGTAAGTGAGTCGCCATGATTCTCCCACTCCAGGCAGACGCAGGTTAAGATCATTGCTGGTAAGCCAGCTTGTGGGCTACACAGAATATTAGAAATGGGTTAGGTCAATATGTAAGAGCTAGCCAATAATGGGCCAGGCGGTGTTTAAAAGAATACAGTTTGTGTGTTGTTATTTCGGGGCATAAGCTAGCCATGTGGGTGGCCGGGTGCCAGGGACGCAGCCGGCAGCTCTTTTACTACAGTGAAATCTGTGGTTTTCACCTAAAACTTCAGCACTTTGGGCTTCCAAGGAAGTTGTGAAGCAGAGTATTGATTAGTCAGGACTAATTAATTAGTCTAACACCATGATTCTGGCTTGCCTCTTTGTCAGAGACTTGAGCTACACAAAGCAGTCAAGCTGTAGTGTCACTTCTGTTTGGATCCATCATAGTCTATCTTGTTTGTGAAACTCTAAGGCAAAGAGAGTATATTAGAAGCAGAAAAGGAGGCTGATAAAGAATTTAAATAGTAGTGGCAGTTCAAGTATTCACAACCTCTGTCACTGGCATATTTCTATGGAAATAATATTGAAAACCCATTAATGATATATGTACAGAAAACAATACAGATTATAAAATGGACATTCTGCAATGTGCCCTTTTTTTGGTAGCCTGCACATTAGTTTAAAAATGGGGGGGGCATCTTCAAAAGGAACATTGCTTTCACTAGATAAAAGGGTAGTTCTGCAGATGTCAGTTGCTTGACAGCTAAGTGTTCAGTCATGTCACACAATTTAAGAGAGAACTTGGAATGAGCAGGGCTATAGTGAAGTCTTGTTCTGGTCTCTGCTGCCTGCTCCACCCTTATGCAAACACTCCTGCTTGCTCTGTCAGCCATTCCATTTTAGAAGCCTTTCTAGCCATAAATAAAGGACATTGAGCCTATAATTCGTGATCCTAGAGAAGCTAAATAAGAAGGAGAACCCAAAGAAAAACATATAGGCATCCTCCTGAATATTAACCTTCATCAGGCGATGAAAGGAGACAGAGACCCACATTGGAGCACCGAACAGAAATCTCAAGGTCCAAATCAGGAGCAGAAGGAGAGAGAGCACGAGCAAGGAACTCAGGAACGCGAGGGGTGCACCCACACACTGAGACAATGGGGATGTTCTATTGGGAACTCACCAAGGCCAGCTAGCCTGGGTCAGAAAAAGCCTGGGATAAAACCGAACTAGCTGAAATAGCAGACAATGAGGACTACTGAGAACTCAAGAACAATGGCAATGGGTTTTTGATCCTACTGTACGTACTGGCTTTGTGGGAGCCTAGGCAATTTGGATGCTCACCTTACTAGACCTGGATGGAGGTGGGTGGTCTTTGGATTTCCCACAGGGCAGGGAACCCTGATTGCTCTTTGGGCTGACGAGGGAGGGGGACTTGATTGGGGAAGGGGGAGGGAAATGGGAGGCAGCGGTGGGGAAGAGACAGAAATCTTAAAGAAAGAAAGAAAGAAAGAAAGAAAGAAAGAAAGAAAGAAAGAAAGAAAGAAAGAAAGAAAGAAAGAAAGAAAGAATTGTGTGAGTAGAACTATGAAAACATAAAAAAACTGCAAGTGTAAGGATGAGCCCAAGAGTGAGGAGGCTGCTGTATCAGTGAGACTACAATGCTGTTTGAATGTCCCCTTTTCATGGATGAAATGTATTGGTTTAAATTAAAACATATTAAGCAGAGCAAGAATGACTGCTGTGGGTGACTCTTACCTTGTATTGGAAGCTGTGGCCATGAAAGTGTACGGTATGCAAGTCTACTTCATTGCCCATTCCCATCATATACCAATTGACTTCATCTCCTACGTGCATTGTGAGGCCTTGTAGATTTCCAAACATTTTTCCATTAATAGCTGAGGAAAATTTGATACATTTCAGAATAGTTTAAACTTATTAATGGCTTCATAGGAATTATTACTAGGTCCATATAACAAAAATTACTTCACTATAGTTGGGGAAAACAGATCTTCCCAGTTCACCAATATCACTGCTATTTTTCAATTTACCTTATATGAAGAGCATTAATCCTATTTGTAAATTTATTTAAAAGGGAATGAGGATTTGGAATTGAGAGAAGAATTAGTAAAGATTTTAAACATAACCCTATTCTGGTTTCTAGCAGAATTTTACATTACAATATTTCTAAATAAAACAGTCTTACAACATGATTTTTTTGAAAGGGATAGAAAAGGAATGTAACTTAGAATAGTTTCTCATACCATGCATTTTATTGCTTTCTATGAATTTCTCGTCATCTTTGTTTACTTTCTCAGGATGATCAGAGTATATTTTGATGTTGTCATCTAAGTACCAAGATTCATTCTCATCAAATATTAGAAACAAAAGGAAAAACTCCATTTTCTTTTTAGGCTTGAATACTTTCATGTATGATTTCCGACAAACTATCAGTGGGCCTATTAGTCCACTATAAAGATCCTGAAAACAAGCAGAAACTGCAGTTATCTTGGAAGTGTTGGTCAGGATTTCAGAGAGCTCAGACCTTATTGTTCACAATTCCAGCATTTTTGGAAGGACTGATTTTAGTGGGGTACCTAAGTCAAAGGGAAGCCACAACTTTAGTATTTTCATATTTGACATCATTAGGTTGAAATGATGAATAGTAAATAGGTTATATGGGTGATGTGGAACTTAGAGAGATAAAAAAGATGGCTTAACTAATGAGCTACCTGAGTGAACAGTGGTGGTTGTTTAGTTCATAAGCTTGTGGGCTTATCTGGATGAGCCAGTTATTATGCCAGTTACTATACATCTGTGGCTGAATGAGACAAAACCTTTTGCTGTAGGAACTCTTATAGGAATATAAGATATGAGTAGAAGTCAAGGGAATTGTCCATTGTCATGGAGAAACAATGCTAATGAATACCCATGTGAAAAGCCACAATTAACTCTTTTAACATCTGAGGAGGTTGGTGGGGCCAGGTGTCAGTGATGGCAGATTGTGTCTCTTATCATCTTTGGGCTGCATCATATTAGTGAAATTCAGGCAGTGTCATAAGTAACCCTGAACAGAGAAAAATAGCAAATCTACATCTTAGTCCAGTAATATTGCTTGATTGACAGTCTTGGAAAAGTCTGAAGCTTGAGAGGCAGCAGCTGAGACAAATACAAGTCCTGAAGTGTGAAAATGGAGAGGAGTGAGCTGAGCAATTGTAGGAGCAAATTATCTTGGTAAGATGAGTGGTTCAAAGTTCTGCCTTGAGTGAATGGATAGAGCAGCACTTATGCTACTTTTTTTTTTTAACAATAGAAAATAAAGCGGGGATGAAAGACCTCTTTGGAAGTGTCCCTTTCAGAAGGTGCTAGGTTTTACATCTGAAAATTTCGGGTGGAGGTGCCTAGCATGCACCTGCACTGGCATGTCAGTTACTCAGAGGGATCCTGATCAAGATTATGTTCCACAGAACTGAGTACCGTCTCACTTGAGAGGGTTGTTGGGGGAGTTTTGGCTTTGTGATATTTTATTGAACAATGTCTACAGCTCTTATTGTCTATCAGGATTGCTTTTATTACAATAAAGAGCTCTAAAGCCATACATCTTAGTTTTTATATTTAGTATATTTTCATATCAAAAAATGAAATACTCTGGTTTGTAATTTTTATTAAGTGTTATTAATAATCAACATGAATGAGATAATTATAACTTTATGTTTAAAAGCAAACAAACTAGAAATATAAACTTGAATAGGTTACAGAGTAACTTATTTTCCTGGGATTTTGACATAGATTGGAGTACAGACAAACTCTAACTTTAACTTCTTTCAGTTTTCTCTCTTCCTGAAGAATCCTCATGAACAGATGATTAATGTCTACCTTAACTCGATCCACCGTTGAGTAGTAAGCCCATGGGATACAAGCTGCATCCTCTGCTCCAGCACCAGATCTCTCTGGGATTTTCCATATATAAGTGCGAATTTCACCTAAATTAACCAAGAGTTACATGTCTGATTATATTCAACTTATATCTGACACACGTGTTTCATATGCATATACATTTATTAAACATTGATAACTAGTGGTCCAGAAAGTAAAAATGTCAAGAAATAATAGTACTCAAAGTTTTCCAGGAATTTAGTTTCTTAATCTTATAGGGAGTGTATGTGTACGTGTGTGTGTACCACAACACACATGAAAGTTGGGATAGTTTGTAACAGTTCTCTTTTTCAGCCATGTGGGTTCTGGTGATGGAACTTGAGTTATCAGACTAAGCATCTTTACCCACTGAACCATCTTGATGGCCCTGGAGTTTAATTCTAAGATATAGTAAGGGCTTTTTTGTTTGTTTGTTTGTTTTTTGGTTTGGTTTTGGTTTTTTAACACAGGGCTTCTCTGTGTAACAGTCCTAACTGTCCTGGAACTTGCTTTGTAGACCAGACTGACCTCGAGCTCATAGAGATCTGCCAGCTTTCTGCCTCCCAAGTGCTGGAATTAATGGCATGTACCAGCTCCACCCAGCTGCACTTTTTATGTCATCATATCTTTACTAGGAATTAAGCAGCTTTCATTCACTTTCCATACCAAAGCCAGAGTGATTGTCATTCTAATGTCATAGTTTGAATAAACTGATCCACCTTTTCTTACTCTTAAGAAGGTGTTATTAATATCTTTTTTTTTTCTGCAGATATCTCTGGCTCAGCACCTTGCTCAAGGTGTTTTTGTACTGATGCTGCCCTGAGGAACAAGCTTCACTTTCTTTTTCTTTCTTGCTTCTGTCTCACTATCATCCTCAGTGAAGTGATGAATCCTCGTGAAGCCATGAGACCACTTGATTTCAACCAATTATGTCTGCTTCTGTTGTTACCTGATTCTGTCACTCCATGTGCTTCTTGCCATTTCTAAGAGACATGAAGCATACTCCCACTTGATGGCCTAGAATGTTACCCCACTATTACCTGAGCTGCACCTCCCTTATCGTTTAAGTCTTCACCAATATCCAGTCCCACTGACTGTCCTACCTAAAATAACACCAGCTACTCTTTTCTCTAATGAGTCTTTTCATAGCCTTCTTTTTGACTCAATATTATCTGTTTTTATCTCTTAGAAGGTCAAGAGAGAAGGTTTTGCTCTATCTTTCCTTAAATTTATAAAAGTAATTCTACAGAATACTCTCTTTTTTGTGTTTGATATGTTTGGGAACTGATAAATTTGTAAAATAAATCCTTTTCCTGTAAAATAATTTTAATTTCTATTTAAGTATACATAGTCTATCTCAACTTTTATCTTAATTAAACATCTGTTGAGCTCTTGGGACATGCCAGATACTGAAGCAAATACCCAAGCTTTAAATTCCAAATCACAGACATGGTTTAAGACTGGTGCATGAACATTCTACCCCATAGTGTAGCGGATGCCACTTCAATTCTAGTTGAGTAGAGGGAGCATCTTTCTAATTCACTCTTCTGTGTTTGTAAATGTCTACTACTTCCATGTTTGTTTTTACAACCCTTCTGCAAATTCTTTTGGTTCAAACCAGCTTGTACACAATCATGCACACAGGGCTGGTAGCTGCATCCTCTCTCTCCACCTTTGTAATCCCTTACAACACTCATTTGTAGTTGGCACTTGTGGAGTGGCTATAAAATCTGAATGATGCATCCCTCTGCTCTCAGTACCTGGCAATGTTGGAACAACTGTAGAACTCTCTGTTTTCACCCCATGGGCATGTATTGAGTATGGTCTGGTTGCCATGTTTTTAAAGACAATTTTTACTTTATCTCCAACATCTGCATGAATTTGGGGACCTGAATGGAGTGAAAGGAAAATTAGTTTATTGTTTTGGAATTTCTGTGTTAACTATAAAAGCAAAATCAGGTAACTTTTCACTGTGAAGGATGGAGTCTTCTTTTCCTCCCAGGGCTTTGAGCTGTTACAATCCATGATTTATTTCTGGTCCAGAGGATGTACATAAAAACACTAGATAAAGCTTCCCTAAATATGGAGACCTTAGTGTATCTTTTTATCAGAGTTCCAGGAGACACTGCAGCCTGAAAACACTCTGAGGGTCAGAGATTTAACAGGGAAAGCTGGTGGCAAGCCAGGAGATGCTGCCTGTCAAGGTTTAGTGTAGACTTCCAGGCTCTTAGCAAAGGGTTGTGCTGGGAAGGATGGAGCCTACGGTCCAGCTTCTGCTCTGCAGCCAACTGCACCTGTTTCCTGCCACATGTATGTGTTATCCCCAACAATACCATTAGCTCTAGAGCAGTGGTTCTCAACCTGTGGGTATGGACCTTTTTAAGGTCCTATCAGGAAACATAGATATTTACATTATGATTCATAACTTTAGCAAAACAGCAATGAAATAGCAACAAGGTAATTTTATGGTTGGGGGTCACCATAACAAGAGGAACTGTAGAAAGGGTTCCCAGCATTAGGAAGGTTGAGAACCACTGCTCTAAAGTATCTCACTAGGGAAATTCTGATACTGTGAAAGTACTTGAAAAGCTAAGGAGTTCATCCCCTCATGGGTTGCAGGTTACTTTTTCTGCCTTACTGTGAATCCTAAAAACCTGAAGGCAGCTTTCCTGATTTTCTTTAAGGAAAAACGTTTTTTCAACCCCCATATATATCTTTTCTTGTGATTAATTGCATCTTAATTTTTTCAAATAAATAGTTGAGCTTCTTTATTAAAGGGGTGTATGATAACAAGGAGAATTTGGTTAAGGTTTTTGTGAGGAGGTAATTTCTAGGAACTTCACCAATGCTATAGGCATCAAGTAAAAAAATTACTTTTTTTTTTTTTTTTTGAGGCAGGGTTTCTCTGTGTAGTTTTGGCTGTCCTGGAACTCACTCTGCAGACCAGGCTGACCTCGTATTCAGAGATCTGCGTGCCTCAATCTCCCAAGCGCTGGGATTAAAGGCTTATACCACTACTGCCTGGCTAAGTATAAGTATTTTAACCAGTGTATGAATTGATGTTATTCTTGAAAGAAATAAGTGATATCTGTATTCTTCCGCAAACAAAACTTCTCTTTTTATTGGATGATTTTTAAAAAAATAACTTTAATACATGAACTAGATACATGCATTCTATATACATGGATGTTTGTTACTGAAGGGGCTATTTACCTTACCTAGGATGCCCAAGTGCTCGTCTTCAGCTTTTCTCTGCACCTGTTCTCTGAATGTGCTGTCAGTAAAGTGCCGATACACAACTTTCCTGTACTTTGAGCCTATATAAAATTCTTCCTTATCCAAAAACACATTTGAAATACTAGAAAAGAAAAATCAATGCAGGTTACTATTCGTTTTAATTTTTGATTAAAATTTCTTGTTAATAGTTATGCTCATTTATAATTATTTTCCATCCCAAGTAAGAAAAAAATAGACTTTAGAAATAGCGAGGTGTCATACAAAGAGAACTGTCTAGTGAGCAGCTTCAGTCTTCGCCTGGACTTCTTGCCTAGCTAAGCTGACCTCTTGATCCATGCTGTGTGGAGAAGGCATAGTTCCTATGTCCCTTAAGAGAGACACTGATCAAATCATCTCATCTCATTTTCCTCTCTAACATGTTATGAACTTCAGATTCAATCAATTAGGAATTAATACAGTATTTCTAGTCATTTTCTTTTTCTATAGTTTTAGTTAACTAATGATTTCTTTAAATCACTATCCAAATCACAAAAAAAATGACATTTAGTCTTCTCTGTCTCAGACCACACTCATCACTTAAGCTAAACTATCCAGCTATTTACTGCTGGCCAGATCATTAATTTTCCTGGGCATACTTGGCTGATCTGTACCACAGCTAACCCTGGTCCCTCAGGTCATGTTCACATGGGGCCACACGATGAAATTATATGATACTGCAGAGATACCTGAGAAAATTAGAAAACATAGGGACACCTAGAAGTATCAAGTGACGTCACATGATGCTGAGACAGAAGTTTTTTATGTTTTTGTTGCCATTCTTTATTTGGATTTATCCTTACTGATTTTTTAACTTTTCACAGCGTTTGTGTCATAATGGCCTTAAATATATTTTCCTTTAAGTTCCTAGAAGAAAGAACTGCTGTGCATTCAAAAGCCATACAGCAGAACTAGGAATATGGAATGACTGATTATTATACAAGAAATAAAATCAGGAAGGGAAAATAAGCAATACTGTTACTGCTCTCCCTTTGGTTGAGTCTGAAGATGAGTGACAGTCCATCAGAAAAGCAATGATGTCACAGAATCAGAATAGGTCAAAGGAAGGTATCCTGTGAGGATGCCAAGAGGAGTAGAAATGAATGAGCACAGATTCCCAGGACATGGTCATTGCTATTGCTTAATGCAGTTGCTGCTTTTTCTAAGGGTTAGTGTAACTCTTTAATGAAATGGAAACCTAAAATTACAGTTGAGCATTTGGGAATCTGAGACTGGACAGTTACTTTTGCTCTTGCAAATGATGCAGCTCCTTTTCCCAGTCCCTGCTTGGTGAATAGTCCCATTCCACCTCCACTGCTGCAACATAGTAGGTCCTTTCTCCCAAATAGACCGTGGGATCCTCAGAACGCTGATTGCACTGGTTCACAGTATATTTTTGCTTCATACCGCCTGTATAATGATCTGTTGTAAGACACTCTACGTCAAAAGTCCCTGGAGTGGCAAAATAGAAAACTTGTCAATATTTTTTTGTTGATGGTAGTTTATTTATTATGATTATTTTTGGCTTTTCAAGACAGAGGTTTCTGTGGCTTTGGAGCCTTTCCTAGAATTAGCTCTTGTAGATCAGTCTGGCCTCAAACTCACAGAGATCCACCTGCCTCTGCCTCTTGAGTGCTGGGATTAAAGGTGCGCACCACCAATGCCCAGCTGTCTTTTTTTTTTTTTGATCAGTGCTTTTATCTCTCAATCCTCACACCACCCACTGCTCCTTCTTCTCCAGTGACAGAAGTCTCTCACTGTTCTAAGATCCAGTGTGAGGTGTTTCTGTCTCTGGGCATCTGCTATTCCATCTACCTGGAACCTCCTAGATGTGCTCAAAGCTTATGTCTCTAGAGAGAATATCTCTCATTATTATCCATCACCTTTCTCTCTTGCCTTTTTCATGAGCATACAGTTAACCGATCTTAAGTTTCACACAGTGAATCAAGAAAGGCCACAAACAAGTTAGCATATTTTCATGATATGAATAAATTTCTTTCCCCTAACAAGGCCCTAATGTGTCTAAATGTGCATGGCAACAGTAATTGTATAGAACACTCAATTGCAAGCAGTCAGTATGCCAACTCCACATCAAAGCTGTAGAGACTGATGAAAGCTTACATGCAGAAATCATTTCTTCTAGCCTGCTTTATCACAGTTATGTTTAAAAGGACCGAGAAGAAACCATGTCAGAGACTCTGCTGTTTGAAACAAGGAAAACACACGTACACACAAATATACACATACATTCTACTACTGCTCCACCTATAAATAGGAAGAGGGCCACCTGATGTGTGCTTCAACAATAGTGACCCAATTACTCTCTTAAGAAAAGGTCTGTTTGGGAGGCATTGAAAGAATTCATTGCTTTGTATGTTTTTCAATAGTATTTTCGAAGAAAACCAATAAATCTACTGTCATGGCTAGTTTTATGTTAGTTTGACACAAGTTAGAGTCATCTGAATGGAAGGAACCTCAATTGAGAATATGCCTCCATAAGATACAGCTGTATTTTCTTAATTTGTGATTGATGTGGGAGGTTCCAGCCCACTGTGGGTGGTGCCATCCATGGGCTGGTGATACTAGGTTCTATTAGAAAGCAGGCTTAGCAAGCCAGTAATCAACACTCCTCCACATCGTCTACATCAGCTCGTGTACTGTTTGAGTTCCTGTCCCATTTTCTTTCAGTGATGAACACTAATAAAGAAGTGTAAGCCAAACAAACTCTTCCTTCCCAAGTTGCTTTGGTCATGGTGGTTCATCACAGCAATCATAACCCTAAGACATTAGCCAATAAGAGAAATGTACCTTTTGTATCAGGTCTCATAAGAAGGGTCAGACTTGTATGAGGGAAGAGGTTTGCAGTGTCTCTTCTTTCTCCCTTGGACAGATAAGTGTTTCCTGAAAAGTATATCCCATGTATATCTGCTTCATTTCCAGCACTGAACAAATACCATACAACAGAATCTCCTAGACACATGCTGAGGCCAGGCTGATTGCCATACATGAATCCATTCATAGCTGAAAATGTTGGAGGAGGGGCAGGAGAAAAAGGGTTAAAGATAACATATCCTATTAAATGAAAACAATTCCTAATGTTACTTCTTAGTGTAAGGACACAGTCAAGTCTGCCCATTGTTTCTGTGTCAGAAATGCCTTTGCTGTAACAGACCCTGGCTGCAGGAGCAGGTCTGAGTTCACAGAGCATGAAGTGCTGTGTCCCTACAACACTAGAGAGTTCAGTGTTTTCAGCTGGAATGAGATTCCATGCAAATTTTCTCACTTATTTCACAGGTCGTGTTTGTGAGCGACTACATCTGTAAATAATAACAGCTTTCCCTGGGTGTCAGGACACTGGGAATGTATTTGTTGTTTTACATGAAAAATTTTTTGATTCATCTTGGAAAATGGGGATATTCTTGTATAGGAAAACTTTTCTCACTACTGTTTCCAAAAGAAAATAATTTTGTCATGTCCAAAATGCAAAATGTAGAATTTAAAGTAATATTGTAAATATTTTGGGTAGTGTGAGTAGAATCATTCTAGCTTAAAACACAAACAAAAAACAACATCCAAATAGCAAAAACGATGAATTTGTACTGAAACTTTACAATTTTTACTTCTGACAGCTACAGCAAATGTTTATTGTTCTTTCTAAATGGTGTGGGTCTTTGGAACAATTAGCCCACCATCTCTGAAAACTAATCAAATAGAAATTAGCTAAAACATAAAAGAAAATCTGATGCTCATCATCACTTAAATAAATGTGATACAGGTTTCCTTGGGTATTAGGAGTTTTAACAGTTGCCAGTTGATTCTGATGAGCAATCAAGTGTGAAAATCATGATGGCAGACTTCATATTTTTGAATCACAATGAAAGAGTTTATATTTTTGGATAACTGGAAATAATAAAAGAAGCCTGTCATTAATGGGTTACAAATGAGAATAGCATTTAACCCATTATTCTCAAATTGAGCATGCCATCAGAATCAATTAAAGGATTTGCTAAATACAGATTCCCAGAACTTATTGCAATGTTTATAATTCAGTAACTCAAAAGTGGGTCCAAGAATTTGTACTTTTAACAAGCTCTGGGGCAAAGCTGAGACTACGGACATAGGGATCCCTAAAACACATTCCAGGGCCAGCCAGATGGCTCAGCTGATAAAGGCACTTGCTGTCAAGCCCACCAAAACCCAAATTCTGGGAAGAGAAAACTGATTTGTGCATGTTCTCCTTCGACCTCCACAGACAACATGGCTTGTTTTATTTTCATTTCCTTCCTCCTTCCCTTCCCCTCGCCCCCTAAATAAATGTTTTTTTTTTTTTTTTAAAAAGGTACATTCATCTCATTAATGTGTCTGCTACATCTGGTTATTCTGAGGGCTTTTGTTTGTTTTAAAATTAAAGACATTGCTTTCAGAGCACCATTAAGTTGTTTATTGAATAGTAATTTTAAAAATCTGCTCACTTTGGATTTAATTGGTACTATTACCTATGTACTGATGAAGTAGCCTGACAGGTGGAAGAGATGTAGTACTCACAGTGCATCTTATTAGACTCCTGGAAGTCTTCATCTTCCTTATCCACATGATCAGGTGCAGTTGTGAACATTCTGATATTATCATCCAAGAGTAAACTCTCATTCTCATCAAACACTGTGGGAAACAAGTAGAACTCCTTGTCTACATCTTTCTGCAAATCAAAATAACAATCAGGTGAAGATAAAGTGAGTAAAGCAAAAGATTTCTATATACATAATTCTCTTGTACAAACAACTTTAAGGAATTTCAGCAGAAGTTTCTGGTCCCCTTTAATATTTAGTTCATGACAGGTTCCACTTGGTCACCAAAGTTTTCACTGGTGTCTATTGAGGAGTCATGCTTTAATAAGGTAACATGAGCATCTTGCATCTAAAATTTCAAATTTCCTTCTTCCTCCATGCCCACATTATCCATACAAATTGAAACCATTAAAAAAATAATTTACTCAAATAGAGGTGTGATTTAGAAATGTCCTGAAAGCTATGTGGTAATAGGTTAATTCCAAGCTGATGGCATTATTGGAGTGTAAGGGATACTTTAATTTGGGCTCAATTGAAAGGACAACGTCACTCAGATCGTATCAGTGAATTTTGTAGCGCATCTCTCCCTCTTTTTTCCTCCCTCCCCCACCTCCCTTCTCCCTTCCCTATTTTCTTCCAATGTCTCATACACACCTATTCATGAGGATGAACAGGTTTCTTTGACCATATGCATGTCTGTTTCTCTATAGCTCAAAACGGAATGGAACTAGCTAACTGTGACTGACCCCTCTAAAACAAAGAGCTGAAATAGACCCCTCTTAAGTTATTTGTCTTGGGTATTTTGTTGTCCTGATAAAACCTAATGTGAGAATATCTGTGTGATGGAATCAGGAAAAAAGACTTCTGAATCTTTGAAACCAGTAAGGACACCTATAATCCACACAGATCATCTTCAATGAGGAAATGGCATGACAACAAGCTGGAAGAAGGATCCACACAACATTCAGGCAAATTAAAACAAAATGAACAATGAAGTAGATGAACTATCTAGTTTGGGGGATGGTCCAGTCATTCTGAAGACAATCAGTCCATGGAATCAAAGCAAATGAACTCTCAGGAAAGAGAATACTGAAGTCCTGTTTGTCTTTCTCTCATGATTCATTCAAGTGGACAATATGATTATTAAAGTGCAATAGGCCAACTAAGGTGTCGACTTGAAGGTTAGGATGAGTTTCTAGGTGATTTATATTTATGTTACTACATAATGTTACACGAGCTACATTTATGTTACTCGAGCTTCTGAAGTAACTCCAGTAAAGGTAAAGCTACTGGTTCACCAAGCTAGACATGGGTAGGATCATTTCTTTGGTCCATCAAATACTTGTTCTCTTCTCTGTGGGAAAGATCATGCTATAGTAACCCAGACTAGCCTTACATGTGATCCTTGTTTGTTTGTTTTATTGAGATAGGGTTTCTATATAGCCCGTGTTGTCCTGAAAGTCATTCTGCAGACTAGGCTAGCCTGACACTCACATAGATTCACCTGTCTCTGCCTCAAAAGTGCTGGCATTAAAGGCATGTGCCATGATACCTGGCTTAATGTGGTCCTTTTCTCTCTCAAATACTACCATCATGTGTCTCCATGCCCAGTTTAGGAGACCCTATCTATTTAATTTTGTTTGTTTGAAACAGGGTCTCATGTAGCCCAGAATTGCCTCACACTCTAAGTGACTGAGAATATCTAGAGCTCTTTATTTTTATACCACTGCTTTCCAAAGACTGGAACTACAGCTGTGTTGGATCACCTGACAGGATCCCTTATCTTCAGAGGTACAACATAAAATATTTTGCAGACTGAAGAAAAATTATGGGATTATAATGATGAATCAAGTGGTTATTTTCTTATTGCTAATTTTATCACAAAATACTATGCATTCCATTTATAATGCAATTTCTGATAAATTTGAGGTATTTCTAATGGAAAAATATGCGTAACACACCTTTAATGCATGATCTTACTGTGAGACCCAGAATGGTTTCACACTTTTGATCCTCCTGCCTCATCTTAGCCTAGTATTGAGATTACAAGTGTGTACCACTGTAACCAACCATAATAAAGAGCTTCTAAATCTGAGGAAAATTTAAAATAAGACATATGTAAAATCTTCAGTGCCTTAAAAACCAGAAATCTCCTTACAGTGATAATTTAAAACAGATTGGAAGTCATTTTCACTCTCCCCAGCCTGGGCTTACCTGTCTCCCATTTGCAAGTAAGCTGCCTTTCTTGCATATTTTCATTGGCCCAATAAGCCCAGTGAATAAATCTTTGGTGGGGTCTACACCAGAATAATACATTCTAGATAAACACACAGGATCTGCATAAGTGGGTCCCATTTCTTTGGGGACAGTCCATTCATACGTAAAGGTTTCTTTGGGTGCCACATGGGAAGATGCCTGAGGATGAGGCACACCTACAAGAAAGGTTACAGCAGAGAGGTTACATTTGTGTTTTCTAATGTGACTATTGAGCCACGGAGTAGGCTAAATTTTGTAATACACTTCTACACTTCTAAATCCCTTGATCCCAATTAAAATATCACCCCCATGTGTTGTCCTGTCACAATTGACATACTGGTGTGATAAACTCAGGAAGGCCTCAACCCTGCCCCAAACCTCTTTTTAGGATTAACGCCCGATTCTGTGCACAAAGAGGGAATATGTGCATTTTTCCCCCAAGAAGAACTAATATTGAAGGCAAGTATCATCTCCTCTATCCTATCAGCTCGAACGCTGCCTGGCAGTAGGAGGTAATCAGTTCATTTTCTGCTGACCAAACTGACCAGAAAGTGATTCTAGAATTAAGAGAAACTTAATCTGTGATCCCTTGCAAATTATCTAAATTTTCACTTGAAACTTAATCCAGAAAGCCTCAATAAGCTCCCTACAGTCACATTGCAATTGATGGCAAAATCATGAAACTTCATTAGAAAATCTCAATAACAAAATATTAGAGTATATCTACATTATTGAATATTTTATATCATTAAAATCATATAATTAAATCCTTATAACGTTATGAGTGCAAACATCACAAAATTATAATTCCAATATATTTTTAGAGTATGAACTCAATCATATTTAAACTATGTTATATATACACAGAAGAAAGGATTACAAATACGTGTGTGTGATTATCTATGGAATTGTAGATTACTAATATTTTTGGTTATAGCTTTCTGTACTTTTCAAATACCAAAAAGTGAGTCTCCAAGTTTAACGTTGAAAGAATTTTTTTTCTTTTTTTTTATTTTTGAGACAGGGTTTCTCCATAGGTTTTGGTTCCTGTCCTGGAACTAGCTCTTGTAGACCAGGCTGGCCTCGAACTCACAGAGATCCTCCTGCCTCTGCCTCCCGAGTGCTGGGATTAAAGGCGTGCGCCAGCACCGCCCGGCCATGAAAGAACTTTTAAAAAGATCCTCCCAATAGTTTCTCAGAAATGTATAATTGATACAGCCCAACTAAATTCTTATTGGATTATCAGTAGTTATCCAATTAAGGAAGAGCAATATTCTGTAAACTAATTGGAAAGGATAAGAAAAAGGTTTATTTGCTTTTTGTATAATTCTGGAAAGTAATGGGCAGTATTTGTCATTCATCATTCTCAGGACTGAATTCCTTACTCACCTCCTTTCAGAGAGTGGGAAGGTGGGGCATAGAATGTCCCCTCATTTTCTACCGTGAATCTCACTCCTGTTGGCTGAATGCTGAGAGGATAATTTCCTTTGTTATGAAATGTGACTTTAATGATGTCTCCTACTTCTGCCCAAATGACAGGACCTAGAGACAAAGAGAACATTTGTTATCTTTATTTGTTGTGTGACATGCAGAATATACAAAACAGTTACTGGCTTTAGCTGTGTCCCCTGAAAAGTATTCCAGGAACAAGGTGCATTTGTGTAGCAAGTTGGAAAGTTTGGTGTTTAAAAAGTCCATTATTGTTACAATGTGGAAAATTTAGAGAACTGCAAGAACTGTTTTAATGCAAGTTGAGGGAAATTAATTTTCTTATTATCTTTCCCATCACAAAAACTAATAATAATGTCTACACACCTCAAAAAGCATCTGGAGCATCTACACATTCTTCACCCTAGTCTGGACTGCAGCATGTCCTTTGTGCCCAGTCATGCTAAGTTTAGGATGCATTGTCTTGAGTGTGAAGGATAATATTGTTTTAGAATGTAAAACTCTAAAATTAGTATTGTTATCAGTTATAGAGTAAAGATACAGCTATTTAGTATGCAAATGTTTTATGTAATATCCATAATGACATTTATTGGGGTCATCTTATTCCTACTATATCTAATACCTCACTTAACCCTTAGTAAAGTTTTATGTAGTAAAAACCACGTCTATCTCCACTTTATAGAAAAAAAACAAACATAGAAAATTAAGTCACTTTCAAAACTCACGCAGCTTGTAGATAAAGAGGAAGACTGTCTCTTGAGTCTACACTGTTTTCTATTTACGGAAGATCTCAGAGCTCACTGGGAACAACCTTTAGGACAGATGCAGCCGGGGTCATCAGTAAGACCACATTTGGTTTCTGAGAGAGTACTCTTTTGGCTAAGTCATTTACTCAAATCATCACACAGTTCTCCGTATCTCTTCACGATGTGAAGATTTATGGCGGATAATTTGTTTTTGGCAAAGTAACAAGCTGCTGTGTGTCAAGTGGTACCTGACCATCTGTGCGCCTGACGTCTCTCTAGAAATCATGCTGCAGGTCCTGACACTTTTCCTGCTGAGATTGGGAAAATCAAGAAGAAAATGTTTCAACCCTAAGTACTCTGCTTGGACTTACCCAGAATTCCAAGATGTTCCTCATCAGGGCCTCTCTGTTTCCGGTTTGTGAAGGAGCCATCTGTGTACTCACGATAAACCATTTTTTTATAAGAGCCACCAATTCTCATAGCACTTTCTTCAAAAAATACCCTCGAATGACTGCCAAAAGAAAAAAAAAGGTTACTTATGGTGTGGAGGTAGAATAAGGTGGCTCTTTACATAGGATCTTTTTTTATTGATTTTTTATTGACCTCTACATTTTTCTCTGTTCCCCTCCCTACCACCCCTCCCCTTCAACCATCCCCCAAGGTCTCCATGCTCTCAATTGACTCAGGAGATCTTGTCTTTTTCTACTTCCCATGTAGATTAGATCTATATATGTCTCTTTTAGTGTCCACATTGTTGCCTAAATTCTCTGGTATTGTGATTTGTGGGCTGGTTTTCTTTGTTTTGTGTTTTAAAACCACTTATGAGTGCGTACATGTAATAATTGTCTTTTTGTGTCCAGGTTACCTCACTCAAAATAATGTTTTCTAGTTCCATCCATTTTCCTGAAAAATTCAAGATGTTATTTTTTTTTCCCTTGGTGTTGTACTCCATTGTGTAAATGTACCACATTTTTCTTATCTATTCTTCGGTCAAGGGTCATTTAGGTTATTTCCAGGTTCTGGCTATGACAAACAATACTGCTATGAACATAGTTCAGCACATGTCCTTGTGGCGAGATTGAGCATCCTTTGGGTATATACCCAAAAGTGGTATTACGGGGTCTTGAGGAAGGTTGTTTCCTAATTTTTTGAAAAATCGCCACACTGACATCCAAAGGGGTTGTACAAGTTTACATTCCCACCAGCAAGGCAGAAGTGTTCTTTTTTCCTCACAACCTCTTCCACATAAGTTGTCATCAGTGTTTTTGATCTTGGCCATTCTTACAGGTGTAAGATGGAATCTCAGAGTTATTTTAATTTGCGTTTCTCCGATGACTAAGGATGTTGAACATTTTCTTAAGTGTCTTTCAGTTATTTTAGATTCTTCTGTTGACAGTTCTTTGTTTACGTCTGTACTCCATTTTTTTTATTGGATTATTTGTTCTTTTGATGACTCTTGAGTTCTTTGTATATTTGGAGATTAGACCTCTGTCTGATGTGGGGTTAGTGAAGATCTTTTCCCATTCTGTAGGCTGTAGTTTTGACTTGTTGACTATGTTGACCTTTGCTTTACAGAAGGTTTTCAGTTTCAGGAGATCCCATTTATTAATTGTTTCTCTCAGTGTCTGTTCTGCTGGGGTTCTATTTAGGAAGTGGTCTCCTGTGCCAATGCGTTCAAGTTTTACATAGGATTTTAAGGGACTAAAGAGTCTGTCTAGTGCTTAGCGCTGCATTACACCCATGATTGACAATTCACATGCATTTCACTGCAAAGGCACACAGACAGACGTAGGCCACACTTGAGGTTTGGTATACAAGTAGAAAATCAAAACGTTGCATTTTAAAGAGAAGTGAAATTTCAATATGGCTATGCCACTCCTGTCCTCAGTCAAATCTTTCCATGCTGTTGAATAGCATCTGTCCTTTGTAGGGTCTGAGCATCAGCTTAGTGCTTGTCTACTTGTTAGGAGTTACATGCTAATGCAGTGTGGTTCCTGGCTTTCTCCAATTTACAAACAAACAAATTCCATTTCAGAAAGTAATATGATTTTCACAAAGCCACCCATTTGTCTCTTCTTTTGAACAAATGGGTGAGCATCAGGTTTTTGACAGGACCCCTGTCCTATATTAGTGAGACAGTGAAAGGCAAGCAGAACTCCACGTCCTCATGGATCACACCTGGGTCTCTCAGAGCAGACCCAGCTCTGATTATACAAACTAATTCACGAAGTAGAGTGCTGTGGAACATTTCTCCTGAGAAAAGCAGTTTAGGTCCCGCTACTAAAGCTGTTAGAAATGATGTTCTAAAGGTGATGTGTGGACGGTGGGGAGAAAGGGCCAGAAAATCCCAAACAAGCAACAGTCCAAGGGAGATACAAAGGAGCAAGACAAAATACGTCATAAGAATGTCATGCTCCACAGCATGGCTCCTCATGTCTTCCTACTCTAAGCTACCTTTAATCTGAGAAATTTTTACAAGACCCTGGGCACAAAGATATATAAAATAGGTTTACAAATTGAATATTGTAGATAAGAAACCATAAATTTATTTTGAGACAATTTTTGAAATATATATAATTTTGCCATTTATTTAAAATGAAAGCAAATTTGTATACTTATGAGATGTATAAGTGCTGTTTATCCTTACAAAAATAATGAAGTGCTGGTTGAATATCTAATACTGTAGAACATAGCATCTTCAACATTTTTTGGTGCAGATTAATATTTTGGTTTTATAATTATTAGTATGAAAAATGTATAGTACAAAATGGTACAGGATGTTTAAGGTCATTTCAGAAATTGTTGGGCATTCTGCTTTAATCTCAAGCAAAAATTCATTTTACAATTTTGTGTTTGTATATTTGAAAGTCAAGTTACCAACTCAAATAGCAACATTTTTGTTTAGCTTTGTTTTGTTTTTCAAGAGAGGGGTTCTCTGGAACTCGCTTTGTAAAGCAGTATGGTTTTGAACTCGAACTCACAGAGATCCGCCTGCCTCTGCCTCTCAAGTGCTGCATTTAAAGGCTGTGCCACCACTGCCCAGCTTAAATAAAACTTTTCTAAATCAAACATTGCAACAAATACAGTCCAAAGAAATGTCAGTTTGTACTTGCTTGCTAGGTGACAGGAAAATAGTGAGGTTTAGTTTGCTGTAAGTGTATCATGCTGGTATAAGAGCAAAAATCTTTTTATATGCAATAACAACATGGTACTTTATAACATTCAGTAAGTAGCTTTGAATCTGAGATGAATTGTTTCAGGCAGCTGAGATAACTGTGTGAGGCACAGTGGCACACAGGGTGCAAAGTGTTTTTGTTGTGCATTCAGGTCCAAGGCTGCAGAGAAGTCATGCAGTAGACCACAGGGAAACACTGCCTTAAACACCTTGCATTCATGATAGATTAGATTTTTAATTAATTTTTGGTTATTGTACATTCAAAAAGCTTTTAATGTTGACAAGATGTTTGCGATCCTCACATTTATTTATACAGTCTCTTATGGGATAGCACCCATAGTTGAAGATCTGGGTCCAGAAATCACAGCAGAGGCAGAGAATAAAATGGAAGAAGAGTAAGGAATGAGGCCTGGAAAGGTAGAATTGGGTAAGCTGGCCTGGTTAAGGTTTGGGTACTCCTTTCCCTGGCAATAATGAAGGACTTAAGACTTCAGAATGAGTGTTTAGGGGGAGACCTACAATAGCTGCTTAGAGAAAAAGATAGGAAATAAGATACTGTAGGAGGAATGCCTGTCAGAAGCAGTTTTCATAACTTCATTGAAAGATGGTGAGGAGTTTCATAGTATTGATGAAGGGAAGAAGGCAGCTTTCAGAGAACTGTACCTGATGAACAGATGAAAAGGCATTGGTGAAGGAAAGGGAGTTAGGACAGTTTTCAAGTAAGTATGATGGGGTCAGATGGTGAAATTGTTTACTGAGTGAAGAGGAAACTGGAGACAGTTAATTCAGTTTGGGCATGCCTCATCTAAGTTGAGCTGTATCTAAGAAAATGGAAATGCATTTTTGAGAAGATTACATGAGGTGCTGAGAAGAAGGTATATTCTTTCCTGCTTGGGTAGAATGTTCTATATATGTCTGTTAAGTCCGTTTGATTCATTACATCTGTTGGTTCTCTTATTTCTCTGTTAAGTGTCTGTCTGGTTGATCTGTCCATTGGTGAAAGAGGAATGTTGAAATCTCCCACTAATAGTGTGTGGGGTTTGAAGCGTGATTTGAGTTTTAGTAATGTTTCTTTTACATATGTGGGTGCTTTATATTAGGGGCATAGATATTCAGGATTGAGACTTCATCTTAATGAAGTTCCTGTTATGAGTATAAAGTGTCTTTCTCCATCTCTTCTGATTGATTTTAGTTTAAAATCAGTTTTGTTAGATATTAGGATAGCCACACCAGTTCCATTTGATTGGAAAACCTTTTCCAAACCCTTTACTCTGAGGTAGTGTCTGTCTTTGAGGTTGAGGTGTGTTTCTTGTAAACAGTAGAATGCTGGATCTTGTTTTCTTATCCATTCCCTTAACCTGTGCCTTTTTATAAGTGAATTGAGTCCATTGATATTAAGCAATATTAATGACCAGTGGCTGTTGACTTCAGTTATTTTTTGGTGGTGGTGCTAGTGTGTTTCCCTTATTTGAGTTGTGTTGGTGGAGGGTTATCAGATGTCTGAGATATTGTGGATGTTGCTAGTTTCCTTGGGTTCATGATTTCTTTCTAGTACTTTCTGTAAGGCTGGGTTTGTGAATACATATTGTTTAAATCTGTTTTTGTCATGGAATATCTTGTTTTCTCCATTGATAGTGAAGGAAAGCTTTGCTGGGTATAGTAGTCTGGGCTTGCATCCATGGTTTCTTAGTATCTGCAGCACATCCATCCAAGACCTTCTGGCTTTCATGCTTTCCATTGAGAAGTCAGGAGTAATTCTGATAGGTTTACTTTTATATGTTACTTTTCATTTTTCCATTGCAGCTCTTAATATTCTTTCTTTATTCTGTATGTTTTGTGTTTTGATTATTATATGGTGAGGGGGATTTTTTTTAATCCAGTCTATTTGGTGTTATGTAAGCTTCTTGTACCTTCATAGGGATATCCTTCTTTAGGTTGGGAAAATATTCTTCTATAATTTTGTCAAATATATTTTCTGGGCCTTCGAGCTGGAGTTCTCCTTCTTCTATCCCTATTTTTCTTAGATTTGGTCTTTTCATGGTGTCCCAGATTTCCTGGGTGTTTTGTGTTAAGAATTTGTTAGATGTAATGTTTTCTTTGATCAATGAGTCTATTTCATTTATAGTATCTTCAGCTCCTGAGATTCTTTCATCTATCTCTTTTATTCTGTTGTTTTTACTTGTCTCTGTAGTTCCTGTTCGTTTACCCAGATTTTCCATTCCAGCCTTCCCTCAGTTTGTGTTTTCTTTATTACATCCATTTCAGTCTTCAAGTCTTGAACTGTTTCCTTTACTTGTTTGATTGCTTTTTCTTGTTTTTCTTGGGTGTCTTTGAGGGATTTATTAATTACTTCTAACTTTTTGTTTGTCTTCTCTTCCATTTCTTTAAGGGAGCTTTTCACTTCCTGTTTAAAGGTCTCCATCACTCATAAGGTTATGTTTAAAGTAGTTTTCTTCTACTTCTTCTGGATTAGAATGTTCAAGTGTTCCTGTTGCATGTTCACTGGATTCTGGTGTTACCACATTGCTTTTCATGTTGTTGGAGGAACTCTTGCATTGGCGCCTGCCCATCTCTTCCTTTAAATGAGGCCAGTCCAATCTTTACTGTGGCTGACTGAGTACTTGGGAGTTTTTCTTGGTCTGGCCTCTCTTAGGTCTCCTAAACACTGGAGCAGGCTGTGTTGCAGTATTCCAAGAACCTCACAGGTGAAAAGGCAGGCTTGGAGGCAGGGTGGATTGGGGGAAAGCCTAGCAGCAGGGACACTCCCAGCTGGCTGGCAAGAAAAGCTAGGGAGTTTTGGAGGGGCTCCAAGGTTTCTGGTCTACTTGTAAGGTCATGGAGAGTGGGGCATCGGGTGTCTGGGCTTGTGGGCACTGACTCACCTCTCAGATCCAAATGGCAAAAAGATACTAAGGATATGTTCAACTTCCTTAGCTATCTAGAAAATGCAAATCAAAACAACTTTGAAATGCCATCTTACACCTGTCAGAATGGCTAAAATCAAAAACACCAATGATAGCCTATGCTGGACAGGATGCGGAGTAAGGGTGGGAATGCAAACTTGTGCAACCACTTTGGAAATCAGTGTGGCAGTTTCTCAGAAAATTCAGAGTTAACCTAACTCAGGATCCAGCAATACCACTCTTGGGAATATACCCAAGAGATGCCCAATCATACTACAAAAGCATTTGTTCAATTATATTCATAGCAGCATTATTTGTAATAGCCAGAACCTTGATACAACCTAGATGCCCTTCAACAGAAGAATGGATGAAGAAAATGTGGCACATCTACACATTCGAGTACTACTCAGTGTTAAAAAAATGACCTTGTGAATTTTGCATGCAGATGGATGCAAGTATAAACACTATCCTGAGTGAGATAATCCAGACCCAAAACTATGAATATGTATGTACTCACTCATTAATGGATTCTAACCATACACAAAGGACATTGAGCCTATGATGATATGAGTTCATGATACTAGAGAAGCTAAGTAATAAGATGAATCCAAAGAAAAACATGTATAGATCCACATAGAAATTGGAAGTGGACAAGATTGCCTGGCAAAAGTTGGGAGCATGGAGTTGGGGGACAGGAGGGTAGTGGGAAGGGAAGAGAAAGAGGGAGAGGAGAGAAGGGAGGTTGGGAAGAGCTTGGGGGAGTGGAATGGTTGAGATGGATGAATGACAGATATGAGAGCAAGGAAGGAGATATCTTAATTGAGGGAGCCATTTTGGGGTTGGCAACAGGTTTGGCTCTGAAGGGGTTCCCAGGAGTCCACAGAGATAGCCCCAGCTAGAACCCTGGGCAGTGGAGGAGAGGGTGTCTGAACTGGCCTTGTCCCATAGTCAAACTGATGACTATCTTGAATATCACAATAGAACCTTTATCCGGTGACAGATGGAGACACAGACAGAGACCCACAGACAGAGAACTAGACTGAGCTCCCAAGGTCCAGTTGAAGATCAGAAAGAGGGAGAATATGAGCACGGAAGTCAGGACCATGAGGGGTTCACCCACTGAGATTGTGTGCCTGAGCTAACGGTAGCTCGCCAAGTCCAGTTGCACTGGGAATGAATGAGAATGGGATCAAACTGGTCCCTCTGAATGTGCTTGATAGTTGGGGCAGGTTGAGAAGCCAATGACAATGGCACTGGGATTTGTTTCCACTGCATGTACTGACTTTTGGGAATTCTACTCTCTTTGGATGCTTACCTTGCTCAGCATGGATGTAGTGGGGAGGGCCTTGGACTTCCCACAGGGCAAGGTGCCTTGCCCTTTCTTAGAACTGGAGGGAGTGGGGGGACGGGGTGCGGGTGGATTGGGAGACAAGTGGAATGAGGGGAGGAAGTGGGAGTTTAGATTGGTATTATTTTTAAAGTAATAAAAAATTAAAAAAGAAAATAAAAATATAAATCTGAATTTTGTAAGACTCTTTTAGGTCGGAGATACTGTTTTTGGAATTGTTGTGCAGATGTCAGTATTGCCTGGTACTTAAGTCTGTGTTTTATGAGAGTCACAGACCTGGCCACAGCCAGGCCCAGCTATCCAACATGGAGTAACACAAAATAAACTTCTTAAACTTTTTAAAAGGGGATTTTTTTTTTGAAAAGATGGGTCACAAACAGAGTTTCTGTGAAACAGTACTATCAGATATATAGGCATGGATTAATGGCATAATCTTGAATACATTTAAAAAATAATCACTTTTATTTATTTTGTGTATGCTGTGATGTAAAAGTGGTAAGGATCAGAGGACAACTTTCAAGAATCAGCTGCTTCTTCCTCCCTTGTATCAGTTATCAGGCTGTCATCTAAATGGTGCTTGTTAACTTTTGATATATTATCTTTTCTGTTTTGTGGAAAGTTGCAGATAGAAAAAGAAGACTAAAAAAAGGAAGAAAATGTGAAATGCAGGCACATACAAAAAGTAACCTGTGTGTGTCAGATGACACAATTCATGGTGTTGGACAATGGTCTGTATTCTGTCAATTATATTTTAAATAAACACTGATTGGCCAGTATCCAGGCAGGAAGTATAGGCAGGACAACCAGACAGGAAGTAGAGTTGCGCTAAGGAGAACAGGAGAATTCTGGGTAGAACAAAGTCCTAGTCTGCAGTCTAGACCCAGCCACAGAAGAAGCAAGATGAGACTGCCTCGCTGAATAAGGTACAAAGCCACGTGGCTAACAGACAAGAATAATGGGCTAATATAAGTTATAATAGTTAATAAGAAGCCTGAGCTAATGGGTCAATCAGTTTATAACTAATGTAGAACTCTGTGTGATTTCTTTGGGACTTAATGACTTCCAGAAACGGGCAAGACAGAAACCCCGACAACACATTCAGAGGGTGAAAGACTACACAATAGAAGAAAAACCTCTGTTGAATATCTGATGAAGAACTAATATTCTGGTTATATAGCACTCCTGAAAAATAAATACCAACAGAAACAAATTATTCAAGTTAAAACTGGGCAAAGAACAAATATGGACATTTCTCTGAAGAAAATATATGTATGGCCAGTAAGCCCTACATAGACACTTAATATCATTACTCATAAACGAAATGACCTTTAGAGGGGCACTACCTTTCTGGGGCTGTTAAGTTGTCCCCCGTGAAGGTGTCTGTCCCAGAAGGTGCATAGTCCCAGATGATCTCTTCAGCAGCAATGTAATAGTGTCTCACATGTTTCTCCCCAGTGTCAGCCTCTGGTGAGGGCTTGTTACAGTTGCGAACTTGGAAAAAGGCCTGCAAACCAGCTGAAACACCACAGAGAAGGCTTTTGTGAGTTGTGGCAATTGCTGATGAAATCGACAGGTAGAAATCAAATTCATTAAGAGAGATGATACAATGAAACATGACAAACACCTATGAACAGACTACTGATGAAAAATTTGTTTTTAAACAGACACAAATCTTTTAATGTGTTTATGATTAAAAAAGGGACATTAAACATGTGAGTTTTCAGAGTAAGAAACCAGTAGTTGTCGTGGGATTTCTCTTGAGAGTCCAATGATTCAATGTCACATGACCACTAGAACTTTAATAAAACCAGCCTTTTATTTTGAGGGGCTGGATGTTCTAAAATAATAGTCTTTTGGGGGAATTGCCTTTCAAGAGGTAAGTTTTTCAAAGTTTAATATCCTTGGGAGAAAATTTCACAAACAGGGTTTAAGAACTAAGAATGTTCTTATACTTTGTGCTCCAGACACAGAAATGTATTCACAAACTAGGACAAAGAACAGATAAATCACAAAGAAAACAGTTAGTATTACCTGACACAAGTAAAAAAAGCAAGCTACTTTACAGTATAATGTATAAATATGCTTTCACAGAACTCTATTTTTGCATTGAGAAACTACAAGTGATACTATATTTTCATGGCAGGAGCCATTGCTATATTCAAAAATTATTTTTTTCAGATCTCATTACTTTATAAATATACCAGGTTTAAGCTCAGGAACACTGATGACAACTTATGCTGGAGATATTGTGGAGTAAAGGGAATACTCCTACAATGCTGGTGGGAGTGCAAAGTGGTACAGCCCCTTTGAATTCCTTATGGTGATTTCTTAGAAGGTTATGAAACCACCTTCCTCAAGACCCAGTCACCACTTTTGGGTCTATACCCAAAGGATGCTTAAATGTACCATAAAGGACATGTGCTCAACTACGTTCATAGCAGCATTGTTTGTCATAGCCAGAACCTGGAAACAACCTAAATGCTTCTTGACTGAAGAATGGATAAGGAAAATGTGGTACATTTACACAATGGAGTACTACACAGCAGAAAAAAATAATGACATCTTGAAATTTGCAGGAAAATGGATGGAGCTAGAAAACATCATTCTGAGTGAGGTAACACAGTGTAGTGGCGTAAATTAATGCAGACAGATTGTAAAGAATATATACACAGCTTTAATGGGGAAATTAGACTCACAGAAAAACGGTTCCCACGGAGGACAGGAAGCAGGAAGGGGCCCGCAGGAGCCTGTGCACCCAAGTTATAAGTAAACCTTTGCCTGAGGCAAGCCCGCCCCCTAAGGGGATTGGCTTAACCCTACAACACAGCTCCAGAAAAACAATTATCATATGTACTCACTCATAAGTGGTTTTTAAACGTAAAGCAAAGAAAACCAGCCCACAAATCACAATTCCAGAGAATTTAGGCATCAATGAGGACCTAAGAGAGACATACATGGATCTAATCTACATGGGAAGTAGAAAAACAAAATCTCCTAAGTAAATTGGGAGCATGGGGACCATGGGAGAGGGTTGAATGGGAGAGGAGTGACAGGGAGGGGAAGCAGAGAAAAAATGTATAGCTCAATAAAATCAATAAAAATCCCAGGGTTACCTGGTTTTATTACATTGTGATGTAAGCATTACGAAAATCAAACGAATATAATTCCGTGTTCAGATTACTTAATCAGCTGCTTGATTCTGTTTTTCCTCAACCATCCTCTACCTGTAGAGTAACTAACACACTGCTTTTGCAAGTGACAGCTAAGTAGAGGTGAAGATATTTACCTTTCAAGTGGTTTAGGTTCTGGCAACTGATCATCCAGACTCCAGGATTCTGGGCCACCATATAAGCTTCAAATAGGGTGGCAGGGAATAGGTTGATTGTATCAGTACGGTAGTTCTTGCTGGTCAGTGCTTGACCATGAAAGAAAGCTGCATGCACGTCAATTTCGTTACCCATACCAAAAAGATACCATTTCACTCTGTCTTCTGCACACATGGAGAGTCCTGGAAGGCTTCCAAATGTATATCCATTTATAGCTGCAAGTCAATATTAGAGTTTTTGCCTTATAGACATTGGCGCTTGGGATAGTGATACAGAAAGAGATTCAATTTGGTATAGAAAACATCTGCCACACTTGCAATTATCCCACCCCATATCCATGCCAGACATTGCTAATCAATCACATACTCTTTCATTATGGGAACTTATTTTACACTAAGGCTCATTGCCAATACAATATTGAAGATTAATGCAATATTAGAAATAAAACTTACTTGATCTCTGATGTTTATAAAGTATTTACATTGTTTTCACATGTGTAAATATAAATGTGTCCATATACATACATAGAGAATACTCAGTAAAAGATAAAATATTGAAAGTTATTTAATAATCAGTTACTAACTGTGCATGTAGGTACAAGGCAGATGATTTAAATTTCTTCTTTTTGCTTAGGACATTTTGGACTTAATGAATTTCTTTTGTAATAAGAACACCAAGTAAAAATATTTCTAATATTGAAGGACACAATTCAAAGGAATTTGAAAGAAGAATAAATTCATGAAATGGCAGGAAGACTTGAAAATTCAAAAGCAGTATGGCCTGAGACCTTTGGAAGAAAGTGAAAGTCATTTTTCAAATTTGGAAATCCTAGGAATTTCATGAGTAGAAACATTAATGTTAAGGACCATTAATATACTAAATGTGACAGTTGTATCAAACCATGTTCATCTAGACTAGAAATTTGATGATATTTTTCTACTATAATAAAGAAGATGAAATGAGTAGGAAGGAGACCCTCATGTCAGATGAAAACAAAACAAATATAGAAAGTTGGAAATAACTTCATTTTTTAATTTGGAAGTAAAGATTATTTTTAAAAAGCTAAATTAAATTGGTGTAACTAATGTTAAGATTGTTAATTTACCAGATAATTCTGAGGGATAAATAACCTAACGTTATTCTTTATGTCCCTGAGAATTAAGAAAAAGCATGGGCTGTCAGAAGGTATTTGTAGGAGACACAAAGTGAACTCAAATATTTAAATGATGTAGAACAGGGGTCCTGGTGAGGGCAACATAGTTTGTTAAGAGGGTGCTTTTTAGAATTAGTGGTTTAAGTTATTTTATTAAAGATAGGTGGATTATTTATAATTTAAGTCTAATTTTAAATTTTTACTTCAATAGTCCTATTTCAAATAGCTTCTAGAATAAACTTGGAGGATAAATAAAGATATATAAGACATATGCATTAAATTCCAACTGATTATTTTACTTGTTAATTAAGAAACATGTTTGGTGTATTCGACTTTTACCTGGCTAGTATTTAGACAGTATGCTAACTAGTTGTGTTACCTTGGTACAAGTTAGAGTCTGTTGTGGCATGTCCTTCTTATGTGTGTTTCTTTTATTGGTTGTTGAATAAAACTGTTTCAACCAATTATTAAAGCCAGCCAAGAAATATGAACAGAAAGAGAAAGAGAGAGAGAGAGAGAGAGAGAGAGAGAGAGAGAGAGAGAGAATAGAGTTGAAGAGACACCATGTAGCCACCGATGCCAGAATATTACCAGTAAGTCAGAGCCTTGTATCAATACATAGATTAATAGAAATGGGTTAATTTAAGATGTAAGACCTAGATAATAATATGTCTGAGCCATTGGCCAAACAGTGTTGTAATTAGCACAGTTTCTATGAGATTAGTTGGGTCTGGGTAACCAGGAAATGAAATCACAGCCTCCTTCACAAGAGTCATCTAAGACGAAGGAGCCTCAGTTGAGAAATTGCCTCCATAAGATAGGGCCATAGGCAAGCCTGTAGGTCATTTTCTTAGTTTATAATTATTGTGGGGAGGCCCAGCCCATTGTGGGTGGTGCTTTGATCTGGTGGTCCTGGATTCTAAAATAATAATAATAATAATAACAACACAAAACAGACTCTGCAAGCTATGAGTAGCAAGACATTAATTAAGCAGAACTGCCTCTGCATGACCCCCTTTCCTTTAGGTTCCTGCCCTGACTTGCTTCAATGATGGACAGTGATGTGAAAGTGTTAAACCAAATAAACCTATCTTTTCACACTTGCCTTTGGTCATACTGTTTCATCACAGCAATATAATAACTCTAACTGGGACAGACAGATATCAAATTGCATATCCAACACGCTTTTGTTATTAGGGCCTCAGGTTAGGATTATTCATGTGAGAGAATAATCTTGGCAGAATTAATCTGCTATATGTTTTGTAACCTTACAGTACATCCTGTTGCTTTCCTGGAAGTCTTCATTGTCTTTGTCAACTTTCTCTGGTTCAGAGCAGAAGGTTTTGATGTTATCTTCTAGATACCAGCTGAGATTTTCATCCACCACAGAGAACATTACTACAAATTCTTGGTCAATATCTTTTTCTTTTTCCTTATCTAGAGAATCTGAAGTAGAAATCTGCAGTTTAGTAGATCTGAAATTTTAGCATGTGATTCAACACTTTTTAAAAATTAGGTGATTAGAGCTTCATTTTAAAATTTAGTGTTCACTTTCTTAACAAACTACAGATCTAGCCCAGCTACTCCACTTTAAGGAAATACTCAGGGAAGTCCTCCATCCTCCCCCCCCCCCCCCCCCCCGTGCACTGCATTTATATTTTTGTATATATCTACTGATCAAAGCATTAAATGTTTTTTTTTGGAAACTGAGAAGGTTATAATTCAGATTTGTCCATATCTTCTAGAACACACATATAGCCACAAACCACCACAAGAAGAATTTGAAGGTAACTATTTGTCCAAAGCACATTACATTTCAATCTCTTGAGTTATGCTGTCTTCACAAGGTGAGGAATAAGTGTAATATTATCATATTTTCCAATATAATACAGGTAACTATAGCCATTGCTAGGAAGTGGCACTGAGGTAGTCAGACATATTAAAGTCATGTATCTCCATATAACACCATCATTGGAAGTCATGCCCAGCAAACCTATCCCACAGAAAACTGATATCAAGCATCTTAGCTTCGTTGGCATTTTCCTTTAAAGGTTTGTTCCATTTTTTCATGTCATTAAGGCCTTTCCTGTACTTTACTTCCTTCTTTTTAACTCATACCATTTATCTATTTAACTGCAATACAGAATAACTTATAAAACTAATTGAAAAAGCAAACTTCCTTGTACTATCTCCCACACTGTTTGTGAGCAGTGAGAAAATATACCTTTTTTACAGAGTATTAAAGGTCCTATGAGTCCTGATGCAATATCTTTTGGAGCATCAACATGGGAGTGGTAAATCCTCGTCACACAATTGTTGTCTCCATCAACAGGACTTTGCTCGCTGGCATGCAGCACATACAAATATTGTTCTCCAGGAAACACTTTGTCATCTGCTTTTTGAAAATTGGTGGTGTTGTCAGGGTAGGTGGCACCTGGAAGCAGTGTAATGGAGTTAGAAAGTGGGTTCATATGAAAACAGTTGAAGGAATAATGAGTCCTAGAGGGTCCCCTCTGGACTTTCAGTACACACAGATAAAGAAACCAGAGACTAGTGTCTAAGGATTCCATAAACCTCACAGAAATAATTATTACTAATTTGATAATTGATTGAGTCCTACTTGGTAGATATTTCAGGATGATTCTAACATCTATATCTATCTATCTATCTATCTATCTATCTATCTATCTATCTATCTATCTATCATCTATCTATCTATCATCTATCTATCAATCTATCTATCTATCTATCTATCTATCATCTATCTATCTATCAATCATCTATCTATCTATCTTATATATCTATCTACCTATCGATCTATCTTGTTTTTGAGACAGGGTTTCTCAGTATAACAGCTCTGACTGTCCTGGAATTTACTTCCTAGACCAGGCTGGCCTGTTACTCACAAAGATTTGCCTGTCTCTGTTTCCCCACGTTCTGGGATTAAAGGCGTGTGACACCTCCACCTGGCTGATTGCAACTTTTATAATTTAATGAAAAGTTTTTACCCAGGGATCATATGATGTGGGATTCCCCCTTTCTATGCTGTGAATATGTTTTATTGCCATTGGTTAATAAATAAGCTGCTTTGGCCTATGTCAGTGCAGAATATAACAAGGTGAGAAATCCAAGCAGAGATAGAGGAGGAAAGAAGCCAGGCAGATGCGATGTAGTCACCCAAGAAGCAAGAGGTAACAGACCATGCATGGTAAAATATAAAACAATAGAAATGGGTTAATTTAAGATATAAAGGCTAGCTAGGAATATGCTTGAGCCATTGTCCAAACAGTGTTGAAATTAACATAGTTTTGTGTGAATATTAGAGTCTGGGTGTACAGGCAACAAAGCACAGTTTCTACTTACAATTGGCGACGATGTGGAATTCTGCTCTGTAAGCTATGAATATTTATTACCATTTGTTATTAAAGAAGCTGCTTTGGCCTATGGCAGGGCAGAATATGGCTAGGAAGGAAAACTAAACTGAATGCAGGGAGAAAGAAAACAGAGTTAGGCAGATGCCATTTAGCTGCAGAAGGAAAAAGACACCAGAACCCAGAACCTTACCAGGATGCCACAACCTTGGTGCAATACACAGGTTAATAGAAATTGGTTAATTTAAGATGTAAGAGCTAGTTAGAGATACACTTGAGTCATCAGCCAAACAGTGTTGTAATTAATATAGTTGTGTGATTATTTGGGTCTGGGTGGCTGGGAAACCAAACCAGTGTTTCTATTTACAGTCATGGTATAAAGAATAAGCAAAATAACCACCTTCTCATATAACTGAAACTTCTTATATAAAATCTGTTTGTGAATATATGTGTAATATTTATAGAAAACAAAAATTTTACACTTAATCTTAGAAATTTTCCATCATGTGCAAGTTGAAATGAACTTTATTTTCCTCTAAGCGTCAGTGGATTTTCAATGTACCTATAAACCCACCTTTAATAATGGCAGACTGAAAGACATTCTTGTTTTTTCATAATTCTGCTCAACTTTATCGTCAGTCATATAAAATTATTTTAAAGCAAATTCTAGACATATTTAATTTCTAAATATCTGAGCATGTGGCTCTCACTATCAGAACCTGTTCATTTAGGCAGTACTCATTCCCACGACAGGAAGTCATATAACTAGAAAAAACAAAGCACTTATGGTGATGAGTTAAAATCCCATTATAGAATAGATTGGTGTTAAAGGGTTTGGTTACAAGTTCTATCTAAAGGTATCAGTTTTAGAATTTGAAAGGTTTTCCTATGAAGGGGAAACTCCAACCACAGCACACACTGAACTTACCCTCATGTTCTTTGTAGTAAGTTACCCCATGTGAATGAAAAGTATAGGGCCTAGAGGCAAAATTCTTTAAGTGAACATAAACTTTATCTCCAACTTCAGCCTTGATGATAGGGCCTAAAAACCCTAGCCAGACTGGTTTGTCTACAGTCTTTCTAAAGGTGCCATCTGTGTACTGAACATAAAGGGCCTTCTTGTATGTTTTTCCAATACGATCTGGGCCACTTTGAAGATATAGATTGTACTGTTCCCTGCAAGAGAAAAGACACTTTCATCAGAAACTTTCATTTCTGAAAATAATATTAGAATTTAGGAGAATCAACGATCACATCAACTTTCAGTTTTTGCCTGTTGTATAAACACCTCCAAAGATGAGGAGGAGAGCTGTTGATTAACTCTGTTATTTTAATATATGAGATGTTTCATATTAGACACATGGTAGAGAACCACCTGTGAGGACCTCACAACACCATGGTGCCAAAAATGAAATGAAATAAAATTGAGTGGATTTAAATTAATTTTATCGTTTAAATTATTGATTTGTGTGTATGTATGCATGCATTTGGGGGTGTGCATGAGTACACACTCACCTGTGGTATGGATATGGAGGCCAGAGCTCTATTTCAGAACCTTCCTCTACCACTTTCTACTTTAGTTGTTGAGACAAGGTCCCTATGAAGTGGAGCTCCCCATTTCAGATAGCCAGTGAGCTTCCCAACATCCATGTCGAGAAGCTGACTGACTCTGGTAATGAAATTCATTTTGCCCAGCTGTGCCTCCTTTATCTGGGTGCTGGGGATCAGAAATCTTGTACAGCAAGTACTTTACCCATTAAAGTTGCCCTACAGTCCAATCTATTGTTTTAATTGCTTTCAAAAGTCCTAGAATTGATATGTAATCCATATGGATTTAAAAATTACCTTTCCATTTAAACTATCATATGTATTTTTGAATTCTTCATTACCATAAATTCTTCATATTGAATGGTTATGTTCTGATTAATGCTAGTTAATAATTTGAAAATTCTTCTAAATATATCAACATAATAAATAGAACTAGGAAGAAAAAAGAAAAGTGTCTATGTAGGAGGTATATTTAATATTTACACCTAAATTGGTTCTTACATACTAAACAAAGTTAGTTTCTAGTGTCATTTGTTTGGGAACAGTACCATGCAACCATTTAGAGGAACTCAACTAGATCCTGGCTGTGGTGAGTTTCTACACAAACAAGTTCTCTCTGTTATAGTCCATCAGCTTTTATTTGCCATGCTCCACTTAACCATCACAGAACAGTAAAGCCTGTCTGAAAAGTAAACTTCATCACATTCTCTGGGCTGAGAGCGCATCGGCAAGGTTTAGATTTATTTCTTTACATGTTTCAAGACAAAGATGGATCTGGTTAGGGGCTTTGTAATTGCTACAGAAGTTGAAAATGTGATTTTCAAAAGTCTAGGACTCTAATCTTGTGTTTTCTAATGTTAACCTGAATAACTATCTAGTAATGCGTTAGGTGATGTATAAATAAATTCCTGACTTCAGTTTGATGATTCTGATTGCGGTCAGAGAGGAGTTGTGCACAGGCCCCTTCATTATTTTTAACCAGCAGGCTAGTGTATTCTGGTACAGGCAGCCACTCTGGGCTTGTGGGAACCTGTAAAGTTGAAGGTTATGAGAGCAGAAAGTGCAGAGGCAGTGGGGTTCCTTGGCATTATGACACAAAAGTATAAAAAGTTCTGGTTTCAGCTGATACTATCGTGGTACCAGATCTCTGCATGTGGTAGCTTTATAGATGAATGCATCACCACTTGGCAGTGATTCTGGGGCTGGATTTTGGCAGAGTGAGTAGGAAATAGGTCGTAAAAGAGTCACATTTCTCTGGATTGTCTAAGGGCTTCTAGGCTGACAACCTTAGAGAACCATATACAGACAACTGATTGTATAAACACCAGGACTCTCAAAGGAAGCAGAATTGTACAATGAAAAATTATGGAGATTGTATTTCTTGTTCTTTCGAACCCATCTTGGTGTGATGGTTACACTGAAAGTAAGAAAAATAAAGTAGTTAAAAACACACCAATTCTGGATCAGTAAAATCCTACTACAAATACTAGTGTGGTGTGTCCTGCTTGTGTTACCTTATTATGTGTTTTCCATTGTGTTAAAGCAAAGCAGAAGAAGAAAATGGAGGTGATTTTGAGATTTCAAGAAATTTATGTATAAAGATCAGAATACTGGGGTGAACTCTGCCCCAAACCCACATAATTAGTGTGAACATAAGGAATCTTAATAAATACATGCTTATACAATAGCTAGGCTGTGCAGCACTGAAGACCCATGAGGTCAAACGTCAGTTGTGTTAAGAAGGACCCACAGGGAGCAATGTCAGTCTGCAGCTAATGGCACCTTTCCCATCCAGCCAAAAGAACCCTGAACTAGTCTCAAGCACATTTGTATAAACCCCAGAATAAATTGTCTTCAGGGTTTGAAAGCATTTCTAGGAGACCTGTCTGATAATATTTAGCAGAGATACCAATCCACCATGCCTTGCTTATGTGTATCTTTTGGAGGTCCCAGATTTACAGCAGCCCTCTAGTCCTTCAGACTTTATTGAAACACGATATGCATGTTTTCCCTAACATGATTCTACAGCACCCAGGAATCTATCCCATTCCCATACACTGTAACAGGTGTCTACTTGTCAAAATTCATCCACTGCACTGTCTTTTGTTTTTATTTATTTATTTTTTATTGAGCTCTACATTTTTCTCTGCTCCTCTCCCTGCTTCTCCTCTCCCTTCTAACCCTCCCCCAAGGTTCCCATGCTCCCAATTTACTCAGGAGATCTTGTGTTTTTTCTACTTACCATGGGATTAGATCTATGCATGTCTCCCTTACAGTCCTCATTTTTAAAAATAGGATGTGCTCTGCTTTGGCTTTGTGACCCAGTTTTTTTCTAGATAAAGTTTTTGAAGGAATGGAGTATTCATGAAAATGACCTTTAAAATAAAAATTGATCTGAAGCTAAAATATACTCAAAGATTTTACATATATGTCAAACTGGTTCTTCCATTTGGTTCATCCATTGTGAGAAATTTCCCTTACTTAATTGAGAAATATCTAACTTTGGGGAGATCTGTTTGCGTACAATACTATCCTTTAAAGAAACATCAGGGGACTGACTATTCATGGCTTGGGAACAAAGGGTCAAACACCTA
Organism: Microtus obscurus; assembly: GCA_963919715.1. Classification (NCBI taxonomy): domain Eukaryota; kingdom Metazoa; phylum Chordata; class Mammalia; order Rodentia; family Cricetidae; genus Microtus; species Microtus obscurus. The sequence goes on along the minus strand of CAWTZC010000310.1, from coordinate 795,664 downwards.
CTGGAAGCTTGTGGAAACTTTGCCAGTCAAATGTTCAGCCACAATAATTAATTATACTTGGTCTTTGAACCAAACAAATTCTTCACATTTATTTTCAGTCTTTTCTTTTGGCAACTATAATTCTTTCTACTCATTATAGGAAATGGATTTCTCTCCCAGAAATCACACTTCCCATTTTAGCTCCCTTTTTCATTTTTAAAGGAAAAAAAGGTGACTCCTGTTATTTCTGGTAAAGTCAGAAGCAGAACTGAGAATTTTTTCATTTTAAAATACTTCATTTGTCTTTATTTTATGTGCCTTAGTATGAAGGTACCATATCCCCTGGAATTGGAGTTAGAAACAGTTGTAAGCTGCTATGTTGGTAGTGGGAATTGAACCCGGGTCCTCTGGAAGAGCAGCCCGTACTCTTAACTGCTGAGCCATATTTCCAGAATTTTTAATGGCAGATAATTTATCATTAATGCTACTATAATTAGTTAATAATACTGTTCCACTGGTAAGTTCAGAATTCACTGAAGTAGTTTTGGTCTATTTTTAGCTTGGTTACTAAAGTCTCAAAATTAAAGAAGAATTTTGATTTCACTTGTTGAAATGCTTCATTAGATTTTCATTACTGCATAACAAATCATCTCATAACAACATGAAGTAATATCTGTTTATAACTCTCAGTTGGATGAGTAATAAGTCTGACAGTTCATGTGTCTGTTGCCTGCCTGGGACATCACAACACTGAAATCAAGGGGATACCAGATTGAACACTCCCCTGAAGACTTGTGGAAAAATCTGCTTACTCAATAAGCCAGGTTATAGGCACAATTCAGTGTTTGTAGTCTGGGAGAGGCCCACAGTCATTAGCCACAAGCAAACAGTACTTAAATTCCACAGATTGTAGAGATTAGGACAGGAAATTTTTGGCAGGATATCTCAGAAATATTGCCTTTTTTTTTGGTTTTTTTGAGACAGGGGTTCTCTGTAGTATCCTGGAACTAGCTCTGTAGACCAGGCTGGTCTCGAACTCACAGAGATCCGCCTGCCTCTGCCTCCCAAGTGCTGGGATTAAAGGCATGTGCCACCATCGCCCGGCTAGAAATATTGCCTTTAACAAACAGAAATCACAGAAAAATGGTCTATTCATAGACATCTCACCCCCCCAGGGGCATATAGCCCAAACCTCAGTGAAATTATACATCAAAAATAGCTAAGCTCTGCAAGCACAACAGGAACGCAATGTTAACTAACCTTCTTAGGAGAAATGGAAATGGTTATAGCAGGTAAGGTTGTTTAATTAGTGTATCCAGAGAAGCTATCCTGTATGATGTGCTTGTGTCTTATTTTTATTTAGCCAAACCAGGGAGTGGGGCACTGTAAATGGATTTTTCCAATAACTGTTAGTCAAATTTTGTACTACTTGGGAAGATTTAAAAAGAAAAATTTGAGGCAAAATTTCATGTACCTTGGGTAAGACTTAAGCTCACTGAATGAACTTGATGATAGGGATGTGTGAGAAGAGTCTTAGTGTAGATATGAGGGAGAGTACAACCCAAGTGATCTGGAAGAGTCCAGACTGAACCAGGCCATGCAGGGGAGAGCGAGGAGGAGGAGAAGAGAACTAAGAGCACAAAGAGTTCAAGTGTAAGGAGAGAGAGAGAGAGAGAGAGAGAGAGAGAGAGAGAGAGAGAGAGAGAGAACAGAGGCAGAAATGGCAGTGGCAGAGTTATATAGAAGATAGAAGTTCTTTGGTGGAGTTTTGGGGGTCGCTTATGTACACTATCATATCATCTGCAAATAACGAAAGTTTAACTTCTTCCTTTCCAATTCGAATCCCCTTGATCCCCTTATGTTGTCTTATTGCTATTGCTAGAACTTCAAGCACTATATTGAAGAGGTATGGAGAGAGTGGACAGCCTTGTCGTGTTCCTGATTTAAGTGGGACGGCTTTGAGTTTCTCTCCGTTTACTTTGATGTTAGCTGTCGGTTTGCTGTAAATAGCTTTTATTATATTTAGGTATGATCCTTGTATCCCTAATCTCTCCAAGACTTTTATCATAAAGGGATGTTGAATTTTGTCAAAAGCTTTTTTAGCATCTAATGAAATGATCATATGGTTTTTTTCTTTCAGTTTATTTATATGATGGATTACATTGATAGATTTTTGTATGTTGAACCAGCCTTGCATCTCTGGGATGAAGCCTACTTGATCAAAATGGATAATTTTTCTAATGTGTTCTTGGATACGGTTTGCCAGTATTTTGTTGAGAATTTTTGCGTCGATATTCATGAGTGAGATTGGCCTGTAATTCTCTTTCTTGGTTGAGTCTTTGTGTGGTTTTGGTATCAGAGTGACTGTAGCTTCATAAAAGGAATTTGGCAATGACTCTTCTGTTTCTATATTGTGAAATACCTTAAGGAGTATAGGTATTAGGTCTTCTTGGAAATTCTGGTAGAATTCTGCATTGAAACCGTCTGGTCCTGGGCTTTTTTTGGTAGGGAGGTTTTTGATAACAGCTTCTAATTCTTCGCGACTGACAGGTCTATTTAGATTGTTCACCTGGTCCTGATTTAACTTTGGTATATGGTATTTATCTAAAAAAGTGTCCATTTCTTTTACATTTTCCAGTTTTGTGGCATACAGGCTTTTGTAGTAAGATCTAATGATTCTCTGAATTTCCTCTATGTCTGTGTTTATGTCCCCCTTTTCATTTCTGATCTTATTAATTTGCAAATTCTCTCTCTGCCGTTTGATTAGGTTGGATAGGGGTTTATCAATTTTGTTGATTTTTTCCAGGAACCAACTTTTTGTTTCATTGATTCTTTGGATTGTTTTCTGTGTGTCTATTTTGTTGATTTCCGCCCTCAATTTGACTATTTCCAGTCTTCTACTCCTCCTAGGTGAGTCTGCTTCTTTTTTTTCTAGAGCTTTCAGGTGGGCTGTTAAGTCTCCAATGTATGCTTTCTCTGTTTTCTTTAAGTGGGCACTAAGGGCTATGAACTTTCCCCTTAGGACTGCTTTCAAAGTGTCCCATAAGTTTGAGTATGTTGTTTCTTTATTTTCATTGAATTCAAGGAAGACTTTAATTTCTTTCTTTATTTCTTCTTTGATCCAGGTGTGGGTCAATAGTTGACTGTTCAGTTTCCATGAGTTTATAGGCTTTCTGGGGGTAGCATTGTTGTTGAATTCTAACTTTAGTCCCTGGTGATCTGATAAGACACAGGTGGTTATGGATATTTTTTTGTAACTGTGGAAGTTTGCTTTGTTACCGAGGATGTGGTCAATTTTCGAGAAGGTTCCATGAGCTGCAGAGAAGAAGGTATATTCTTTCCTATTTGGGTGGAATATTCTATAGATGTCAATTAAGTCCAATTGATTCATTACCTCCATTAATTCTCTAATTTCTCTGTTAGGTTTCTGTCTGATTGACCTGTTCATTGGTGAAAGAGGAGTGTTGAAATCTCCTACTATTAGCGTGTGCGGTTTGATGGCAGCCTTGAGTTTTAGTAATGTTTCTTTTACGTACGTGGGTGCTTTTATATTAGGGGCATAGATATTCAAGATTGAGACTTCATCCTGATGAATTGTTCCTGTTATGAGTATAAAATGTCCCTCTCCATCTCTTCTGATTGATTTAAGTTTGAAGTCAACTTTGTTAGAAATTAGTATGGCCACACCTGCTTGTTTCTTAGGTCCATTTGCTTGATAAACCTTTTCCCATCCCTTTACTCTAAGTAGGTGCCTGTCTTTGTGGTTGAGGTGTGTTTCTTGTAAACAGCAGAATGTTGAATCCTGTTTGCGTATCCAATCTCTTAGCCTGTGCCGTTTTATAGGTGAGTTGAGTCCATTGACATTAAGGGATAATAATGACCAGTGGTTGTTAACTCCAGTCAGTTTTTTAGTCATAGAGTTTGTGTGTTTGCCTTCTTTGAGTTGCACTGGTAAAGGGTTTCTCGATGTTTGAGTTATTGTGGTCATTGTTGGACTCCTTGATTTGTGATTTTCCTTCTATTACCTTCAGTAAGGCTGGATTTGTGGCTACGTATTGTTTAAATTTGTTTTTATCCTGGAAAATTTTGTTTTCTCCATTTATAGTGAACGATAGCTTGGCTGGGTATAGTAGTCTGGGCTTGCATCCATGTTCTCTTAGCTTCTGCAGTACATCTATCCAGGATCTTCTGGCTTTCATGGTTCCATAGAGTAGTCAGGTGTAAGTCTGATAGGTTTACCTTTATAAGTAACTTGATCTTTTTCCTTTGCAGCTCTTAATATTCTTTCTTTACCGTCAATGGAAGAATGGATGAAGAAAGTATGGACTATATATACATTAGAATACTACTCAGCGGTAAAAAACAATGACTTCGTGGATTTTGCATGCAAATGGATGGAAATAGAAAACACTATCCTGAGTGAGGTAACCCAGACCCAAAAGGATGAACATGGGATGTACTCACTCATAATTGGTTTCTAGAGATAAATAAAGGTCAGTGAGTCTATAATTTGATACCCTAAAGAAACTAAATAAGAAGGTGAACCCAAAGAAAAGCATATAGCTATCCTCCTGGTTATGGGAAGTAGACCAGATTGCCGGGCAAAAATTTGGCATCTTGGGGGTGTGGTGGGATGGGGGGTAAGGGGAGAAGGGGAGAGAAATGTGAGAAGGGGAGGGTGGGGGGAACTTGGGAAAACGGGATGATTGGGATAAAGGAAGGTTGGTTAAGGGAGCAGAGAAGCACACATCTTAATTAAGGGAGCCATCTTAGGGTTGGCAAGAGACTTGGATCTAGAGGGGCTCCCAGGTGCCCAGGGCGAGGTCCCCAGTTAGCTCCTGGGGCAGCTGTGGATAGGGAACCTGAAATGACTCTATCCCATAGCCATACTGATGAATATCTTGCATATCACCATAGAAACTTCATCTGGCGATGGATGGAGATAGAGACAGAGACCCACACTGGAGCACTGGACTGAGCTCTTAGGGTCCCAATGAGGAGCGGAAGGAGGGAGAATATGAGCAAAGTAGTCAGGACCGCAAGGGGTGCGCCCACCCATGGAGACAGTGGGGCTGATTCTTTGGGAGCTCACCAAGGCCAGCTGGACTCTGACTGAAATAGCATGGGATAAAACCGGACTCTCTGAATTTGGCGGACAATGAGGGCTGCTGAGAAGCCGAGGACCATGGCACCGGGTTTTGATTTTACTTCATGCTCTGGCTTTGTGGGAGCCTACCCAGTTTGGATGTTCACCTTCCTAGACCAGGATTGAGGGGGGAGGACTTTGGACTTTCCACAGGGCAGGGAACCTCTTCAGGCTGGAGAGGGAGGGGGAGGAGTGGGGGGAGGGGAGGAGGAGAGGGAGGAATGGGAGGGAAATGGGAGGCGGGGAGGAGGCAGAAATTGCTTTTTTTTTTTTCTTTCCAATAAAAAAAAAAGAAGATAGAAGAGTTGGGGGAAGAGAAGGGAAGTCTCTGGGCTGGAGAGGTTTAGGGTAGGAGGAGAGATGAGAAGAACAGAGATGGGCCATAGGTACTGTGAGAGCTCTGTGCTTTGGTATGTCAATAACCAGCAGAGTTAATTGTTCTGTTTTTTTTTTTTTTTTTTTTTTTTTGGAACCTGACACTAACCATGTAGTCCTTTAATATTTTTTAAAGTATTTTTGAGGGAGTGTTAAAATAATTATTTGGGAAACCATTCAGTTGAGTCAGGCAGAGCAACTTGGGTGCCTATATAAGCAAACTAAAACATAATTTAACGTAAAAGGAGTATCCAAGCTCTTGACATTAGAATGCCGTTGCCATCTACAAATGTGTTGGGCCACTTTCATAACTGTTCTGTAAGCTATGTGTGGCCTGTGGAGTGCAAGTTGAACATGTCTGATAGTAAATGGTAAAGTGAAGCATGGGCCCAACCAAGCAGAAACTGCTAACTAACGTCTAACCAGAAAATTTTCACTTTAATTAATCAAATGTATTGTTTTATTGTTGCTTCTGGAAACATAACATTCATTTGGAACCCAGTGACCTGGTTAGGTAGCTCAATCCATGACTGGCAGAATGTCCAGGTAAATTTGTTAAAATGTAAATGTATGTGTGTTTTTTTCTTTTTTTCCCTTTTCTTTCTTTTTTCTTTTCTTTTTTTTTTTAAAGATCTTTTTGTGTAATCCTAGGTGTCTGGGAGCTTGCTATGTGAACCAGGCTAACCTGGAACTCACACAGATCCTCCTGTCTCTGTGTCCAGAGTGCTGGCATTAAAGGCATGTGCTACCATGACAGGCCAAATGTGTTTGTGTTTTAATGTAAAATGTTTCCTTTGTTGCAAGTTTTTTTTTCTCTATAAAAACATTATCTCTGTTTTCTTACAGTAGAGATTATTTGGGAACTCGCCTTTTATCCTGGTAATAATAATAATAGTAAAGATGAACACCTTTATATTGTGTAGTCAGCATACACAGATTAGCATAATTCTGATTGTACCTATGGACAGTATTGTCTTAGTTTGTTGCCTGTTTCTTTGGTCAGAATTTGATTTTTTGTTTGTTCTTAGTCATTAGGTTTGCTCATAAGGATATTATTATTCTACCATCTAACCTTCAAGCCTACAGCAGGCTATAAAACTAAATATCAGTGTTTATAGCATTTTAGGAAAGTCACAATTCCTGATCAAAAGTCTGTTAAAATAATTATAAAGGGTTTATGATAAGTTGTTCTTGGGTTTAAAGAACACATAGCTTCTTAAAAGTCACTAGAAAACAAAAGTAATCAAAAGATTATGTAATTATTACTATTACTATTTAATACAACAGTAATTCAATTATTCAATGCATATTTAATATTAATCATGGAACCTGGACACAATATTCAAGATATTTTTACGTTTATACCTTTTTTGTTATTTAAATATAAATTACTCATTTCAAGAACTGCTGTTTTTAGAATCTTTATATGTTGTTGGAAGTGGCAGCACTAACTATAGTATAAGGATGTGATTTTCTGCTTCACTTTATTGGAAATAAATAACATTGGAACTGGTTCCAAAAAGGCATGTCTAGTTTCCTAACCAGAAAAACAGAATAAAGACAATTTATTAATTTTTCTCCTTTAACATTGCTCTTGTTTTCAATTTCACTAACTCTAATAGTCCACCTAGACCCATTTTCTTATTTTATTCTGTTGCCTGATTCATTCTACCATGTGAATCTATCCACTCAGGAACAAGAAAAGTTTTTATAATATGCCTTGTAATTTTTTCTGCCTTCTACTAAGCTTTCTTTTATTTTCATATATCCACAAATACTTGTTCAGTGTCTTCTGTCTCACAGACATTTGTGGCCAAGCAGCCATCATAGCACAGGGAGTTCTTGCCTCTCAAATGTATCTTCTTCTTCCGGCTTCAGCCTAATGCTACACCTGACACTCATTTGAGACTCTTTCACAGCTTTGTCTTCGTCTTGTTTGTTTCGCTTTGCTTTGTCCATAACCAAGGAGAAGAGCCACCCATGCCTGGTGACATTCCATCATGCTTCATGGACTAATTCACACACTGCTGATTTATGACAAAGGAGGGCACAAAAAATTGCTACCACACTCATCTGGTAAAGTTTAGCACAACATGGGCAAAGTTGCTGAAGTACCAATCAATGTTCATATAGATTAGGGAGAAAACTTATGCATCATAATATGATGGTAAAATCATAAAGAAAGCTAAACTAAAAAGTGTCCAGTTTTCCTTCTGAACACCCTTCAGTGTCCCTATGTGATAATAATGGGGTAGGCAAGTTTATCTTCCTTTAATTTCCTAGCTGGAGCAGACATATCATTAGAATATTGGAAGTCAAGAAATCACCCCCTGAAGTTCTTAGCAACTCTCTTTATCCTTCTACTTTCTTATACTTAGTGTTTACTACACTGGAACATGGTCAGAGCATTATAGATTATACGCAATAGACTGACTTGATTTTTTATTATAAGCAATGGCAAGGGTGGGTAGAGCATTGAGAAGAACAGTACTTTTCCTTGTTTAATTAATTTAGGTGTGTGTGTGTGTGTGTGTGTGTGTGTGTTGCTGATAACTGAACCCATGGCTTTGAACCCATATTTGCATATACTGAGGTATAGCCGCAGTCCAGTTCTTTTCTTTTGTAGTGTGTCTGACTCCTTTTCTTGGAAATAAAAAAGTAGATAATTTACATCATACTTAATAATGAAAACAATGAATTACACAAAATTAGGCTTCTAGTGAAGTTGTAAAAATATGTCTGATTTTTTTGGAAGAGAACACTATCTCAAAACCAGGCTTTAAAAAAATTATAAGTTCTATTTGTGTCTCTGAGGCCAGGTATCGGCTCAGAACCTTTTCATACTGAATTATACTAGGTTAGTAAAATGACAATTTGATATTATCATTAGTAATGCATTTTTTTCTTACCATAAAAATTCAACCAAATATAAAATAAAACAAAATCAATGATTCAGTACTTACATAATTGGGCTCAATAATAGAGTTGTTGCTGATCTTAAAGAGACAATCTCAGTCACTGCTGGTCATTTGGCTCACTTGAGCTCTCTTGCCATCCTAATACATTTGCTAGTCTAGTAAATATTTGTTTGAATCCCAAGTTTCTATTTGTTGATAAATGTTTAGATATTAAAACTGGTGGTCTCAGCTTAGATAAACTTCAGAGAGACTCTACTATTCTTTGTATAGAGAATATTGCTTGATGTAAAGCAACTAAAACACAAAGACTCTGAAGTTACATGGTATTCTATGAGGATATGATAGTAAGAACATATCATTTCTTGCACATGTTTTGTGTGGAGCTGTGCTGAGAACTTTGCAGGCACTTTTAAAATAGTCCTGTGAGGTGTACTTGCTGTCTCACTTTATAGATAAGGACTCAGAAACTGAGATTAGTATCAGTCATTCACTGTCCTGAATCACCCAACAAGTATTAGACAGAATCATATTTCTTGAAGCTGTATCTTATTTCTATGTTTGATGTATTACTTTATTTTTACCATTAGAAAAATTTTATATAGTGATTTTTTTAAGTGAAGAACTTCGACATCCAGAGGCAGAATACATTTAGAATATAGATAAGGGAATGACTAACCACGGGAACAAGTGAGAGATTAGTGCAGTTCCCTTGGAGCACTAGGAGAAGAGCAGGATGGCTCCATAGTAACAAATCTAGGGAATATAAAGAAAACTAGTACAAGTATTGGTTTTCAAGTCGGCATTTTGTAGTTTCTATGTTTAACAAATTAAACAAATACTTTCCTTGCTGGTTGCATTTTTAAGTTGATAACTTATAAATTTGGTTCATAAATAATAAAGAGTAGTGACTTACATGTCAACTGAAACATAATAATAAAGAGTAGTGACTTACATGTCAGCTGAAACATAATAATAAAGAGTAGTGACTTACATGTCAACTGAAACATAATAATAAAGAGTAACTTACATGTCAACTGAAACATAATAATAAAGAGTAGTGACTTACATGTCAACTGAAACATAATAAATAGTGACTTACATGTCAACTGAAACATAATAATAAAGAGTAGTGACTTACATGTTAACTGAAACATAATAATAAAGAGTAGTGACTTACATGTCAACTGAAACAAGTTTCTGTTCTCCATTTTCAGAGGCATAGTTCCAAACTGCTTCAATAATTCCGATGTAATAGTGCTTATCTCTTGTCCAGGCTAGGGGAGTATTCAAAAATAGAACAGTACCAAGCAGCAAGAGGTTCATTTTTCTTCTGTCTTGGAGACTGAGATGCAATGAAGTGAAATAAGAAGCACGCAATTTTATAAATAAGGCTTTCTTTCTTTATTTGCTTGATTGACACAGCTTAGTATTGTGTAAGAGTAAATCATTTCATTAGAGCAAATAACATTTTCCAACTCAGTTTGCCTTTGGCAAACCAGGGAGGAAAAAAAAAAATTCCCAGTTGTCAGGCGGCTCTAAATACAAATGAAATGTCATCAGTTAGTGTTGGATTCCCCAGTGTTTGTAACTCTGAATTTTCTTCAATTCATTGTATGAATTCCAGGAAGGCAAACAACATCTCTAAATGCTCTCTTTGTTCTTCTAGAAATCCTAGGCACGGCAGCATTTTGGCCAAAGCCAGTTCTTTTTTTTTTTGTTGTTGTTGTTGAAAAAAAAATTTCCGCCTCCTCCCCGTTTCCCATTTCCCTCCCCCCTCCTCCCACACATCGGCCCCTCCCCCCACTCTCTTCCCCCTTTCCCCCTCCCCCCCACTCCATTCCCCCTCCCTCTCGAGAATGAAGAGCAGTCCAGATTCCCTGCCCTGCGGGAAGTCCGAGGTCCTCCCACTTCTATCCAGGTCCAGGAGGGTGAGCATCCAAACAGGCTAGGCTCCCACAAAGCCAGTTCATGTATTAGGATCGAAACCTAGTGCCATTGTCCTTGCTTCTCATCAGCCTCCATTGTCCGCCAAGTTCACAAAGTCCGGTTTCATCCCATGCTTATTCAGTTCCAGTCCCATTGGCCTTGGTGAGCTCACAATAGATCAGTTCCACTGTCATAGTGCATAGGTGCACCCCTCGTGGTCCTGACTTCCTTGCTCATGTTCTCCCTCCTTCTGCTCCTCAGCATTTGTTCAACTATGTTCATAGCAGCATTATTTGTAATAGCCAGAACCTGGAAACAACCTAGATGCCCTTCAATGGAAGAATGGATGAAGAAAGTGTTGAAAATATACATATTAGAGTACTACTCAGTGGTAAAAAAACAATGACTTCGTGAATTTTGCATGCAAATGCATGGAAATAGAAAACACTATCCTGAGTGAGGTAAGCCAGACCCAAAAAGATGAACATGGGATATACTCACTCATAATTGTTTTCTAGCCATAAATAAAGGACATTGAGCATATAATTTGTGATCCTAGAGAAGCTAAATAAGAAGGTGAACCCAAAGAAAAACATATAGTCATCCGCCTGGATATGGGAAGTAGACAAGATTGACGGGCAAAATCTGGGAACTTGGGGGTGAGGTGGCATGGGGCTAAGGGGAAATGGGAGTGAGAAACATGAGAAGGGGAGGATGGGGGAGCTTGGGGGGAAGGGGATGGTTGGGATAAAGGAAGGGTGGATACAGGAGCAGAGAAATATATATCCTAATTAAGGGAGCCATCTTAGGGTTGGCAAGAGACTTGACTCTAGAGGGGCTCGCAGGTGTCTAGGGAGATGTCCCCAGCTAGTACCTTGGGCAGCTGAGGAGCAGAAACCTGAAATGATCCTATCCTATAGCCATACTGATGAATATCTTGCATATCACCTTAGAACCTTCATCTGGCGATGGATCGAGATAGAGACAGAGACCCAAATTGGAGCACCGGACTAAGCTCTTAAGACCCAAATGAGGAGCAGAAGGAGGGAGAACATGAGCAAGGAAGTCAGGACCACGAGGGGTGTACCCAAAGCCAGTTCTTAACAAGCTAAGATAAAATGAACCAAAACACGCTGCTGTTTACTATTCTAGAAGACTAACAAAACTTACTTGTAGTTTTAAATATGCGAAAGATGATAATTAGCATGTCATAAAAGCACCCAATAGAAATTTTATTTTGAAATTTTATTTATTCTGTTTCTCTCTCTCTCTCTCTCTCTCTCTCTCTCTCTCTCTCTCTCTCTCTCTCTCTTTCTGTCTCTATTTCTCTCTCCCTCCCGCCCTCTCTTCATGGAGCTTACATTCCATCTAAAAGGAACTAACAATAAACACATAAAAATGAAAAACATAATGTCAGTCATAAGGAGTATGGGGAGAAATAAATCAGGGTGGGAAAATAATGAATACCAGGAAATGTTGGGATAAAGTTAAAATCTGATGCTGTCAAGATTCTTACCCTCAGCTTCCATTTCCACCACAAAGGGTGACTCCAGATTAATTGAAATGATGCTGGAACCTAGTAATAATGTGTGTGTGTGTGTGTGTGTGTGTGTGTGTTAATGGAATTGAACACAGGAATTTAGGCATCTTTATGCATATCAGGCAAGTACTCTAGCATTGAACCTAGTTCTAGCTAGTAATAATCTTAGCTACATAACTTTATACAGAAAACTGAGTTATAGAACATATGGTGCCCCAATTCTCCTTCTGGATGCTTTCAAGGAAAGCTTTGAATAAGTCTCTCTCATATCTATAGAGCAGATAGGAGTAGGTCTGAAATCGTGCAGAATTCACTTCTCCTTCTCAAAGACACTTTCCCCCCGAAATGGTCCATATAGGGGAAATCTTCTTGTAGTTTATTCTCTAGAGGAAAGGGTGTGCTTCTAATTGGAAAAAAAGCCATTTAATGATCCTGCAGATATCTTATTTGTCTCAATATTTATATTTACTGTGAGGATAAGATGGCCAGAGTAGCCATTTTCAGAGTGACTTCTTCCTGAAAATTCTACCAACCAACAAATAAACATGATCAAGTAATTGTTAAGGACTCCAGATGTATACTATATTACCCTTCACAGTGATTATGGAATTAAATGGTTAAACACCAATCCACCTGGTGTCAGTGAGTTCTTATATATAGTATAAAGGAATCATTGACTATGCAGGCTATTTTACCCATGGGAAGACATGTATGTAGCTGCTGTGTGACAAGAAGTTGGGGAGAACCTCTGAGCTTTAGGAACCACTTACAGAAGAGTTAGAAGCTCTAAGCAACCAGCTGTTTGCAGGAGCACTAAACAGTACACATCTCTTTCCAGAATTAATATGTACAAGGAAACTTTGGATAATTGTGTAGTTGAGGAATCCTCAGACTCAAAAAGTACACTACAACAATACAAATTAAGTTGACAAAAAATGTGAGCAAGAATATAAGAAACTCAGAAAATGTAGAGCAAAACAAAACAAAAAATCCTTTCCAATCCTCAAGCAGCATGTCTCTTAGCATGTCTATCAGAAGGTCTGTACTTCAGTCCCAGGGTATGCTTTTGCTGTTATAAACAAGAATTATATGTCTAAGTTAAGTGCTTGGTGACATCAGTGCATTTGTACAGCACATATTTCAATCCTTTTTTGTGACTCCCTTTTCAGAGTCTTATTTTTTTTTTTTTTTTGGTTTTTTGAGACAGGGTTTCTCTGTTAGCTTTGGTGCCTGTCCTGGCACTAGCTCTTGTAGACCAGGCTGGCCTGGAACTCCCAGAGATCCGCCTGCCTCTGCCTCCCGAGTGCTGGGATTAAAGGCGTGCGCCACCACCGCCCGGCCCTTTTCAGAGTCTTAATTGTGAAAGGAGGGAGTCTCTTCTACATTTAACATCAAGATTCTGAAGTTGATGATAGCTGAAATCAAGAGGCAGGCTTTCCTACTAATCCCACTTTGGTTTGTTTCTGTCAGCAAGGATGAAATATCTCTGAAGTTCTAATAAATATTCCTGTTCTTATTTCTTGTGTGTCCAGTAAAACTGTTAATCTGTGTGCTAACGGGATTACGAAAAGACAAGTCACCACCAAGGGCTGCCCTTGACTCTGACAACAGGAGTGTTAGTACAAAACAGCAGGACATTCTCTTTAGAGCAGTCAGACCACCATCCTGCTTGCTTTAACAGAGGAAGTTGTGCAACTCTGGAATTTTATCACTGGTGTGGACACTTGCAGGACTTTCATTATGAGTCCACTGACTTAACCCCACACAATGTGAGTGCTGCCAAGTTTTCTGTTCTACTGATCATTTCATGGCTACTTAGGGATGAAGTTCTCAGAAAACTCGGGTTGCTTCATACTCCTTTGGCTGTCCGGTCATAGGTCATGACCCAGCTCATCCAATCTGGCATGCAAAGGACTCACAGGCAAAAGAAGGAAAGATCAGTCTTTCCTTGTTGCTGCCAAGGTTGACAGCACAATGTGAAACAGAATGATCCTTTAAATTTTTATTTGTTTTTTATTTCTTTTATTGGAAAAAAAAAGAAATTTCTGCCTCCTCCCCGCCTCCCATTTCCCTCCCACTCCTCCCTCTCCTCCTCCCCTCCCCCCAATTCTCCCCCTCCCTCTACAGTCTGAAGAGCAGTCAGGGTTCCCTGTGGAAAGTCCAAAGTCCTCCCCCCTCGATCCTGGTCTAGGAAGGTAAACATCCAAACTGGATAGGCTCCCACAAAGCCAGAACATGAAGTAGGATCAAAACCCGGTGCCATGGTCCTTGGCTTCTCAGCAGCCCTCATTGTCCGCCAAATTCAGAGAGTCCGGTTTTATCCCATGCTTTTTCAGTCACAGTCCAGCTGGCCTTGGTGAGCTCATAAAGAATCAGCCCCACTGTCTCCACGGGTGGGCGCACCCCTTGTGGTCCTGACTTCTTTGCTCATATTCTCCCTCCTTCTGCTCCTCATTGGGACTTTGGGAGCTCAGTCCAGTGCTCCAGTGTGGGTCTCTGTCTCTATCTTCATCCATCGCCAGATGAAATTTCTATGGTGATATGCAAGATATTCATCAGTATGGCTATAGGATAGAGTCATTTCAGGTTCCCTATCCACAGCTGCCCCAGGAACTAACTGGGGACATCGCCCTGGGCACCTGGGAGCCCCTCTAGATCCAAGTCTCTTGCCAACCCTAAGATGGCTCCCTTAATTAAGATGTGTGCTTCTCTGCTCCCTTAACCAACCTTCCTTTATCCCAATCATCTTGTTTCCCCAAGTTCCCCCCACCCTCCCCTTCTCACATTTCTCTCCCCTTCTCCCCTAACCCCCCTCCCACAACACCCCCAAGATCCCAAATTTTTGCCCGGCAATCTGGTCTACTTCCCATAACCAGGAGGATAGCTATATGCTTTTCTTTGGGTTCACCTTCTTATTTAGTTTCTTTAGGGTATCAAATTATAGACTCACTGACCTTTATTTATCTCTAGAAACCAATTATGAGTGAGTACATCCCATGTTCATCCTTTTGGGTCTGGGTTACCTCACTCAGGATAGTGCTTTCTATTTCCATCCATTTGCATGCAAAATTCGCGAAGTCATTGTTTTTTACCGCTGAGTAGTATTCTAATGAATATATATTCCATACTTTCTTCATCCATTCTTCCATTGAAGGGCATCTAGGTTGTTTCCAGGTTCTGGCTATTACAAATAATGCTGCAATGAACATAGTTGAACAAATGTCCTTGTCATATGATCGAGCAAGAGTGGCATTGCTGGGTCCATGGGTATGTTGATCCCAAATTTCCTGAGAAACCGCCACACTGCTTTCCAAAGTGGTTGCACAAGTTTGCATTCCCACCAGCAATGGATGAGGGTGCCCCTTTCTCCACAGCCTCTCCAGCAAAGGCTATCATTGGTGTTTTTGATTTTAGCCATTCTGACAGGTGTAAGGTGATATCTCAATGTTGTTTTGATTTGCATTTCCCTGATCGCTAAGGAGGCTGAGCATGACCTTAAGTGCCTTTTGGCCATTTGAACTTCTTCTGTTGAGAATTCTCTCTTCAGATCAGTGCCCCATTTTATAATTGGGTTAATTAGCATTTTAAAGTCTATTTTCTTGAGTTCTTTATATATTTTGGAGACCTTTGTCTGTTGCGGGGTTGGTGAAGATCTTCTCCCAGTCAGTGGGTTGCCTTTTTGTCTTAGTGACAGTGTCTTTTGCTTTACAGAAGCTTCTCAGTTTCAGTAGGTCCCATTTATTCAATGTTGCCCTTAATGACTGTGCTGCTGCGGTTATACCTAGGAAGCGATCGCCTGTGCCCATCTGTTGTAGGGTACTTCCCACTTTCTCTTCTATCAGGTTCAGTGTGTTCAGATTGATATTGACGTCTTTGATCCATTTGGACTTGAGTTTTGTGCATGGTGATAGGTATGGGTCTATTTTCATTCTTCTACAGGTTGACATCCAGTTGTGCCAGCACCATTTGTTGAAGATGCTTTCTTTCTTCCATTGTATACTTTTAGCACCTTTATCGAAAATGAGGTGTTCATAGGTTTGTGGGTTAAAATTCGGGTCTTCTATGTGATTCCATTGTTCAACTTCTCTGTTTTTATGCCAGTACCACACTGTTTTCATTACTGTAGCTCTGTAATAAAGTTTGAGTCAGGGATGGTAATGCCTCCAGAAGTTCCTTTATTGTATAAGATTGTTTTGGCTATCCTGGGTTTTTTGTTATTCCATATAAAGTTGATTATTGTCCTTTCAAGATCAGTGAAGAATTTTGATGGAATCCTGATGGGGATTGCATTGAATCTATAAATTGCCTTTGGTAGGATTGCCATTTTTACTATGTTGATCCTCCCAATCCACGAGCAAGGGAGATCCTTCCATTTTCTGGTATCCTCTTCAATTTCTTTCTTCAATGCTTTAAAGTTCTTGTCAAATAGATCCTTCACTTCTTTGGTTAGGGTTACCCCGAGATATTTTATGCTGTTTGTGGCTATGGTGAAAGGTGATGCTTCTCTGATTTCCCTCTCTGCTTCCATATCCTTTGTGTATAGGAGGGCGACTGATTTTTTGGAGTTGATCTTGTATCCGGCCACATTACTAAAGGTGTTTATCAGCTGTAGAAGTTCTTTGGTGGAGTTTTTGGGGTCGCTTATGTACACTATCATATCATCTGCAAATAACAAAAGTTTAACTTCTTCCTTTCCAATTCGAATCCCCTTGATCCCCTTATGTTGTCTTATTGCTATTGCTAAAACTTCAAGCACTATATTGAAGAGGTATGGGAGAGAGTGGACAGCCTTGTCGTGTTCCTGATTTAAGTGGGATGGCTTTGAGTTTCTCTCCGTTTAGTTTGATGTTAGCTGTCGGTTTGCTGTAGATAGCTTTTATTATATTTAGGTATGACCCTTGTATCCCTAATCTCTCCAAGACTTTTATTATAAAGGGATGTTGAATTTTGTCAAAAGCTTTTTCAGCATCTAATAAAATGATCATATGGTTTTTTTCTTTCAGTTTATTTATATGATGGATTACATTGATAGATTTTCGTATGTTGAACCAGCCCTGCATTTCTGGGATGAAGCCTACTTGATCATATTGGATAATTTTTCTAATGTGTTCTTGGATACGGTTTGCCAGTATTTTGTTGAGGATTTTTGCGTTGATGTTCATGAGTGAGATTGGCCTGTAATTCTCTTTCTTGGTTGAGTCTTTGTGTGGTTTTGGTATCAGAGTGACTGTAGCTTCATAAAAGGAATTTGGCAATG
This sequence comes from Microtus obscurus, assembly GCA_963919715.1. Taxonomy (NCBI): domain Eukaryota; kingdom Metazoa; phylum Chordata; class Mammalia; order Rodentia; family Cricetidae; genus Microtus; species Microtus obscurus. The sequence continues at coordinate 778,523 of CAWTZC010000310.1, read as the reverse complement.
ACTCTTCTGTTTCTATATTGTGAAATACCTTAAGGAGTATAGGTATTAGGTCTTCTTGGAAATTCTGGTAGAATTCTGCATTGAAACCGTCTGGTCCTGGGCTTTTTTTGGTAGGGAGGTTTTTGATAACAGCTTCTAATTCTTCGTGACTGACAGGTCTATTTAGATTGTTCACCTGGTCCTGATTTAACTTTGGTATATGGTATTTGTCTAAAAAAGTGTCCATTTCTTTTACATTTTCCAGTTTTGTGGCATACAGGCTTTTGTAGTAAGATCTAATGATTCTCTGAATTTCCTCTATGTCTGTGTTTATGTCCCCCTTTTCATTTCTGATCTTATTAATTTGCAAATTCTCTCTCTGCCATTTGATTAGGTTGGATAGGGGTTTATCAATTTTGTTGATTTTTTCCAGGATCCAACTTTTTGTTTCATTGATTCTTTGGATTGTTTTCTGTGTGTCTATTTTGTTGATTTCCGCCCTCAATTTGACTATTTCCAGTCTTCTACTCCTCCTAGGTGAGTCTGCTTCTTTTTTTTCTAGAGCTTTCAGGTGGGCTGTTAAGTCTCCAATGTATGCTTTCTCTGTTTTCTTTAAGTGGGCACTAAGGGCTATGAACTTTCCCCTTAGGACTGCTTTCAAAGTGTCCCATAAGTTTGAGTATGTTGTTTCTTTCTTTTCATTGAAGTCAAGGAAGACTTTAATTTCTTTCTTTATTTCTTCTTTGGTCCAGGTGTGGGTCAATAGTTGACTGTTCAGTTTCCATGAGTTTGTAGGCTTTCTGGGGATAGCTTTGTTGTTGAATTCTATATTTAGTCCCTGGTGATCTGATAAGACACAGGTGGTTATGGATATTTTTTTGTAACTGTGGAAGTTTGCTTTGTTACCGTGGATGTGGTCAATTTTCGAGAAGGGTCCATGAGCTGCAGAGAAGAAGGTATAATCTTTCCTATTTGGGTGGAATGTTCTATAGATGTCTGTTAAGTCCATTTGATTCATTACCTCCATTAATTCTCTTATTTCTCTGTTAGGTTTCTGTCTGATTGACCTGTTCATTGGTGAAAGAGTAGTGTCGAAATCTCCTACTATTAGTGTGTGCGGTTTGATGGCAGCCTTGAGTTTTAGTTATGTTTCTTTTACGTACGTGGGTGCTTTTATGTTAGGGGCATAGATATTCAGGATTGAGACTTCATCCTGATGAATTGTTCCTGTTATGAGTATAAAATGTCCCTCTCTATCTCTTCTGATTGTTTTAAGGTTGAAGTCAACTTTGTTAGAAATTAGTATGGCCACACCTGCTTGTTTCTTAGGTCCATTTGCTTGATAAACTTTTTCCCATCCCTTTACTCTAAGTAGGTGCCTGTCTTTGTGGTTGAGATGTGTTTCTTGTAAACAGCAGAATGTTGGATCCTGTTTGCGTATCCAATCTCTTAGCCTGTACCTTTTTATAGGTGAGTTGAGTCCATTGACATTAAGGGATATTAATGACCAGTGGTTGTTAACTCCAGTCAGGTTTTTAGTCATAGAGTTTGTGTGTTTGCCTTCTTTGAGCTGCGCTGGTGAAGGGTCTCTAGATGTTTGAGTTATTGTGGTCATTGTTGGACTCCTTGGTTTGTGATTTTTTTTTTATGTTTTTCGAGACAGGGTTTCTCTGTGGCTTTGGAGCCTGTCCTGGAACTAGCTCTGTAGACCAGGCTGGTCTCGAACTCCCAGAGATCCACCTGCCTCTGCCTGGGATTAAAGGCGTGCGCCACTACCGCCCGGCCTTGGTTTGTGATTTTAAAAATATGGAACGCTTCATGAATTTGCGTGTCATCCTTGCGCAGGGGCCATGCTAATCTTCTCTGTATCGTTCCAATTTTAGTATATGTGCTGCCGAAGCGAGCACTCCTTTAAATTTTTAAATGATAGAAAAGCTTCAATTAACTTTTCATTTTCATTTGCTTACTGCCTTGAATGATATAGACACAAAGCAGATGATTTATCAACAATGAACAAAACCTCAAAGATTGAGATGGGCTAGCTCTGATGTTTTTGCTTGTTTCTGTTTGCTTTGTTATTTTTTTTTTTGTGTGTGTGTATCTTTGTATGCTTGCTTTTTGAGACAGTGTATCTATAATTCAGAATGGCCTGGAACTCACTAGCCTTGAACTCTTCTTGAGCCTTTGGTCTCAGCCTCCTCAGTGCTGGGATTATAGGCAGGTGACTGTGTCTGACTAAAGACATTTTTCTTGGGGTTAGGCAGGGTCTCACTATGTAGCCTTAAATGACCTGAAACTTGCTGTATTGACTAAGTTGGCCTCCAACTCATTTAGTTCTGCTTTCCTCTGTCTTTGTCTCCTGATTGATGGAATTAGAGGCAGGAGCCACTAATAATTATCCACTGACTAATATATCTGTTTTTTTAAATAATAGAAACGTATCCTTCAGATTTGATTACTTCAAGCTTCAAAAGGGAAACCGTTGAAATACTCTAGGTCTCAACATATCTGACTCCATTTCTCCTTGTTCCTACTCTATGGTGGGGTGAACGACTCTGCAAAGTTCGTAAATATTGATTTGTGCCAGGACCTAGCTTGTAAAAAGTAATTGAGTGATGCACCTCAAGTTTTGAAAAATTTACTGACACTCCCTATTCCCCATGAAGCAAGAGGGCAGCATGCTATCCAGGGACATGCACGGAAAACCCTGAATCTGATCCCGAGAAAGAAGCAGAGGTAAAGAGAAGCATAGGCCACTGACCTTACTGGCAGTGGAGGGTAAACAGTTTCAGATTGACGAATTTGAAAAAAAAAAAAACAGTTTGATTAAGAGAAGTGTCCTTGTGTGTATTATCTGGCCCTGTGCTGAGTTTGGATGGAGAAAACAGTGGCTTGGTGCATGAGAATCAAATAAAACAGGGTTTTGGGAGTACATGAAAACTTGCTCACTGAGAAGTTCTTTACTACCCACTTTGAGTTAACTTGCTTTAAAAAAGCTTTCTCTGGTCGGAAAAACCTCCCCTCCCCAAATGTTATAGCACCATAAAATATGAAAAACTTTTATAAAACAGAATGTACTTTGTATTAGAAGTGACATGCTATGTGGCTGTCTTCTTTATTAGGTCAAGCCTGTTGTATATTACATCCTAAATACTTAAAATAGTGTTAGACATATAATTTGATCAATATTGAAAGAAAAAAATGTAAATTGCCATAATATTCAGGTTCCTTGGATGATCACTGTATGGGAAGCTCTGTTGCAGAATCATATTAATTTTCTTATTTGAATCCTACACAACTGATTAGGTAAATATATTGTTGTTATGGTTATTGTAACAAATTTCCATGCACTTAGTATCTATTGTAACACAAATTTGCTTGTAGTTCCATGTCTGGAACACATCTCATAGGGATAAAATCAAGATTCAAGGAGACTGTACACTCTCTGGGATGATATGGTAAGAATCTGTCCCTTTGCTGGTGGTCATAGACTCTAACCCTCTGAAAATGTAAGTTAATGAATAAAGATGTTTTGGTCAGTGGCTTAGCAGACTAAAACCAAGCAGGAAATCCAAACAGAGATAGAGAAAGCAAATAGGTAGAGTAAAGCAGACACCATGTAGCTAGCAAAGGAGAAAGATGACAGAACCTTACCAATAAGTCACAGCCTTGTGGCAATACATAGATTAATAGAAATTATTTAATTTAAGACTTAAGAATTATTTAATAATAGGCCTGAGCTAATAGACCAAACATTATTGTAATTAATATAGTTTCTATGTGATTACTCGGGTCTGGGCGGCCACGACACAACATGCAGTCTCCAGTTAAAAAACATAGGGGTCTGGAGGTCTCTATAGACAGGAGACAGGAAGTTATATGGATGGGCAGAGAGAGAAAGTGGTAAAGAGGGAGCTCAGCCCTTTTCGGTCTGAGGAGTCAGAGAGGTAAGAGGTGGTTATGGCTGTTCCTTTGATTCTTTAATCTTTCAACTTTCACACTAATATCTGACATTGGGTTTTTATTTTTAAGATTAATTAGTGTCATGCGTCATTGATATATATATATATATATATATATATATATATATATATATATATATCCCACCACACCCATCTGTGCTCTATGTGCTACCATACAATTCATGAACCGGGAAAGGGACTGGAGATTGAAACTCACAGAGACTCACAGATGGAGACACAGGTCATCCTTGATGCCAGAATGCCTCCTTGATTGTGTCTAGAGGCAGGTTATATAAGGATCCTTAAATGATAGCCATGCCCCAGCCAAACACCAGAAATCACTCCCCTGCCATCAGGAACTCCTGAGAGTATCATGCTCAGAGCAGCTGCAAGCTGTATCAGAGCAAAGGAAAACAAGTTGTTTACAATAAATTCAGGATCTGGGAGGTCACAGCTCCCAACACATATACATAAAAGTGATATTGTTGAAGTGAATAATAGATATATTTCTAGTTTTTGGAGGAACTGCATACTGTTCTCCATAGTGGCTGTACCAATTTTCTATTCCATCAACAGTTTCTGGGTGTTTTCCATTCCCTATATCTTTGACAGCATTTGTTGGCCAAAGAATGATAGAGAACTTTTAAAATATTTCTTAGTCATTTGTTATTTTTTTCTTCTGAGAACTCTTTATTCAGTTCTACAGCTGTTTTTCGGGGGGTATATTTTTCAGGGGGTATATTTCAGGGGGTATTTTTTTAATTTTTTATTTATTAAAGATTTCTGTCTCTTCCCCACCGCCGCCTCCCTTTCCCTCCCCCTCCACCAATCAAATCCCCCTTCCTCGTCCGCCCAAAGAGCAATCAGGGTTCCCTGCCCTGTGGGAAGTCCAAGGACCACCCACCTCCATCCAGGTCTAGTAAGGTGAGCATCCAAACTGCCTAGGCTCCCACTAAGCCAATACGTGCAGTAGGATCAAAAACCCATTGCCATTGTTCTTGAGTTCTCAGTAGTCCTCATTGTCCACCGTGTTCAGCAAGACTGGTTTTATCCCGGGCTTTTTTCAGACCCAGGCCAGCTGGCCTCGGTGAACATCCCCATTGTAATCGTAGACTTATTGATTAGCAGATTAAAGGCTCATCTATTCAGAAATGGATGGAGATATATAGTAAAGAGAGATTCAGACAGCAGAAAACCTCTAAACAGTTTTGGTATGTTTAGAAATGTGCATAGGCTTGGGGGAGAAAATAAAAAGGATAGAGAAAGTCCTTGGAAAAAACAAATAGAGTAGTCAGGTGTGGTGGCACACATCTTTAATTCCAGCACTGCGAAGGCAGAGGTAGACTCATCTATGTGAGTTCGAGGCCAACCTGGTCTTCAGAGTGAGATCCAAGACAGCCAAAGATACACAGAGAAACCCTCTTTCTAAAACCAAAAATTAAATGGAAAAGACATAGAGCAAAAAAATGTAAATATAGAAAATATACAGAGAATCTGGATACTGTATGATATTGTGTAGTCTTTGAATTGTTTGCGAAGAAAGGAACAAGAACTGCTAAAAGACATTTGATTGTATATGTTGTTGGATTAATCTAACCTATATATTTTGAAAATGCCTGGACTTCAAAATTTAGGTTAAAATATATGTTACTTTGGAGAAAGACTTTGTCTTTGTTTCTACAGGAAATGAGAGACTGCAGATTCATTCTGAGTTAAGAAAAATAAGGTTTGAATAAAGAAAGCCCCTTGAAGAATCTCAGATAGGAGCCTCACATATTTTTTGATTATGGTCAAATAGGACTTAACCATAATCCTAAATTTTCTTTGGATCTTCAAAAGATTATCAGTGCCCCCAATCAGCAGGAAGTAGCTTAGAAAACTATGCTCACATTCCTCCCAAATGGATTATGGCTATTTGCCTTTGGTTAGCATGTTTTTTCAAGTTATTATGGATAATGGTCATTAAAAAGCTAACTAAAGGAGATTACATTCAGGGTTTTTGTTTGGAAAAGAAAAAAGGGGAAATGCTGTGGGATAATACTCTTATACACTGTAAACTTTTAATTTAATTAAGTCACTCATATTGATTTAATTAAATTCTGATTGGTCAGTAGCTAAGCAGGAAGTATAGGTGAGGCAACCAGACTAGGAGAATTCTGGAAAGAAGAAAGTCAGAAATGCAATCAGCAACAAGACAAAGAGGAAGTAAAATGAGAATGTCTTATTAAGAAAAGATACTAAAGAATGTGACTTAACATAGATAAGAATTATGGGTTAATTAAGGTTGTAAAAACTAGTTAGTAATAAGCCTGAGCAATAGGCCAAACAATTTATAATTAATATAAACCTCTGTGTGTTTCTTTGGGACTGAATGTTTTTAGGACAGGGTAGAACAGAAACTTCTGTCTTCAATTGTCTGTAGATGTTCCCCTGTCCTTATGTTCCTTTAGATCCGACCCCTCTAAATAAATCCAGGAAAACACAAATAAATGGCCATAGGGAATAAATAAATACCATAAAGAAAGTCAAAATAAACCCACAAATATTTGAAGTAAATTGTTCAAGACTGAGGACTGTAGAGATGGCTCAGCCATTATGAGCGCTGGCTATACTTTCAAAAGACCTGGGTTTACTTCCCAGCACCAACATGGCAGCTTAAAACTGTTCATTACTCCACCTCCATGGGATCTGACACTGACACATATATGCAGGCAAAACACTAATGTACATTTTATTTATAAAATAAAAATAAATAAATAATTTCTGAAAGATAAAAAAGTATTTATTAATAAAAACTGTTCAAGATATGAAAACAGAAATAGAATGAAGAAAACCCAAATTGAGGAAATTCTGAGGGAATTCTGGAAATGAAAAATTTAGGAATTCAAACAGGAACTTCAGACACAGTCTTCACAAACAGAATACAAGAGATAAAAAAAAGGAATACAGCTTAAAGATATAATAGAAAAAATAGATACATAAGTAAATGAAAAAGCTAACTCAAAACATTCCTGTTACAAAATGTTCAGGAAATCTTGGGCAAATATAAAAAGACCAAACTTAAGAAATATAGGCATAGATGAAGGAGAAGAATTCCAGCTCAAAGGCCCTGGAAATATTTTTAACAACTCATAGAAGAAAAATTTCCTAACCTGAAAGAGATGCCTATAAAGATATATGAAGCATATAGAACATGAACTAGATTGGACTCGAAAAGAAAATCACCTTGCCACACAATAATCAAAGCACTAAACATACAGAACAAAAAAATATTAAAATCTGCAAGGGAAAAATAAGAAGTAAGACATAAAGTCAAACCTAGCAGAACTATACTTAACTTCTCAACACAGACTCTTAGAGCCAGAATGGCTAGGGCAGATGGCATACAGACATAGACTTTTAGAGACCACAGATTCCAGCCCAGACTACCACAGCTAGCAATACTTTCAATTACCATAGTTGGATAAAACAAGATATTTCATGTTAAAGTCAAATTTGAATAATATATATCTACAAATTCATCCCTATAAAAGAAACTAGAAAGAAAACACTAACCCAAGGAAGTCAATGACACCCATGAAAACACAGGTGTTGTGGAATAATCTTTTCTTACACTGTGAATATTTGGCACATAGATTTATTAAATAAAAGTTGAACAGATAGGCATAATTTTCCAGGCAGAAAGTATGCTGGGAAGAAGGGCAGAGTTGTGAGTAGTCACCAGTCAGATGGAGAGGAAAAACATGGACAGTAAAGAGAAAAGATAATAATGCGGCAAGTCAAAAAGTAGATTGATAAAAATTGGTTAATTTAAGTTGCAAGTGCTAATTAAGTGATTGACTGAACATTCTTAATTAATAGTAAGTCTCCACATCATGATTTAGGAGCTGGCTGGTGGGACAGAGAAAAGACTCACTACACTCAGGATGTAAATACTCTCACACCAGAAAAATCAAGAGAAGGAAAACACACACACACACACACACACACACACACACACACACACACACACTACCATCACCACCTCTAACAACAAAAACAAAATAACAGAAATTAACAAGCATCAGTCATTGATCACTCAATACCAAATGAACTCAATTCCCCAACAGAAAGACATGGACTAACAGAATGGTTGTAAAAGCAGGATTCATCCGCATGACCCTGCCCTCCCCACAAGTTCACCCTTTTGTCTGCGGGTCCTTGGACCACAAGGAATTCCTGTTTATGTGCTGAGGAGATCCATCCAGATGGGTGATGTGTGCCATCCCTGGGCAGACTGTCCAGGAAGGGAGCACAGGGCCTCTCCAGCACCTGCTGCAGGGGCTTCTTTGTTCCACACACACCTGCCTCCACCATGTCTGCCCTATTGTCTGCGAGGTCCTTGGCCAAGGAACAGTTCCTGCTCCTGCACTGAGTAGATCCACCCAGAGAGTCAGTCACAGCATAGATTGGACCAAAATGCCAAGACTCTCCTGGTTGATTTGAAGGAAGAGATGGGCAGGCGCCAATGCAAGAATTCCTCCAAAAACATGAAAGGCAACATGACAACACTAGAATCCAGGGATCATGAAACAAGAAGACTTGAACATCTTAATCCCGAAAAAGGAGAAGAAATCGACTTTAAATGTAACATTATGAAAATAATAGAGGACCTTAAACTGGATGTGAAAAACTGTTTTAAGGGAAAAAAAATAAAGAAAAAGGTAGAAAAATGATTAAATCTCTCAAAGATACCCAAGAAAAACAAGAAAAAAACAATCAAACAGGTAATGAAAACAGTTCAAGACTTGAAGACTGAAATGGAAATAACGAAGAAAACACAAACAGAGGGAAGACTGGGTAAATGAACAGGAACTACAGAGACAAGTATAACCAACAGAATACAAGAGATAAAAGAAAGAATCTCAGTCACTGAAGATATAGAGGAAATAAACTCATTGACTAAAGAAAATAACAAATTCAACAAATACTTAATACAAAACATCCAGGAAATCTGGGACACCATGAAAAGACTAAACCTAAGAATAATAGGGGTAAAAGGAGAAGAATTACAGCTCAAAGGCACAACAAAATTATAGAAAAAAAACTTTTCCAACCTAAAGAAGGATACAAGAAGCTTACAGAACACCAAGTAGACCGGATAAAAAAAAACCATCCTTTCACCATATAATAATCAAAACACAAAACGTACAGAATAAAGAAAGAATATTAAGATCTGCAAAGGAAAGATGACAAGTAACATATAAAGGGAAACCTATCAGCCTGACTTCTCTATGGAAACCATGAAAGCCAGAAGGTCTTTGATTAGATGTGCTGTGAAAACTAAGAGACCATGGATGCAAGCCCAGACTACTATACCCAGCAAAGCTTTCTTTCACCACCAATGGAAAAAACAAGATATTCAATGACAAAAACCGATTTAAACAATATGTATCCAGAAACTCAGTCTTACAGAAAGTACTAGAAGGAAAACCTCAACCCAAGGAAACTAGCAACACCCACAATAACACAGACATCTGACAACTCTTCACCAGGACAACTCAAAGAATGGAAAAAGACAAACATTACCACCAAAAAATAACTGGAGTTAACAACCACTGGTCATTAGTGTCACTTAATATCAATGGACTCAATTCACCTATAAAAAGAAGGGGTTAAGAAAATAGATACTAAAACAGGATGCAACATTCTACTGTTTACAAGAAACACACCTCAACCTCAAAGACAGACACTACTTCAGAGTAAAGGGTTGGGAAAAGGCTTTCCAATCAAATGGACCAAAGAAACAAGTGGGTGTGGCTATACTAATATCTAATAAAGTTTATTTCGAACTAAAATCGATCCAAAGAGATGGAGAAGGACACTTTATTCTTTATACTCATAACAGGAACAATTCATCAGGAGGAAATATCAATTCTGAATATCTATACCCAAATATAAAAGCACCCACATATGTAAAAAAAAAATTACTAGAACTCAAAGCATACATCACACCCCACATTCTAATAGTAGGAGATCTCAACACTCCTCCCTCACCAATAGACAGGTCAATCAGACAGAAACTTAACAGAGAAATACGAGAACTAGCAGATGTAATAAATCGAATGGACTTAACAGACATCTATAGAACATTCCACCCAAACAGAAAAGAACATACCTTCTTCTCAGCATCTCATGGAACCTTCTCAAAAATTGATCACATACTTGGTAACAAAGCAAACATCCATAGATACAAAGAAATTGTAGTAAACACTTGTGTACTATCAGATCACCATGGAATAAAGTTAGAATTTAACAATTCTACCCACAGAAAGGCTACAAACTCATGGAAACTGAACAGTCAACTACTGAACCACCCTTGGGTCAAAGGATAAATAAAGAAAGAAATTAAAGTCTTTCTGGAATTCAACAAAAATAAAGACACACCATACCCAAACCTATGGGACAGTATGAAAGCAGTGCTAAGAGGAAAGTTCATAGCACTAAGTTCCCACATAAATAAAATAGATAAAGGACACATAAGAGACTTAATGGCATACCTGAAAACTCTAGAAAAAAAAAGCAGATTCACCCAGGAGGAATAGAAGACTGGACATAATCAAACTAAGGGCTGAAATCAACAAAATGGAAACACAGAAAACAATCCAAAAAAGCAATGAAACAAAAAGCTGGCTCTTGGAGAAAATCAACAAGATTGACAAACCCCTATCCAAACAAATCAAATGGTAGAGAGAGAACAAGCAAATTATGAAGATCAGAAATGAAAAGGGGGACATAACAACAGACACAAAGGAAATTCAGAGAGTCATTAGATCTTACTACATGCTTGTATGCCACAAAATTGGAAAATGTATAAGAAATGGACATCTTTTTAGATTAGTACCATATACCAAAATTAAGTCAATACCAGTTGAACAATTGAAATAGACCTGTAAGTCGTGAGGAAATAGAAGCTGTCATAAAATCCTCCCTACCAAAAAAAAAAAAAATAAAGCCCAGGACCAGATGGTTTCAATGCAGAATTCTACCAGAACTTCCAAGAAAAGCTAATACCTATACTCCTTAATGTATTTCACAATATAGAAACAGAAGAGTCATTGCCAAATTCCTTTTATGAAGCTACAGTTACCCTGATACCAAAACCACACAAAGACCCAACCAAGAAAGAGAATTACAGGCCTATCTCACTCATGAACATCGACACAAAAATTCTCAATAAAATACTGGCAAACCGAATCCAAGAACACATTAGAAAAATTATCCATTATGATCAAGTAGGCTTCATCCCAGAGATGCAGAGCTGCTTCAACATACGAAAATCTATCAATGTAATCCACCATATAAATAAACTGAAAGAAAAAAAATATGATCATTTCATTAGATGCTGAAAAGGCATTTGACAAAATTTAACATCCCTTTAAGATAAAGGTCTTGAAGAGATTATAGATACAAGGGTCATACCTAAATATAATAAAAGCTATCTACAGCAAGCCGACAGCTAATAATAAATTAAACGAAGAAAAACTCAAAGCCATCTCACTAAAATCAGGAACACGACAAGGCTGTCCACTCTCCATACCTCTTCAATATAGTGCTTGAAGTTCTAGCAATAGCAATAAGACAACATAAGGGGATCAAGGGGATTCGAATTGGAAACGGAGAAGTTAAGCTTTCGCTATTTGCAGATGATATGATAGTATACATAAGCGACCCCAAAAACTCTACCAAAGAACTCTTACAGCTGATAAACACTTTAGTAATGTGGCAGGTACAAGATCAACTCCAAAAAATCAGTTACCTTCCTATACACTAAGGATAAGGAAGCAGAGAGAGAAATCAGAGAAACATCACCTTTCACGACAGCCACAAATAACTTAATATATCTTGGGTGTAACTCTGACCGAGGAAGTGAAAGATCTATTTGACAAGAACTTTAAGTCTTTGAAGAAAAAAATTGAAGAGGACACCAGAAAATGGAAGGATCTCCCTTGCTCTTGGATTGGGAGGATCAACATAGTAAAAATGGCAATTCTACCAAAAGCAATCTATAGATTCAATGCAATCCCCATCAAAATCCCATCAAAAATTTTCACAGACCCAGAGAAGACAATAATCAACTTTATATGGAAAAACAACAACAACAACAAAAAAAACCAGGATAGCCAAAACATTCTTATACAATAAAGGAACTTCTGGAGGCATTACCATCCCTAACTTCGAATTCTATTACAGAGCTACAGTATTGAAAACAGCTTGGTATTGGCATAAAAACAGAGAAGTCGACCAATGGAATCGTATAGAAGACCCGGACTTTAACCCATAAACCTATGCACACCTGATTTTCGATAAAGGAGCTAAAAGTATACAATGGAAAAAAGAGAGCATCTTCAACAAATTGTGCTGGCATAACTGGATGTCAATCTGTAGAAGAATGAAAATAGATCCATATCTATCACCATGCACAAAACTCAAGCCCAAGTAGATTAAAGACCTCAATATCAGTCTGAACACGCTGAACCTGATAGAGGAGAAAGTGGGAAGTACTCTACAACAAGTGGGCACAGGAGACCACTTCCTACGTATAACCCCAGCAGCACAGACAGTAAGGGCCTCATTGAATAAATGGGACCTACTGAGACTGAGAAGCTTCTGTAAAGCAAAGGACACTGTCGCTAAGACAGAAAGGCAACCCACTGACTGGGAGAAGATCTTCACCAACCCCGCAACTGACAAAGGTCTGATCTCCAAAATATATAAAGAACTCAAGAAACTAGACTGTCAAATGCTAATCAACCCAATTATAAAATGGGGCACTGAGTTGACAGAGAATTCTCAACAGAAGAAGTTCAAACGGCCAAAAGACACTTAAGGTCATGCTCAACTTCCTTAACGATGAGGGAAATGCAAATCAAGACAACTTTAAGATACCATCTTACAATTGTCAGAATGGCTAAAATCAGAAACACCAATGATAGCCTTTGCTGGAGAGGTTGTGGAGGAAGGGGTACACTCATCCATTGCTGGTGAAAATGCAAACTTATGCAACCACTTTGGAAATCAGTGTGGCGGTTTCTCAGGAAATTCGGGATCAACCTACCCCAGCACCCGGCAGTACCACTCTTAGGAATATACCCAAGAGATGCCCTATCATATTACAAAAGGATTTGTTCAACTATGTTCATAGCAGCATTGTTTGTAATAGCCAGAACCTGTAAACAACTGAGATGCCCTTCAATGGAAAAATGGATGAAGAAAGTATGGAATATATACCTATTAGAGTACTACTCAGCAGTAAAAAACAATGACTTCTTGAATTTTGCATGCAAATGGACGGAAATAGAAAACACTATCCTGAGTGAGGTAAGCCAGACCCAAAAAGAGAAACATGGGATGTACTCACTCATAATTGTTTTCTAGCCATAAATAAAGGAAATTGAGCCTATAGCTTGTGATCCTAGAGAAGCTAAATAAGAAGGTGAACCCAAAGGAAAACATATAGTCATCCTCTTGGATATTAACCTTCATCAGGCGATGAAAGGAGACAGAGACAGAGACCCACATTGGAGCACCGGACTGAAATCCCAAGGTCCAAATCAGGAGCAGAAGGAGAGAGAGCACGAGCAAGGAACTCAGGACGGCGAGGGGGTGCACCCACACACTGAGACAATGGGGATGTTCTATCAGGAACTCACCAAGGCCAGCTGGCCTGGGTCTGAAAAAGCATGGGATAAAACCGGACTCGCTGAACATAACGGACAATGAGGACTACTGAGAACTCAATAACAATGGCACTGGGTTTTGGTCCTACTGCACGTACTCCCTTTGTGGGAGCCTAGGCAGTTTGGATGCTCACCTAACTAGACCTGGAAGGAGGTGGGAGGTCCTTGGACTTCCCACAGGGCAGGGAACCCTGATTGCTCTTTGGGCTGATGAGGGAGTGGGACTTGATTGGGGGAGGGGGAGGGACATGGGAGGCGGTGGCGGGCAGGAGGCAGAAATCTTTAATAAATAAATTAATTAATTAATTAAAAAAGCAAACCAAACGAAAAGAAAAAGAGACACCCATAAAAGAAAATGTTAGATTCTCTTCACAGTTTCTGTGCTGATATGAAAGCAATCTTTCCAGCTGTACCAAGGAGACACCGTTCATTTCGCCATCATTTCAAGACCTCCTGAGGTAGAGTCGTTAATAATTAATAACAAAATAAAACATCAGAAACACACGAATTACAACTATATGTTGTAAAATTCTGGGTGATTGAGAATGGAAGATGAGGCCCCAGGACCATCCCACTAGCCCCCTTCAGTGCTGAGTGGTACAGAGAGCATCTGACAACCAGTCCAGTTCAGACTTGTTCCCGAGTGACATCAGTCATTATTTTTATCTCACGATGTTACAGTTTAACTAATTCACTAATGATTAAGACGGTTTTAAAGACCGAGCAAGCCCCACTAGCTGAACTTTAGTTAACACGCGAAGGATGTCTGCTCCCCGCTGTGAGCTAACAACAGGATCTAATTAACAGCCCTTGGAGAAAGTGTCCTGTCAGCGGGAGCCCAGAGGTTGTTTCCCTAATACCCTAAGAGGAGCTCCATTGGCCCACCTCTGTTTCATCAAATAAGTAACTGGGGCTATCCATCTTCAGATTCCTTAATGCTAAAAGTAATTTAGTTCCTAACTCAAAGCACACCCAGCACCTTTCTCACGAGCGCTTTCCTGAACGGGCATGTGCCATGCCGCTTTGAGCGCACAGCCCCATCTTCTTTGCTCACCTCCAGTTCTGTCCTGAAAAGCATATCCACCTCACACAAGGCCTTAGTTTCTTTATTAACCAATGGTATTCTCAGCATACAGAGGGGAATGCCACATGACTCAACTATGTTCATAGCAGCATTGTTTGCCATAGTCAGAATCTGGAAACAACCTAAATGTTTCTCGACCGGAGAATGGATAAGGAAAATATGGTATATTTACACAATGAAGTACTACACAGCAGAAAAACATAACAACATCTTAAAATTTGCAGACAGGCCGGGCGGTGGTGGCGCACGCCTTTAATCCCAGCACTCGGGAGGCAGAGGCAGGCGGATCTCTGTTGAGTTCAAGACCAGCCTGGTCTACAGAGCTAGTTCCAGGACAGGCTCCAAAGCCACAGAGAAACCCTGTCTCAAAAAAAAAAAATCAAAAAAAAAAAATTTGCAGACAAATGGATGGAGCCAGCAAACATCATATTGAGTGAGGTAACCCAGACCCAGAAAGACAATTATCACATGTACTCACTCATAAGTGACTTTTAGACATAAAGCAAAGAAAACCAGCCTACAATTCACAATCCCAGAGACCCTAGACAACAATGAGGACCCTAAGGGAGACATACATGGACTAATCTACATGGGAAGTAGAAAAATACAGGATCTCCTGGGTGAATTGGGAGTATGGAGACCATCTAGACAGGATGGCCTGCTTCCTTCTGAGACCCAACACAATGAGTGCCTGGGAGTTCACCAGGTAAACATAGTCTCATGAGTGAGTCCCGTGAACGTGGCCTAAGGAACCCTCAGTGGAGCCAGGCCGAAAGTGATGCCTCGTGGAAGTGTGAACAATAATCTCACAATAACAGGAACAATATTTTCCTTAGTCACTCCACTGTTGAGTGGTTTGTTATGCGGAATTGACAACCAATACACTAACATCCCCGAGCCTCCCTGTTCTCACCTGTAAAACGAGGAAGAGAACTGCTTCCTCTGAGAAAAGGTCAGTTCGGTTCTGACGTCAGCGAGGTTCTTCTGACCTCCCTGCAGTGCACAGCAAGGCCCTGGTGCTCAGCTCTGCTGCACGCATGCAGAGCAGGGTCTGAACCACGGGCAAGTGAGGCCCAGTGCCTGACGCTGGGGGCAAAGTGAGGAGCACCCCGCAGCATGAATTAGACAGCATGGTCATACGAACAACGGCGTTCAGGGAGAGGGATGGCAAGTTTGCCACAGGGGGTTGCCTTCAATTCCAGGCCGGGATCGGGCCTGTCAGCATCCCTGTGTGAGGATGTTGATGAGGCAACATGGTTCACCAATGTGGGGTGGCCTGGGAATACTCTTGAGCCTTGCAAGGAGCCACAGGGCTGCACAAGCTGAAGCCCTGTCCACACCCCCACTGCCCCCTCCTCTAGGGATGTGCCGCCGCCTCCTTAGTAAAGGAGAGCTGGCCCGTGCTCTGCCTGCTACGGACAAATGATTACTTTGAACCCTTGTAATTTAAGTACAGAAATAAATTCTCATGTAAATTGTCCAATATTGAATGCAAATAGACTACAAAGTCATATGATACTACTGTTTTGTATAAATTCATGTATATATTTGAGATATTATTAACATCGCCCTGACTTCTTTTTTTACCATTTTTTAAGTTTAAGGTTTATTTAGTTTTACATTTTGTTAAAGATTTATTTACCTATTATGAATAGATATCCAGACTGCATGTATGTCTGCATGCCAGACCAGAAGAGGGCACCAGATCTCATTCCGGATGGGTGTGAGGAACCATGGGATTGGTGGGAATTGAACTCAAGACCTATAGAAGAGCAGCCAGTGCGCTTAACCACTGAGCAATCTCGCCTACCCACACCTCAGACTTGTCCTTAAAAACATCCCACTGCACTTTCCCCTGGCATTCTCACCGGCTGTGTCCCGTTCCTCCACATGGGGGCAGTAGTGAAGGTCAGCAGTCAGTGGGGAAGATGGGAAGTGGGGAGGAGCTGCTGAAGGCTCCAGGCCTCCTGGCTGGATCTTTCCCCAGTGTCTTTCCCTGCACCACTTCCCTTGCTGGCAAATTTTCAGAATAAAGGAGGAGACATTGGTGATGCCTAGGTGCAGAGACCTGAAGGAGTCTGTAACATAAATCAAAAAAGCACACGATTATAATTAACTATACAAGTGCCTCACTCTTGACCCTGGTTTGTGGTGCATGCTTTCATTCCCAGTACTCAGGAAGCAGAAACAGGTGGATCTCTGGGAGTTCCAGGCCGACCTGGTCTATAGAGTGAGTTCCAGGACAGCCATGGCTATACAAAGAAATCGTGTCTCAAAACAAAACAATACAAAACAATTAAAAAAAATGCTAAAAAAAGTCCCACTCTAGATCCTCATGAAAACCCAACACACAGATGGTGTGTGTTCATATTTCACAGAGAACACACACAAAGTAGCCTAGAAGCGAGGCAACATGGCAAGGGTTTAAGGTGTGCTGGGGCAATTAGGGTTGGGTTTAGAATTCCAGATGCAGGTCAACAATAGGAGCTCAGATTGTAAAGCCGAGGTGCTGCCTGTACCCAGACATTCCTAGGAGCAGTGAAATAGGAAGCACCTTTGTATCTTTCTGTGTCAAGTAGTGAACGTGGGAGGAGGGGGGGGCTAAGAGACTTTTGGGAAAGTCCTGTGTGAGGAGACTCAGGCATGGGGACCCCAGGAGTGACCTCACTTCCTTAACAGTGACATCACAATGCAGAAACCTGCAACCAGGCAGCCAACTGCTTACAGACAGCCCAGAAGGCTCACTTGTCTTGAGAGAAGAGTCAAGTTCAGTAGTGAGTGGGTGTAGCTGGTGGAGTTGCTGCTGCGTGAGTAGTGGGAGAAAGAAAAACCGAAGCCATTGCCTAGGAGGTGCCTGGAGACGCCTGGTTCGCTCTTGGCGCCAGCACCTCTGGCCATTCGGCCAGAGGAGACGGGGCAGCGAGAGCCGGACCCATAAAGGCCAGGTAACCACTCTGAAATCTCGGTTTTCCTAAATTTCACTCTTGGTGTTTGGCAGAGTGAAGGGGTCAGGAAAATGTGGAATGATAATAACCAATCATGAATTGCAGTCCTGTGCCAGTTTGAACCACACACCCTGATCTCTCCTCAGGTGGCAGAGGACCAGCTGGACTCCGTCCCCAGGGACCCAACTGAGTCGGTCCTTGGGGACCCGATGGTCTCCACCCCGGAGGACCAGGGAGACCAGCAGGACTGTATCCTCGGGGACCCTATAGGCGCTACCCCGGAGGAGCCGCAGCAGGACTCCGTCCCCAGGGACCCGACTGAGTCGGTCCTTGGGGACCAGATGGGCTCCACCCAGGAGGACCAAGGAGACCAGCTGGAGTCGGTCCCCGGGGACCCGGTGCGCTCCACCCCTGAGGACCAAGAGGACCAGATGGAATCCATCTGCGGGAACCCAGTGGACTCCACCCCGATGGGCTCTGCCCCGGAAGACCAAGAAGAGCCGGAGTCCATCCCCGGGGACCCGATGGACCCTACCCCCTGGGACCTGACCGAGTCCTTCCCTGGGGACCCAGGAGACTCCGCCCCGCAGGACCAGCTGCAGGACCAGAAGGACTCATTCCCCGGGGACCCTAAGATCTTAGACTTCGGGGATCGGGAGGAAGTGGTCGAAGACCTCATCACTTCCCTTCAGAATGGTGACCGCGAGTATCTCATGGCCTTCCTGAGCACCTACCCTGCTCATACGACCATCGAGCAGGTGCTGGATGTCATCTTCAGGCGGTGAGTGCCCACTTCTGAGCTCAGAGGCTTCACATCCTCTTGTCATTTATGGGAAGCCTCTGCCTTTCTCTGAGCCTACCTAGTTGCTAGAGTCTTGTCAGAAGCCAGCAGCATGTAGTCAGACATTACTACCTCCAGGTTGGGCCCTAGGGACTGCTGTGACCCTAAGGAGTGTGAGTGTGGGTGTCCTCTGCACCTTCGGGAAGCTCTCTATCCTTGGCCAGTTTTTCTGAAGCATTGGTCAAAGCGCTACTCCCATTGTAACCACGAGGTTCTAGAATTCATATTGGAGCACCTGATAGAGATGGGTCTTGAGTGGAGACCCGAGGAGGATAATCCGAGGGAACCTGTGTCCACTGAGATGTCCGGGTAGACATACTGCACAAACATATTTGAAGCACCTACAGAATGCAGGTGAACTAATAACCTGAGACTTTGATTCTGCTCCAGGAGTCAGCAGACCCCCGAGATGTCTTTTAGGTAGGGAACTGGGACTCCACAGGTAACATCCTTCCTGATCTCCTCCAGGTATGCACGCTTCCGCCCCGGCTGCCAGGAGGATGAGCGGCTCAAGAAGTAAGTGAGCGGCCGGGCAGTGGTGGCGCACGCCTTTAATCCCAGCACTCGGGAGGCAGAGGCAGGCGGATCTCTGTGAGTTCGAGACCAGCCTGGTCTACAAGAGCTAGTTCCAGGACAGGCTCCAAAACCACAGAGAAACCCTGTCTCGAAAAACCAAAAAAAAAAAAAAGAAGAAGTAAGTGAGCTTTACAACATGAGAGAGAAAGGTCTTGGCTCTGCAGGGTGGGCTCCCTTGGGTACCAACGGTGAGGGATGGCCGATGCTTGGGGCTCACGCTCCACGTTTCTACCACCATACACCATATTGAGGTCTAAGCATCGACTGGAGGGTGAAAAGAACTGCATGGGCACGGTCCTTGCCAAGTGGGGATATGGGGAATGCCTGTGGCCTCCGGTGGCCCTCTGAGACTCTACTACCCTCATCTCAGTCCATGGCGTGAAGGCTCACTCAGCTGGGCTCCATTAGAGCCTGAGCATGGGGCGTATGGAGCTCCCTGCTCCCATGGAACTCTCAGCCCTGCTCATCGTGTGGCTAAGGGCTGAATAGCCTCTCCTTTGCAGTCTCACATGCACAGAGTCTTGGGCGGAGTGGCAAAGGAAAGTCCAGGCCACTGAGTGCCCTGTCTGTCCCTTTCCACCAGCTCCATCTGCTCCGTCCTGGACACGTGGACGAGCGTCTTCCCCAGGGACTTTGCCACCACTTCCGGCATGTGTGCGCTGAAGAAGGTTAAAAACGTACCTGATCATCCACTCCCCCTACTTGGACGTCCTCAAACGTGTGCACGAGCTCCTTACGAGTCTGCTCTCAGAAACTTCGGAGGAGAGCGATTAACAACAAGCCAGGTAGGTGCTTGACACTGTGAGGAGGTCCCAGGACCTGGTCTCAGGTCTCAGGAATGATTGGGGGATTGCCACACCGACTCCAGTGTCGTCTGTGTGACATGGCATATGTTCTGTGTGTCCTATGGGACTAGGCTTCCTGGAGGTCAATGGCAGATGGCCCGGTATAGGCCGCCGTTGAGGCATAGATGGGTTTCTCGATTAGCTGGCTATGCAGGATATAGGCTTTGCATGATCTCTTTTATGATAATGATATTCTTTATATCTACAAGACAAGGATTATCTCTTCAGGAACAGCTCTGGGATAGGGAAGCACAGTATGGGAATGTATTAGACTACAGCAGAACCTTTGCCATACACGGTGGTGTATGATGAGCAAGGGAACAGACGGGTTAATGTTGATGGACAAAGAGCTGTATAATATACTTTGAATTTTATGGATAGGCTTGCTAGATCCCGACCCCCCTGGTGTCTGCTGCATAAGAAGGTACAAAAATTTCGGCAGGTGCTGAGAGCTGTCAGGCATATTTGGTCACTAGATGAGATAAAGGGTTAGAAAGAGGAGCTTGGGGAAGGCCCAGATAGCTCCTGATCTCTTGTTTCCTGTGGCGTTTGTGAGTCATCGAGCTAACTGTGTCTGGTTCCAGGGTGACACATCTGGAGACTACGGAAACTCTGCTGCTGCTCTGTGGAGAAGAGGACGACTTGGGGAGCCAGGAGCGCATGGTGCCGCCGCCTCCATCAGCTTCCCGCAGCGACTGCAGCCATGCCCTCCTTCTTGTTCCTCACAAGCTGCCTTACTCACGCGAGCATGCTAATCACCAGATGTGTCACAGATGACAAAGCGGCACACTCTCCTGATCTCCCTGTTGACATTAGTGCTGGCCTTAACCCCTGTGTGTGTCTTAGTTATTGTTATTGTCTGTAGCGGGGTCA
Source organism: Microtus obscurus (assembly GCA_963919715.1). Lineage (NCBI taxonomy): Eukaryota > Metazoa > Chordata > Mammalia > Rodentia > Cricetidae > Microtus > Microtus obscurus. Next base: position 757,699 of record CAWTZC010000310.1, on the reverse strand, counting down.
GAATGCTTTTTATAATCTTTTTAAAGCGTCTTTTATATTAAGTTAATAAATAACTGTGTGACCTTGACCGGAACCTTAGCCGTGAAATTGTGAACTCCTGGAAATGCTGCCAATCAGGCTCAGTGCTTTATCAGACCTACAACATTATGAAGGTCATATCAGGAAGATTAATGACAAATAAACATTCCCTTCCCTCGGAATCCTGTGTGCGGCGACAAAGCTTATCTAACATCGATGCTCTTTTGAAACCTGGCATTTGATAGTGGCATTGGTAAAAGCTAAAATTATAGTACATCTTGGAGTACTGAAAATGCAGCCCTGCCTGCAAACCAAATTTTCTAATGGAGCAAGATGAAGGATGGTGAAGGCATGGGGGTAGGGGTTGGGGAGGTGTCTGGGCTGGGCGTGGGGTGGAGTGGCACGCAGGTGCAAATTTGTGCGCACGTGTGTGGAAGGGTGTGCGTGCACGTGTCTGTGTGCCTGTGTGTGTGCATGCATACGCGTGTGGGGTGTGGGTGGGTGTGCATGCGTATATGCCTGAGTGTGTGTGTATGTGCGTGCGTGTGTGTGTGTGTGTGTGTGTGAGTGAGTGAGTTTCCTGGTGATGAAGAGGAAAGAGGTTTATTTCCTCATCAGCTTACAATCCTGTGTGCTTTTTACTAGCAGAAAAAGTACTTTTTGCACAATCTAAAATTTCAGAGTGCTAGCTTTGACTTTTGTTCTTTGCCCTCTCTCCGGTGAAGTAATAGCACAGACAGTATTTTTAGAAGCATTTCTTCAGCTTTCCTAATACTTGCCTTTCAGTTTCCTGCATCCAGGGTGCTTTTCCGTGGAGTTATTTGCTATTTGTACTTATGCTACGTAGTCAAGGTTACCTTTATTCTACTAAGTAAAATATTAATCTCCCTTCAAAAAATTTAAATAACAGCAATCTTTTCACAGTCCTCAGTGTTGTACAAAATCACTAAGGAAACTGTAAAAATTGTGTGTGAGATCACGGAAAGTTGGGTTTCCCCTCCCAAGCGCCACAGGCACAGATCCACGTTCCACATTACATGCATAAGCTGGGCAACAAAGGCTGACGTACTCAAGAGCCCGGAGCTGGGTGTGGTGGCTCACACCTGTAACTCAACACTGAAAGTTGAGACAAAAGGACAGCTGGGAGTCCCATGCTAGCCTGGGCTACAGTGTGAACTCTATCACAAAAAGAAAAAATAACTCTTTTGGCTTTAAATAAAGATGGAAACACTTTGCCGTGTGTTGTATTTATCCAGTTTGTAACCCTGCCACGAACCGTCTCAGTGGAGCCACTTAGACCATGGGAGAAGCAGGGTCTTGGTACTCAGGAAGGCAAGAGATAGGCGATGACAGACAGACACAACTCACAAGAGAGTGGTTTGAATCTGCTGTGATTTTACTGAATTCAGGTACCTCCAGTCATAGAGGTACCTGATCCTAACAATCCAGGACAGATGCTGAGACAAGAAGTGGCCTTGAGCTTTAAGGAGATGAAGCAGTTGAAAGAGGCCACAGCGGCATAGGGTGCTCAGGCCCCCTTTACTCTTGCCATGGTAGAATCTCTTGCGGCATTGAATACTACACCTAGCGATTGGCAGCAGCTATGCCGTGCAGTTCTATCGGGAGGAGATTACTTATTGTGGAGGGGAGAATATCAAGAAAATTATTTACAAACAGCTAGGTTAAATGCTCAAGTGGGACTGGCACAGCAAAATCTAGACTATGGTGTCCCCTAAACATTAAAATAAATGTCCAGAGCTCCCTCAGGGAGCTACCACCAGACCAGGAAAGTGCCTCCAGTGTAAAAGGGGGCCCATTGGGCAGATGGATGTTACACACCTGCCCGTCGCAGGGAAACTTAAGTTTGTCCATGTATCAGTAGACACCTTTTCAGGAGTAATTTTCACATCCTTGCATTAGGGAGAATGAGCAAAAATGCTATTGCACACTGCTTGGTGAATGGGGAGCCTGGTCCTGTTCTTGAAGACCCTTCTGAGTGGTGGGAGGGATCTTGGCCTACTGCAGTAGCCATGAAACTTAGCGGGGGCATTTTGTAAGTGGGGGCCCCTGGCCAGCAGGGAAACCTGACCCATTAGATAGCATCGGTAGGAAGAGATGGGCAGACGCCAAGGCAAGAATTCACCCAACAATCTGAAAAACAACATGAAAACACCAGAACCCAATGATCCTACAAAAGAAGGACTTGAACACACTAACACAGAAGATGTGGAAAAAATTGATTTTATGAAAGCAATAGAGTCCCTTAAACAACATGTAAAAAATGCCCTTATAGAAATGGATGAGAAGTATAACAAAATTTGAAGAAATGAGTAAATACTTAAATGATACCCTGGGAAACCAAGAAAAAGCGATCAAACAGGTAATGGAAACAGTTCAAGATTGAAAACTGAAATAAAAGCAAGGAAGAAAACACAAACTGAGGACCAGCTGGATATGGAAAATCTAGGTCAATGAGGAGAGACTACAGAAACAAGCATAATCAATAGAATACAAGAGATAGAAGAAAGAATCTCAGATTCTGAGGACACCATAGGGAAAATAAACGCACTGATCAAAGAAAACAGCAAAGCCAACAAAATCTCATCACAAAACATTCAGGAAATATGGGACCCAATAAAAAGACCAAACCTAAGAATAATAGGGATAGAAGAAGAAGAGTCACAGCTCAAAGGCCCAGAAAATATTTTTAACAAAATTATGGAAGAAAACTTTCCCAACATAAAGAAAGATATTCCTTTGAATATTCAAGAAGCATACAAAAAACCAAATAGGCTGGATCAAAAGAAAAACAAAACAAAAAACAAAACAAAAACAAAACATCCCCTCACCATATAATAATCAAAACACAAAATATACAGATTAAAGAAAGAATATGAAGAGCTGCAAAGGAAAAAGTCCAAGTAACTTATAAAGATAAACTGATCAGACTTACACCGGACTTCTCTATGGAAACCATGAAAGTCAAAAGGTCCTGGATAGAGGTACTGTAGAAATTAAGAGACCATGGATGCAAGCCTAAACTACTACACCCAGCCAAGCTATCGTTCACTATCAATGGAGAAAACTAAACATTCCAGGATAAGAACAAATTTAAACAATACGTAGCCACAAATCCAGCCTTACAAAAATTAATAGAAAAAAAATCACAACCCAAGGAATCCAACATTGCCAATGCTGCCTACATTAACTCAGGCATCTAGCGACCCTTCACCAGCACAACTCAAAGAAGGGAGACACACAAACTCTACTACCAAAAACAATAAGAATAACCGGAGTAAACAACCAATGGTCATTAATATCACTTAATATTAATGGCCTCAATTCTCCCATAAAAAGGCACAGGCTAAGAGATTGGATACGAAAACAGGATCCAACATTCTGCTGTTTACAGGAAACACATCTCAACCACAAAGACAGGCATCTACTCAGAGTAAAGGGTTGGGAAGATGTTTTTCAAGCAAATGGACCCAAGAAACAAGCAGGTGCGGCCATACTAATTTCTAACAAAACTGACTTCAAACTAAAATCAATCAGAAGAGATCGAGATGGACACTTTATACTCATAACAGGAACAATTCAGCAGGACAAAGTCTCAATCCTGAATATCTATGCCCCTAATATAAAAGCACCCACTTATGTAAAAGAAATATTACTAGAACTCAAGGCAGACATCAAACCACACATACTAGTAGTAGGAGACTTCAACACTCCTCTCTCACCAATCAGACAGAAACCTAATACAGAATTAAGAGAATTATTGGAGGTAATGAAGCAAGTGGACTTAACAGCCATCTATAGAACACTTCACCCAAATAGGAAAGAATATACCTTCTTCTATGCAGCTAATGGAACCTCCTCGAAAGGTTACATATTCGGTAACAAAGCAAACTTCCACAGATACAAAAAAATATCAGTGTCCACCTGTGTCTTATCAGATCACCATGCATTAAAGTTAGAAGGCAACAGCAATGCTACCCCCAGAAAGCCTACAAACTCATGGGAACTGAACAGTCAACTACTGAACCACACCTGGGACAAGGAAAAAATTAAGAAAGAAATTAAAGTCTTCCTTGAATTCAATGAAAATAAAGAGACAACATACTCAAACCTTTGGGACACGATGAAAGCAGTGCTAAGAGGAAAGTTCATAGCACTAAGTGCCCACTTAAAGAAAACGGAGAAAGCATACATTGGGGACTTAACAGCACACCTGAAAGCTCTAGAAAAAAGAAGCAGACGTGCCCAGGAGGAGTAGAAGACTGGAAATAATCAAACTTAGGGCTGAAATCAATAAAATAAAAACACAGAAAACTGTTGAAATTGGGGCGTCGGGTTTGCGTTCCCAACACCCCAGCCACCTGGCTAGCTTATGCCCGAAATAACAACACACAAACTGTATTCATTTAAACACTGCTTGGCCCATTAGCTTCAACCTCTTAACCCATTTCTAATCATCTATGTAAGCACCCCAAAGTGCGCTTACCGGGAAGATTCTAGCCTACATCCATCTCGGGTCGGAGTTTCATCGTGAGCGTGCCTCAGAGAGCAGAGCTATCCTGTCTGGCCCGCGAGAGAGGAGGCTTCTGTCTCTGAGCGGAGCTGCATGCATTCTGACCTCACTTCCTCTTCCGCCCCTATGTTCTAACCTATAGGACCAGCCAAGCAGTTTCTTTATTTTAACCAATGAAATCAACAGATTGATATGACACTCCCACATCAGAAAACAGTCCAAAGAATCAATGAACCAAAAAGTTGGTTCTTAGAGAAAATCAACAAGATCGACAAACCCCTATCCAACCTAATTAAACAACAGAGAGAGAACACGCAAATAAATAAGATCAGAAATTAAAAGGGGGACATAACAACACACACAGAGGAAATTCAGATCATCATTAGATCATTAGATCTTACTACAAAAGCCTGTATGCCACAAAACTGGAAAATGAAAAAGAAATGGACAGTTTTTTAGATAAGTACCATATACCAAAGTTAAACCAAGACCAGGTGAACAATTTAAATATACCTGTTAGTCGTGAAGAATTAGAAACTGTTATCAAAAATCTCCCTTCCAAAAAAAGCCCATGACCAGATGGTTGCAATGCAGAGTTCTACCAGAACTTCCAAGAAGAGCTAATACCTATACTCCTTAATGTATTTCACAATATAGAAAGAGAAGAGTCATTGCCAAATTCCTTTTATGAAGCTACAGTTACCCTGATACCAAAACCATACAAAGACCCAACCAAGAAAGAGAATTACAGGCCTATCTCACTCATGAACATCGACGCAAAAATTCTCAGTAAAATACTGGCAAACCGAATCCAAGAACACATTAGAAAAATTATCCATTATGATAAAGTAGGCTTCATCCCAGAGATGCAGAGCTGCTTCAACATATGCAAATCTATCAATGTAATCCACCATATAAATAAACTGAAAGAAAAAAACATATGATCATTTTATTAGATGCTGGAAAAGCATTTGACAAATTCAACACCACTTTATGATAAAGGTCTTGTAGAGATTAGGGATATAAGATTCATACCTAAATATAATAAAAGCAATATACAGCAAGCCAACAGCTAACATCAAATTAAATGGAGAGAAACATAAAGGCATTCCACTAAAATCAAGACAAGGGTGTCCACTCTCTGCTTACCTTTTCAATATAGTACTTGAAGTTATAGCAATAGCAATAAGACAACATAAGTAGATTTTGAATTGGAAAGGAAGAAGTTAAACTTTCGTTATTTGCAGATGATATGATAGTGTACATAAGCAACCCCAAAAATTCTACCAAAGAATTCCTACAGCTGATAAACACCTTTAGTGATGTGGCAGGATACAAGATCAACCCCCCAAAATCAGTTGCTCTCCTATACACAAAGAACAAAGAAGCAGAGAGGGCAATCAGAGAAACATCATCTTTCAAGATAGCCACAAATAGCATAAAGTATCTTTGGGTAACTCTAACCAAGGAAGTGAAAGATCTATTTGACAAGAACTTTAAGGTATTGAAGAAAGAATTTGAAGAGGACACCAGAAAATGGAAGGATCTCCCATGTTCTTGGATTGGTAAGATCAACATAGTAAAAATGGCAATTATACCAAAAGCAATCTATAGATTCAATGCAATTCCCATCAAAATCCCAACAAAATTCTTCACAGACCTTAAGGGAATAATAATCACCTTTTATGGAAAAACGAAAAACCCCATGTAGCTAAAACAATCCTATACCATAAAAGTACTTCCAGAGGCATTACTATCCCTGACTTGAAACTCTATTACAGAGCTACAATAATGAAAACATTATTGGTATTGGCACAAAAACAGAGATGTTGACCAATACAATCTAATCGACGACTCAGATATTAATCCACAAACCTACGAACACCTGATTTTTGAAAAAGGGTCTAAAATTATACAATGGAAGAAAGAAAGCATCTTTTTTACTTTTATTTATTATTTTATTGGAAAAAAAGAGAAATTTCTGCCTCCCCCCCCTGCCTCCCATTTTCCTCCCACTCCTCCCTCTCCTCCTCCCCTCCCCCCAATTCTCCCCCTCCCTCTCAAGGCTGAAGAGCAGTCAGGGTTCCCTGCCCTGTGGAAAGTCCAAAGTCCTCCCCCTCAATCCTGGTCTAGGAAGGTGAACATCCAAACTGGGTAGGCTCCCACAAAGCCAGAACATGAAGTAGGATCAAAACCCGGTGCCATGGTCCTTGGCTTCTCAACAGCCCTCATTGTCCGCCAAATTCAGAGAGTCCGGTTTTATCCCATGCTTTTTCAGTCACAGTCCAGCTGGCCTTGGTGAGCTCCCAAAGAATCAGCCCCACTGTTTCCACGGGTGGGCGCACCCCTTGTGGTCCTGACTTCTTTGCTCATATTCTCCCTCCTTCTGCTCCTCATTGGGACTTTGGGAGCTCAGTCCAGTGCTCCAGTGTGGGTCTCTGTCTCTATCTCCATCCATCGCCAGATGAAGTTTCTATGGTGATATGCAAGATATTCATCAGTATGGCTATAGGATAGGGTCATTTCAGGTTCCCTATCTACAGCTGCCCCAGGAACTAACTGGGGACATCGCCCTGGGCACCTGGGAGCCCCTCTAGATCCAAGTCTCTTGCCAACCCTAAGATGGCTCCCTTAATTAAGATATGTGCTTCTCTGCTCCCCTAACCAACCTTCCTTTATCCCAATCATCCCGTTTCCCCAAGTTGCCCCCACCCTCCCCTTCTCACATTTCTCTTCCCTTCTCCCCTTACCCCCCCTCCCACCACACCCCCAAGATCCCAATTTTTTGCCCAGCAATCTAGTCTACTTCCCATAACCAGGAGGATAGCTATATGCTTTTCTTTGGGTTCACCTTCTTATTTAGTTTCTTTAGGATATCAAATTATAGACTCACTGACATTTATTTATCTCTAGAAACCAATTATGAGTGAGTTCATCCCATGTTCATCCTTTTGGGTCTGGGTTACCTCACTCAGGATAGTGTTTTCTATTTCCATCCATTTGCATGCAAAATTCGCGAAGTCATTGTTTTTTACCACTGAGTAGTATTCTAATGTATATATATTCCATACTTTCTTCATCCATTCTTCCATTGAAGGGCATCTAGGTTGTTTCCAGGTTCTGGCTATTACAAATAATGCTGCTTTGAACATAGTTGAACAAATGCCCTTGTTATATGATCAGGCATCTCATGGGTATATTCCCAAGAGTGGCATTGCTGGGTCCATGGGTATGTTGATCCCAAATTTCCTGAGAAACCGAAACACTGCTTTCCAAAGTGGTTGCACAAGTTTGCATTCCCACCAGCAATGGATGAGGGTACCCCTTTCTCCACAGCCTCTCCAGCAAAGGCTATCATTGGTGTTTTTGATTTTAGCCATTCTGACAGGTGTAAGGTGATATCTCAATGTTGTTTTGATTTGCATTTCCCTGATTGCTAAGGAGGCTGAGCATGACCTTAAGTGCCTTTTGGCTATTTGAACTTCTTCTGTTGAGAATTCTCTCTTCAGATCAGTGCCCCATTTTTTAATTTGGTTAATTAGCATTTTAAAGTCTATTTTCTTGAGTTCTTTATATATTTTGGAGATCAGACCTTTGTCTGTTGCGGGGTTGGTGAAGATCTTCTCCCAGTCAGTGGGTTGCCTTTTTGTCTTAGTGACAGTGTCTTTTGCTTTACAGAAGCTTCTCAGTTTCAGTAGGTCCCATTTATTCAATGTTGCCCTTAATGACTGTGTTGCTTGGGTTATACCTAGGAAGCGATCGCCTGTGCCCATCTGTTGTAGGGTACTTCCCACTTTCTCTTCTATCAGGTTCAGTGTGTTCAGATTGATATTGACGTCTTTGATCCATTTGGACTTGAGTTTTGTGCATGGTGATAGTTATGGGTCTATTTTCATTCTTCTACAGGTTGACATCCAGTTGTGCCAACACCATTTTTGAAGATGATTTCTTTCTTCTATTGTATACTTTTAGAACCTTTATCGAAAATGAGGTGTTCATAGGTTTGTGGGTTAAAATCCGGGTCTTCTATACGATTCCATTGGTCGACTTCTCTATTTTTATGCCAATACCGCCCTGTTTTCATTACTGTAGCTCTGTAATAGAGTTTAAAGTCAGGGATGGTAATGCCTCCAGAAGTTCCTTTATTGTATAAGATTGTTTTGGCTATCCTGGGTTTTTTGTTATTCCATATAAAGTTGATTATTGTCCTTTCAAGATCAGTGAAGAATTTTAATTTGATCTTGATGGGGATTGCATTGAATCTATAAATTGCCTTTGGTAGGATTGCCATTTTTACTATGTTGATCCTCCCAATCCAAGAGCAAGGGAGATCCTTCCATTTTCTGGTATCCTCTTCAATTTCTTTCTTAAATGCCTTAAAGTTCTTGTCAAATAGATACTTCACTTATTTGGTTAGAGTTACCCCGAGATATGTTATGCTGTTTGTGGCTATCGTGAAAGGTGATGCTTCTCTTATTTCCCTCTCTGCTTCCATATCCTTTGTGTATAGGAGGGCGACTGATTTTTTGGAGTTGATCTTGTATCCGGCCACATTACTAAAGGTGTTTATCAGCTGTAGGAGTTCTTTGGTGGAGTTTTTGGGGTCGCTTATGTACACTATCATATCATCTGCAAATAACGAAAGTTTAACTTCTTCCTTTCCAATACGAATCCCCTTGATCCTCTTATGTTGTCTTCTTGCTATTGCTAGAATTTCAAGCACTATATTGAAGAGGTATGGGAGAGAGTGGACAGCCTTGTCGTGTTCCTGATTTAAGTGGGATGGCTTTGAGTTTCTCTTCATTTAATTTGATGTTAGCTGTCGGTTTGCTGTAGATAGCTTTTATTATATTTAGGTATGACCCTTGTATCCCTAATCTCTCCAAGACTTTCATCATAAAGTGATGTTGAATTTTGTCAAAAGCTTTTTCAGCATCTAATGAAATGATCATATGGTTTTTTTCTTTCAGTTTATTTATATGATGGATTACATTGATAGATTTTCGTATGTTGAACCAGCCTTGCATCTCTGGGATGAAGCCTACTTGATCATAATGGATAATTTTTCTAATGTGTTCTTGGATACGGTTTGCCAGTATTTTGTTGAGGATTTTTGTGTTGATGTTCATGAGTGAGATTGGCCTGTAATTCTCTTTCTTGGTTGAGTCTTTGTGTGGTTTTGGTATCAGAGTGACTGTAGCTTCATAAAAGGAATTTGGTAATGACTCTTCTATTTCTATATTGTGAAATACCTTAAGGAGTATAGGTATTAGGTCTTCTTGGAAATTCTGGTAGAATTTCGCATTGAAACCGTCTGGTCCTGGGCTTTTTTTGGTAGGGAGGTTTTTGATAACAGCTTCTAATTCTTCACGACTGACAGGTCTATTTAGATTGTTTACCTGGTCCTGATTTAACTTTGGTATATGGTATTTATCTAAAAAAGTGTCCGTTTCTTTTTCATTTTCCAGTTTTGTGGCATACAGGCTTTTGTAGTAAGATCTAATGATTCTCTGAATTTTCTCTATGTCTGTGTTTATGTCCCCCTTTTCATCTGATCTTATTAATTTGCAAATTCTCTCTCTGCCGTTTGATTAGTTTGGATAGGGGTTTATCAATTTTGTTGATTTTTTCCAGAAACCAGATTTTTGTTTCATTGATTCTTTGGATTGTTTTCTGTGTGTCTATTTTGTTGATATCCGCCCTCAGTTTGACTATTTCCAGTCTTCTACTCCTCCTAGGTGAGTCTGCTTCTTTTTTTTCTAGAGCTTTCAGGTGGGCTGTTAAGTCTCCAATGTATGCTTTCTCCGTTTTCTTTAAGTGGGCACTAAGGGCTATGAACTTTCCCCTTAGGACTGCTTTCAAAGTGTCCCATAAGTTTGAGTATGTTGTTTCTTTATTTTCATTGAATTCAAGGAAGATTTTAATTTCTTTCTTTATTTCTTCTTTGATCCAGGTGTGGGTCAATAGCTGACTGTTCAGTTTCCATGAGTTTGTAGGCTTTCTGGGTGTAGCATTGTTGTTGAATTCTAACTTTAGTCCATGGTGATCTGATAAGACACAGGTGGTTATGGATATTTTTTTGTAACTGTGGAAGTTTGCTTTGTTACCGAGGATGTGGTCAATTTAAGAGAAGGTTCCATGAGCTGCAGAGAAGAAGGTATATTCTTTCCTATTTGGGTGGAATGTTCTATAGATGTCTGTTAAGTCCATTTGATTCAATACCTCCATTAATTCTCTTATTTCTCTGTTAGGTTTCTGTCTGATTGACCTGTCCACTCGTGAAAGAGGAGTGTTGAAATCTCCTACTATTAGTGTGTGCAGTTTGATGGCAGCCTTGAGTTTTAGTAATGTTTCTTTTACGTGCGTGGGTGCCTTTATATTAGGGGCATAGATATTCAGGATTGAGACTTCATCCTGATGAATTGTTCCTGTTATGAGTATAAAGTGTCCATCTCGATCTCTTCTGATTGATTTTAGTTTGAAGTCAGTTTGAAGGGGTTGGGGGAAAGGAAAGATGGGGAGAGAGAAGGAATAAGGGGAGGTTTGCGGAGAGCTTGTGGGAATGGGATTGTTGAGATGGAGGAAGGGTGGATATGGGGCAGGGGAGAAGATATCTTAACTAAGGGATCCATTTTAGGGTTGGCAAGAGACTTGGCTCTAGAGGGGTTCCCAGGTGTCTAAGGGGATGTCCCCAGCTAGGTCCTTGGGCAGCAGAGGAGAACGTGCTTGAACTGGCCTTCTCCCACATCCACACTGATGAATATGTTGTATCTCACCATAGAAACTTCATCTGGCGATGGATGGAGATAGAGACAGAGACCCACACTGGAGCACTGGACTGAGCTCCCAATGTCCCAATGAGGAGCAGAAGGAGAGAGAATATGAGCAAAGAATTTAGGACCACAAGGGGTGCGCCCACCCGTGGAGACAGTGGGGCTGATTCTTTGGGAGCTCACCAAGGCCAGCTGGACTGTGACTGAAAAAGCATGGGATAAAACCGGAATCTCTAAATTTGGCGGACAATGAGGGCTGCTGAGAAGCCAAGGACCATGGCACCGGGTTTTGATCCTGCTTCATGTTCTGGCTTTGTGGGAGCCTACCCAGTTTGGATGTTCACCTTCCTAGACCAGGATTGAGGGGGGAGGACTTTGGACTTTCCACAGGGCAGGGAACCCTGACTGCTCTTCAGGCTGGAGAGGGAGGGGGAGGAGTGGGGGGGAGGGATGGAGGAGAGGGAGGAGTGGGAGGGAAATGGGAGGCGGGGAGGAGGCAGAAATTTTTTTTCCAATAAAAATTTTCCAATAAAAATTTTTTCCAATAAAAATACTGCACGTATTGGCTTTGTGGGATCCTAGGCAGTTTGGATGCTCACCTTACTAGACCTGGATGGAGGTGGGTGGTCCATGGACTTCCCACAGGGCAGGGAACCCTGATAGCTCTTTGGGCTGACGAGGGAGGGGGACTTGGCTGGGGGAGGGGGAGGGAAATGGGAGGCTGCGGTGGGGAAAAGACAGACATCTTAAATAAATAAATAAATAAAAAAGAAACTTCATCTTGCGATAGATGGAGATAGAGATATAGACCCACATTGGAGAACTGGACTGAGCTCCCAAGGCCCAGATGAAGAGCAGAAGGAGGGAGAACATGAGCAAAGAAGTCATAACCACGAGTGGTGCATCCACCCACGAAGACGGTGGGACTGATTTAATGGGAGCTCACAAAGGCCAGTTGGACTGAAACTGATGGAGCCTGTGATCAGACCAGACTCTGAATGTGGCTGGCTATGAGGGCTGCCTGAGAAGCCAATGATAATGACACCGGAATATGTTCCTACTGCATGTCCTGGCTTTTTGCGAGCCTAGTCTGTTTGGATGCACACCTTCCTAGACCTGGATGGAGGGGTAGGGCCTTGGACTTCCCACAGGGCAGGGCACCCTGACTTCTCTGAGGACTGGAGAGGGATGTAGAGTGGGAGTGGCGGGAGTGGGAGGGAAATGGGGGAATGGGAGGGAGTGGACATTTTAAATAAATAAATAAATAAAAACACTGAGGAAATCCAGAGAGTCCAAGACATATTTTATTTCCAACAAATTGGAAAACTAAGAAGTGGTATAATTTTCTCACTAGATACCACTTGTGAAAATTAAAATCAAGATAAAATATACAATTTAAACAGATCTAGATCCTGTCATTGAGATCTTCCAACTAAGAAGAACCCAGGGACAGATTGTTTAAGTGCAGGATACCATACTTTCAAAAACAGCTAATGCCAATGATTCTCACCTCTCAAATTATTCCACAAAATAAAAGCAGAAGGAACTCTGCTCAATTCCTTTTATGAGGCAATAGTTGCCCTGATGTCCAAAACCATGTAAAGACTCAAAAAAGAAATAGAATTATGGACCAATATAGTATGAACACAGGTGTACCAAATAAAATACTTGCAAACTTAATCCAAGAGCACACAAAAATCGTCATCCACTATTATTATGTTTCATGTAAGAAAGGCACGGAAGGCATATTTATAGAACTAATACATCAATAAATTTAATCCAATGACATAAATTTTCCAAAAGACCAAAAACCATATGATCATTTTATTAGATGCAGAAAACACCTTTGACCAAACCAACATCTGTTTATAATAAAAGTCCTGAAGAGATTATGGATACAAGGGACATATCTCAACATAACAAAGGTTTTCTTTTTTAATTAATTTTTATCGATCTCTACATTTTTCTTTCCTTTTTTTCTCTTCCTTCTCTCCCCCTTCAACCCTCCCACAAGGTCCCCATTCTCCCAATTTACTCAGGCGATCTTGTCTTTTTCTACTTCCTATGTAGATTAGATCTATGTAAGTCTCTCTTAGTGTCCTCATTGTTGTCTAAGTTCTCTGGGTTTGTGGTTTGTAGGCTGGTTTTCTTTGCTTTATGGTTAAAAACCACCTATGAGTGAGTACATGAGATAATTGTTTTTTTGTGTGTGTGTCTGGGTTATCTCACTCAAAATAATGTTTCTAACTCCATCCATTTTTCTAAAAAATTCAAGATGTCATTATTTTTTTCTGATGTGTAAATGTACCACATTTTCCTTATCCATTCTTCAGTCAAGGAGCATTTAGGTTGTTTCCAGGTTCTGGCTATGACAAACAATGATGCTATGAATATAGTTGAGCACATGTCCTTGTGGCACAACTAAGCATCCTTTGGATATATACCCAAAAGTGGTATTACAGGGTCTTGAGGAAGGTTGTTTCCTAATTTTCTGAGAAATCACCACACTGACATGCAAAGGAGCAGTAGCAGCTTGCATTCCCACCAGCAATGCAGAAGTGTTCCCTTTTCTCCACAATCTCTCCAGCATAAATTGTCATCAGTGTTTTTGATCTTGGCCATTCTTACAGGTGTAAGATGGAATTTCAGAGTTGTTTTGATTTGTATTTCTCTGATGACTAAGGATGTTGAACATTTCCTTAAGTGTCTTTCAGCCATTTTATATTTCTCTGTTGAGAGTTTAAGTCCATACTACATTTTTTTTTTGGATTATTTGTTTTTTGATGACCATTTTCTTGAGTTCTTTGTACATTTTGGAGAGCAGCCCTCTGTACAATGTGGTGTTGGTGAAGATCTTTTCCCATTTTGTAGGATGCCATTTTGTTTTGTTGACCATGTCCTTTGCTTTACAGAAGGTTTTCAGTTTCAGGAGGTCCCATTTATTAATTGTTTCTCTCAGAGTCTGTGCTGTTGGGGTTATATTTAGGAAGTCGTCTCCTGTGCCAATGCGTTTAAGTGTACTTCCCACTCTCTTTTCTATGAGGTTGAGTGTGACTGGTTTATGTTGAGGTCTTTGATCCATTTGGACTTGAGTTCTGTGCATGGTGATTGATATGGGTCTATTTTCATTCTTCTACATGTTGATATCCAGTTATGCCAGCACCATTTGTTAAATATGCTCTTTTTATTTTATATTTTTTGCCACTTTGTCAAAAATCGGGTGTTTGTAGGTGTATGGATTAATATCCAGGTATTCAATTCGGTTCCTTTCTGTTTTAAAGCCAATACAGGGCTATTTTAAGTACTGTAGCTCTGTTTGAAGTCAGGGTTTGTGATGCCTCCAGAAGTTCTTTTATTGTACAGATTGTTTTGGTTATCCTGTGTTTTTTATTTTTTCATATGAAGTTGAGAATTGTTCTTTTAAGGTCTGGGAAGAATTTTGCTGGGAGTTTGATGGGTATTGCATTGAAGAATCTGTTGATCGCTTTTGGTAAGATTGCCATTTTTATTATGTTATCCCATGAGCATGGGATATCTTCCCATTTTTTACTGTATTCTTTAATTTCTTGATTCAAAGGTTTCAAGTTCTTGTCACACGGGTCTTCTACTTGTTTGTTTAGAGTTATTCCAAGATATTTTATGTCATTTAGGCTATTGAGAATGGCAATGTTTCTCTTTTTTTGTCAGCCTGTTTATCATCTGTGTAAAAGTGGATTACTGATTTTTTTTTAGTTAACTTTGTATTCTCCTACATTACTGAAGGTGTTAATGAGTTTTTGAAGTTCGTTGGTAGAATTTTCAGAGTCACTTACATAAACTATTGGATCATCAGCAAATAGAGTTTAATTTCTTCTTTTCCAATTTGTATCCTCTTGATCTGCTTTTGTTGTCTTATTGCTCTAGCTAGAACCTCGAGTACTTTATTGAATAGATACAGAGAAAGTGGAAAAAATTATCTTGTTCCTGATTTCAGTGTGTTTGCTTTGAGTTTATCTCCATTTTGTTTGATGTTGACTGTTGGTTGGCTGTTTATTGTCCTTATTCTGTTTATGTATGCTTCTTGTATCCATGCTCTCTCCAAGACCTTTGTCATGAAGGACATGTTGCATTTTTCAAAGGCTTTTTCAGCTTTTACTGAGAGGATCATATGGTTTTTTTTTCACTTTGTTTATATGATGGATTTTATTGACAGATTTTCATATATTAAACCATCCTTGTATGTATCTCTGGGATGAAGCCTACTTGGTCATGGTGGATGATTTTTCTGATGTTTTCTTGGATCCAGTTTGTCTGTACTTTATTGATTATTTTGACATCAAGGTTCATGAGTGACATTGGTCTGTGATTCTCTTTTTAAGTAATGTCTTTGTGTGGTTTGGGTATCAGGGTAATTTTAGTCTTGTAAAAAGAGTGTGGCAATGTTTCTTCTGCTTTTATTGTGGGAAACAATTTGAAGAGTATTGGTATTAGTTCTTCGAAAATTCTGTAGAATTCTGCACTGAAACCATCTCATCCTGGACTTCTTTAAGTTGGGAGACATCTGATGATGATTTCTATTTCTTTAGGAGTTATAGATCTATTTAGTTTGCTTATTGGTCTTGATTAAATTTTGGTTAGTGATATTTATTCAGAAGGTTATCCATTTCCTTTTAATTTCCCAATTTTGTGGAGTACAGGTTTTCAAAGTATGACCTAATGATTCTCTGGATTTCTTCCATGTCTGTTGTTATGTGCCCCCTTTCATTTTTGATTTTGTTAATTTCAATGTTCTCTCTCTACTTTTTGGTTAATTTGACTAACAGTTTGTCTACTTGTTTCTTTTCTCAAACAACTAACTCTTCATTTAATTAATTCTTTGTTTTTTAATTAATTATTTTCTTTGCTTCTATTTTATTGATTTGCTCTCAACTTGATTGTTTCCTGCCATCTACTCACCCTGGTTGAGTTTTTTTATTGTTCTAGAATTTTCAGATGTTCTGTTAATTTATTATTGTGGAAATTTTTTCAGTTTCTTTATATTGGTATCTAATACTATAAACTTTCATTTTAACACCGCTTTCATTGTGTCCCATAAATTTAGGTATGTTTATGGTCATTTTCATTGAATTTTAGGAAGTCTTTAATTTCTTCCTCTTTTTCTTACTTGACCCTTTGGTAATTCACATGAGCATTGTTTAATTTCCATGTGTTTGTGTATTTCTGAAATTAGTGATGTTTTTGAATTCTAATTTTAAGCCATTGTGATCTGATAAAATGTATGAGGTTATTCCATATTTTGGTATCTGTAGAGGTTTGCTTTGTTACGCAGTATGTCTTCAATTTTTGAGAAGGTCCAATTTGGTGCTGAGAAGAGGGTATATTCTTTGATGCTTGGATGGAATGTTCTTAAAAGATGTGTTCAGTGAAGTAATCCCAGATAGAACAGATAACATTGTAATTTGGCAGAGTAAAATCATCTAAGGCATGTATCCAAGAACAGGTTAATGCATAAAATAATTCAAAGCTAATGGCTTATTCAAGAACAGGTTAATAAATTTTATGGTTACTTATTTCTTAATAGCTAGTATCAAGTTTTTGTAAATCTTCAAAAATTGGTCCTTGTTTTTAGGGCTTTCGCTACTATATTTCTAAGCCCATTTTTGATGACAACAACCATATGAAATTTCATTGATATAAACGTTTTTGACTAATTTATAATTTTGTCAATAATTTATGAAGTAAAGTGCTGGTTTTACAGAAATAAGGTC
Source organism: Microtus obscurus (assembly GCA_963919715.1). Lineage (NCBI taxonomy): Eukaryota > Metazoa > Chordata > Mammalia > Rodentia > Cricetidae > Microtus > Microtus obscurus. The sequence continues at coordinate 740,630 of CAWTZC010000310.1, read as the reverse complement.
ATGGTTACTGACTCCATCTCAAGGGATGGTTTCTCGTTTGAAGTCTCAGCATAGGTTATCAGGAACATCTTGTAAATATGAAAAGAGAATAGAAGAAGATAAAAGAGATAGCCATGAGAACTATGGCTTAATATTTTGCTCAGGTCAAGAGTTCTATAACTAGTTTCAGACCTCCTTCTTTTGAATTTTTTACCTCAGTCTGTGGAACTTGTCATACATATTCTACTGGAGTTGGTGTGGAACATATCCAATCTTTTAATCTGTGTTTTTTATAGGTGAATTGAGTCCATTTATATTAAGGGATATTAATGAACAATGATTGCTAGTTCCTGTTATTTTAGTTTTCATTGTTGATTCACATTCTATCAATTCTACACACTTTCTGTGCTGCTATTTTTTGAGGTTGTAATATAAAAGGGAGCAATAAGGCAAAACCTCAGTAAGTGGAAAGATAATCTGTGAGAGAGAATTAAGTCCTGAAGAGATTCTAGCACAGTGCTAACACACTATTTTTTACTGAATTTAAAAAGTCCTTTAGAATGGAAGAGAGATGGCAATTTTTTTCCTTTTTTTCTCCTCCTTCTCCTTCTCCTTTTTCCTTTTTGGGTTTTTTTTTTTATTGGAAAAAAAAAAGGCAATTTCTGCCTCCTCCCCGCCTCCCATTTCCCTCCCACTCTTCCCTTTCCTCCTCCCCTCCCCCCTCCTCCCCCTCCCTCTCCAGCCTGAAGAGCAGTCAGGGTTCCCTGCCCTGTGGAAAGTCCAAAGTCCTCCCCCCTCAATCCTGGTCTAGGAAGGTGAACATCCAAACTGGGTAGGCTCCCACAAAGCCAGAGCATGAAGTAGAATCAAAACCCGGTGCCATCGTCCTCGGCTTCTCAGCAGCCCTCATTGTCCGCCAAATTCAGAGAGTCCGGTTTTATCCCATGCTATTTCAGTCAGAGTCCAGCTGGCCTTGTTGAGCTCCCAAAGAATCAGCCCCACTGTCTCCACGGGTGGGCGCACCCCTTGCGGTCCTGACTTCTTTGCTCATATTCTCCCTCCTTCTGCTCCTCATTGGGACTTTGGGAGCTCAGTCCAGTGCTCCAGTGTGGGTCTCTGTCTCTATCTCCATCCATCACCAGATGAAGTTTCTATGGTGATATGCAAGATATTCATCAGTATGGCTATGGGATAGAGTCATTTCAGGTTCCCTATCCACAGCTGGCCCAGGAGCTAACTGAGGACCTCGCCCTGGGCACCTGGGAGCCCCTCTAGATCCAAGTCTCTTGCCAACCCTAAGATGGACCCATGGACCCAGCAATGCCACTCTTGGGAATATACCCACGAGATACCCGATCATATGACAAGGATATTTGTTCAACTATGTTCATAGCAGCATTATTTGTAATAGCCAGAACCTGGAAACAACCTAGATGCCCTTCAATGGAAGAATGGATGAAGAAAGTATGGAATATATATACATTAGAATACTACTCAGCGGTAAAAAACAATGACTTCGCGAATTTTGCATGCAAATGGATGGAAATAGAAAACACTATCCTGAGCGAGGTAACCCAGACCCAAAAGGATGAACATGGGATGTACTCACTCATAATTGGTTTCTAGGGATAAATAAATGTCAGTGAGTCTATAATTTGATATCCTAAAGAAACTAAATAAGAAGGTGAACCCAAAGAAAAGCATATAGCTATCCTCCTGGTTATGGGAAGTAGACCAGATTGCCAGGCAAAAATTTGGGATCTTGGGGGTGTGGTGGGAGGGGGAGTAAGGGGAGAAGAGGAGAGAAATGTGAGAAGGGGAGGGTGGGGGGAACTTGGGGAAACGGGATGATTGGGGTAAAGGAAGATTGGTTAGGGGAGCAGAGAAGCACACATCCTTTTTGGGTTTTCTGAGAAAGGGTTTGGGATCAGAATAACCTCAAACTTGCAGAGATCAACTTGCCTTTGACTCTTGAGTGCTAGGATTCAAATGCATGCCCCACTATTCCTGGCCTTAAATGTGTATCCTAGGCTGGCCTTGAACTAATGATCTTCCTGCCTCAGAGATGGGAATTTCTAAGTACCATAAAAATACTAACAAAGAAAAACAAAGGAAGAAACAGAACTTGGGAAGAAATAACTTGACCTTTAATGAGTGCAGGAATGACCCTCCCCAAGCAAGAAAAAGGAGATACCACTGAAGAATAACTACAATTCATCATTTTTTTTGCTGTATTCATTACTGTTTTGTTGTATTAACTAGAGTCACTGTTTTGTTGTATTAAGTAGTTGATTGGTTTCAAATAGATTTTATGCAGTGGGGACAAGGAGGATCCTCCAGTCCTGCTGCTGCTATTTGGTACTGCTGTGCTTCTCCACTCACACCTTCACAACTCCTATATCTGTTGGCCAAAATCATTACACCTTAAACTCTCAATAGTGACTTGGCCAGATTTTAATGGAAGTAAGTGATCTAATGTTAGATTGCAATTTGTAAATCATTCCCAAGACAAGGACAGATAATATATATCACCAACCATGAATTTAAAAACCTTTTTGTTTCTACTATGGATGGAATTCTAGAAGAGATATACCTCAGGTATATACTGTGTTAGCCATAGCTGTTATTAGCTTGATACTTCATAATACATCCTTAAAGAAGTGCTTTGATAACAGAATCAAAAATCAGAAGCTTATAGAAATGATACAGACTCTGCAGACTGGTAATGAGAAGTTAGCTGAAAGGATTTATAATGTTGAAACTGACAATCAAAATCTGTTAATAAGTTATGAAAAGTTAGCAGATCAACTATCCCTCCTGTAAGGCAATATACTTGCATCCAAATTGTCACGGCCACCCTTGTCCCACAAGGATGACACGACCACTGGAGCTCTTCTCACTGCAGATTATTCCAGAACTTTTTACAATTCTCTCTCTTGTCTCTCTCTCTCTTCTCTTTTCTCTACCCTGGCAAACCTCTCCCAGCCCTTAAGTAGGCATGGGCTGCCAACCCTGAACTACCAGGTGGGCAGTGCCCATAGGCCCACGCATATGCAAGCAGCTGATGATCATTTCGTGATCATAGCATAGGTCAGGCCTTATCCATCTCAGGAGTTGATTATACATCTCTATCAGGTGTGGCACCATGCAGCTCATTACACCAAATAATCTCTAAGGATGAGCAGATGTCATTAATGTAAAAATTGAAAACTTGCAATCACATGTGCATGAGGAGAATCCAAAATTAACTGATTTAATAAAATCATTAGAAATATTCACAGGTCAAAAGATTCAAACTTTAAAAGACATTGATAAAAATATTTGAAACAATTGAAGAACTTGTCCAAATTGATAAGCAAGTAGAGGTGATACAGACAAAAAGGAATAGTAAAGATTTAATATTGTCAATATTTCTCAGAGATGACTTACCAAGTGTTTTAGCTACTTATCCTATTACTACTTCTGAAAAGCCAGCAAATATTAAATATCCAAAAGGATATACACAATGTAAATGGGACCCTATACATACGAAAGATCTAAAATATATTAAAGAAGCACTAGTTTCTCAAGGCATGAATTCAACATATGTGAGGCAGTTAGTAAAGACATGGGTTTCAAGAAATAAGGTTACATACTTCACATGATTGGCTTCAATTAGTCTTAGACCATGGCCCACAGTAAAAGAAAGAGTTAAAGGAGAGAGGAAGCTAAAGCCTTTAAACATCAAAATAGAGTCAGAGGTCTTTAGGTCTCCCAAGATCAAATTCTTGGTGAGGGCACTTATGCTGATCAGAATAGTCAAGTCACATACAATGAACACATCTTGTTCATATGCTGTACAGCAGCTTTTTATGCTTGGAACATGATTCCAGAACCAGAAAAAAATTGATTTGTATACCAAAGTTATATAAGGCTCAAGAGAACCCCTTAGTGATGTTTTGCAAAAGTTAACTAAAGATGTACAAATAGCATAGCAGATCCAGAAGCTAGATGAGTACTTATTGAATCTCTAAATTGTAAAAATTCTAACTTAGAATGCAAAAAGATACTTGGGCCTTTAAATGTCAGATCAGCACCAATGGATGAATGGATCCTAGACACAGCCAATATTGAGTCCTTTGACTATAACACTGAGGATTAGGTAGGAGAAGGAATTTCCAAAAGTATGAAGAGACATCAAAATAACAACTGTTTTAATTTTGGTAGAATAGGTCCTCTGAGAAGGGATTATAGACAGGGAATTCCTAGAAATAATGTTTCTTCTGGGAATTATCCAAACAGAAGGATCCAATCTACTTTTTGCAGAAGATGCAGGAAAGACTGACATAGGACCAATGAATGTAGATCCAAAAAAAAAAAAAAAAAGACAAATAAGAACACCTGTTACCATTGAAAAACTCCTTAGAGGGGCCTCTCAAAGTTCTTTATGTCAAACATGGTCAAGTCATCCCCAGTCACTATGGAGTACATTGCTCCCAAGAAAATTTAAAAAATTTAGTGTCAGTTGTAAAAAATCATAGTGATGTGCATGTTAGAATAGCCGTGGAGGAAGCATCGAAAATTCCAGTAGAAAATAGAAAACTTATGTTTTGGCAGTCCTCTATAAATGATCAAGGACCAAAGCTGAGAGTATGAATAAATAACATTATAATTAAAAAATACTAGACACAGGCACAGATAAAACTATTATTACTCTATAATCTTGACATTTGAATTAGCCATTTCAGAAGGCAGATGTTCAATTCCTAGGACTGGAACCTTATCTCAGGTAAATCAAAGCATGTGATGGATTGAATGCATAGGGCCAGAAAGATACAGACGAAGGCTGAGGCCATATGTGGCTAATTTAGTCTTGAATATACGGAGTTATGATCTGTTGCAACAATGAAATAACCAGATAAGCATTCCCACAGTCTCAGAAACAGACCACAAACAAACTCATGTTTCTGGGAAGGATATTAAAATAAAAACAGTCACTAACCATTCACGTTGTACAAAAACACAGAACAGCAACTAACAAAATCTCAGAGGTACCAATGACACTACCTTTAAATTGCTTTACTATGAAACCTATATGGGTTAAGCAATGACCTTTAACAAAAGAAACACTGTAGACTTTAGAACAGCCAGTACAGGAGCAACTAGATGCTTAGCATATTGAAGAATCAATCAGTCTTTGGACGTCTCCTGTATTTGTTGTTAAAAAGAAATCTGGAAAATAGGGAATGATAACAGACCTAAGAGCTGTTAATAAGGTGAGTCAGCCAATGGGCTCTCTACAATGTGGAATTCCTTTTCCTTCCCTATTGCCTAAAGGATGGCCTCTTATAGTTATTGATTTCAAAGACTTTTTTTCAGTGTACCTTTACAAGAAAAAGACAGAGAAAAAAACAGGCCTTCACAGTGCCTACTTATAAGAATTCTTAGCTGGTTCAAAGATGTCAATGGAAGATTCTTTTTCTGAGAATGTCAAATAACCCCACACCATGCCAATATTGTGTAAGTCAGCCATTGGAAATGATGCATAAGTAATTTCCTGAATCTATAGTTTATCATTACATGAATGACATTTTCCTACCTGATTCAATTATAAATTATTTAGAAAGAATGTTTGAAGAAGTAAAGACAATTTTGCCTAGTTGGCAAAGAAAATGCAAAGAAGAGATTCTATTAATTATTTAAGTTACAAAATATGTTTACTGAAATTTAGACCTCAGAAGTTGCAAATTAGGAGAGATCAATTGCAGACTTTTAATGACTTTGAAAGATTGCTAGGAGACATTTTCCAGCTATGGCCCCCTATTAAAATAGGTCCTGATGACCTGATTAATTTAAACAAAACCTTAGATGGTGACAAGGACTTAAAGAGTCCCAGGTAATTATCAGTTGAATATTAGAAGAGAAATTACAGAATTACAAAAATGCACATGTGGAATGTATGGATCCAAATCTTAACTGTATTCTATTCATATTACACTCCAAATAGTCTTCTATAAGAATTTTCATGCAGAGGGTAGTGGGGGAAGGGAAAGGAAAATGGGAGGTGGGGAGGAGGTGGAAATTTTTAATAATTAAAAAAATTAAAAAAGAATTGTTTGAGAATTTGATTTATAAAGAGAACTTATTGGATCCCTGCTCTCATTGTACAGGAATCACCAATAACTACAGCATGTATATTCTATACTGATACAAATAAATCAGGAAAAGGAAGATTACAAATCAGAAAATTTAAGTAAAGTGGAACAAAGTCCTTATGATTCCATCTAAAAGACAGAATTATATGCTATTTTCATGGTGCTAATGGATTTTAAAGAACCTCTCAGCATAGTTACTGATTCACAATGTGCAGAAACAGTTGTTTTGCATATTGAGACTACTGAATTTATACCAGATGATATGGAATTGAGTTTATTATTTATTCAGTGTTGGGGACTAGCCTCAACAAAAATTCAACTTGCCAGGTCAGGGGCATGGGTATCAGAAGTATAAGAAATGAGTACAAAGATGCAAAAATAATAAACAGAAACATAGAATAGTATTTGGAGGGAGTTTCAGTGAGTACTGAAAATCACCTGCATTTAATTTCCAATTGCTTAAAATACTCCTGATCCTAAGAGGTAGGAGTAAGATTTAAAAAAAAAAAACTACATTAAGATGATACAAGAAAATGAAGAGACTAGTTGAAGGTCACAAGCTACATCCATAGTTAAACATTCTGTTGCTCGAACAAAACAAGTCACATTTATACCCTAGCCAGAAACATTCTGGAGGCTAATCACTCTCTGGGTGGAATCCAGTGCCATCTCCTTAAGGGAACTGGAACCTTAGTTGTATCCTTAGACTTTTGTCTGAGTTAGAAAAATATCTACATCTATATTCCTGAAATACAAGGTCTGGATATTAGCCACATTTGTTGACAATAACGTTGAGAGAGCAGAACTCTCTGGTCTAAATCTAGGTTTGACCTTTGTTTGAAGTACAAACTCAATAACCTTGAAGGAATAGAGGTGAGTTCCAACTCTCTGACCTTTGGCCAAAGAGGAAAGAGGCTCACATTTTTGGACTTCCACAATTCAGGTATGAAATATACTCAGGAATAGACATTATCTTACTAACTTAACATAAATCCAATCCCATACGGGTCTTCCAAGTCCACTAGAACAAGGTACTGCAGAAATTGATCAATTATTGATTGGAAATGTGCTGAAGGCCTCAGAATTTCGTAAAATCACCATGTCAATAGCAAAGATTTTAAAAAGGACTTTTCCATCACATAGTAACAAGCCAAGGAAATTATAAAGAAAAGTCCTAATTGCTCTTTATACAACCAAACATGACTGCAGAAAGTCACCAAAGGGATCATCAAAGGAATGAAATCTGGCAGATGGATGTTTTCCATTTTGTAGAATTTGGAAAACCAAAATATGTACACCTCACCATTGATATCTATTCAGGTTTTTAATGGGCAACTACTTTGAGATTGGAAAAGACTGACTCAGTAATCACACATTTACTAGAAGTTAGGGTCATGATTGGTATACTTGCACAAATAAAAACAGACAATGCTGCAACTTATGTTCCTAAGAAAAGGAAAGAGTTTTTTTCATAATATGAAGATATTAAAGGTCAGACATTTATAAAAAGACCAAATTAAGCATTAAAAGATATGTTAAATAAACAAATGGATGATAAGTACCCCCAGAAGTAGATTAGAAGATGTCTGATTATTCTTGATTTCTCTTAATGCTAATGAGAAATGAACAACAACAACAGAGAGGCTTTGGGTAATAGGAAAAAACTTCTGAATCAGCAAGTATACTTCAAGAATGTGTTGGCCTAAGAATGGAAACCAGGAGATGTGCTATGTTGGGAAAGGGGTTTTACTTTTTTTTCCCACAGGGAATAAAAGCTATGGATATCATAAAATTTATTCAAGATTTGGTTTGAAAAGGAGAAACCTATTAGCAAAGAGAAATGACATTTTATCCACCAAAATGACAATCCTACAAGTTGTAAGGAAACCTCACAAGGGCTGTGGCCTGGGTTCTGTTCCTATCTTTGCAGGAAAATAGGAAGATACCCATCTTTGAGAAGTCAAGAGGCCTTGAACAACTAGATGCCTGAAGAAGAAAAGATAGCTATCTAGAAAGAATCACCAAAGTAAAGAAAAATCTCACTTATGATACCAATATTCTCTGCATGTAAATATCTCACTACCTAAATATCTTTAATTCTCAGTATATTGGTAGTCCCAAATCTATCAAAAAATTAATGCTCTCTTTGGAGTTGGACTGTGGTTCTTCTCTAAACCCAAGAATATTCTTAAAAGAAAAATTCAGAGTATCTGTTTCATGTCAGAAGAGCCATTTGGTGTAGGACAGAAGGAAGATAAAAACTTAGGGAGAAAGGTTGTTGCCAAAACTCTGCTTTCAAAAATTCTACTTCTCCCCATAACTCTTTTTGTCTTTATGGTACCTATTCTGAATGTATGTCTATCAAAATCCAAACTTTCCATTTTGATATGAATAATGTTTAAGTTTTTTATACTGAATAAGAAAATTTTTTACAGCAATTCTCTGAAGTCTTCAGGAAGAAGATGGGGCCCAACCACAATGATTCCATCTGATTCATATGATACCATTGATCTGATAGCACTTTAAGATTGATTTTGGGCTACAAACTGCTAAAAATTATTCCTACTTGACTAGTTGAGATGTTCAGCTTCCTACAATGTTCAGACAAGAACTTTAAATAAGAACTTCAGAAAAATTCTGCCAACTACTCAGAGATTATCTACAATTGTACCAGACAGTAATATTGAGATTTAACCATCATTTTAGTTTTTATACAATCCCATAGAATTAACATTGCCCCATGAGAGCTGGAAGTAATTCTAAAAAAAAATCTGTCCCATAGATTTTTTTTCCCCTCAAGATTAAGGACAATTGTCATCTGTTAGGGTTGGTTATAAGTAGTATAGTGTTGAGGATGGAAATGAAGTAGACTTAGGGACATGGTCCTGTGACTTTAATATCATAGTCCAACATCAAAGGAAGTCAGGATAGGAACCTGGACAAATGAGCTCCAGCTCTGTGATGTTAACTGACTCCTCAGTGAGAGGCAGTATTTGTTCTTAGAGATTTGTACCAATGCTGTAACCAGTGGATTTATTGAGCCTTTCCTGAGAAGCCATCATTTCCCCATGAGGTAAAATGCCTATGTCCTGTTCATTCCCAGATTCTGCATTTCTAGGTTCTTTTTTTCTGCATCTTTCATTAATAAATGAATGTTGTGAGGCCCCAAGAGAACACTATGGTCCCAATTTAGCAAGGTTCTAGGTTTGATTTGAAGAGAAGATTTCTACCAGATCCAGTCCAAGGATGTCCATACTAGCTCAAAACGCTAGGAATTCTCTTTGATATATTTTTCTTGGGCACATTTTTAGAAGTAGAGAACTAGAATTGTGTTGAAAAGAGCTGGAGCTCATTCTTCCAGGTTCCTACTCTGCTTCCTTTGATGATGGACTATGATATGAAAACATAAAAAAGAGGAGGGACTTATCTAAATTCTATACAGGTACTACTTTGTAAAAAATATCTTCCTCCATCATGAGAGGTGATAAAAAGCCCACAAGCAAAAGAGGACTAGGACACCTGCTTTGAGATAGTGTCTTCTATATATGACAGGAAAATGATACCCATAAAATCTAAACAGTATAATGGTAAATACAAGACCTAAAAAAAGTGATAATATCAATTGCCAATGTGGATGGAAGCAATTTTATAAGACACTACCCCTACATAAATAATTACAGGTAATTAGTGACTCCTGAGAAACAGGGAACCAGTATGTCCCAGGGAAGAGCTGTTGTAGGAGGCCACTTGTTTGTTCCCAGCTGCTCAGCTCTGAAATAATCACACAGAAACCATATTATTATGAAAAACTCTTTGGCAAATAGCTTAAGCGTATTTATAGCTAACTCATACCTTAAATTAACCCATCTCCATTAATCTGTGTATTGCCACAAGGCTGTGGCTTACCAAGTAAAGTTCCAGCATCTGTCTACCAGTTACAAAGGAGTGCTTTGCTTCTGTATACATTTTGCTTTGTTTCTATGTACTTCTTTTCATTTTTATTACTGTTATTAATTGAGGTATTGTTTCTTGCAAGGTGAGGTAAGCATTTCTCATGATCATGTACATGAGTAAAGGGGGTTTCAGAGTTGTGGTAATGCTTTTTAGTCTATATAAAAAGCTACACAAAATATAGCTTGTTATGCAGTTCTTCACACCCTGCATTCCCTGTGTCCTGAATTGCATGAAACTCTTACCCAGGGACCCCAACACACTAGACATTGACACCAAACTGTCTTAGGTTTTAAGCAGATTTTAGTTGGCCACATTGGCATTAATTTGTTGTAGGAGGCTGCTCATTTGTTCCCACTGATCAGCCCCAAAATAATCACACAAAAGCCGTATTATTTGCAGTACTTTCTGGCCAATAACTTAAGCGTATTTCTGGCTAACTCATATCTTAAATTAACCCATCTCCATTAATCTGTGTATTGCTGTGGCTTACCAGGTAAAGTTCATGGCTTCTCCTTGACTCCACAGAGCTCTCTTCTAGATAATTCAACACCAATTGGTCAGTCCTAAAATATATACATACAAGCAACACTAAATGAACTCAGTAGTGAGAAAGATAAAGAGAATGTAACAATCATAAATAATAAAAGAATATGGATTTGAGGAGGGGGCACAGAGTTTGAAATAGAGAAGACATGAGAAGAAAATGATGTGAATACCATATTCATGAAAAATTCTCAAAAATAATTAAGATATAAAAAAGAATCTCTGGTTCTTTAATTATGTGCTGGTTAGTTTTATGTCAATTTGACACAAACTAGAAACATGGACTTATCTTCAGGCCAGAGCTGATCTTTGGCTACCTGGGGGTCCAGAACCTGCTTCAAAAAATCAGATATGATTAGCTCACTGGGGTCAGAGCAGACAGCAGTCATCCTGGAATTGGGATCTGGTACCAGATGCTAAATAAGAATCTGCTGAACATTTGATCTTCTTCACTTTAGACTCAGGCAAAGAAGTCTTGGCATGGAACAAAGTGAGTGCCTCAGCTTACAATTTGGTGGGAAATGAAGGGAAACCTAAGGCCAGAAGGAGTACAAGGTTAAGTTAAGTCAGTTGTAGGCAAGAACTTGCCCTAGCATGTGAACTTGGAAATCATGGCAGAGATCCTCGTAATAGCTATGCTAGATTTTAGTGTTAAATCTTCTAAAAGGTTTCTGTTTATCTCCAAAATGTCAACAGAATTTTTCTTGTAGTCAAAAATAACCAGACTTACCATCACAAAACAGCATGAATTTATTATTTAACAGAACAGATATCCCCAAAGTCAGTCTCAATGAACTAAAAGCACAGCCTTAGCAGGCCTGCTTTCTCTCTGGTCCATGCAAAAATCCTTGTCTTATGTTCTCTTGTTCTCAGAGGCCACCTGCATTCTTTAACTTGTACCCTTTTCACTATGTACAAAGCCAGCACGTAGCAACTTCTCTTTTCTCTGAATTTAATATTCTTGCTTTCCTCTTACAATCAGGTTTATGATAAAGGACTTCTCAAGAAAATAATCCTCCCATTAAAAATATCGACTAAATTACACCTACAAGACCAATTTCAATAAGACATGGTCACAGGTTTGGGAGATTCAGACAGCATTCAGAAAGAAGGCTAGTAAGTCTTCCTATGACAGTCAATGTTTGTTTGCTTCCATGGCCATGGAGTGTAGACAATTTCCAGCTGTGTGAGTAATGTTCTTGCCAGAATCTGAACCGGAGAGAAGTGAAACAGCTAGAGGGCATCTTCCAAGGGTGGGTGGGGTCAATGTCTCAGCATCCAACACTGAGGTTTGCTAGTACCCCAGCCCCCTGACTTGGTACAGTGTTCACTTTGTTAGTGAATCCAATTTTATCCAACCTCAATGTCCTCTGTTTTACCCTTTCCAAAGAACAAACTATCAGGGATCTAGCACTTCTCCATGGCCTGAAAAGGAGAAAGAGCACAGATATCCCTGTATCTTTCATGTTCTAATGAATCTCCTTGAACCATGGCTCCAAAAGCATCTGGCACTTTACTTGGCAGTCTTTTAGGATTCTTGGGTGTAAATCATAATATTCCTTAATTACCTTCACTGACAGTATCAGATCATCATATTTCTTGGTTTTGTTACCTATAATCAGTGTTTTCATACTCTTAAAAATATACGGTGGTTATCTTCCCCTCATAAGCCCATATTTGTAGGTGCTAAAACAACTTTTAATATATAAGTTAAGTATGTTTGGTAAAATTGGTAAGATATGTGCATACCTATGTATACGTTAAGTGTTACCTTAACACTGAGAAATCATTTTACTTGAAAACATTCTGTTAAGTTACTTGAGAGAATATGATGTCATTTTTGACCCATATGGCCAGACAGAGACCAGTACTCTTAAGCAGGCATGCATTATTAGTGTCTCTTCCTGCTCTGTCACTCATTTGATTCCCTGCTGTAATTTCCTGCCAGACACTAAAGTGCAATTCTAATTAGTCTTAATTAAAAAAAAAACCCTGGAGTCAGATATCAGGTAAAATCTGAAAGATCGGAGAAGCAAAGGAGCAGTCAGTTCATCACTTACCTGTCTGAATCCTCTGTTGGAGAGGAGGCCAAGATGTTTATCACTTCTTCTCTTTGATCAGAAATATCACTTTCTATTACCTGTCTGTATAGACCTCCAGACCTCTATGGTTAACTAATGGCTAGCTCTGCCCTTTGATTTCCAGGCAAGCTTTATTTGTCAGGACACAAACAAAATATCACAAACTAGACACCTCAGTTTTTCCAAGACTGCAGTCTCACTCCTCATTCCCAGTTTTATTTCAGAAAGCATCTGGCAGGAGTACTTGAGAATACAATTAGCTGTGGTTTTCATACTCAACGTGAATTGGCACTTCTCCCGATGGCTTCCCAGTAGGAAGGAATTGCATGGGCCACTGACTGGGTTCTTAAAAGCCGAGCAAGGTAGCTTCTAAGCTGAGTCTCCAAGGCTGAGATGAAAGAAGGAAATGCTGACCTGATTGAATGATAAAATGCTGTTTATCTTCTCTAACCTGGTCATGTCTTCATCATAACTCCATCTCCTTTTCCTCCCCAACTTGCTTTGAACTTTAAAAAATAGTTACTTTATTGTATTTATGTGAACACATCTCAGTACATGAGTATTTAGAGAGCAGAAGGCAAATCTCAGGAGTTGATTCTCTCCTAATACTTTATGAAATTGATCAAACTCAGTCCATCAGGCCTGTGCACATTCACCTCTATCCATTGATTTTATTTTGTTTTTGAGACAAAGTCTTATGTATCTGAGGCTGGCCTTGAGCTTACTGTGTAGTTGAAAATAAGATTGAATTTCTGATTTCTTTACCTCTACCATTGAGTACTTCGATTGCATATTTATAATTCCACACACAGGTTTATGTGGTATTGATGACTGAATACAAAGTTTCATGTATTCATTGAATACATGAATATAAAGCATTGCCAACAGAGCTATATTGTTAGGAAGTCACAAACTTCTTAACCTATATTATTCCATGACTCCATGACCTGCTCCATCACCTTGTTCTTTCATATTTTGTAGTATTTTCCAGTCTTATTCAGCCAAAGTCTTATCCATATGCACTTGGCTCCTGATTTGCATCACCTTAGATCTAAGAGTGTATGGTTAAAATTTAATGTTATTTATATAATCTTATTGTTTGTGTTTTATAGATGCAGAAAATGGCCTGGAAAGGGTAAATTTAAGTTATCAAGGTCACAGAGCTCTGATACCAAAAGTTGGTTGGTAAAGCAACCAACTTTAGTATACATCTATTTCCATTTTCTAGTGGCTGTTTACAAATTGTATCCATATGCCAACAGTTTTTTATGATATATAAATCTGTTTAAGCATATAAATGAATGGTTATTACTTAACTCATTTTACACATGGATCAAGTTCAAAGGGAGGATGTTGAAGAATTGAACAAGAAAATCAACAGCTTAACCATAATGGAGATATATAAAACCCTGAACTATTACATTCATAATCAAACTAATTTTTCAGTATTAGAATTATGAAGATCACTTTCTGTGAATATAATACAATTAAATTAGAAACAAATAAGCAAAAACCTCATGAATTGAGGAGTCAAAGCACATAAAACAAAACTTGTGGATTCAAACAACTTATCAAAAGGAAAACTAGATTTCTTGGAGCTTCTCAAATAAAAGGTATCTAGTAGGATTAAAGTAAGCAGATCACAGGGCACCCTGTCTTAGGCTATGTGGAGAGCGCCCTCGTACCTAAAAACCATGCCATGTTGAGCCGGCCTGTACGGCCTCTGTATGGTTTGAAATTTAGGTGAGGATCCACACTAACTCCCGTCATTGGGCCCCTGTGTCTATCATTAATGAAAAATCTGTGAGGTGCTCCTTAAACAAAAGATATGATATAATTTTGGCACCAATAACTCCATCTCCAGACAAGAAGAAAGGGGCACCTTCCAAACCCAGTATTCACCTTTTAGTCTGGCCCATGGTATGTCCTCCTTCCTAAATGCCTACTCCACAAAAAGTTACGTGTGCTTGCCTGCCATCAATTAGGGAGGTGAAAAAGGGATCAAAATCTAAAATTCTTAACATATGCATTGAACCCAAACACTTTACAGCATGTGTCAAACCTTTCCCAACATCTATAAGCAGTTACAAATATCATTAGATCAATTTCAGTAAGAGTACAATGACATACATTGTTGTCAAATACCACCATTTCCAGACTCTGAGCAACAGTCACAGGAACCCCAATCTTTCCCCTTCTTAAGTGAAGAGGTTAGTATTTTAATTAAAATGAGTTTTGTGTCCCAGAGATTAAAACAGTCTGATGTCCAGTCTGCATCTCAGCTCCAAAGCAGACCAGAGTTCAAGCTGCAGAAGCAGTTTAGCACTTGTGCTTCAGGGCCGGTGGGATTCCTGGGTGAGGTGAGCTGGATTCAGCTATCTGAAGCACATCCTGGCATTATCTCAGCCGGGTCTCCCTGGACTCAGGAGGCAGAATTGACACCCTGTAGAGTGGAGCAGCAGGTTCTGTTATCAGGGACTCCTCTCCTTGGGGGCAGGAAAAGCCAGACTAAGGACCTCTCTGCAATCGCCTCAGGAACTCCTCTGTGTCCGCAGTGCAGCCTCGACATCAGGCCCAGCTTTTATTTTCTTTCTGTGAAAAAAGCATAAACATATCCTCGACCCCAAATATATATAGGTCGGGTTTTTTCATAATGCATTGCAAGGGCTTTTCCACCTTGCCCTAGCAAAGGTCAGCTTGGTGTTATCATGTCAGATCCGTTTGCATCTGGATCTACTTGCAAGTTTCATAAGCTGCTTACAAGGAGCCTTATTATGCTCCATAATATTTTTTTTATTATTATTAGCCGTATATGCAGTTCCTCCATTGGAAGAGCCATTTGTAAAATTTAACATAAAATCCTTTAAGGGATTTTTTTTGCTATAACATTAGCAAAATACAGTTGTGTGAATTGTAGCAATAATCATCTGGGGATCAAGCCATTTTTTAGCTTTTATCCTGCCCTTTTGTACCAGACAGGCTACTGGTTTAAATTAAGAGTTTAATATCTTAATTGGCAAAACTTGAGAAGATTTTGCCATAAACAGCATTTTTTATAAGAATGTTGTAGAATAAGTTTTATATTTAATATGCACACTTGCCATAGCTGCATTATAATTAATATACTGTGTTTGTTGATTATTGTATACTTTACCTGTTGATTTATATTTTACCTGTTTGAGTACCTGTTAGGCAGCTTTAAGCTCTCTCTTCTCATAAGGCACCCCTCTGTTCCCAGGAGAGGTAAATTGCTTCACCAGTCGAGAGGAGGGTCTCTCCTTGTCCCAGTCCCTTCTCCTTTAGATCTGACACCATGGTTGACTCTGTCTTGGTGCCCTCCACTTATAACTACTTGCCTTTATATAAGAAAGGAGGAATATGTTGGGAGCCGTTTCCCCCCCTAAAGATTGTTACAGAAACCATCACCTTGGGGAGCCTGCAGGGAACCCCAAACCCATAATTATGTTAAGAATAGTCCTATTGGCAAAACCTGCCCCACACCCAATTAGCTATTCGCTAATTGCTAACGAACCTAATCTGATAGCGGAACTGCCTTAAATTCCAGCTATCCAGGGAACTAGGTGTGGCAACTCCTGACTTCTTGGCCTACCTGACCGGATGTAGGTTACGTGACTGGGACCACGCGGCCAGATTCCATGCTCCTGTGCCCTGCTCCCCAAGCCCTCATTCAGGGGGTATATAAGTTGTTACCCTGTCCCTAATAAACGGAGGCTTTGACAAAAAAAAAAAAAAAAAAAAGAAACCAATGGAAACATATAAAGCTAAATGTACTCTTTTCTAAGTATATTTCAACAACAGTGCAGTTTTCTTTCTCATTTTCTGTTCATTTGTTCATCATTAAATAAAAGTATATTATTTTGGAAAAAAAAAAGGAAAACTAGAAAATATATTTATTGTCATAACTAGATGTAGTATTAAGTGGATGTATTGGCATGTGCATAGTCGGTCAAGAATCCCAATGCACCAGACCCATGTTTATCAGTTTTTACAAATTATTGACTTTCAGCTAAGACCTGTGCATACAGAATCCATCAACTAAAGCTTCCTCCTTCCAGAAGACTGTATACTTTACACACTAATCAATATTGGGTGTAGAAAACAAAACATTATTAGTAGACTTCTATTTCTCTTATTCTCAGTATCTATAAAATAAATAATTTTCAGAAGGGAACAAATTTAATTTTTTCCTGCTGTTGATAGCAATTATTAGATTTTTATAGCAATTATTCATATTTTGAAAGTCTATTATCTATATTATGAGAAAAACTGCAACAGCTTCTCTTTTCTTTATCTAACATATTCAAAAGACTGTTTTTGAAAATAAGTCAAAATATTATATGTCATAGAATATGTAGTATGCTCTCTGGCGTTAACCTGGACTCCCTAATTTATAAAAGCCTAAATTTATCATTTACAGTTCTATAGACTGTAAAATGTTGGTGCTATGTCTGTATCATCAAAATGCACTAAAGATATATAAACACCCTTCCTAAACTTTATTTATGAGGACAATAATTCTAATTTTGAAGACAAAGTAATCAACATATAATTATCATTGGAATTAAATGTTTTAGATATAATATCATCTTCAGTTTTATAATTTAAGACACACATTTAGAAAGTAGTAGGTGTTTTACTCTTCCAGAAATTTGTATATGTATAAGCCTAGGTCAATCTAAGGCAATACAGTCTGTAATCAAGAACTCTTTGAGAAAGTTTTAGTGCAAGATATATTTTTTTCTAGTTTAGCAGATGAAAGGGTTTACATATGAAGAAAAAATTGTAACACTACTTTTGGTATTCACAGTTTCAATGACATTGCATGGAGCATTAAATAAAATTTGAGGTGATGAAAAATTTTCTATATTGAATCTTTCTCAAAGTGTATTGTTTTATTGTATAAATCTTTTCTCACTTTTGAAAATAATATTATTCAGGTTCATAGTCATGCATAATTAAAGACATTTTCAAAATTTTGTTAGAATCAGCAGAAATGACTCAACAGTTAAGTTATTTTGTAGATGATCCAGGTTCACAAGAATCCACAAAGTAGCTCACAAGTGTCTACAAGTCTAGTGCCAAGGGATCTGAAGCCATCTTTTGACAACTATTAACATCACAGTTGCTTTGGAGCATAGACATACATAAGATATATACACATAAACAAAATTTTCACACATGAAATAAAAATGAAATTTAAAAATTATTAAAAATAAAGAATTTTTCTGGATTCATAACTAATATGCTATAAATGTCAAATTATTAATTTTCTCTCATATAACCTGACAAAAATATATTAAAAAATTGTTGGGTACTAGTCTTTTTATCCAGTAATAAATTACAAATCTAGAAAGCCATGTCTACTCATCATATTTTCACATTCCAAGGCCTAAATCTATTCATGCTGTCTCTGCACCACTCACGTTGGTGAGTGATCCAAATTCTGCTATATGCTTTTCAGATACTCCTAGAAAGTCTAGTTCAATTTTTGCCAGGCTGTGTAAAGCCCAGTCTTGTGACTTCTCCATAACCTTAGTCCTTTTGCTGCCTCATAGGTGAAGGTTAGATAGTGTGGTTTACACAACAGCCAACTGTGAGTCAAGATTATACATATTCTTGCTGACCAGAGCAGGGGAATCAATCACAGTCCTCCAATACCAGCTTTCTGAAGAAAGAAGGAAATTCTTTTTTTTTTTTTTTTTTTTTTTTTAATCGCTGAGTAGTATTCTTTTTTTTTTTATTGAGAAAAGGGAAAAAAATTCCCGCCTCCTCCCAGCCTCCCATTTCCCTCTCCCTCGTCTCCCCCTTCTCCCCCTCCCCCCCCACTCCTCTCCCCTTCACTCTCCCGTCCAAAGAGCAATCAGGGGTCCCTGCCCTATGGAAAGTCCAAGGTCCTCCCCCCTCCGTCCATGTCTAGGAAGGTGAACATTTAATCTGGCTAGGCTCCCACAAAACCAGAACATGAAGTAGGATCAAAACCCCGTGCCATTGTCCTTGGCTTCTCATCAGCCCTCATTGTTCACCATGTTCAGACAGTCCGGTTTTATCCCATGCTTTTTCAGTCACAGTCCTTCTGGCCTTGGTGAGCTCCAAATAAATCAGCCCCATTGTCTCTGTGGGTGGGTGCACCCCTCATGGTCCTGACTTCTTTGCTCATGTTCTCCCTCCTTCCGCTCCTCATTGGGACTTTGGGAGCTCAGTCTGGTGCTCCAGTGTGGGTCTCTGTCTCTATCTCCATCCATCACCATATGAAGGATCTATGGTGATATGCAAGATATTCGTCAGTATTGCTATAGGATAGGGTCATTTCAGGTTCCCTATCCTCAGCTGCCCAAGGAACTATCTGAAGACATCGCCTTGGGCTCCTGGGAGACACTCTAGTTTCAAGTCTCTTGCCAACCCTTAGATGGCTCCCTTAACTAAGAATTGTGCTTCCGTGCTGCCATATCCAACCTTCCTTCACCGCAGTCATCCTATTTCCCCAAGATCCCCCAGTCCTTCCCTTCTCATTTTTCTCTCCCCAACCCCCCTTATCCCCAACCCACCCCACCCACAAGATCCCAATTTTCTCCCCGGCAATTTTGTCTACTTCCCATAGCCAAGAGGATAATTATCTGTTTTTCCTTGGGTTCACCCTCTTATTTAGCTTCTTTGGGTCCACCAGTTATAGACTCTGTGACCATTATTTATGGCTAGAAACCAATTATGAGTGAGTACATCCCATGTTCATCCTTTTGGGTCTGGGTTACCTCACTCAGTATAGTGTTTTCTATTTCCATCCATTTGCATGCAAAATTCGCGAAGTCATTGTTTTTTACCGCTGAGTAGTATTCTAATGTATATATATTCCATACTTTCTTCATCCATTCTTCCATTGAAGGGCATCTAGGTTGTTTCCAGGTTCTGGCTATTACAAATAATACTGCTATGAACATAGTTGAACAAATGCTTTTGTCATATGATAGGGAATCTCTTGGGTATATTCCCAAGAGTGGTATTGCTGGGTCCAGGGGTAGGTTGATCCCAAATTTCCTGAGAAGCCGAAACACTGATTTCCAAAGTGGTTGCACAAGAGAGCATTCCCACCAGCAATGGATGAGGGTACCCCTTTCTCCACAGCCTCTCCATCAAAGGCTATCATTGGTGTTTTTGACTTTAGCCATTCTGATAGGTGTAAGATGATATTGCAAAGTTGTTTTGATTTGCATTTCCCTGATTACTAAGGAGGTTGACCATGACCTTAAGTGTCTTTTGGCCATTTGAACTTCTTCTGTTGAGAATTCTCTGTTCAGTTCAGTGCCCCATTTTTTAATTGGGTTAATTAGCATTTTAAAGTCTATTTTCTTGAGTTCTTTATATATTTTGGAGATCAGACCTTTGTGTGTTGCGGGGTTGGTGAAGATCTTCTCCCAGTCAGTAGGTTGCCTTTTTGTCTTAGTGACAGTGTCCTATGCTTTACAGAAGCTACTCATTTTTAGCAGGTCACATTTATTCAATGTTGCCCTTAATGTCTGTGCTGCTGGGGTTATACATAGGAAGCAATCTCCTGTGCCCATCTGTTGTAGGGTACTTCCCACTTTCTCTTCTATCAGGTTCAGTGTGTTCAGATTGATATTGAGGTCTTTGATCCATTTTGACTTGAGTTTTGTGCAAGGTGAAAGATATGGGTCTATTTGCATTCTTATACAGGTTGACATCCAGTTGTGCCAGCACCATTTGTTGAAGATGCTTTGTTTCTTCCATTGTATACTTTTAGCTCCTTTATCGAAAATGAGGTGATTATAGGTTTGTGGGTTAAAATTCGGGTCTTCTATGTGATTCCATTGTTCAACTTCTCTGTTTTTATGCCAGTACCACACTGTTTTCATTACTGTAGCTCTGTAATAAAGTTTGAGTCAGGGATGGTAATGCCTCCAGAAGACCCTTTACTGTATAGGATTGTTTTGGCTATCCTGGGTTTTTTGTTATTCCATATAAAGTTGATTATTGTCCTCTCAAGATCAATGAAGAATTTTTATGGGACCTTGATGGGAATTGCATTGAATCTATAAATTGCCTTTGGTAGAATTGCCATTTTTACTATGTTGATCCTCCCAATCCAAGAGCAAGAGATGTCGTTCCATTTTCTGGTATCCTCTTCAATTTCTTTCTTCAATGCCTTAAAGTTCTTGTCAAATAGATCTTTCTCTTCCTTGGTTAGAGTTACCCCAAGATATTTTATGCTGTTTGTGGCTATTGTGAAAGGTGAAGCTTCTATGATTACCCTCTCTGCTTCCATATCCTTTGTGTATAAGAGGGCGACTGATTTTTTGGAGTTGATCTTGTATCCGGCCACATTACTGAAGGTGGTTATCAGCTGTAAAAGTTCTTTGGTGGAGTTTTGGGGGTCACTTATTTACACTATCATATCATCTGCAAATAACGAAAGTTTAACTTCTTCCTTTGCAATTCGAATCCCCTTAATCCCCTTATGTTGTCTTATTGCTATTGCTAGAACTTCAAGCACTATATTGAAGAGGTATGGCGAGAGTGGACAGCCTTGTCGTGTTCCTGATTTAAGTGGGATGGCTTTGAGTTTCTCTTCATTTAATTTGATGTTAGCTGTCGGCTTGCTGTATATAGCTTTTATTATATTTAGGTATGATCCTTGTATCCCTAATCTCTCCAAGACTTTTATCATAAAGGGATGTTGAATTTTGTCAAAAGCTTTTTCAGCATCTAATAAAATGATCATATGGTTTTTTTCTTTCAGTTTATTTATATGATGGATTACATTGATAGATTTTCGTATGTTGAACCAACCCTGCATCTGTGGGATGAAGCCTACTTGATCATAATGGATAGTTTTTCTAATGTGTTCTTGGATTCGGTTTGCCAGTATTTTGTTGAGGATTTTTGCGTCAATGTTCATGAGTGAGATTGGCCTGTAATTCTCTTTCCTGGTAGAGTCTTTGTGTGGTTTTGGTATCAGAGTAACTGTAGCTTCATAAAAGGAATTTGGTAATGACTCTTCTGTTTCTATATTGTGAAATACATTAAGGAGTATAGGTATTAGGTCTTCTTGGAAGTTCTGGTAGAATTCCGCATTGAAACTGTCTGGTACTGGGCTCTTTTTGGTAGGGAGTTTTTTGATAACAGCTTCTAATTCTTCGCGACTAACAGGTCTATTTAGATTGTTCACCTGGTCCTGATTTAACTTTGGTATATGGTACTTATCTAAAAGAGTGTCCATTTCTTTTACATTTTCCAGTTTGGTGGCATACAGGCTTTTGTAGTAAGATCTAATGATTCTCTGAATTTCCTCTGTGTCTGTGGTTATGTCCCCCTTTTCATTTCTGATTTTATTAATTTGCATATTCTCTCTCTGCCGTTTGATTAGTTTGGATAGGGGTTTATCAATCTTGTTGATTTTCTCCAGGAACCAGCTTTTTGTTTCATTGATTGTTTGGATTGTTTTCTTTGTTTCTGTTTTGTTTATTTCAGCTCTCAGTTAGATTATTTCCAGTCTTCTACTCCTCTTAGGTGAGTCTGCTTCTTTTTTTTTCTGGAGCATTCAGGTGGGCTGTTAAGTCTCCAATGTGTGCTTTCTCTGTTTTCTTTAAGTGGGCACTTAGTGCTATGAACTTTCCTCTCAGGATTGCTTTCAAAGTATCCCATAAGTTTGAGTATGTTGTTTCTTCATTTTCATTGACTTCAAGGAAGACTTTAATTTCTTTCTTTATTTCTTCCTTGATCCAGGTGTGGTACAGTAGTTGACTGTTCAGTTTCCATGAGTTTGTAGGCTTTCTGGGGGTAGCATTGTTGTTGAATTCTAACTTTAATTCATGGTGATCTGATAGGACACAGGAGGTTACGAATATTTTTTGTACCTGTAGAAGTTTGCTTTGTTACCGAGTATGTGGTCAATTTTCGACAAGGTTCCATGAGCTGCAGAGAAGGAGGTATATACTTTCCTATTTGGGTGGAATGTTCTATAGATGTCTGTTAAGTCCATTTGACCCATTACCTCCATTAATTCTCTTAATTCTCTGTTAGGGTTCTGTCTGATTGACCTGTCCATTGGTGAGAAAGGAGTGTTGAAGTCTCCTACTATTAGTGTTGTGGTTTGATGGCAGCCTTGAGTTTTAGCGATATTTCTTTTACGTACGTGGGTGCTTTTATATTAGGGGCATAGATATTCAGGATTGAGACTTTGTCCTGCTGAATTGTTCCTGTTGTGAGTATAAAATTACCCTCTCCATCTCTTCTGATTGATTTAAGTTTGAAGTCAACTTTGTTAGAGATTAGTATGGCCACACCTGCTTGTTTCTTAGGTCCATTTGCTTGATAAACCTTTTCCCATCCCTTTACTCTAAGTAGGTGCCTGTCTTTGTGGTTGAGGTGTGTTTCTCACCTCAGAATGTTGGATCCTGTTTGCGTATCCAATATCTTAGCCTGTGCCTTTTTATAGGTGAGTTGAGTCCATTGACATTAAGTGATATTAATGACCAGTGGTTGTTAACTCCGGTCACTTTTTTAGTAGTAGAGTTTGAATGTTTCCCTTTTTTGAGTTGAGCTGGTGAAGGGTTTCTAGATGTTTGAGTTATTGTGGTCATTGTTGGGCTCCTTGGTTTGTGGTTTTCCTTCTATTACTTTCTGTAAGGCTGGATTTGTGGCTATGTATTGTTTAAATTTGTTTTTATCCTGGAAAATTTTTTTTCTCCATTTATAGTGAATGAAAGCTTGGCTGGGTATAGTAGTCTGGGATTGCATCCATGTTCTCTTAGCTTCTGCAGTACATCTATCCAGGACCTTTTGGCTTTCATGGTTTCCATAGAGTAGTCAGGTGTAAGTCTGATAAGTTTACCTTTATAAGTAACTTGACCTTTTTCCTTTGCAGCTCTTAATATTCTTTCTTTATTCTGTATGTTTTGTGTTTTGATTATTATATGGCGAGGAGACTTTTTTTTTTTGGTCCAGTCTATTCTGTGTTCTGTATGCTTCTTGAACCTTCAAAGGAATATCTTCCTTTAAGTTGGGAAAGTTTTCTTCTATAATTTTATTAAATATATTTTCTGGACCGTTGAGCTGTACTTCTTCTCCTTCTTCTATCCCAATTATTCTTAGGTTTGGTCTTTTTATTGTGTCCCAGATTTCCTGAAGGCTTTGTGATGAGAATTTGTTGGTTTTGCTGTTTTCTTTGATCAGTGTGTTTATTTTCTCTAAGATGTCTTCAGTGTCTGAGATTCTTTCTTCCATCTCTTGTAATCTGTTGGTCGTACTTATCTCTGTTGTTCCTGTTCATTTACCAGAATTTCCATCTCCATCCTTCCCTCGGTTTGTGTTTTCTTCATTACTTCCATTTTATTCTTCAAGTCTTGAACCGCTTCCCTTATCTGTTTCATTGCTTTTTCTTGTTTCTCCTGGTTTTCTTGGGTATCTTTGAGCGATTTATTCATTTCCTCTACCTTTTTGTTTGTAATCTCTAATTGTTTATGGCAGTTTTTCACCTCCTGTTTAAGGTCTTCTATTATTTTCATATAATTCACTTTTGGGTCGATTTCTTCTAATTCTTCTGGAGTAGGGTGTACAATTCTTCTTATTTCGGGATCCCTGGATACTGGTGGTGACATGTTGCCTTTCAGGTTGTTGGAGGAATTTTTGCATTGGCGCCTTCCCATCTCTTCCTTCAAATGGAGCCAGGAGAGGCCTGGTGTCTTGGTCCAGTCTTTGCTGTGACTGACTCTCTGGGTGTATCTCTTCAGTGTAGAAGTAGGAACCGTCCGGTCCAGATGGAACTCCTCAGCATACAGCAGGGCAGGGTTGGGGGGGGTGCTAGGGGGCTGGGTCTTGCATAAGAAGGACAGCCCTGCCGAAGTAGCTGAGGGTTGGGGGTTTGTGCTCTCTTCCGGGACAATCAGTCCCTGGGTAGCACACACTCACCCATCCTGATGGAACTCCTCAGCACCTAACCTGGCCCTACAGGATGTAGTTCCTTGTCCCAGGCTGCCGCCAAACTCACTCAGCCCAAGATGGTTCTCCTGGTGCCTATATCTGCTCTCCTTGCTGGTTGGTTGTCTCGTAAACCAAGCGCCTACCCTGCTTGCTGCAGGCAGGCTATTGAGACAAAGGAGTTCCCACCCGTGAGGGTTCCCTCTGGATTCAAACCCAGCGCCCAGACAGGCTGAGCTGGGTGATGTTATTTGCCCAAAGATGGCAGGGAGGGAGAAGTGGGGAGGGCCCTGGATGCACGCTCGGTGAGGTAGGAAGAGAGAGGCAGTATGCAGGGGTACAGTCCCTGCCAGATGTAGTTCCTTGTCCCGGGCTGCCGCCGCAGGTCAGAAACTCACTCACCCCGAGATGGTTCTCCTGGTGCCTAGATCTGCTCTCCTTGCTAGCTGGTTGGGTGTCTTGTAAACCAAGCGCCTACCCTGCTTGCTGCAGGCAGGCTAAGAAGGAAATTCTTAACTACCAACTATAAATTCCTCATCTGAATTAAACTAAGCTTCTGTAAAATCACACATGAAATAAAACTTCCATTCAACAAAGACAGGATACATTTTCATATTGGACACACAACCAGCAAAAGAAGTTTGCATGCTTTGAAAACATTGCAGAAACAGAACACCTGAATAACCAATATAATGAATGTCTCCTTCAAATTCTAAAAGTCCATTGATGAGAAATAGATGAATGAACCTCAGATGCAGAACTTAAGAACCCATTGAGAAAAAGGATCAAAGAGTTCAAGGACTTTAGAAAGGGCATGGACAAATATTTCAATGAACTAAAGGAGTATGGGAGCTTTACTCATGAGTAAAGTTAAATGAAATGCAAGGACACGTAAATGAACTAATGAAGAAATTTAAATATTTCAAATCTTAGTTGATCAGAGATAGAAGAATTGAAAAAAATTCAAGAGCAAATTAACATGATATTGAAAATATCAATAACATAATAAGAAAACTGGGAGAAAGACCTGAAGTGGACCAACTAGCAGATAGAATATTAACACGTGAAGATCAACATTCAGTCAAAGAAAACAACAAATTGTCAAGAAGGAAACAAAGGAAAAATACACGTATGTGACGCGTGATTTTGTGTTACCCTCATGGTACAGTTCGTGCACCACTGTACTGTATGTGAGCTGGGCAAGGGCCTGAAGATTGAAAGAACACACAAGAAACCTGGGTCATTCAGAAGGAGATCAGCCAAATGCCCTACAGCTAATCACCAGGCCAGGCAGAGGGAGCACAGGAACAAACAGAATGTTTTTGCTGGCTGACTAGAAACTTTCCTAAGATGAACCCCCCAGAGCAGGGGTAGACCCGGGCCCTACAGGTCCCTCTTTTATATAAATTATATGACTAGGCCTGTCTTAGGTGGCATTGGACATCAGGCAATACCCCTTACCCATCATGGGAAAGTATCCAGGTCAAAACATATTTCCAGTCTTAGGTTGGGGCAGCCCCCCCCCAAAAGAAACCTTTTCTGTCATTGGCTCACTAGTCACCCATCACCAAGTTTAGTCAGATTTGTGTTGAAAGATCCTTCGGGGCAATAGCTAAGAGGACTTGCCAAGTGGTGACATTGACCTGAGCTTGCCTTTGGCTCTGACACCATGAAACCATGAAGATGATGCTCCAGTTCATATAAGCACTCCTTAAGAGACTGTGCCTGCTCAATCCTTAATAAGTCTGTCCAAAAATTGGAGACCTTTAAATAAGGTCTCAGCACTGGTGGGAGGAACCCTGGTATAGTTAAGTAGATAATCTCAAGAGCCAATTTGTAAATTGTGTACTCCAGGGTCTGTGAATATCAGCAATAAAGCTTTTACTCTATAACCTAGCAGTGGTCTTTACCAAAACCAATAGCAAAATTAACTGTAATATTCATTTGTAAATTAGCTCAAGTTGAGTGGCCAAGGCATTTGCAGCCTCTCCTGATAATGTATCCATTGTGCTAGCAGAAGCAACTGACTGACTAAGGGAAAATCCAGTAGCTGTAGCCACTCTGGCAGCCACAGCAATGGCTGCCATAATCATGGGATGGGTTGATAGAGGAACAACCCTTGGCACTGGGACCACCACAGCCAGCTCCTCAGGATCCCAGCAACTCTACAGTTGACAAGACAGTGTCTGTTTGATCTCTTGGCTCTGTCCTGTCTTTAGGCTTTTTGACTGGAAAATCCACAGCACACACCAGATGCTCAGGTACCCATATTTGACTGTCAGCATCCCATGGGAAAACACAAACAGTCCCTCTTCCCCACACCAGTACAGGATCTGGACTATACCAGGTCCCATCAGCTAGATTCTTCCATTTGACATGAGGCATCCAAAAAGAAACCAGCTGCCAGTGCCAGTCAGCAGTGGTATGAAATTGAGCATTAACAGTCAAAAAATTTAAAATGTATAAAATAAAAGATAAATGGTCTCTAGTGGTGGAACCATATTCCCCCTTTTTTGGTTTTATGCAAATAGGCTTTGAGCATACATGTGCTTGCTCCACTTTAGCTTGTCCTTGAGGAGTATAAGGCTTTTGTGTTTTATATATATATATAAAACTCAGCAAAATTTTTGCAAAGCCAGTGCTAGTATAGGCTGGCCCATTGTCAGCTTTTACAGTTTTTGGAACTCCCATATAGGTAATAGCCTGGAAACATTGACTTCTAACATTTTGTAATTTTTCTTCTGTATGGGCTGAGGCAAAAATAAGATGAGAATATGTACTCACAGTTATTTGAACATATTGTATACACCCAAAAGAAGGAACATGGGTAACACCCATTTGTCATAAATGATAAGGAGCAAACCCAAGAGGATTAAGTCCAAAAAGGGGAACAGCTAAACGTTTTGTACACAGAGAGCATTTTTTAACAATATCAGTGGGTTGCTCTTGAGATACGATGTGGGAGTAATTTCTTTCTAATCTGTTGCTTTCGTTGGTTAATTAATAAAGAAAACTGCTTGGCCCTGCTAGGACAGAAAATTAGGTAGGCGGAGTAGACAGAACAGAATGCTGGGAGAAAGAAGCCAAGTCAGAGAGTCGCCATGATTCTCCTACTCCAGAGAGATGCAGGTTAAGATCTTCCCTGGTAAGCCACCTCGTGGGCTACACAGATTATTAGAAATGGGTTAGATCAATATGTAAGAGCTAGCCAATAAGAGGCTGGAGCTAATGGGCCAGGCAGTGTTTAAAAGAATATAGTTTCCATGTAATCATTTTGGATAAAGCTAGCTGGGTGGCAGGACACAGCCCGCCACCACTCCTATTACAACAGAAATATCTTAAAATGAAATCTTAAAGACCCAGCACTGAGATGGAAATGATTATGAGGGTTTTTTTTATAGCTTTATAAGATTTTTGACTAACTGTACAAATTTGGTAAGTGAGTTGATCAGCCAATGCATTCCCCTCACTCAAGGGTTCAGGAAGATCAGTATGAGCCCACAAATGCCTTAAGTAAATGGAAACAGATCAGGCCCAAAGCAAAGTCTGAATAACCAATAACTGCATCTGTATTTGAGATACAGAGGCAATATAAGCTGCAGTTTTTAAAGGTGTAAGAATTTTGTTTATATGTTGACTGTCAGCCGGGCAGTGGTGGTGCACGCCTTTAATCCCAGCACTCGGGAGGCAGAGGCAGGCGGATCTCTGTGAGTTCGAGACCAGCCTGTTCTACAGAGCTAGTTCCAGGACAGGCTCCAAAGCCACAGAGAAACCCTGTCTCGAAAAAACAAAACAAAACAAAACAAAAAAAACTATATGTTGACTATCAGTAAAAATGTTAAATGGAATATGCATCATTTTTGCTGTTCTCACATTTTCAGGTATGTAAAACCAACCACATTTCTAAATTTTCCAGTGGATAGCTAAATTTAAATAGTCACACCACATGGACAACCATGGCTGCCACCATTTTCTTTGAGCTTACAAAGGGAGGAGCCAAAGGTTCTGCCCCTAGCCAAAGAGCACTGAAAGTAGACTCTCCACATGAGGTCTCACCATTAGCCAGGTTCCTTTTGTTCACTTTTCATTTAACTATATGTTTATAAAACTCAAATTCAACTGGGTGTAAATGCATGTATATTTACTATTAAATGTTATAATTGTCCATTCATTGTATCTCCTTCCAGACTACAAAACCAATAAGTCTTATGTTTTAAATTAGTATGTACTTTTAAATCTCTTAGAAGAAAATACTGTATGTGTAATCAAACCCTTCTTTAGAATACATTAAACTGTTCTCCACTATTGTAAGTTACAGTCAAGCTTGAACCCAGCTCTCCAGGTAGATTCTATATTGTAGTTAAACTTATCTATACCTGATAAACAGCCCTTAATTGCTCAGAGATCTGTGGAATATGGCATCTGAATGTTTAATTATTAAAAGACATTTCACAACAGAGACTGGTTGGCTCATAGAAGCACTCTATTTCCTCTGAAGAAGACAGAAGGTAGATGCGCACAGAACAATGACCATCCACCAAAAATAACATAAATCTGAAGAAACATTCAGTCTCTTATACGCAAGCAACATTTCAAATGCTAGATAGCAACACATGGCTTACAGTTAACTATTAAGACCATAATATAGTGTATGTGTATGATTATTATATAATGTTCTAGATATTTGTAGAATATCAAATAGGGTTCTCTAGGGAAGCAGAACTAATGGTTGAAAACATATGTATATAAACTTTATATGCACACACACACTATATATATATGTTATATATATGTTATTAAATCAACTTTAAAATATCAACAACAGAATTACACCTGACAACTGAAAAACTTGCAGTTATTCTGTCCTTTAGGGATTGGGTACTTCAGCAGACAAAACAGTTTCACAATAGCTGTCTTTCACAGGGGTGGGTGAGTGGGGGCAACAGCCACTAGTTGCTCATCCCAAAAACCTATGTACCTAATCCCAATCTGACAAGGGAAGCACTGAAGGTTTCTACAGAGTAACTAGGCCATAGTCCTTGTTGAAACCTGATTTCAGTGATGGAATCAGCAGCAGCAGCTACAGGGGCAGATGAACTTGTTGGCAAGAGGGAAGGCCAGAAGCTATATAATCATCCTTCTGCCACACCCTTTTTTATCTGGATTGCTACCAGAAGGTGCTGTCCACTTTTTGAACAGGGCTTCCCACATCAATCAAGGCTATGTTTAGGAATGAGATTCCCTACTTAGGTAATTCTAGTTCATGGCGAGATAACATTAAAACCAATAATAACACAGCTGGAGTTGAATTCAATTCCCTCTCTCCTTCCCTCAGTCCATTCCTCCATTCCTCCTTTCTTTCTTTTTTTCCCAAAGGGTTTCTCTATTCATCTTCCCTGATTTTTGATTCAGTATCTGAGAGCCCTTATCCCTGGTTAGTAGGTTCTGTGATGTGGTGTCCTTGACACCTCTGACTCCATTAATCTCTGCTCTAATTCTTCTGCAGGATCGCCCAAGCTCTGCTTAGTATTTGACTGTGGGTGATGACTCTGCATCTGCTCCTACCGGTTGCTGGATTAGGCCTCTCTAATCATAATTATGGTATTTTCTTGTCTATGTGTACAGCAGTATATAATTAGGAATCATTTCATTTATGACTTTGTAGCCATTGTACTTGGTTCTGTCCTAGTGTCTAGGCTATCTCTGGTTCCTGGTGTTCCAGGCAATATCAGGTGTGGGCTCCTTTTGGTAGAGTGGGTTGAAAGTCAGACTAGTCATTATTGGTTGGTCACTCCCACAAGTTCAGTACCACCTTTAACCCAGCACATCTTGCAGGCAGGACAAATTGTAGGGTGAAAAGATTCATGGCTGGATTGGTGTCCTAATTTCTTCCCTGGAACACCTGACTTGTGTCTCACTTTCAGTTTCTAATGCTGTAATTAGATACCATGACCACAGCAACTCTTTTTATTTATTTATTAGATTTAAAAAAATATCATCCAAGTTCCCACTCCCTCCCTTCCTCCCATTCCCTCCACACATCCTCCCACTCCAGCCCCATCTCATCCTCAGAGAGGGTTAGGCACATTGCCTTGTTAAAAGTCCAAGGCCCTCCGTACTATATCTAGGCTATGCAAGGTATACCTCCAAAGAGAATAGGATCCCAAAAATCCAGTACATGCAGTAGGGATAAATCTGGTGCCATTGGCAGTGGCCCCTCAATCAACCACATTTAGTGGAACTAGTTTGGTCTTATGCTTGTTCCTTCCCAGTCTGGCTGGAGTTGGTGAGCTCCCACTAGTTCAGGTAAACTATTTTGGTGGGTGAACCCATCATGGTCTTGACCTCCTTGCTCATATTCTCATTTCTTTCACACCTTAATTGGACTTTGGTAGCTCAATCCAATGCTCCAGTGTGGGTCTCTGTCTCTGCCTCCATCGGTCACAGCAACTCTTATAAAGGAAAACATTTAGTTAGATGACCTACATTTCAAAGGTTCAGTCCACTACCATCATAGTAGAATATGGGAGTGTGCAGGCAATATGGTGCTGGAAAAGTATCTGAGAATTCTACATCTTTCACAGTATACTGAGATACTGGGCATGGCTTGAGCATATATGAGACCTCATAGTCTGCCTCCAACAAAGGTTGCATCTACTCCAACAAAGCCATACCTTCCAATAGTGTCATTCCTTATGAGCTTTTGAGGGCCAATTACGTTTAAACTACTATCTCCAAAAGTTCTTTTATTGTACAGGATTGTTTTAGCTATCCTCGGTTTTATTTTCTTCTGTTTTGTTTTATCATATGAAAGCAATTACTGTTTTTTTATAAGGTCTGTAAAGAATAGTGATGGAATTTTGATAAGAATTTTGTGAGACCAAAACAGGAAAAATATACCTTTTAGGTTAAGAGTTGTTTGCAGTAAAGAATTAGTTTCTCTTTTCCTCTGTTTGTTTGACCCATTTGTACCAGATATGCTTAATTACATATTATATATTACAAATACCAGATATGTACCAGATGTGGGCTGGAGGTATGTGGGCAAGAAATACGTCAGGATGTTTACTAGCTCCTGATAGGATGTAAGCAGGGGGTACACAGGTAGGAATACTTCATGATATATGTTTGCCCCGATTGGATCTGATGAGAAACACAGTGGCCTTGTGCCATTGCCAATAAGCCTCTGCAAAGCATGACTCATGGCCATTTTCTGGGAACCCAGAGGTGGACCTGAGAAGATTCCACCATGGTCAGTATTAATTTTCTGGGAACTCAGAGGTGGACCTGAGCAGACTCCATTATGTTCAGTATTAATTAAAGTTTCTTCAAATTTTGCTTTAAATTGTAGCAATGGTCTTATTCTGAACCAGTAGGATTAACAATTGAGATGAATCTGTAGATTGCTTTTATTTGAGATGGCTTTTTTTTTTACTGCATTAATCCAATCAATCCATGAGCATGGGGCATCTTACCATCTTCTGATATCTTCTTCAATTTCTTTCTTCAAAGACTTGAAGTTATTGTCATATAGGTCTTTTACTTGCTTTGTTAGAGTTACACCAAAAGAGTTGTAACAAGATAACAAGATATTTTATTTTATTTGTAGCTATTGTGAAGGGTGTTGTTTCCCTGGTTTCTTTCTAAGATGATTGTCATTTGTACATAGGAGGACTAATGAAATTTTTTGTTTTCAGAATTAATCTTATATCCAGTCACTTCAATGAAAGTATTTGTCAGCTGTAGGAGTTTCCCAATAGAAATTTACAGTTTTCTTTTTATACTATCATATCATCTTCATACAAAAACATTTTGACTTCTTTTTCCATTTGAATCCCCCTGAGCTCCTTTAATGGTCTTATTTCTCTAGCAAGAACTTCAAGTACTCTGTTAAGTTGATATGGAAAGAGTGGATAGGCTTATCTTGTTCCTGTTTGAGTGAAATTGCTTTGAATTTCTCTCCATTTAATTTGATGTTGGCTATTGACTTGTTGTAAATTGTCTTTATTATGCTTAGGTATGTTCCTTGTATCATTAATCTCTCCCAGACTTTTATCATTAAATGGTGTTGGATTTTGTCAATGGCTTTTATAGCATCTAAAGAGATGATCATATGTTTTTTCTTTCAGTTTTTTATGTGTTATATTACAATGACAGATTGTCATATGTTGTACCATCCATGCATCTCTAGCATGAAGCCTACTTGATCACATTAGACTATTTCATTTTAATGTGCTTTTGGATTCAGTTGTCAGTGTTTCATTGAGTACTTTTGCATTAATGTTCAATTGACCTGTAAATCCCTTTCTTTGTAGTATGGGCATCAGGGTGACTGTGGCCTCATAAAACAAATTTGGTAATGCTTCTTCTGTTTCCATTTTGTGGTATAATTTGAGGAGTATTGGCCTTAGCTTTTATTTGAAAGTTATGTAGAATTTTGCCTGAAACCACCTGGCTCCAGGGTCTTTTTAATTGATAAACTTTTAATGACTGCTTCTCTTTCCTTAGGGATTATAAATTCATTTAAATTATTTATCTGATCTTGATTATTGTTGTTAAGTGGTATTTGTTGGGAAAATTATCTATTACCTTTGGATTTTCTAATTTTGTAGAGTACAGGATTTTGAAGTATTACCTAATAATTCTATGAATTTTGTTTGTTTGTATTGTTATGTCCCCCATTTCATTTCTGATTTTGTTAATTTGGATATTCTATTTCTGACTTTTAATTAGATTGGATAAAGTTTTGTCTTGCTGATTTTTCTCAAAGAATCAACTCTTGGTTTCATTGATTGTGTTGCTCTCTTTGACTCTATTTTATTGATTTCAGCCCTCTGATTATTTCTTGCCATTTACTTCTCATCAGTATATTTGCTTTATGTTGTAGGCTTTCAAGTGTACTGTATGCTGGTATGGATTTCACTAGCTTCTCTATGAAAGTGCTTAGTGTTATGGATTTTCTACTTAGCACCACTTATTGTATCCTATAAGATTGGCATGTTATGGATTCATTTTCATTGAATTTTAGAAAGTCTTTAAGTTCTTTCTTTATTCTTTCCTTAACCCAGGGTAATTCAGTAGAAGACTGTTGAGTTTCCATGGATTTGTAAGCTTTCTGTTATTGTTGAATCCAGATTTAATGCATGATGGTCTGATAGGATACAGGGGGTTATTTCAATTGTTGTGACTTGTTGTGTGACCAATTACGTGGTCAATTTGGACAAAGTTATGTGAGGTACTAAGAAGAAGGTATATTCTGTTGTCCATAAGTGAAATTTTATACATACATATATATATATATATATATATATATATATATATATATATTTCCAATTGAGTCATAATATCTTTTAGCTCCAGTATTTCTTTGGTCAGTTTTTCTCTAGATGACCTGTCCACATGTGAGAATGGGATATTAAAGTCTCTCACTATTATTGTATGAGGTTTGATGTGTGATATAAGCTTTAATATTGGTTCTTTTACAAATGTGTGTGTATCTTTGCATTTAGGGCATAGATGTTAAAAACTGAAATGTTATCTTGTTGGGTTATTCCTTTGAGTATAATGTGTTCTTCACCATCACTTTTGATAAATGTTGGTTTGAAGTCTATTTTATTAAATATGAGGATAGGTATATCAATTTGATTCTTGCATCCATTTGCTTAGAAAATCTTTTTCCAACCCTTTAATCTGAGGTAGTAACTATCTTTGATGTTGAGGTGTGTTTATTGTGTGCATCAGAAGGATGATTCTGTTTTTAAATCAATTCTGTTAGCCTGTGTCATTTTATTGGTAATTTGAGAGATATTAATGACCAACGATTGTTTTTTTTTCTTTTTTAAATTTATTTATTTATTTTTTTTATGAAAAAAAGAAGAAATTTCTGCCTCCTCCCTGCCTCCCATTTCCATCCCCCTCTGCTCCTTCCTCCACCCTCCCCCCACTCCTCCCCCTCCCTCTCCAGTCTGAAGAGCAGTCAGGGTTCCCTGCCCTGTGGAAAGTCCAAAGTCCTACCCCCTCAATCCTGGTCTAGGAATGTGAACATCCAAACTGGCTAGGCTCCCACAAAGCCAGAACATGAAGTAGGATCAAAACCCAGTGCCATTGTCCTTGGCTTCTCAGCAGCCCTCATTGTCCGCCAAATTCAGAGAGTCCGGTTTTATCCCATGCTTTTTCAGTCACAGTCCAGCTGGCCTTGGTGAGCTCCCAATGGATCAGCCCGACTGTCTCCGTGGGTGGGTGCACCCCTTGTGGTCCTGACTTCTTTGGTCATATTCTCCCTCCTTCTGCTCCTAATAGGAACATTGGGAGCTCAGTCCGGTGCTCCAGTGTGGGTCTCTGTCTCTATCTCCATCCATCGCCAGATGAAGGTTCTATGGTGATATGCAAGATATTCATCAGTATGGCTATAGGATAGGGTCATTTCAGGTTCCCTATCCTCAGCTGCCACAGGAACTAACTGGGGACATCACCTTGGGCACCTGGGAGCCCCTCTAGGTCCAAGTCTCTTGCCAACCCTAAGATGGCTCCCTTAATTAAGATATGTGCTTCCCTGCTCCCCTAACCAACCTTCCTTTATCCCAATCATCCCGTTTCCCCAAGTTCCCCCCAACCTTCCTGATGTGGGAGTGTCATATACCAATCTGTTTATCAATCTGTTGATTTCATTGGTTAAAATAAAGACACTGCTTGGCTGGTCCTATAGGTTAGAACATAGATGGGTGGAGTAAACAGAATAGTATGCTGACAGGAAGAGGAAGTGAGCTCAGAGAAGCACGCAGCTCCGCTCAGAGACAGCAGCCTCCTGTCTAGCAGGCAGACAGGATGGCCCAGCTCTCTGAGGCACGCACACGATGAAGCTCTGACTCAAGATGGATGTAGGCTAGAATCTTCCCGGTAAGCGCACCTTGGGGTGCAACACACTTTATAAGAAATGGGCTAGTCCAGGTGCGAGAGTTAACCAAGAAGAGACTAGAAATAATGGGCCAAGCAGTGTTTAAATGAAGACAGTTTCCGTGTAATTATTTCGGGGCTTAAGCTATGCCATGCGGGCGGCCGGGTATAGGGTCACAGCCGCGCCGCTCCCTCTTACTACAAATGGCTGCCCAACGTGTGGACAACTGAATCCACAGAAAGTCTGAAAAAGCTTGGGAAAGAGTAAAGCATGTTTTCTTGGTAGCAGCACTTTCTCGGGTATACTCTGCTTGCTAGAGGCAAGCATGCGCTCTCATCTAAGAGAGGCTTTCCTGACTCAGCTTTAGCTGCAAAACCCTGCAGCTCATTAAGAGGTCCTGCCACGAAACACTTAAACGTATTGACGAAAGCTGAGTGCATATGCTTTTCGGTTTTCAGCCGTAGCAGAAAAAAAGCTGCGCCGTTTAAAAATGCTGGCTTTCTGGGCCATCCTGCCAGGGCAACACTGACTGTTTGAGGCAGGAGGGTCGGCTACAGAGAGAGGACTTGAGTGTTGTCTGTTGTAGCTAGCTGGCTGGCAGGGACTTTGAAACACTGTAGACTTGTGGCACTGAACGCGGCTCTGGCCGGTACCTCAGTCACAAGGTTGGAATGGCAGAAAGCTAAGGAATGGACTGGATCTAGCTGGCAAAGCCACACCTTTAGTCCTACTGAGATTGCTTGGTAAATTAAAGACTTATGTGGTCAGAAAAACAGAGAGAGATACAGTAAAAAGAGATTCAAAGATAAAGAAAATTTTTAAATGGTTTACAGTGTGTTAAAAATATAAGCAAGCTAAAAGTAAGTTCTTAAGAGTAAAAAAAAAAGAAAGAAAAAGAGAAGTTGGTTGTGATAGTACACGCCTTTAATCCCAACACTTGGGTTGCAGAGGGAGATTGACCTCTGTGACTTCAAAGTGTGGTAGCACACGCCTTTAATCCCAGTGCCTAGAAGGCAGAGACAAACAGATCTCTGTGAGTTCAAGTTGTAGTAGCATATGCCTTTAATCCCAATGCCTGGGAGGCAGAGACAGGCGGATCTCTGAGAGTTCAAGAACAGCCTGGTCTACAGTGTCCAGGTAAGAGACATACACTTAAAAAACAAAAAGTTAAAAGTAAAAATAAACAAAATAGAGGTTAAAACAAAGCTGTACAAAGATGGAAAATACACAGAGAATCTTGATACTGTATGCTATCATGCTCTCTTTGAATTGTTTGAATGCTGAGGAAGGAACAACAGATACCAAACGATATTTGATTATAAATGCTGCTAAACTAACCCAACATAGATATTGTGAAAATGCCTTGACTTTGAAATTTGGATTTAAGGACATGATACTTCGGAAAAGAGTTTCTTGTTTTGTTTTCACAGAGGATGAGACCCTGTTCATTTCTTCTATTCCGATATGGTATGATGGACCACGCCCTCCTGAAGGGTTGCTGTGAACGCCTTCAGAAAATTGCCTCGCTCAACTGCCAACTAAGATGAAACCAGCACACAGGTTATACCATGAAAGACCTAATTAACAACGCCCCCATTCAGCAGGAAGCAGTTTGGAGAGATAACTGCACCCATGTTCCCAAATATTGCTTTTACATTTAAAGGGGGATATGATATAGGTATGAATAATTTGTATTGATATGGATTTTGCTTTAGTGATTTAAATTTAAGGTCAATTTTGTTATATGTATATGTATTTCTGATCTTGATTAGGTGTACTGATTGTGTAGTTCATTTGAAAATGTAATGTATATAGGTTGTTAATAGATTAGTTAAGTTAAGTTAGTTAATATGTTAGTTAAGATTTTCTAGATGTACATAGATATTTTAGATAGGCATTCTTCATATCTTTCAAAGATTATAGAATATAGCATTCTAAATGTTTTAATAACTTAGGGCTTTTCATGACAATGAGACACTCTGCTCCTGGCAGCACCAATCTACTTCAAGAGGAAGATGGGCATCGAAGAGGATCCTTATGGAGATTGATAGCCATTTGGGCAAGAAACTGCTCTTGCCTGGACTATTGCATAAAGTGGACACAGAGAACCCGCAGAGAGAGGACTGCTGAACTTGCCTAAAGGTGAGATGATCTTTTGGGGTTCCTGACTTATGAAAGAGTCTGCGAGACATTCTTCAGGACAAGCAGATAGTGACTGCCTTTTGAAATTTCCTGCTTTGTGGAATGTCTCCTGAAAACTATGGGCCTGTAGGCCGAAGATGGATGCCCCAACGGTACAGAGGAACTTTGGGTGACTGTCCAGGCAGCAAGATGTCTCTGTCATTTCTAGAGTTTGAAAGTTGCTTATTTCTTGTTTGCTTAGGTGATATTGTATCTTTCTGGAGTCTTTGATGGAGTTAAGAATAGTTAGTTATAGTTATATTTTTCTTTCTTTAGTTATGATAAAGATTATTGTAATTTTTACTTGATAACTGTTTTATGTAATTTTGCTATGTTAAAGTTAAAGCCTTTCCTTTTTGTTTAAACAGAAAAAGGGGAAGTGATGTGGGAGTGTCATATACCAATCTGTTTATCAATCTGTTGATTTCATTGGTTAAAATAAAGACACTGCTTGGCTGGTCCTATAGGTTAGAACATAGGTGGGTGGAGTAAACAGAATAGTATGCTGACAGGAAGAGGAAGTGAGCTCAGAGATGCACGCAGCTCCACTCAGAGACAGCAGCCTCCTGTCTAGTGGGCAGACAGGATGGCCCAGCTCTCTGAGGCACACACACGATGAAGCTCCGACTCAAGATGGATGTAGGCTAGAATCTTCCCGGTAAGTGCACCTTGGGGTGCAACACACTTTATAAGAAATGGGCTAGTCCAGGTGCGAGAGTTAACCAAGAAGAGACTAGAAATAATGGGCCAAGCAGTGTTTAAATGAAGACAGTTTCCGTGTAATTATTTCGGGGCTTAAGCTATGCCATGCGGGCGGCCGGGTATAGGGTCACAGCCGCGCCGCTCCCTCTTACTACACCTCCCCTTCTCACTTTTCTCTCCCCATCTCCCCTTACCCCCTCCCACCACACCCCCAAGATCCCAATTTTTTGCCCGGCAATCTTGTCTACTTCCCATAACCAGGAGGATAGCTATATGTTTTTCTTTGGGTACACCTTCTTATTTAGCTTCTTTAGGATATCAAATTATAGACTCACTGACCTTTATTTATCTCTAGAAACCAACTATGGGTAAGTACATCCCATGTTCATCTTTTTGGGTCTGGGTTACCTCACTCAGGATAGTGTTTTCTATTTCAATCCGTTTGCATGCAAAATTCGCGAACTCATTGTTTTTTACTGCTGAGTAGTATTCTAATGTGTATATATTCCATACTTTCTTCATCCATTCCTCCACTGAAGGGCATCTAGGTTGTTTCCAGGTTCTGGCTATTACAAATAATGCTGCAATGAACATAGTTGAACAAATGTCCTTGTCATATGATCGGGCATCTCATAGGTATATTCCCAAGAGTGGGATTGCTGGGTCCATGGGTAGGTTGATCTCGAATTTCCTGAGAAACCAAAACACTGCTTTCCAAAGTGGTTGCACAAGTTTGCATTCCCACCAGCAATGGATGAGGGTACCCCTTTCTCCACAGCCTCTCCAGCAAAGGCTATCATTGGTGTTTTTGATTTTAGCCATTCTGACAGGTGTAAGATGATATCTCAATGTTGTTTTTTTTTTCAACCACAAAGACAGGCACCTACTTAGAGTAAAGGGATGGGAAAAGGTTTATCAAGCAAATGGAACTAAGAAACAAGCAGGTGTGGCCATACTAATTTCTAACAAAGTTGACTTCAAACTTAAATCAACCAGAAGAGATGGAGAGGGACATTTTATACTAATAACAGGAACAATTGATCAGGATGAGGTCTCAATCCTGAATATCTATGCCCCTAATATAAAAGCACCCACATATGTAAAAGAAACATTACTAAAACTCAAGGCTGCCATCAAACCGCACACACTAATAGTAGGAGATCTCAACACTCCTCTTTCACCAATGGACAGGTCAATCAGACAGAAACCTAATAGAGAAATAAGAGAATTAATGGAGGTATTGAATCAAATGGACTTAACAGACATCTATAGAACATTCCACCCAAATAGGAAAGAATATACCTTCTTCTCTGCAGCTCATGGAACCTTCTCAAAAATTGACCACATACTCGGAAACAAAGGAAACTTCCACAGTTACAAAAAAATATCCATAACCACCTGTGTCTTATCAGATCACCATGGACTAAAGTTAGAATTCAACAACAATGCTACCCCCAGAAAGCCTACAAACTCATGGAAACTGAACAGTCAACTATTGACCCACACCTGGATCAAAGAAGAAATAAAGAAAGAAATTAAAGTCTTCCTTGAATTCAATGAAAATAAAGAAACAACATACTCAAACTTATGGGACACTTTGAAAGCTTTCCTAAGGGGAAAGTTCATAGCCCTTAGTGCCCACTTAAAGAAAACAGAGAAAGCATACGTTGGAGACTTAACAGCCCACCTGAAAGCTCTAGAAAAAAAAGAAGCAGACTCACCTAGGAGGAGTAGAAGACTGGAAATAGTCAAACTGAGGGCTGAAATCAACAAAATAGAAACACAGAAAACAATCCAAAGAATCAATGAAACAAAAAGCTGGTTCCTGGAAAAAATCAACAAGATTGATAAACCCCTATCCAAACTAATCAAACGGCGGAGAGAGAATTTGCAAATTAATAAAATCAGAAATGAAAAGGGGACATAACCACAGACATAGAGGAAATTCAGAGAATCATTAGATCTTACTACAAAAGCCTGTATGCCACAAAACTGGAAAATGTAAAAGAAATGGACACTTTTTTAGATAAATACCATATACCAAAGTTAAGTCAGGGCCAGGTGAACAATCTAAATAGACCTGTCAGTCGCGAAGAATTAGAAGCTGTTATCAAAAACCTCCCTACCAAAAAAAGCCCAGGACCAAACGGTTTCAATGCGGAATTCTACCAGAATTTCCAAGAAGACCTAATACCTATACTCCTTAATGTATTTCACAATATAGAAACAGAAGAGTCATTGCCAAATTCCTTTTATGAAGCTACAGTCACTCTGATACCAAAGCCACACAAAGACTCAACCAAGAAAGAGAATTACAGGCCTATCTCACTCATGAACATCGACGCAAAAATCCTCAACAAAATACTGGCAAACCGTATCCAAGAACACATTAGAAAAATTATCCATTATGATCAAGTAGGCTTCATCCCAGAGATGCAAGGCTGGTTCAACATACGAAAATCTATCAATGTAATCCATCATATAAATAAACTTAAAGAAAAAAAACCATATGATCATTTTATTAGATGCTGAAAAAGCTTTTGACAAAATTCAACATCCCTTTATGATAAAAGTCTTGGAGAGATTAGGGATACAAGGGTCATACCTAAATATAATAAAAGCTATTTACAGCAAACTGACAGCTAACATCAAACTAAACGGAGAGAAACTCAAAGCCATCCCACTTAAATCAGGAACACGACAAGGCTGTCCACTTTCTCCATACCTCTTCAATATCGTACTTTAAGTTTTAGCAATAGCAATAAGACAACATAAGGGGATCAAGGGGATTCGAATTGGAAAGGAAGAAGTTAAACTTTTGTTATTTGCAGATGATATGATAGTGTACATAAGCGACCCCAAAAACTCCACCAAAGAACTCCTACAGCTGATAAACACCTTTAGTAATGTGGCCGGATACAAGATCAACTCCAAAAAATCAGTCGCCCTCCTATACACAAAGGATATGGAAGCGGAGAGGGAAATCAGAGAAGCATCACCTTTCACGATAGCCACAAACAGCATAAAATATCTCGGGGTAACTCTAACCAAAGAAGTTAAGGATCTATTTGACAAGAACTTTAAGGCATTGAAGAAAGAAATTGAAGAGGATACCAGAAAATGGAAGGATCTCCCTTGCTCGTGGATTGGGAGGATCAACATAGTAAAATTGGCAATCCTACCAAAGGCAATTTACAGATTCAATGCAAACCCCATCAAGGTCCCATTAAAATTCTTCACTGATCTTGAGAGGACAATAATCAACTTTATATGGAATAACAAAAAACTCAGGATAGCCAAAACAATCTTATACAATAAAGGAACTTCTGGAGGCATTACCATCCCTGACTTTAAACTCTATTACAGAGCTACAGTAATGAAAACAGTGTGGTATTGCAGGGTCTGGTGGATAGGGTTGGGTATTGGGGCAAACTACTTATAGGAAACTCTCCTTCTGGCTGGCTAGAGAAGCTTGGGGTAGAAGCTTGGGGTTTTTCCCACTATGGAGGTCCTAGAGAGTGGAGTGTCCTACTACATGGCTATTCAGTAACCTCTTTGTCCTCTCAGTATTGTAGCAAGGTGTGTTTCAGAGTTCCACCAAGGTTGCAGGACAAT
Source organism: Microtus obscurus (assembly GCA_963919715.1). Classification (NCBI taxonomy): domain Eukaryota; kingdom Metazoa; phylum Chordata; class Mammalia; order Rodentia; family Cricetidae; genus Microtus; species Microtus obscurus. The sequence continues at coordinate 698,595 of CAWTZC010000310.1, read as the reverse complement.
AGGCAAGTTTGGGGTGAGATGGGGCTAGTCAACATTAACATTATTTATTATTAAAAGGCTGGGCAATGGTGGTGCAAGCCTTAAATCTCAGCACTCAGAGGGAGAGGCAAGCAGATCTCTGACTTTGACGCCAGCTTGGTCTACAAGAGCTAGTTTCAAGACAGACTCCAAAAGTTACAGAGAAACCCAGTCTCAAAAAAACATGTTAATAAAGTAGCATGCATCAGGGTTACATCATCTACCCTTGGATTTATACTCAGCAGACTGACACATGGGGATTATCAGTTCAAATATATCCCTGACATTTACTGACATCAAAGTAAGTCTGGATAATAAGCAATATCTCAAGAAGAATTTGTTAAAATATGAAAAAACAAACCTAGGAAAAACAACCCAGACACACTTACTTGAAAAGATTGATCACACACTACCTGATATTTAAATAAACAATGAAACACTTAGATGATGGACAACCCATTCTATACATTGTGGCAGAAAAACACCTATTACTAAGTAAGAACACACAGAAGATGAACAGACGTCAAAGAAAGAACATATGAACCACAAAATAAATTTTACTAAATGGATTTGACACACATATAGCACACTTTAGTATCTACCTCAAATATTCCAATATAGAGACCACAATGCAGTGGTCTCTACCATCCATCTTGAGTGAACATGGTAAATAATTTACTTCTTTCAAGGCTATGATGAATAAAAAAATAAAACATTTTTTTTCTTGAAAATGAAGAAAACTGTGAAATCTAAAGTCTTTATCAAATCATTCACATGAATAGGAATTTTCTCTTGTATAAATTATTTCTGATCTCCTGGCATCAAGTTGATATATGAAGGCTTTAAAATATTTACAGGGCAAGGGACATGGCCAAGCAATTAAGAGAAGTTCATTCCCAGGATGAAGGTCAGGTTTTTGACAACTTCCCATAGTTTCTGCTAAAAGAAGATCCAAGTGTTTAAACTTCTTGTGAACTAGCATGCACACGCACATACCCTCACAGACACACTGACATCACATAATTAAAATTAAATCATTAAACAATCCTATTTCTACTCAAGAATATTTTTCTTTTGTAAGCATTTATTCCTATAACCCAGAATTTGAAGCCACTAAAGGTTTACTTACAAAACCTTAATCGTGTACTTAATTTTTCCTTAATCGTGTACTGATTAATATAACAGAAAACAACCTTGAAGTCAGAGAAATCAATCTTTTTCAGTTGGTAGCATCATTTGGGAAGATTTAGGCAATGCTTCCCATGCTAAAAAAAAAAATTGTCCCTGGGTGCAAGCATGAAAGTTCACATCCACACGCCATTTCAGGTTCCCACTTTTACCTTCATGTTGCATGTGGAAGATGTGAGTTCTCAGCTGCCTGCTTTAATTGGAGCTTGTGGTACTTTGTATGGGCCTATCTTACACTTTTGGTGCTTTGTGTAATACATGAGATTTGAAAGGGACATTATCAATCTCTTCTGGATACTTTCAGTACTGCATGATGCTCTATGCCCCCCTTTTGGTTTCTTTGGTACTGGATATGGTTCTAAGGTATTCTTTTGGTCATTGACAGTACTACATGGAAAGCTATCCCTGTCTTGTTGCTTTCACAATCTGAAAAATTGATCTATCTCTTCCTATGGGATGTTTTGTGTACTGCATGTGGAATACTTTGTCCTCTTCTGGATGTTGTGGAAAACATAAGGCCATCTAACTGGCTATATTAAATGAGTTGGTAACTTCAGAGGGATTTATTGCACTGTTCTGGATATGTTGAGTGCTGCATGGCAATCTATGAAAGTGGCCCGAATGCTCCAATGCCTGAGGGAATGCATTGATCTCTGAGAAACTGGAAGGCACATTGTTCCCCAGGAGTCATGGACTCTAACCTGAAAGCCTATGATGCAGGCCTCTCAAGACATTCAGAAGAGGTTGGTATATCCCCATGCAGTACCCAAATGCCGTAGTCACTTTTCTATTACTGTGAAGATGCACCAGGACTAACCCAATTTTTATAAAGAAAGCATTTAATTGAGGCTTGTGTTTTTCTCTATGTTCCCTTAGTAGTCAGGGAAACATGAAACCTTGACATGACAGTTGGATAAGGCCCTCTGTAGCTTGCAAACTTATTTGTATTCTGGCAACTACAGCTACATTGATTCTGGCAATTGCCTTTATACTCTGTTTCTCACATATGTCTAAAAATTATTGTTGACTTCAATAAGATTTTCATTGCCTTAACTGTGCTGTGGCCCCTCTAAATGGCCTTCTTTAACCCCTCCCAGACATATCAGATAATCTGGGTTCAGTAAGTATGGGTCCTTACTTAAGGGGATATATTGCCCTCTTCTGGATCCATTTGGGTACAGCATAGTTATGTATCACCTTAAATATTTCATGGAGATCTGAATGGGGACTATCATTCTTTTAGAGCTTTGTCTACTAAAAGGAGAACTATCACCCTCTTCTTGATACTTGGATACAGCATAGGATTCTATTTTCCATTTCTGAATGATTAGGGTCTTGCATGGGAATCTGCCTATGGATCTCTCACTCTATTCTGGGAGCTCTGGGTACTGCATGTTGATCCTATTCTAGATGTTTTGGGTACTGCATTGCTCTCTTATTGTCATATTCGTAATGGTTTGTTTACTGCACAGGATTCTATGAATCTTTTCTGGGCTACTTTGGGTATTGTAAAACATGTCTACCTTACACCTGTGGCTATTTCCTTTGGTGCATGAGTAATTCATTGAGAACTGCAGGACAATGTATGGAGCTATCCTTGTTGATTTAGGTAAATTCAAGAGCTTTATCACTCTTTTCTGGATGACTTGGGGATTTCATTGTAATTCATCACCTCCTCTGGATGCTTTAGACTCGGCCTGGAAGCAATTGTTCTCTATTATCCATTGCTAGTAGTACATGGAAAATAATTGCTGTCTTCTAAGTGATTCGAGTACTGCAGGGGGATATACTGACCCTTATAAATACTTTGGTTACTATATGGGTACTAGCCCTCACTTCTGGTTGCTATAAGTACTGTATGAAGAACTATCCCTATCATTTGGTTGATGGTGAAACTGCATAGATGATCTCATCCTTTGTGTGTACTCTGGGTAATACATGTGTTTCTATCATACTCATTTGGTCACTGATGATATTTTATGGAAAGATATAGTCCTCCTTTGTATCTTTCCATATTACATGAGGATCTGTCTTCCTCTTTCTGCTTTTTTGGTCCTGTACTATAATTTTGTTGACTTTTCTGATTATTTTTATGCATTTTATGGAGAATCATCCTTCTTCTGGGTGCTTTGGGAAATATGAGAAAATCTATCAAGCTATACTGAGTATTTTGATAAATGCAAGGAAGACTATCAACCTCTTCTGGAATCTTTGAGAATGGCAAGGCTACCAGGAGATTTATCACTCTCTTATGGATGTTCTCAGTACAGTAAGCAGATCTATGCCCCTTTCTTGGATATTTCGGGTACGGCACGGGGAGCCAGTTCCCTCTTTTTGGTAATGATGGGTAGCTATTGTCCTCTTATTTTTTTTTTAGTTATAGGAAAGGGATCTATTCCATTCTTTAATCTTTGTACTACATGGGAATCATCCACCTTTCCTTGGTGCCCTTGTTCTGTGTCCCCATTGCTTGCTGACCCAGCATTCTCATCCCTGAGAACCATTGCAAGGATGACAGCACCTACAATGGGCTCTGCCCACCCCCATCAATCTTTAATTAAGAAAATGTGTTATAGTTGGATCGCAGGGCATTTTCTCAAATGATGCTCCCTTTTTTCAGATAACTCTAATTTGTGTATCATGTTGACATAAAATTAGCAAGCACAACCCTCTTCTAGCTCTGGGTACTGTAAGGAAATCATTTGCCCTTTTCTAGGTATTTTGGATACTGTGTTGAGCTCCTTAGCGCTCTTCTGGACTGAGAAACTGCAAATGGATCAAACACCCTCATTTGGACTTTTGGGTTACATGGGCTCTGTTGACATCTACTAAATGCTTTAAGCATTTCAAGAGGCTCTGACTTTCTCTTCTTTGTGTTTTCGTTATTGTATGATCTCTTTTGGATCATTTGTGTGATGCATAGGAATCTGCATAGGAATATACTGCTTTCCTCTTGACATTGACAGAACTGAATGGGAAGCAATCACCTTCTGTGTTCTTTGGGTAATGCATAGCACTTATAACTCTCTTCTGTACTCTTAGGGCATCTCATGGAAATTATTATGCGGATCGAACAATTCCTTCTGGGTATGTTTGATATTGCAAGGGAATCTATAATTCCCTTCTGGATGATACAATAACCTATAAAGAGGTAACCTAGCCCTCTCTCTGAGTACTTTTAGTATTACAAGAGGATGAATTGGGATTACTTTTCCTCTCTCGAATACTTTGGGTGTTGCTAGAGGCCCTACTGCCCTCTTATGGATGACTTTAATATGGATGGTAGAGCTATCACTATTTCTGCTTGCTATAGGCTAAAGATAGGGAACTTATCCTATTCCTCTAGTCCCTGAAGATACTCCACCAGAGGTTCTTTTCTTCTCTGGATTCGTTGAGTACTGTAATGAGATATATTGCCCTCTTCTGGATACTTTTTATATTGCATAAAAATCATTGTGGGGATCTATCACTCTCTTTGGCATTCTGTGGGTACTGCAAAGAGATTTATCCCTCTCTTTAGGATGATTTGAGTATTTCAGGGAGAATCACCTGGCTCTAAAAGCTGTCGTTATTGCAAGGGTTTGTATCATCCTTTTCTGGATGCTTTGGGAATAGCCCCTACTGGTTACTTTGTGTTCCTGGATGTCGCTCAGCATTCCCAGGGGTTTGCTCTGCTCCTGTTGAGTTCACTCGCTCATGCCTGCTCTGTCTTAGACTTCTGGCTCAGACCTGTTCTGTACATGTCCCTGGTCTGAATCCACTCTGTGGAGATCCCTGGCTTGGGCTTGGTCCTGCAATGGTCTCTGGCTCCAATCTAATCCCTCAGAGGTCCCAGACTCAGGTGAGCCCAGACTTTCAGAGGACCTGGCCCGGGCCCTACTCCCTCAGGTGTCCCAGACTCACACCTAGACCCACAGAGGTTTCTGGTTCCTGCCTTCTACCTGGAAGGTCCCAGACTGATGCTCGTACCCACAGAGGTCCTGGCTCAGTCTTACTCCTTCAGAAGTCCCAGACTCTCGCTTAGACTGCAGAGGTCTCTGATTCCTACCTAAGACCTTGTAGGTGCCAGACTCATGCCTGGACCTGCAGCAGTCTCTGGCTCTGGTCCTTCCCTCAGTGGTTGCTCCCCTGTACCTGCTCCTGTGGAGTTCACTGTCTCAGATCTGTTTCCGCCAAGGTTGCTGGCTCAGTCCTATTTCAGTAAATGTTACTGGTCTGGTTCTGCTCCCACTCATGTGGAGTTCATCCTCCCAGGCCTGCTCTGGCCCAGGTTGCTGGCTCAGTTCTGCCTCAGCTAATGTTCCTGGTCTGGATCCACTCCCACTCCAGTGGGGCCTGCTGTCTCAGGCCTGTTCTTGCTTAGGTCGCTGACCCAATTCTGCTCCTGTGGAGTTCACTGCCTCAGGGGAACCTGAAGCTTAGATAAGTTGCCTTATCTGCCTGAGACTAGATAACTTCTAGACATTAATATTTTGGCCATGATATATATCCTTATGTATAACAGTTAACATTTTGCTTACTTCAATGTACTTACTTTTTATATTATAGTTCATTATTCCAAAAAGTGAGAGTGATGTACTTTGGTTTAAAGATATCTTGTAACTCTCCATATTCTACTTCTTTAATTCGTTATGAAAAATGGGGTTGTCTTTCTCTCCAATGCCTTAATATGTTCAACAATTTTGTTTTTCTGTCTTTGAGAATTTCAAATTTTATAACATGTGACTAAACAAATTTACCTCCCCAAATGTTCCTTGATCCATCCCCATCTTTGTTAATGTAACATCATATCATTAGTTACAAAATACATTTTGATCATGTTTTCCAACCCCAATTTCCTCCAAGATTCTCTCTACATAGACAGCTTTAGGTTCTTTTTCTCCATTTTCTCTTTTAAAACAATCAAATTAAAACCAAGAAAGAATCTATTCAACCAAAGTAGACACACATGTGACTACATAAACAAAAATCAAAACAAGTAAAAGGCCATTAAAGCAAAATGCAAAATAAAAGTAAAATAAAACAAAAGTTTATAAAACTATTATATTGTGTGTGGGGGTTGGGCAACTACTGCCTGGAATGGGGCTTGCCTTGATGTGTGGTTAATACACCCAGTAGCACTCCATGGAGAAAGCTGGTTTTCCTTATGCCCAATGGTTTAAAAAGCAGATATCTTTGTGGTTATGTATTGAGGACCATCCTCAAGGAAAATACCTCTTACCAGGCTAGGGTCATGGAGATTTAAAATATTAGTAAAGAATATGAAGGTTCATCTGAAAATAATAAAACAGAAACCATAGAACAGTACCAGAAAGGCATTCCAGTGAATACTGAAATTGCCCATGTTTAATTTTCCATACGTTTTTGTACCCCGATACAAAAGGAAAAAGAAGGTAACAAAAGAATTCTTTTTTTAAATTTATTATACACATTTCTTTTTTTATTTCTTATTTTTTTTATTGAGAAAAGGAAAAAAAAAGTTTCCACCTCCTCCCAGCCTCCCATTTCCCTCCCCCTCCTCTCACCCTTCTCCCTTTCCCCCCACTCCTCTCCCCTTCCCTCTCCAGTCCAAAGAGCAGTCAGGGTTCCCTGCCCTGTGGAAAGTCCAAGGTCCTCCCCCCTCCGTCCATGTATAGGAAGGTGAACATCCAAACTGGCTAGGCTCCCACAAAGCCAGAACATGAAGTAGGATCAAAACCCCATGCCATTGTCCTTGGCTTCTCATCAGCAATCATTGTTTGCCATGTTCAGAGTCCGGTTTTATCCCATGCTTTTTCAGTCACAGTCCAGCTGGCCTTGGTAAGCTCCCAATAGATCAGGCCCACTGTCTCCGTGGGTGGGTGCACCCCTCGTGGTCCTGACTTCCTTGCTCATGTTCTCCCTCCTTCTGCTCCTCAGTGGGACCTTGGGCGCTCAGTCCAGTACTCCAGTGTGGGTCTCTGTCTCTATCTCCATCCATCACCAGATGAAGGGTCTATGGTGATATGCAAGATATTCGTCAGTATTGCTATAGGATAGGGTCATTTCGGGTTCTCTATCCTCAGCTGCCCAAGGAACTAACTGTGGACATCGCCTTGGGCTCCTGGGAGCCACTCTAGGTTCAAGTCTCTTGCCAACCCTAAGGTGGCTCCCTTAACTAGGATTTGTGCTTCCCTGCTCCCCTATCCAACCTTCCTTTATTCCAATCATCCCGTTTTCCCAAGTTCCCCACATCCTCCCCTTCTCACTTTTCTCTCCCCATCTCCCCTGACCCACCCTCCCACCCCACCCACAAGATCCCAATTTTGTTTTTGGAAATTTTGTCTACTTCCCATAGACAAGAGGATAACTATATGTTTTTCCTTGGGTTCACCTTCTTATTTAGCTTCTTTAGGATCACCAATTATAGACCCCGTGACCTTTATTTATGGCTAGAAACCAATTATGAGTTAATACATCCCATGTTCATCTTTTTGGGTCTGGGTTACCTCACTCAGGATAGTGTTTTTTATTTCCATCCGTTTGCATGCAAAATTCGAGAAGTCATTATTTTTTACCGCAGCGTAGTACTCTAATGTATATATATTCCACACTTTCTTCATCCATTCTTCCATTGAAGAACATCTAGGTTGTTTCCAGGTTCTGGCTATTACAAATAATACTGCTATGAACACAGTTGAACAAATGTCCTTGTCATGTGATCGGGCATCTCTTGGGTATATTCCCAAGAGTGGGATTGCTGGGTCCATGGGTGAGTTGATCCCGAATTTCCTGGGAAGCCGAAACACTGCTTTCCAAAGTGGTTGCACAAGTTTGCATTCCCACCAGCAATGGATGAGGGTACCCCTTCCTCCACAGCCTCTCCAGCAAAGGCTATCATTGGTGTTATTGATTTTAGCCATTCTGACAGGTGTAAGATGATATCTCAATGTTGTTTTGATTTGCATTTCCCTGATTGCTAAGGAGGTTGACAATGACCTTAAGTGTCTTTTGGCCATTTGAACTTCTTCTGTTGAGAATTCTCTGTTCAGTTCAGTGCCCCATTTTTAATTGGGTTAATTAGCATTTTAAAGTCTAGTTTCTTGAGTTCTCTCTATATTTTAGAGATCAGACCTTTGTCTGTTGCATGGTTGGTGAAGATCTTCTCCCAGTCAGTAGGTTGCCTTTTTGTCTTAGTGACAGTGTTCTTTGCTTTACAGAAGCTTCTCAGCTTTAGTAGGTCCCATTTATTCAATGTTACCCTTAATGTCTGTGCTGCTGGGGTTATACATAAGAAGCAATCTCCTGTGCCCATCTGTTGTAGGGTACTTCCCACTTTCTCTTCTATCAGGTTGAGTGTGTTCAGATTGATATTGAGGTCTTTGATCCATTTGGACTTGAGTTTTGTCCAAGGTGATAGATATGGGTCTATTTTCATTCTTCTACAGGTTGACATCCAGTTGGGCCAGCACCATTTGTTGAAGATGCTTTCTTTCTTCCATTGTATACTTTTAGCTCCTTTATCGAAAATGAGGTGATCATAGGTTTGTGGGTTAAAATTCGCATCTTCTATGCGATTCCATTGGTCGACTTCTCTGTTTTTATGCATACCACACTGTTTTCATTACTGTAGCTTTGTAATAGAGTTTGAAGTCAGGGATGGTAATGCCTCCAGAAGATCCTTTATTGTATAGGATTGTTTTGGCTATCCTGGGTTTTTTGTTTTTCCATATAAAATTGATTATTGTCCTCTCAAGATCTGTGAAGAATTTTGATGGGACCTTGATGGGAATTGCATTGAATCTATAAATTGCCTTTGGAAGAATTGCCATTTTTACTATGTTGATTCTCCCAATCCAAGAGCAAGGGAGGTCCTTCCATTTTCTGGTATCCTCTTCAATTTCTTTCTTCAATGCCTTAAAGTTCTTGTCAAATAGATCTTTCTCTTCCTTGGTTCGAGTTACCCTAAGATATTTTATGCTCTTTTTGGCTATTGTGAAAGGTGAAGCTTCTATGATTTCCCTCCCTACTTCCTTATCCTTAGTGTATAGGAAGGCAACTGATTTTTTGGAATGGATCTTGTATCTTGCTACATTTCTAAAGGTGTTTATTAGCTGTAAAATAAAAGTTCTTTGGTGAATTTTTTGGGGTCGCTTATGTACACTATCATATCATCTGCAAATAACGAAAGTTTAACTACTTCCTTTCGAATTCGGATCCCCTTGATCCCCTTATGTTGTCTTATTGCTATTGCTAAAACTTCAAGCACTATATTGAAGAGGTATGGAGAGAGTTGACAGCCTTGTTGTGTTCCTGAATTTAGTGGGATGGCTTCGGGTTTCTCTCCATTAAACATGATGTTAGCTCTTGGCTTGCTGTAAATAGCTTTTATTATATTTAGGTATGACCCTTGTATCCATAGTCTCTCCAAGACCTTTATCATAAAGGGATGTTGAATTTTGTTAAATGCTTTTTCAGCATCTAATGAAATGATCATATGGTTTTTTCTTTCAGTTTATTTATATGATGGATTACATTGATATTTTTCGTATGTTGAACCAGCCTTGCATCTCTGGGATGAAACCTACTTGATCATAATGGATAATTTTTCTAATGTGTTCTTGGATTCGGTTTACCAGTATTTTGTTGAGGATTTTTGCGTCGATGTTCATGAGTGAGATTGGTCTGTAATTCTCTTTCCTGGTAGAGTATTTGTGTGGTTTTGGTATCAGAGTGACTGTAGCTTCATAAAAGAAATTTGGTAATGACTCTTCTGTTTCTATATTGTGAAATACATTAAAGAGTATAAGTATTATGTCTTCTTGGAAGTTCTCGTAGAACCAGATTGTTCACCTGGTCCTGGTTTAACTTTGGTATATGGTATTTATCTAAAAAAGTGTCCATTTCTTTTACATTTTCCAGTTTTGTGGCATACAGACTTTTGTAGTAAGATCTAATGATTCTCTGAATTTCCTCTGTGTCTGTAGTTATGCCCCCCTTTTCATTTCTGATCTTATTAATTTGCATATTCTCTCTCCGCCATTTGATTAGTTTGGATAGGGGTTTATCATTCTTGTTGATTTTCTCCAGGAACCAGCTTTTTGTTTCATTGATTCTTTGGATTGTTTTCTGTGTTTCTATTTTATTGATTTCAGCCCTCAGTTTGATTATTTCCAGTCTTCTACTCCTCCTAGGTGAGTCTGCTTCTTTTTTTTTCTAGAGCTTTCAGTTGGGCTGTTAAGGCTCCAATGTGTGCTTTCTCTGTTTTCTTTAAGTGGGCACTTAGTGCTATGAACTTTCCTCTCAGGACTGCTTTCATAGTGTCTCATAAGTTTGAGTATGTTGTTTCTTTTTTTTTTCATTAAATTCAAGGAAGACTTTAATTTCTTTCTTTATTTCTTCCTTAATCCAGGTATGGTTCAGTAGTTGACTGTTCAGTTTCCATTAGTTTGTAGGCTTTCTGGGGGTAGCATTGTTGTGGAATTCTAGCATTAATCCATGGTGATATGATAAGACACAGGTGGTTACTAATATTTTTTTGTAACTATGGAAGTTTGCTTTGCTACCGAGTATGTGGTCAATTTTCGAGAAGGTTCTATGAGCTGCAGAGAAGAAGGTATATTCTTTCCTATTGGGTGGAATGTTCTATAGATGTCTGTTAAGTCCAATTGATTCATTACCTCCATTAATTCTCTAATTTCTCTGTTAGGTTTCTGTCTGATTGACCTGTCCATTGGTGAGATAGGAGTGTTGAAGTCTCCTACTATTAGTGTGTATGGTTTGATTGCTGCCTTGAGTTTTAGTACTTTCTTCTACGTACATGGGTGCTTTTATATTAGGGGTATAGATATTCAGGATTGAGACTTCATCCTGATGAATTTTCCTGTTATGAGTATAAAATGTCCCTCTTCATCTCTTCTGATTGATTTAAGTTTGAAGTCAACTTTGTTAGAAATTAGTATGGCCACACCTGCTTGTTTCTTAGGTCCATTTTCTTGATAAGCCTTTTCCCAGCCCTTTACTCTAAGTAGGTGCCTGTCTTTGTGGTTGAGGTGTGTTTCTTGTAAACAGCATAATGTTGGATCCTGTTTTCGTATCCAATCTCTTAGCCCGTGCCTTTTTATAGGTGAGTTGAGTCCATTGACATTAAGTGATATTAATGACCAGTGGTTGTTAACTCCGGTCACTTTTCTAGTAGTAGAGTTTGTGTGTTTCCCTTCTTTGAGTTGTGCTAGTGAAGGGTCTCTAGATGTCTGAGTTATTGTGGTCATTGTTGGACTCCTTGGATTCTGATTTTCCTTCTATTACTTTCTGTAAGGCTGGATTTGTGGCTACGTATTGTTTAAATTTGTTTTTATCCTGGAAAATTTTGTTTTCTCCATTTATAGTGAATGAAAGCTTGGCTGGGTAGTAGTCTGGACTTGCATCCATGGTCTCTTAGTTTTTGCAGTACATCTATCCAGGACCTTCGGGCTTTCATGGTTTCCATAGAGAAGTCAGGTGTATGTTTGATAGGTTTACCTTTATAAGTAACTTGGCCTTTTTCCTTTTAGGCTCTTAATATTCTTTCTTTATTCTGTATGCTTTGTGTTTTGATTATTATATGGCGAGGTAATTTTTTTTTTGATCCGGCCTATTTGGTGTTCTGTATGCCTCTTGCATGGGGAGAGATGGGGAGAGCAAAGTAAGAAGGGGAGAATGAGGGGAACTTTGGGAAATGGGATGATTGGGAGAAAGGAAGGTTGGATATAGGAGCAGGGAATCACATTACTTAATTAAGGGAGTCATTTCAGGGTTGGCAAGAGAGTTGAACCTAGGTTGCCTCCCAGGTGCCCAGGGCGATGTCCCCAGTTAGCTCCTTGGGCAGATGAGGATAGGGAACTCGAAATGACCCTATCCTATAGCCATACTGATGAATATCTTGCATATCACCATAAAACCTTCTACTGGAGATGGATGGAGATAGAGACAGAGACCCACACTGGAGCATCGGACTGAGCTCTCAAGGTCCCAATGGGGAGCAGAAGGAGGGAGAACATGAGCAAGGAAGTCGGGACCACGAGGGTTGCACCCACCCACTGAGACAGTGGGGCTGATCTAGTGGGAGCTCACCAAGGCCAGCTGGACTGTGACTGAAAAAGCAAGGGATAAAACAGGACTCTTTGAACATGGCAGACAATGAGGGCTGATTAGAAGCCAAAGACAATGGCATGGGGTTTTGATTCTACTTCATGTTCTGGCTTTGTGTGAGCCTAGCCTGTTTGGATGTTCACCTTCCTAGACCTGGATGGAGGGGCAAGGACCTTGGACTTTCCACAGAGCAGGGAACCCTGACTGCTCTTTGGACTTGAGAGGGAGGGGGAGAAGAGTGTGGGCAGGAGGAGAAGAGTGGGAGGAGGGGGAGGGAAATGGGAGGCTGGGAGGAGGTTGGAATTTCTTTTTTTTTTCTTTCAATAAAAAAAAATAGCCATTCTGTGGAAAGATGAAGGAGTCAGAGACACAACCTCATGCTGTGTTTTTGCAAACTATTTGTTTATAGGAATCTTTACTGAGGTTAATTAGGGACACATCGGTGTGTTAGGAAGAGGATTTCAGGATAGGTCAATACAAATCGGTTATTTTATTTTGAGACAGGGTCTCTGTATTTTTGACTGTCCTGAACTAAGAATGTAGATGAGATTGGCACCAAAATCCCAGAATTCTGGGTTCTCCTCTAATAAAGTATTGAAATAAAAGAGGAAGGTCACATCATCCATCTTGTAATTTTATTTTGTATTTACTTATGACTTGTTTGTACGTGTGTGCCCATTTATATGTAGAAATGTGTGCATGTGTGTCACGGTATGCGTGTAAAACTCAGAGAATAACGTTGGATGTTGGTACTTTCCTTTAAGCATATTTGAGATGGGGTCTCTTGTTTGTTATCACATGTTTACAGCTTGCAGGATTTTTCATGTCTACCTTTTATCTTGCCTTAAAAGCATTGGATTATAGGCACACACTGTTGCAATTTGCTTTATACTGCAGAAGTAAATAGATAGCTACAAAGTGAGCACTTTGTCTGTTAATACATTTTCTCAGTCCAAAAGTTTATTAAAAAGAGATTTTTGGAGTGAGTCTGTTTTGAGACACAGTTTCACTTTCTATCTGGGTCTGGACTGGAACTCACTATGTAGTAAATATGCTAGACCTGGAACTTGCAGAGATCCATATGCCTCTGCCTCATGTGACCATACTGGCTAAAACTAGATGTTTAGTGTGGATATTTATCATAGATATGAGTAGAAGGAAAGTGTTGTCTTGTGGGGGTTAGCTGCACTTAAGAATTGACAAAGTCATGTATACAGTTCTGTTGACTATGTAAGTTCCACTGCAATGGTTTCTTATAGGGTCTCTCTTTTTTACTCCTTCTCTTTTCCTCTATGTCTCTCTCTCTCTCTCCTCTTTGTTAAAAAAATCATATGTCAGTTACTGAAGTGTGTTGGGTATGATTCTGATTTAATAGGGTAATTGCATGCATGGGTCAGAAGAGTTCTTCACTGTGCTTTACTCTACATGGAGTTCATAATCCCGCCCTGAAGTTCCTAAGAAGATTGCTTATCCTTCTTCTGGGAAAGGAGTAAGTCCATACTCAAAAGGTTTTATATACTTTGGCCTCAAACTTGGCTCAGTGGAATTTGAGATATCACTAAAAAAAGGAATATTGTCCCTGTCTACACAGGCAGTCTGCACAGCAAATTTTATTAATTTATTATTTTGTGTGATGATTAATATTGATTTTAATCTTAATTAGATATAGAATCTGCCAAGGGACAATACTCCTGGCACACCTGAGAGGACTTATCTAGATCTTCTTATTCTCTGCGATGGGCTTGTGAGGGAGGATCAAGTATATAAGGCTCATTGAGATGGGAAGATTATTCTTTCAGAAGTGATATGACCACTCAATTCATTTGATTTGGTACTGAAGTATGCTAATCACCGACATTAATCACTGTTTCCTTTCTCACAGTGGATACAGAGGTATCAGCTACCATTACCTGCAACCATGGCTACATCTTATAGATATTTTTTTTATTTGCTTTTAAAATTTTACCTTTTTGGTGTCTGCACGTTCATTTCATGACACTTAATAAAGTGTCACCAAAGTCACACACGAGGTCATAAACAAAGGATAGAGCCTATAATTCGTGATCCTAGAGAATCTAAATAAGAAGGTGAACCCAAAGAAAAACATATATTTATCCTCCTGGATATTGGAAGTAGACAAGATCACTGAGAAAAAGTTGGGAGCACAGGGGAGTGGGGTGAGGTGGAGGGACGGGGATATGCGGAGAGAGAAGGGAGAAGGGGAAGATGGGGAGAGCTTGGGAGAATGGGATGGTTAAAATGGAGGAAGGGTGGATATGGGAGCAGGGAAGAAGGTATCTTAATTAAGGGAGCCATTTTAGGGTTGGCAAGAGAATTGGCTCTAGAGGGGTTCCCTGGTGTCCAAGGGGATGTCCCTAGCTAGGTCCTTGGGCAGCAGAGGAGAGTGTGCCTGAACTGGCCATCTCCCATAGCCACATGAGCTCCCAAGGTCCAAATGAGGAACTGAAGGAGGGAGAACATGAGGAAGGAAGTCAAGACCGCGAGGGGTGCACCCACCCACGGAGACGGTGGGACTGATCTAATGGGAGCTCACCCAAGGCCAGCTGAACTGGGACTGAACAAGTATGTGGCTGACAATGAGGACTGACTGAGAAGCCAATGAAAATGGCACCAGGTTTTGATTCTACTGCATGTACTGGCTTTTTGGGAGCCTAGTCTGTTTGGATGTTCACCTACCTAGACCTGGAAGGACGGGGAAGAGCCTTGGACTTCCCACAGGGCAGTGCACCCTGACTTCTCTTAGGACTGGAGAGGGAGAGGGAGGGTGGAGAATGGGAGGGAAATGGGAGGATGGGAGGAGGTGGAAATTTTAAATAAATAAATAAATAAATAAATAAATTTAAAAAATACAAATGAAATGTCACCACACATGACAAATATGGTGTCAGGGTCTCAGGGGATGAGGAGGAGACTTTGCCCTGCTGCTGATTTGATGGAGCTAATATCTTTCTGTCTCTTCCCTGCTTCCATTTTTCATTTCAGAGCTTTTGTTACTTGACTGAGGATAAGTCAAGCTTGTTAGAGGCTACAAACACCAATTTCAAGACAGAGAATAGGAACACTTCACCAGACTCTACCCAATGTTCCATGAAGTTACATGTCATTAGGGCTAAATTTTATACAGGTTGTATACTCAGAAGACAGAAATAACAACTTTTATAATAAAATACCAGCAGTCAGCAAACCTGGTGGTGGGCATCCTTTGTAAGCAAGGACAGCTGATCATAGGATGGTGCTAATTGTTTGTGCTTAAATAATGCTGACCAACAAGAATCCAAACAAATAAAGCTGAATAGAAACTGTGTATAAGATTATGTAATAAATTCATATTTGCTTGGTACAGTCTGTTAAACTGAAATTCAGAGAAAACACAAGACAGTCTTCATATAATACATGGCATCACTACAGTTACCATGCTTTTTGTTAATATTAGGTGTATGTAGGCAATACAAAGAAACAGTTAACACCTAATAAATTATACAGCTTAACTAATGAAACTCTCTTAAAAGTATGATGTTCCTGTTTAGTGTAGAGAGATCTTTACACAGAGGCTTAGAGGCAGTCCCCTGCCCCCAGGTAAATTCTATTTTTTAACTATGTACTAAGTTTTATATCACCAATTCTACTCTTCTACATCACTGCTGAGTAGTGGAGAGCTACCCAGTACACAAGATCCAATTTATAATCTTCTCAAAATTAACTCGAAGTGGATCTTACACATAAATGTCAAAGTTCAGAATTTCTACTAGATACTTGAGAAACTAGGCATCTCTGAGTTTTGGAACCTGTCTTAGGAGGTTTTCCTGAGGCCCTGGTGTATAGAGTGGGAGAAAAGAGTTCCTTCTCTAAAACTAGGAATATGCTTGTGAGAGCTGATAAAGTTCTGGGACCCTGGCCTTTGGGAAAAGGGTTGTTTCATATCCTGAGAACCATCTCTTTCCACACTTGGGACTGTAGTTATCAAGCCCTTGGCCACTGTGGACTTTGTCTATAATGTTCTAGAGATATCCTGTGTTTCTCTTATGCAATGTTATCTGAATTGCCTGCTTCCTTATCTCAAAATGAACGCACTGGTTTATATTAACAAGACACTTGCTGAGGAATTTTCTGCAAATCTCTAGCCAAACTGGATTGTTCTGTTCTACAGGTTTAAGTCAGGACTGTGCTGTGTCCCTTCACCTCACCAGGTCTTGTCACTCAGACCTCACTAGCCAATCAGGGCCTTGAGCCAGTAAGATGGGCGGGTTCTTCTTCCGGGACCTAGCTTTCTGGCTCAGCTTCCCTGCTGAGGAAGTCGGAAGTTGTGCCCTGTGGTGCTCTGTGGGATCCATTGTGGGTAGAGCACTCGGCACCCGCGCCATGGTGAGCAAGGGGCTTCTGTGCCCAGACGGGAAGGAGTGGCCGGCCATGGTGAGTGAGGGGCTTCTGTTCCCAGATGGGGAGGAGCGGCCTGCTGAGCAGCAGGAGCCTGGTGGTGGGTCCTTCCTGGGACTGGGTGGGAGCTAGCGGCCAGAGGCAGAGTTCCGCAGGGTCCTGCATGGTCCTGCGTGGTCCCGCTTGTCCCACATGTACCTTTCTTGCTCTGCGTTTCCTGCATATTCCTTCCCGGCCCTATGTGTCCTATGTGGTCCTTGCAACTTCCTGGGCTTGGGCGGCACTTGACTCTGTGGGCTGTGTCTGTGCAGCTAACCGGGAGCAAGACTTAGAAATATCGTTGTAGTTGCTGTCACTGTGAAATGCTGGCACCTGTAGTGCTTGTACTGTTACTATGAAGGCAAATTTGTCAATCTCAGAAAGCCCTGATTGTTAGGATTCAGGCGTTATGCTGGCCTGTCCCCTGGCTGGGTGCACTCAGGCAGGACACTGGCCAACCCAGAGTCCATACTGTTAGGTCAGTGTGTGGTCTGTAGGCAGGCACCAACGCCCCTTTAAGAGATAAGTTCCGCCCACTCCAGCTTCCTTTCTGCTATTTCTCTGAAGAGATAGGTGGTGTTTGAACCATGTTTCTCTGTCACCCTTTCTCTCTGTCACTCACTCTGTCTCTCTGTTTCTCTCTCTGTTTCTCTCTCTGTTTCTCTCTCTGTTTCTCTCTCTGTTTCTCTCTCTGTTTCTCTCTCTGTTTCTCTCTCTCTCTCTCTCTCTCTCTCTCTCTCTCTCTCTCTCTCTCTCTCTCTTCTCTCTCTGTCTTCCCATGAGGCAGCTCTGCACTCTCCATCTCTCTCCCTTTGCTCCCTTCCCACCTTCTTAAAACTCTTCATGTATGCGAGATATGCATGGCTTGTCTGTCATCCACCTTGGGACTCTTTGGACCTGCCAAAGTCCCTCTTGTGCTGTATCTTAACACTGGTCTGTCTGGTATCTTCTAGAAGCTCTGCACTTGTAAAATTTAACATTTAGGTTTCAGATCTATCCTAGTGAATATCCATAGTTAATTTTATGGAACTGGTAAACAGTATCCCCTGTGGAAGCAGCACTCCACTGCTAAACTGTGGTGTAGAAGAGCAGAATGGATGGTAATAGAATTGATGGTATAAGGAGTTACCCATTCTTAGGAGACAGTAAGCCCCAAAGTAGAATTAAGCTAAGGGAGGACTGTCTTCCAGATATGGCAAAGATAAGTAGTATGCTAACCATGGCTGTTAGAGATTAGTTTGATAAATTGCAAATATTTGTTCCCCAGGAATAACCAGCTATAACAAGGAAACAGTCCTTGATTTACAGCCAGCTAAAAGGGTCTCCCTATTCCCTGCTCCCCTGTCAAAGAACAGGCCTTTAGCATGCTGCTGAAGGGGCAATTACAGGGTCACAAACATCATTATTACATGCTGGTGTGCCATAAAGGATGTATTAAGTCTCTCTGCATCTCTAGTCTTTTTGAAAAGTGGTTTTGAGTCAGGGTTTCCTATGTAGATTGAGGTGGACTTGAACCCTTTCTGTATCCCCACTGGGCATTCCCCTTTGTTATGCTCCAAACTAACCACCATCAATTCTTGGATTACAGGTCTGTAGCCCCACAGAGTTCTAAAGTGATTGGTTTGAGTCACATACTGAGCTGTCCATTGCAGTAACAGGAAAAGGGGAAAAGGATTTGTGTGTGGAGCATGGCATCTCCCTTCAGACCAGAAGAGGAACGGTGTACTGTGTACATTGTAGGGACAAACAGCCTAGGCAATAGCTAGGTCATGGCCGGAAGTTTAAGGCAGTGAGATGCAGATGTCTTAATCGTAAGAAAGAACCTGCTAGGGCAGTGTGACTGGCTCTCTGTGTAATTTAACTCCTTGTTTTATTCCTTCCATGTGAATGAAGATAGACAGAATTGGTGGGTGTACAATTTAGGGAGGGTAATTTGAAGTACTGATTATTCAGTGTACATTTAGGAATCTCTCCTGTGCAAATATGGGCAATCATGGTTGATACAATGAAGTCAGCTCAGAGATTTGAGCCACAGGTCATTGGCTTTATCTCCATGTGTCAGCTTATAGCACCCAGCAGTTAACACTTTACATGGGACAAAGTCATACAATGTCTTACTAACGGTATTCTCCCTAGCAGCAAAGCACCAACTCTGTTGCAAAGTCAGTATAGCTAAGTGCTCTTCCAATTAATTCTATCATTTTAAAAAGTCAATTAATTCATTTTAAAAAGTCAATTATTTGTATCTTTTTTAAACTTCACTTTCTTTAAATGCATTACAGCGCCTATCTCTATATGTTTCTATTTTCCAATGTTTCCCAGCCATTAAGAATTTCGTTCCATTTTTTCTTAGTTGCTATTTTTTTTTTGATTCACTTATTTATATCAGTTTACAGAGCAGTGGTTCTCAACTTGAGGGGTTGAGGCTCCCTTTACAGGGAACATGTGACCCTATTAGAAGAATGGCCAAAGACCATCGGAATACACAGATATTTTTAGTATAATTTATAACAGTAGCAAAATTTTAGTTATGAAGTTGCAGTGAAAATAATTTTCTAGTAGGGGGTCACCACCTCATAAGGAATGATATTACTGTGTGACATTAGGAAGCTTGAGAACCACTGGTTTAGATCAATGTCTCCTGTAGCTCAGGCTTGCCTCACACTATATAATTGAGAATTGATTTGAACACCTAATCCTGCCTCTGCTGCACAATGCTGGAAAGACAGTCCTGCGGCTCTTTCCATGCTGGTCCTTGACTGGTCAGTGAGAAGGAAAAGTAGGCCAGTGAATGAGGAGCCTCCAACTTAGATTTCATTGTGAGTTTACAAATGAAGACCTGTGTAAGAATTGAGTCCCCTGACCATCTGTAAACAGGTGTAGTCACAGCACAGAGAGGGGAGAAAGGAGGGTGAAAGCGTTCGTGCTGTAACAGGAGGATGAACAGGAAAAGCTCTGGGAAGATGGAAGATTCTACTAAACTACAAATTTCCCAGATTAGGACTCTCTCTAACCTATTGTGGAAGGACAGAGCTGGGAGGGCTTGTGTTATCTAAGTCATTTGATCTCTGCTCACACAGTAGCATCACTGCTAATGTTCTGAGGTCTATCTGGGAGGTCCTAACCAGTGAGGAACTTTGGGAAGTGCCAGTGGAAGGTAGCTTACAGAATCTTTCCTGGATTCTCCTGTTTCTGCTGTAGAGAACTATAAGAAAGACCACAGTCATGCCATGGTGAACATGGCCCCCAGCTTAGGAAGACCAGGTTGGCTGAGCTGCAGAGTCTGAGCTGCTGGGACTGGGATGGGCCATGAGCCAGGCTGTTTCTGTTGGTCTCTTTGGTGACTTGGGCAGTGGCCCTTGGCCTCTGAGTGTGGATTTCCTGGGGAAGAGAAGGCTCTGCCACCCTTGCATGGGGGGCTATGATGCTTTCAATATCACTGCCCAGTGTGCACACACAGGCATTGTTTTGTCACAATGGGAATTTGAGAAGAAAAAATGAACAGCAGAAGGTCTGGTTTCTAGAAGTGCTTGCATTTCACTTTCATGTTTGTCTTACAAATGTTTCAGGCAGTTTGGAAACTGCTAGAAAGGGAGTGAGTGATGGGGATCATCCTTCAGCAATGGAATACTTTAAGTTTCTGCTACTGTTAGCCACCATGGTATGATTCAGTGAAGTTCAGTGCCAGGATACAAAAGGAAGTTCTGCAGAGGTTTCTCAGATTTGCATGCTGTTGGGTAGGTGGATGGGGCAGATGCCACATCTTGTGGATAATCCATGGGATAGGAAGCAGATTAAATTATTCTTCTAAAATGTTTTCTGTGTGGGTATCATTGGAACTTGGTTTGCCTTAAACCACAAGGAAGCATGAAGGGCTACAGAACAAGATCTGGCTGAGATCATCTCCCTTTTTGGAGAACTCTAGAGCCTATCTGGATTAAATATCAGAAGCAAGATTTTCAGAAACATAACATTTTAAGGTTCTCTTTGAGTTAATTTGTGGGTGTTGTGAAGTCAGTGTTTGATTTTCTATATACATAGAATCATAGGTAGCTGGGTAACATTGGTCAGGATGACACTTCTTTTGGCTGAGTTTCTTCTGATCTTTTGGTTAAAAGCTGATTATATTTTCCTGCATTATGTTTTGGCTTTTATTCTCCATCCTTTTTTATTGTTGATTATTGTAGTTTTGTGGTAAATATAGAAGTCATAGTGTGCCAATGTGTTTACTATCGTTTCATAATCCCATTGGGCATTCTGAGTGTTTCTACTTTGTGCATAGCTTTGGGTCAGCTTTCCTGTCATAAATTATTGGCCATGGTCTTTGGAGTGTATTCAGTTTATGGTGCAAATTTACCATATACAACCCTTTAATGTTGATGCATCATTTAACCAAGGATTATTTATATATTTAGGTTTTGTGCTTGTTGTTGTTAATCTGTGAAAGACTTTTGGTTTATTGGATAAACAGTATTATATCTGAGTTCTTGTCCCAACACCCACGTTGGACCCTCATAACCATCTATTAGTAATCCAGGTCCAGGGTAACCAACTCCTATTTTCCTGTGTGTCGTCTGTACAGACATGGAAGTCATTCTCTTGAACACAGTGTGAACATAAAAATGTGGAAACGTTTTCTTTCAAATGTTCTTTTTCTTAGAAAACATTTAGAGCAAAGCAAGTTGCTGTAGGTGTGTAATGCAAATCATTGGGATTCTTTAAAAATCTGTTATCTTGCATTTCATTTGAAAAAGTTTTCCTTTCCATACTGTGTGGCAGACTAAAACCCATCATCAGTCATAGGAAACGGTATGGTTTCTAAGTGATCCTGATTTTCATGAGCAAGAAGGTTGATATGCATAGTTAGCATTCCAAAAGTTATATTTTATTATGTTGATGGTCACCACACAAGGTTCATCTTCCAAATTCCTAGATATGGTCCTAAGTCTATTTCTCCAAGGCTGCTCACTTGTGTGACATATCTTAGTTGATGATCAGGTCCAGTCTCTAACAGAAGTCTCTAGTTCAAGAGTCAGCATTCTGGGAGAGATGCTCTAGTTGCAGGGCTCATCAGGGTGAAATCTCTTCAGATGTTCAGAGCCCAGCATTGCTCTTGGTATCTGCTTATATACTGTCCTGTGGTTGACCTGTGGTTGTAGGACTGTGTCTGATCATCTTGAGTGAGTGAGATTCTGGGTTCTGGTTATCAGGTACAGCTTTGGATGTGGTGGTGTTCATGATTAAGTTGTTTTTGCATTATGAAAATGCTTTTTTTAACTATGCTCATTACATTTTATCTGCTAGTCCTTGATACATACAGTAAATATTTCAACTATTAATAGGCAAAATAAATGCAGGCGAATAAATTTTAGGCCCTAAAACATGTAACTATTAAGTAAAATGGTCAAAACAATATAGATCACAGGATATTGTTTTGATCTGTCTGGCATATAGATATTTTCCTATTTTTTTTTTATTTTCTCTAGGTTTGGTATGTACCAAGTTGAAAACACATTCAGAACTAAAAGGAAATGCAATCACTTTCAGACAAACGTGTTGTAAAGGGGGACATAGCAATATTGAAACTGCAGGAACCTGAACTAAGCTAATCACAGTAGATTATCTTCCTTACTTGCCTGGTGTCAAGTAGGTGCAAGTAGTTCATGGTCATGGGAGAGGTATTGGTCTTTTATTAGTTAAAAGAGCAACTAAGATTTCAGTAAGCTTCATAATAAGCTTCCAATATTGTTTCTTAGATTTTTGTATGTTAATATGAAAAAGAAAATGATGAATATAAAGCATCAGGAAGTCTGTTGAGTGTCCAGCGGCATCCATCTCTGGTTTGTGACTAATGTATAGATGCTCTCTTTTGTCAAAATGTCATTGACATTGTGGGGCAGAACCAAAAATTTTGAATGCAACATTTCCTGAAGAAGTTTCTTTAATCATGGTTTGCACATATATATCTGCCAGAATCATGCTTGGCTGGTTTATTCCTTCTGGTATGGTAGTTGTCTATGGAGCTCATTGTTATAGTTCCTCTTAAGGTCAAGTTTATTAAACAAGCCCAAAAGAATCATAAGGAATTTATATGCGAAAGGGCCAATACTATACGTGCAGAAAGCCAAGAGCTCTCCTTTTTTTCCCAGTGGAATAATATCTATGTGGAGAAGCAAGTATAGTAAAATTGAAATATCCTACCAGTCACAACAAATAAAGAGCATTTTTAAAAAGTCCTTCCTCTCTTCAACAGAATTCTTGCAGCTCAGCTCAGTGCTTGGCTGTAAATCTCTACTTCTGTTTCCATCACTTACTGGATGAAGGCCCTCCTAGGGCAGTCACCAATCTGATTGTAGGAGATGGCCAATTCAGGAACCCTCTCCACTATTGCTAGGGGTAGAAAGAACATTTGTAAGCTTGCTGACTATGGATATAGGTTATAGGATTTTTTTTTCTTTTTTGTAGAATCCATGCCCACACCAAGAGGTTTTCCTTGGGTTCAGTAGAGACTTATATATGGACATTTTCCCATAGAAAAGGGCTGAGATATGTCAGTGTACTCATTGCAAAGTGAATCTTGATTAGATGCATTCTTCTTTTTATTTCTCTGAATAAGTTGTAGCAGATAATTTTGAGAGACCTGGTTGTCAACCGATAATTTCTTCAACTTTCCTGCTGTATATTCGTTAATATCTGCCAATGGTTGCTTTAGTACATAAATTTCCAGATGAAGTCCAGTAAGTTCATGAGTAGTACCTACTCCATCAAACAAAACATTAATAGCCAATATCGTTGTTCAGTAAGATTTCTGATATCTGCTGTATCTTACTTGAAAAAGAACAGAAGAAACTATGCCATCTTCAGTTAAGGAGCCAGCCAACATAGCTGCAGCCACTATTGATTTATAAGGGCTTTCTGGAAGCAAATTTATTTCCTGAGGAGTAGGGAAGACTGGTATTCTACTGAACTCAGGCTCAGAGTAGAGTGCTTCAGGTGGGAGCCATGATTTGAGCTTGAAGGTAAATGAGATCTTCGGGATCCTAGGTATAATTATGTGTTTTAGGTAGACTAAGGTCAGGTATTACCATGGACTCCCCAGTAACCATTGGTGGGGAAGGAAGGATGTTGAAAAGTGCCACCTTGTAGTGGCTGTGAAGAATTTATTGTTCTCATCCCACCCTCCTTTTTCAATAATGCATGGGGTTTGGCTGCCTTGTTTGATTTCACAGAATTTCCACGTTATGGGGAAGACATAGCCTTCACCAAATTGGGGTCCTTTGTGCAGAGTTCCTGCATATGATATATTGAATATGGCCTTATGGGTCACAAAGTGTCTAATGCCCCATTCCTTGAGCTGTGATAGTAGGAGAATCATGTAGAAATAATTGGGAAGTCCAGGTTATATATGCTTCCAGGGTTCCAGTTTGGAAAGATCCATACCTGCTGTTTTCCGCCAATGTATGTTTCTGTAGTCTGGCATTTTTAGGTGGTACTTGACACAGAGGAATCATAGGATCTGGGGAATCCTCTAGTTGTACATTGTATCATGTCCATTCTTGGGTTGATGTAATTAATTTGGTAGCTGAAAAAAGTCCAGGCTGGAATTTCAACAGTCTGGGAACTAATGTTCCATATTTGGGGAGGAAAAAGTATGTGATGTTCCTGGTGTGGATATCCGGAGGTATTGATGAGTCTTGTTTCGTTGTCAGGGTATAAAAGCCACAAAAATTATTTTTTTTTTTTGCAACCAAATTTTTGGTTTTTGGTTATAAAGGTGGGTTCCAGTGTATCATTGATAATTAGTGGAATCCATTGTTCCTTTGGTTTTATAATTTTTCTTAAAGATGTGACAGTAAATGTATTTGTCAAGTTGTAAATCTTCTGAGAAGGGTGTATGATAAAGACTGAGGTCAATTAGGCTATTCCATTATCTTTTCCACCACTTATATTGCTATTGTGTTGTTGGTGTATTAAACCTTGTATAGTGGTGGTCCAGTTGAAGTAGATTACAGGAAATTTGTACACATGTGCCCTTACAATTCCAGTCTGTGAAATCTCAAGGTCCAAATCAGGAGCAGAAGGAGAGAGAGCATGAGCAAGGAACTCAGGACCGCGAGGGGTACACCCACACACTGAGACAATGGGGATGTTCTATCGGGAACTCACCAATACCAGATGGCCTGGGTCTGAAAAAAGCCTGGGATAAAACCGGTCTCGCTGAACATAGCGGACAAGGAGGTCTAATGAGAACTCAAGAACAATGGCAATGGGTTTTTGATCCTACTGCACGTATTGGCTTTGTGGGAGCCTAGGCAGTTTGAATGCTCACCTTACTAGACCTGGATGGAGGTGGGTGGTCCCTGAACTTCCCACAGAGCAGGGAACCCTGATTGCTCTTTGGGCTGACGAGGGGGGGGGGGACTTGATTGGGGGAGGGGGAGGGAAATGGGAGGCGACGGTGGGGAAGAGACAGAAATCTTTAATAAATGAATAAATAAATAAATAAATTAAATAAAATTGAAACAAAGAAAATGATATGAACAAAAAAAAAAAAAAAAAAAAACAAGTCCAGTCTGAATTGGGTGATTGCATTGAGCGGTCAACCAGTATGCAAGAGTTGACATTAGTCAGTGCATCAGTCTTGTTTGCATTGGTTAATACTAATCCCAGAGATTCTCATATAGATCTCTATGTGAGAGTTGAGGCCTTTTGCATTAAAAATTGTAACAGTATATAGGTCACGTCAGTACAAACTTTGGCTGTCTGTGGTAAGGTATAATCTGAGTTCTGTAGAACACTATGCAGGCACAATGTGTCTGTGTGTCTGCATGGATTCTTATCAGGTGGTGAGGCTTCAAAACCATAAAGATGTGAAGGGTTTTGGCAGTGAGCCAAAACTCAATGGAAATCTGAATGTTGTGTCCCCGATGCTGTAATTTCCATCCCATCATATAGGTAGAAATGAATCAGTTTCAGCCTTCCCTATCCATATGTCCATCTTACTATAGTACGGTAGGTTGGGGAGTTTGGCCACAAACACTACAGTCATGTTTGGCTTATTCCATTTTGGGTATAGTCCAAAAAGTAAAAGTATGTACATTTGGATCTATATGGCAGTAGAACTGTATTTGAAGAGAGAAAATGCTTCCATCATTTTCTCCTATTACTGAGGTACAGTTCTGGTAATCTTGTGGGTTTTTTTGTTTTGATGTGTGTGTGTGTGTGTGTGTGTGTGTGTGTGTGTGTGTGTGTCAGATGTTGATGTCATCCTAGTCAATTAGTCTGGCTCCTCATTCTGCTTCCAATTAGAATAATTGTGTACATTTTTGTTTACAATCTCTGTAGTTTTATTGTCCTGGGTGCCAGTCACAGAGTTGGTCTGCCATATGTTTGAGGCCAAAAATGCTGAGAGGAATTTTGTGTTTGGTGCTATTTTTATGTCTGACATCTCAAATCTATTCTTTCCTTGTCCTTCATAAGGTAGAAGGATGTTTTAAGAGACATTTCTCTCAAGTTGAAATTGTAAAGGGCTGGTGCTTCTGTGATATTTCTCCAAATTGGTGTTAAATAGCATTTCAATGGGTTTCTTTTGTTAAAATTGGTATTTTTAGTGTCCTCTTGGTCATTGGTGACTATGGCTATCAAACTTGGTACAAATATGAGCATTAGCCTTTCTCATTCATCACAATAGCTGAATCAGACATTATTTTCAGTAACTTCACAATGAACATGTTGTACATAGAATGCATTCCTCGTGTATGTAAGTAAGGTTTGGGATTAAGTGTTCGTGGGTTCTAGTATTCTGGTAGGAATCAATCCAAGGTGCAAGGGTAAGTCACCAATATCATACTTTACTCTTGATTTATTTGTTATGATGGTTGTTTCATTCATTGTTTCTATTGCTATAGATATGGTTGTTGATGAGGGGTTTGAATTATCGGGGACCTCTGAGTTTCAGCCTCAGTGCCCCCTAAGGGTTCAGACAGAACGTTTTACGCAAGTAGGACAGGCTAAAGTGTAGTAGGAGGCTGTTTGCTAGTTACTGGCCGCCCAGACCCAAAATAATCATACAAAAATTATATTAATTAAAGCACTGTTTGATCTATTGGCTTGGGATCTTATTAACTAATCTTACATTTTAAATTAACCCATTTGTATTATTTTATATTTTAACACAAGGTTTGTGGTTTGCTGCTAAGATTCTGGCAGGCAGGCATCTTTTTCCTTTGGTGGCTACATGGCTTCTCTCTGACTCTGTTTTTTTTCTCTCCTCTATCTCTGCTTATAATTTTTGCCTTGCTATATTCTGTGCTGCCATAGACCCAAAGCAGCTTCTTTATTAACCAATGGTAATAAAAACATATTCACAGCATACAGAGGGCAGTTCCACAACACTAAAGGGATCTGTGGGTGACTGAATCAGCTCATACACATCTTCCTATAAATAGTGTCTTTATTCTTTCAGTTATGTCTTCCTATTTTACAAGGTTTCTAGTTTATATACCCACACAGACACAATTAGCAATTCTATTATGTCTTCCTGTTTTACAAGGTTTCTAGTTTATATACCCACACAGACACAATTAGCAATTCTATTATGTCTTCCTATTTTACAAGGTTTCTAGTTTATATACCCACACAGACACAATTAGCAATTCTATTATGTCTTCCTATTTTACAAGGTTTCTAGTTTATATACCCACACAGACACAATTAGCAATTCTCTAGAAGTAGCAAGGATACCAGGCACACATTTTTCCTATTTTACAAGGTTTCTAGTTTATATACCCACACAGACACAATTAGCAATTCTCTAGAAGTAGCAAGGATACCAGGCACACATTTTTCAGAACCAAGAAGAGAGATAAGGCTGATTAAGTGGGTGCCTGTTATCTTACTTTTGTCTCAAAGGTCCCATGATTGTGAAACACCCAGGCACATCTGAAAAGGGGAAATAGAGGAAGGGGCTGTGATTTCTAAGAGGGGGAGAGGGAGTTTGTCTTTTAACCAACTCTGTGTGGTTAGTTAAAGCTAGAAGTTTGTAACTGATAAATGAAAAAAAAAAAAAAAACGAAAATAAACACAGAAAACATGACCGTCCTGTGAACTCTCTTCCTAGGTGACTGGGAACAGAACCTCATAGTAGCCATGTCAACCTGCATAATCTACAGAAGGAAAATGGGCGGATTTTGTTCTGCATTAGCATTTTGTCAGATGTTAGCTGATTAAGGGGAACTGCTCAGACTTCGAGATAACATCTAAGGTGGCTAGATCAAAGTGGGGAATTGTGGTAGTGTAAAATCCAGAGCCTGGCATTTTTAACTTTTTAGCCAAGTGGTGCTTTGTTCCTGCTCTTGCCCAAGTGAGAATATCTTTCTCTGGGGCCTTTTCAAGAATACAAGGTACCCAGTATATATTCTATATATCAAGATTATACACCCAAATGAAAAGTCCAGTTTAACCATGCATGAGGGAGTTACGCCTAAAACTTGATCTTACACACTGCTGCGGGTTCTTGCAAGAGGGACAAGTCGCACTATGGTAAAGGGAGCTCCATGACTTCACAGGGGTTTTACAAAAATGACAGTGACTATTCAAAAGGCAGGCATCCCTAATGATGGAGGTGGGTCTTGTATCTTATCTGTTGCTTTCATTGGTTAACTAATAAAGAAATTGCCTTGGCTCTCATAGGACAGAAAATCAGGTAGGCTGAGTAGACAGAACAGGATTCTGGGAGATGGAAGCTGAGTCAGGAGTCGCCATGATGTTCCCACTCAGGGGGACGCAGGCTAGAATCTCCCCGGTAAGCACACCTTGGGGTGCTACACAGATTATCAGAAATGGGCTAGTCCAGGTACAAGAGCTAGCCAGTAAGAAACTGGAACTAATGGGACAGGCAGTGTTTAAAAGAATACAGTTTCCGTGTAATTATTTCGGGGCATAAGCTGGGCCATGTGGGCGGCCAGATGCCGGGGACACAACAGCCGCGCTGCTCCCTATTACTTCAGGTGGCGCCCAACGTGGGGCTAAATCCACTTAAAAACCTGAGAGAGCACGGCTTCCTGGGGCTGCACTGCCAGCATAAAAAGCATTTCAAGGCTTTTATGGAACTGGATGTTTCTGTTCCCGCTTGGGATCAGAGGAGAATGCTCTGAGACCTTGCCGATGGCTCAGCGGCTCAGTGAGCCGATGGCTTAACAGCTCAGCGACCTGTTTTCAGACTGTGCAATGCTCTGCGTGTCAGATTTGGTTGTAACTTGGATGAAAAGAGTTTCTGTGCTGCATGCTCAGTCTCAGAATTAAACTGCTAAGTGGGCTCCAATGTGGACTTGCTGTGTGCCTGGAACTGTGGGCAGCTCAGGCGCACCAAATAGATCTGAGGCAGGAGCTGCTGCTCCATGCTAAACTGTGCTGACCTCAGGCAGGAACTACCGTAATTAGTTAAAGTTTAGACTTGGCAGGACACAGGCAGTACCATATTACTGATGCAACTTAAGTTTTTAAGAAATTCTCCTGGATAGTAAAAAAATTACAGATTCACAATAAAACAGATTCAGACAGACCACTAAATGGGTCACAGTGTTGGATGAATGTACGTAGGCTTGAGAAAGAAATAAATATATATAAAGAGAAAATAAAGTTAATGCCTTTAAAAATAAAAAGGTAAAGTCTTTAAAGAGACAGAGTACAGATAGTTAAGAGAGTAAAAGAAATAAAGAAAAATAAGCCACGTAAAAATGGAAAATTCACAGAGAGTCTGGATTATGTACATTGTGTTTTCTTTAAAATTTTTGACTGTGAAGGAGCTAAGTACAGAAAGACATTTCATTATATGGGCTGCCAAGTGGAACCAGAATGGATATCATGAGGATATGACTTCAGAATTTGGGTCTAAGGATATGATGCTTCAGAAAGGGTCTTCTTTTGTTTTCACAGAGGACCAGACCCTATGGATTTCTTCTATTCCAATTTGGTATGATAGACCACACCCTCCTGAAAGGTTGCTGTGAACACCCTCAAAATATTACTTCACTCAACTGCCAACTGAGATGACCCTGGCACACAGATTATACCATGAAAGATCTAATTAACGACGCCCCCATTCAGCAGGAAGCAGTTTGGAGAGGAAAAACTGCACCCATGTTCCCAAAATATTGATTATATATGTTCTTTTACATTTAAAGGGGGATATGATATAGATATGAATAATTTGCATTGGTGTGGATTTTAAGGTCAATTTTGTTATTTGTATATGTATTTCTGATCTTGATCAAGGTATTGTGATTATGTAGTTCATTTTTAAAATGTAATGTATAATTAGGAAATATAGGTTGCTAATGGATAATCATCAATAATAGTCAAGCTTGTAGTCATGTTAGATTTTCTAGATATATAAAGATATATTTCAATTAGATAGACATTCTTCATATCTCTCAAAGATTGCAGAATATGGCATTTAAAATATTTTAATAACTTAGGGTTTTTCATGGCAATGAGACATGTCTGCTCCTGGCAACACCAGCTACTTCAAGAGGAAGATGGGCATTGAAGAGGCTCCTAATGGAGTTGGATAGCCATTTGGGCAAGAGACTGCTCTTGCCTGGACTGATGCATAAACTGGACACAAAGAACCCACAGAGAGAGGACTGCTAAACTTGCCTAAAGGTGAGATGATCTTTCCGGGTTCCTGATTCATGAAAGAGTCTACGAGACATTCTGCAGGACACAGCAGAAAGTGACTGAACTGTCTTTGGAATTTCCTGCTTGATAAAAATGTCTGCTGGATACTATGGGCCTGTAGGCCGAAGATAGATGCCCCAATGGTACAGAGGAACTTTGGGTGACTGTCCAGGCAGCAAGTTGTCTCTGTCATTTCTAGAATTTTGGACTTCTTGTTTACTGTAGTTTTATATCCTTCTGGAGTCTTTGATGGAGTTGAAGAATGGATAGTTATAGTTTTCCTTAGTTATGATAAAAGATAAAGTAGATATAAATATTGTAACTGTAATTCTTACTTGATAACTGTTTTGTTATATGTAATTTTACTATGTTAAAGTTAAAGCCTTTCTTTTTTATTTAAACAGAAAAAGGGGAAATGATGGAGGTGGGTCTTGTATCTTATCTGTTGCTCTCATTGGTTAACTAATAAAGAAACTGCCTTGGCTCTCATAGGACAGAAAATTAGGTAGGCGGAGTAGACAGAACAGGATTCTGGGAGAAGGAAGCTGAGTCAGGAGTCGCCATGATGTTCCCACTCCAGGCGGACGCAGGCTAGAATCTCCCCGGTAAGCACACCTTGGGGTGCTACACAGATTATCAGAAATGGGCTAGTCCAGGTGCAAGAGCTAGCCAGTAAGAAACTGGAACTAATGGGCCAGGCAGTGTTTAAAAGAATACAGTTTCCGTGTAATTATTTCGGGGCATAAGCTGGGCCATGTGGGCGGCCGGATGCCGGGGACACAGCAGCCACGCCGCTCCCTATTACTTCACCCTAAATCTCTGCAAATTTGATTTCCTGCACTGGAATGTTATACGCATGGGTTAGCCTAAGTGATTTTTGTCAGTTTCATTCTCACTGTATAATCATGTGGACCAAAGCAATGATGACTCCAACTTTGACCATCTCAGTAGTATTGGTGATGGCGAAGCATGCAATGGTGTTGTTGCAGAGCCTGATCTTGACACACAGGGTAATCTTAAACTTATAGATTTCAACAGGGGAGTTCCAGTAACAGTGTCCTTGGTGCCTTGGTCCAACAACATAGTGTAGTTCCATCTTGTATTCTTTTTTATTTTCTTGTTAAAGATTTTATGAGGCATAGGGTGCAATTTGTTATGGCTGTCTTGCCATGTTTTATTTCCCTTTCTGTCTGCGCAGAAGGTAAAATGCCCAGTTAGCACCAACACTGATTAAAGTAATACTAAGAATATTCCTATCTTTATGATAGTGCAAATCCAATATAGGTATTGTAGATAGTCTAATTTTTTTAGGTTTAGATTTACCTTCTTGTCTGTAGTAAAGATTATGTTGCCTGTTCCAGGTGCCTTTAAACTTGAGTATTCCTGTGTCTATAAACACATTTATGGGGAAGTATACTGCATGGTCAGGAAATATCTGGTTGTTGTTCTGTCTCTAAGTATGACTTAATAACTTCTTGTAAGGGAGAAGTTCTGTTCAAACTTTGTCTAGTATTTAACTCATAGAATGCAATTTTAATAACTTTTTTAAAGGGTATCTTTGAGTTACAATAATTTGGTTTTAAACAGTTCTTTCCATCTTTGTATTTTGTCAGCTGGAGTTGAATTATATGCTAAATGGAAGATCCACTGTATTTCCATAACATAGAAACATTTCTGGACTTTAGATGTGTCCCTTGATGTAAATCAATAATTTTTGGGCAGCCCTATCTGGCTGTCCAACACCAGAATGTTTATTTTGTTGCTGACTGGTCTTATCTATGACTTTCCTTAGTTAACCCAACCCCTATACTTACATCTACTAGGGTGCAGTCATATAGGCCCCTGTGAGTATTCAAGGGTCCAATGAAATCTATTTGTAGCTTATAATTTAATTGTTTAGGAGACCGTGTTACAGCTGGTACTTGATGTTTGAATCTAGTTTTAAGGGCTGGACAAAGGTGCAGTCTTTAATGGCCTGTTTAAAGTACTGCCATGTTCCTTTCATCAAATCATTAAAACAGCACATGTGTGCCTGTATATTCCAATGTTTTATATAATCTTAGGGATTCTTTTTTAGGAATTCTGCTAACATTCTTAGGTTTCTTAATATTTCAGTATGCATATCATTAAATAGTTATTCTTATAGGTCCTGATTAAATTTGTTTCTCCATATTACTTCATTATTTTTAGTTTTAGGAGTAAACTTTCAAGTTTACCAATTGCATGACAGTCATCCTTGATAATTTATTGTGAATTTTTTCCCTAGGAAGTTTTAATAGTCTAATCTTAATTGAACATGATGACAATTTGTGTCCTATTTTATTATTTTTAGATGTCTTATGTGTCTTGCCTGTGTGTTCCATTACATGGGTTACATAAACTTTGATGTCTTTGCTATGTTTTGCCATTTCTACCCATGTCTTCCTACTAAATGTCTTGACATTTATCTGTCACCTAGTGGTTTTTTTTTTTTCATTTTGACAACCTTATATCTGTACCATTGAACACACACTCTGAACTGGAGAAACTATACGTTTTCCTTTTTCTGTCTTTAGCTGTTTGTCTTATACTCAGCAGTGTTGCGACTACTTCCGCATGTTGTGCTGGTTATGTGGTTCCTTTTCAGTAAAAAGCCATTCATTCCCCCATCTATAGGCTGCTGCTTTTCATTCAGTTTGTATTCCATGAGTTAGTTGTTCGTGGGCCATCAGTCAACCATTTGTTAGCCAAATGCTGTGACCATTCTATTGGTCCCCACAGTCCAATAGGTTCCTCTTTTATGTGAGTGGTGAATAGTGTAGGTATGGGGACTGCACAGACCCCTTTGCTATCACATCCTGGTCACAAAGGAATTCAGATAGGTACCATTTCCACTGTGCTACCTTTAATTCCATGTCTAAGCTTGCAAAGGACTTTGCCTGTGAGCCGATCCAGTCTATCATTGAGAAAGTATCTAAATGCCTATTGTTTACCAAGTTTTAGTAACTCTACCAGGCAACCTATTACATTGATAGAAGTACTACAAGTTCTTCCTTCCAGAGCTAATAAGGAGAATGGTGCTTTTAGCAAGCAGGGACTTTCCTCAAGTCCCTGGAGAATGTAGGTTCTTATCCAAATGACCTTGGGAAAAGGACTTCCTCCAGGACCAGAAACTCCATAACAATTTAAGAGCAATTTTCATTCCTCAATTTGGATGATGCAGTGAGATGCACCACAAGAACACTGAAATATTCCCTAATTGTGTTCCTTTGTGTTTGAGTTTTACTTGTATGGATCTCTTCGCCTCAAACACTTCCAAAAGGTAAGGATCTGATTTCTTAATCTTTTGCCTTTGTGCCATACCATTTGTATTTCCAAATACTTACTAACTGAATTCTTGCCCTTAATGCCACATGCACTGGAAATGGATTGTAAGCTTTGCATCTTTAGGCTCAGCCACTTTCTGTTCCTGTTGTAACTAGGAGTGCACAATGGGGTTCCTTTATGCAGTCATCATGCTAAATGGTTCCACAGTGATGGAGCTGTTTTCCAAAGAATGACTTTGTTAAAAAGGCTACCATTGTATCCCTTTTCATCCTTCAAAGCCCTTACAAAACTCCCAAAGAAAGAGGCATAAGGAAGTTCCTTAACACATAGTACAAATCAATAAAAATGAAAGTAAAAAGGTGATGGAGAATTGTGGTCTGCCAACTTTCATCTGGAACTTTGTTAGACAGCAGTGGTCCACACCACCCACTGTCATTCTACCTTAATGTTCACTCAAGAAAACATCTGTAAATAATTTTATTGATATTTACTGAGTGTGTGAGTTCTTTTGCAATTGAAATTGTTCATCACTAAATTCTGTTGTTTAATCATTCAATAAAGGTTGAACATATGTGTCAAGAATTGGGTGATCCTCTTGAAAGTCAAGCTACAGTGTGATCTTTTGCTTGGAAACTTTTCTTAGAATTTTTGACTGGACTCGGGCTTAGTGGTGGTTTAGTTGCTTACATATTTTTCCTTAATTTTTATTTTCCTTCACAAATGAACTCATAACTACTTGTAGGGTTTTGTTTCCTTTTCATGTCTATCCTTCTAGATTAGTTCATTTGCAAGCAGTTTGTAAGTCATTTTTCTCACTTAGTCATTTGTAGGTGGATTTTTTTTTCATCAGGACTTCCAGCTCCCTATTAAATGACATGGTGACTTATTATTAATAAATAAAACTCTGCCAATAGCTTGGACTAGTTAGTAACTAGCTCTTATAACTTAAAGTATCCCATTTTTATCAATGTACTATTTTTCTTCTGGCTTTATTACTTTACTCTGTGCTGCACATGCTGCTTCCTCTCTGTCTGTGTGACAACTCTTCTCTTCTCCCTCCCAGTGCCCTATATGCCTGAAAATCCTGCCTAACTATTGGCCACTCAGCTTTTTATTAAATCAATCATAATGACACATCTTCACAGTATACAAAAATTTATTCCACAACAGACATTTGCTATCAGTTTGTCATTCACTTACACCATGTATCTGTGTTCTCTTAAAGCAAAATAAAAAACCACAAGTATCATAACTCCCATCTTTCATAGTTCTTTACAATAGAAATGAAACAAACCAGAAAATAATATATATATATATTTTTAATTCAGCTTTCGGTTTTTATTATAGACTGGCTCGGATGGATCTTGATAAGTAGACCAGGCTGGCCCAAACCCACGGAGACTTACCTGACTCTCATAAAACTCACTCTTTATTTTAGATTTCAGAGTATATCTTTGAAGTTCATATAGATGTATATATAATGGGTATGTTTGTTTTTTGTTGAGACAAGGCTTTACTATGTGAGGTTACTCTACTGCCTCAGTCTCCCAAATTATGGAATTATAGAAGTGATCCATAGTTTCTAGATCCACAGTTTTTTTTTTAATTGTGTTCAAAAAGAAGGAATAGGAAGTCTTGAGAGGATCTTTACATTTCTGAAAAAGCTTAAATGTAAGGATACACATAATGTTGGCGAGAAGGCTGTGGTATCTTTGTAAAGATTCCACAAAACTCTTCACAGAACTTTAGTCTTAGAATATCCATTCCTCTCTTCCAGGTACTAGTGTGAAAATGTATATTTGGAGTAATTAGTAGATGTCATTTTTATATTGAGCAATATCTCAACTGAATATTTAGTTCATGAATTTATAGGATCTAAGTAAATTACATATTTCATTACTTAAAATTGGGCATTTCTTTAGCAGATAGAAAAACTACATGTCTTAGAGAGTAAGTATTGCTGCTAAAGATTTTGTTTTTTTGATTTTTTGAGACAGCGATTCTCTGTGTAGCAGAGTTGACTGTTCTGGAACTGACTCCATAGACTACACTGGTCTCAAACTCACAGAGAGCTGGTATTAAAGCCGTGTGCCACCATTGCTCGGCGCTTCTAAGGATTTTGAAGTTTCTATCTATATTATTTATTGTTGCTCTTAGTGTGTGCTTTAGGAAGTGGTCTCCTGTAGAAATAACCAGGCTACCTAAAAATAAAACAATTAAATTTTATTTATTATAAGGGAAAAACTCATGAAACAGAAAACGAGAAATCCAAGCACAGCAATGTCCTGCTGGAAAAGACTCAGAGAGAGCACACACACGGAAGGTACACGCGTTTTACTCTGGCTCCCAGCGAAGTCATGCCTTAACTGAGACCCACCTCTTAACGATGGTTGGCTAACAAGGTTCCCCAGCAGTCTCCTGTTTTTTCATGTATTGAATACTACTTCCCACTTTCTCTTCTATCAGGTTCAGTATGGTTGGATTTATATTGAGGTCTTAAATCCTTTTCGATTTGAGTTTTGTGCATGGTGATAGATATGGATCTATTTTCATTCTTCTACAGGTTGACATCCAGTTATGCCAGCAACATTTGCTGAAGATGCTTTTCTTTTTCCATTGTAAAATTTTAGTCTCTTTGTCAAAAATCAGGTGTTCATAGGTGTGTGGATTAATATCCGGGTCTTCGATTTGATTCCATTGGTCAACCTCTCTGTTTTAATGCCAATACCAAGCTGTTTTCATTACTGTAGCTCAGTAATAGAGCTCAATGTCAGGGATGGTAATTCCTCTGGATGTTCCTTTATTGTGCAGGATTGTTTTGGCTATCTTTGTTTTTTTTGTTTGTTTGTTTTTCCATATAACTTGATTATTGTTCTGTGTTGGGATTTTGATGGGGATTGCATTGAATCTATAGATTGCTTTTGGTAGAATTGCCATTTTTACTATGTTGATCCTACCCATCCAAGAGCTTGGGAGATCTTTCCATTTTCTGGTATCTTCTTCAGTTTCTTTCTTCAAAAACTTAAAGTTCTTGTCAAATAGTTCTTTCACTTCCTTGGTTAGTGTTACCCCAAGATATTTTATGTGATTTGTGGCTATTGTGAAAGGTGATGTTTCTCTCATTTCACTCTTAGCTTCTTTATCATTTATATATAGGAGGGCTACTAATTTTTTTGAGTTGATCTTATATCCTGCCACATTACTGAAGGTATTTATCAGCTGTAGGAGATCTCTGGTATAGTTTTTTGGGGTCACTCATATACACTATCATATCATCTGCAAATAATGAAAGTTTGACCTGTCCTATTTGAATCCCCTTGATCTCCTTTACTTGTCTTATTCTTATTGCTAAAACTTCAAGAATCATGTTGAAGAGATATGGAGAGAGTGGACAGCCTTGTCTTGTTCCTGATTTTAGTAGAATTGCTCTGAGTTTCTCTCCATTTAATTTGATGTTGGCTGTTGGCTTGCTGTATATTATTTTTATTATTTTTAAATATGTTCCTTGTATCCCTGATCTCTCTAAGACCTTTATCATGAAAAGGGTGTTGGATTTTGTCACATGCTTTTTGAGCATTTAATGAAATGATCGTATTTTTTTTTTCATTTTATTTATGTGATGGATTACACTGATAGATTTTCGTATGTTGAAGCAGCCCTGCATCTCTGGGATGAAGCTGACTTGACCATGGTGGATGATTTTTTTTTTTTTTGATGTATTCTTGGATTTGGTTTGCTAGTATTTTATTGAGTATTTTTGCATCTAGGTTCGTGAGTGAGATTGGTCTGCAACTTTCTTTCTTGGTTAAGTCTTTGTGTGGTTTTGGTAGTAGGGTAACTGCAGTCTCCTAAAATGAGTTTGGCAATATCCCTTCTGTTTCTGTTATGTGGAATGCTTTGAGGTGTATAGGTATTAACTCTTCTTGGAAGTTCTGGTAGAATTCTCACTAAAATCATCTGGCCCTGGGATTTTTTTGGTTGGGAGGTTTTTGATGACAACTTTTATTTCCTTGCAGTTTATGGGTCTATTTAAATTGTTCACCTAGTCTCGATTTAATTTTGGTATATGGTATCTATCTAAAAAAATTGTCCATTTCTTTTACATTTTCAATTTTGCGGAGTACAGGTTTTTGTAGTAAGACTTAATGGTTCTCTTAATTTCCTTAGTGTTTGCTGTTATGTCCCCCTTTTCACTTCTGATTTTATTAATTCGGAGGTTCTCTCTCTGCCTTTTAATTAGTTTGGATAAGGGTTTGTCTATCTTGTTGATTTTTTTCAAAGAACCAGCTGTTTCATTGATTCTTTGTATTTTCCTTTATTTTTATTTTTTGATTTCAGCCCTCAGTTTGAGTATTTCCTGTCTTTTACTCCTCCTGGGTTAGTCTTCTTTCTTCTTCTTGTTCTAGAGCTGTTAAGTCACTAATGTGAGCTTTCTGTGTGTGTGATTTTTTTTTTTTTAATGTGGGTAGTTAGTGCTATGAATTTTCCTCTTAGCACTGTTTTCTTAGTGTTTCATAGGTTTGGATATGTTGTCCCTTCATTTTTGTTGAATTCAAGAAGGAAGTCTTTAATTTCTTTCATTATTTGTTCCTTGACCTAGGGGTGGTTCAGTAGTTCACTGCTCAATTTCCATGAGTTTGTAGGCATTCTGAGAGTAGTATTGTTAAATTCTAACTTTAGTTTATGTGATCCATTAAAACTTAGGGAGTTATTCCATTTTTTTTTATCTATGAAGGTTTGCTTTGTTAGTGTGTGATCAATTTTAGAGAAGGTTCCATGAAATGTAGAGAAGAAGATATATCCTTTTGTGTTTAGATGGAAAGTTCTATAGATGTCTGTTAAGTCCATTTGATTCATGACATCTGTTAGTTCTCTTATTTCTCTGTTAAGTTTCTGTCTGGTTGATCTGTCCATTGGTGAGAGTGGAGTGTTGAAGTCTTCTACTATTAGTGTGTGGGTTTTGATATGCAATTTAAGCTTTAATAATGTTTCTTTTATTTAATTGCATGCTCTTGTATTATAATCATAGATGTTCAGGATTGAGGCTGCATCTTGCTGTTCCTGTTATGAGTATATAGTGTCCTCCATTTCTTCTGACTGATTTTAGTTTGAAATCAATTTTGTTAGATATTAGGATAGCTACATCCACTTGTTTCTTACGTGTATTTTATTGAAAAAAAAAATCTTTTCCTAGCCCTTGACTCTGAGGTACTGTCTCTCTTTGAGGTTGATGTGCTTTTCTTATATACAGCAGAAGGCTGGATCCTGTGTTTGTGTCCATTCTCTTAGCTTGTGTCCTTTTTTTTGGTGAATTGAATCCATTGGTATTAAGCAATATTAATGAGCAGTGGTTTTTAATTTCGTTTGTTTTTGGTAATAGTGTTTGTGTGTTTGTCTTTGAATTACGTTGGTGTGTGTGGGTTTATCAGATGCCTGTGTTTTTATGGGTAGAGTTAACTTCCTTGGGTTGGAGTTTTTCTTCTAGTACTTTCTATAAAGCTGGGTTTGTGGATACATATTGTTTAAATCTTGTTTTCTCCATTGATGGTGAATGAAAGCTTTGCTGGGTATAGTAGTCTTGGCTTGCATCCATGGTCTCTTAGTGTCTGCGGAACATCTATCGAGGACCTTCTGACTTTCATGGTTTCCATTGAGAAGTCAGGTGCAATTCTGATAGGTATTCCTTTATATGTTACTTGACCTTCTTCCTTTGCAGCTCTTAATATTCTTTCTTTATTCTGTATGTTTGTGTTTTGATTATTATATGGCAAGGGGATTTTTTTAATTCGGTCTATTTGGTATTCTGTAAGCTTTTTGAACCTTCATAGGGATATCCTTCTTTAGGATGGGAAAGTTTTCTGTGCCTTTGAGCTGGAGTTCTTGCTTTAGATGGAATAATAGATTGGTTTGTGAGTTATTATTTATAGACAATTACATTGGTATAGATTCTTGTATATTGATACAATGTTAAATTATATTAAATATTATATGCATGCATGCTTCTACCTCTTTTTAAAACATTTGTTATATATTGATATATACTTACCATATTGCAGTGTACATTTCTACCTCTGATCAAGATACTTATACATTGTTTACATTTGGAGGTGATTGTCCTCATTTATTGCACAGTTGTTTATTGTCTTAACCTTTAAGTTATATAGGTATTAAGAGTTATAGATCAGCCGGGTGGTGGTGGCGCATGTCTTTAATCCCAGCACTTGGGAGGCAGAGGCAGGCGGATCTCTGTGAGTTCGAGGCCAGCCTGGTCTACAAGAGCTAGTTCCAGGACAGGAACCAAAAAAAAAAAAAAAAAAAAAAGCTACAGAGAAACCCTGTCTTGAAAAAAAAAAGAATTATAGATCAATAGTCATCTATGCTTGTCATACTTATAGTCAGACTAATTAGGTTCTTTAAATACATAGAGATTATATTCTGTATAGATAAATAATCCTCAACCACTTCAAAGATCTGTAAAAAATGGCATTTAAATAACTTAGAGTTCTGTTGAAGTGAGACACATTTGCTTCTGGCAGCACTGATCTATTCCTGAGAGAATGTTGAGCGCCAAATACACTCCACTTGGAGCTTGTTTTCTTGGCAAAACTGGCCTTTGGGCAAGGAACTACCCATATCTCAACCACTGACAAAATACATAGTATCCGAAAATGGATAAACAGGACTATCAAATCTTGCAAAGACAGGGTAAAATGGTTTTGAAAATTTTCTTGCCTTTGAAAATAGACTTTCAGTTATTCTAGGCCATAGCCAAAGTTGGTTGTTTCAATGTTGCAAATGTGACTTTGGGTGATTATACAGGTAGCCAGTTGTCTCTGTGATTTGTTACATGTTTTGGAAGTTATTTGGTTGCACAGGTAACATTATTTACCTTCTCGGATCTTCAATAGAGTTAAAGACTAGATAAGTGTAGCTATTTTCCTCTCATGACTTGGCCAAGTTATTTATTATACTAGACTTAAGCTAGTTAGAATAGGATATTTGTTCTTATTGTGTATAATTTTGTCTTAGGTTTAAAACTCTCTTATTTAAACAACAGGGGGAGGTGCTGCAGGAAGGTTTACAGCTAGTAATTACCCACCTACTGGGGCATGACCTCTTACACTATATACCTGGATGCCACTGGGGAGTCCAGCTCTTCTCTCCACCCCTGTGGATCCTGTTTGCTCTTTAGGATTGTTTTTGAAACCATCTCCATCCCCCATTCATGCAGAGAATCCCGATTTGTAATTTTTTTCTCTAAATAAATAACTATCTCTCAGTTCTGAGCAGTGTGGAATTTTATTTAAGCATCCGATTTCTCCACCATCAAGTTCTTCTCCCTCTTCTACCCCTATTATTCTTAGGTTTGGCCCATTTCATGGTTTCCCAGATTTCCTGGATGTTTTGTGTTAAGAATTTGTTGGATTTAATGCATCTATTTCTTCTATAGTATCTTCAGCGCCTGAGATTCTTTCTTCTATCTCTTGTATTCTGTTAGCTATACTGTCTCTGTAGTTCTTGTTTGTTTACCCAGATTTTCCATATCCAGAATTCCCTTGGTTTGTGTTTTCTTTTCTTTATTACTTCTATTTCAGTCTTCAAGTCTTGAACTGTTTCCTTCACCTGTTTGATTGTTTTTCTTGTTTTTTTTTTTTTGAGGGATTTGTTAATTTCTTCTTACAATAATTTTTTTGTATGTCTTCTCCATTTCTTTAAGGGAGTTTTTTATTTTCTCTTTAAAAGTCTCCATCATTTTCATAAAGTTACATTTAAAGTCATTTTCTTCTACTTATTCTGGGATAGGATGATCAAGTCTT
The DNA here is from genome assembly GCA_963919715.1 of Microtus obscurus. Taxonomy (NCBI): domain Eukaryota; kingdom Metazoa; phylum Chordata; class Mammalia; order Rodentia; family Cricetidae; genus Microtus; species Microtus obscurus. The sequence continues at coordinate 657,064 of CAWTZC010000310.1, read as the reverse complement.
CCTGTTGTGTGACCACTGGGTTCTGGTGTTACCATGTTGTTTTTTAGGTTGTTGGAGGAATTCTTGCATTTGTGCCTACCCATCTCTTCCTGCAAATGAGTCCTGCAGTTTCTTTGCATCTTGGTCCAATCCTTACAGTGGCTGTCTGAGAGTTTGGGAGTTTTTCTTGATCTGGGTACTGTCATTGTCTGTCTCAGAAAGCCTCTCTCTTGGTCTTCTCTCCTGGTTTGCTCTCTTGGTCTCCCTTAATCCCCTCAGTGCTGTGGCAAGTTCTTTGTCCCCACAGTATTATAGCAAGCTCTCAGCACTTAGGCGGGGTGTGGCTAGTAGCTTGGGGGGTCCAGTGGATGGGTTTTGTTTTGGGGGGATCCTAGGGGCAGGAAACTCCCTGCTGGTTGGCTAGAAAAGCCAAGGGAGTTGGGGGAGGGGCCGGGGTTTGTTCCACTGGGGAGATCCTAGAGAGTGGGGCATCCTGCCATGTGACTGTTCACTCACCTCTTAAGTCCCCTCAGTATTGAAGCAAGCTGTGTTTCAGAGTTCCACAGAAGTTGCAGGAGGATAGGGGTATTTGGGGGTGGGGTGTAGCTAGTAGTTTGAATGGCTGCTGGATGGGTTTGGGTTTTGGGGGAGACTGACTGCAGGAAACTCCCTGCTGGCTGGCTAGAGAAGCTGAGGGAGTTGGGGGAGGGGCCTGGGGTTTTGTCCCACTGGGGAGGTCCATCTCTGTGACTGTTCACTCACCACTTAAGTCCCCTAAGTATTGGAGCAAGCTGCGTTTCAGAGTTCCACAGAGGTTGCAGGAGGATAGGTGGGTTTGGGGGCAGGTTGAGGCGAGTTGTTTGGATGGCAGCTGGATGGGTTTAGGTTTGGGGGCAGCTGCAGGAGACATGTATGTTTTCACTGCACTCTTTACAATACTGCTGCTGATTCATGTGTTTGGCCATACTTAAATAATACTGGAACATGTCTTGGAATTAATAATGGTATGAATTTTCTTGGGTAAATGAAGAAAATGGGAAAAATGAAAGCTTACCCTCTACAAGTTATTGCAAGCAGACTTATTAAAATAGACCTATCAAGAAAATACAAGTGTTAAAGAAGTGCCTCACTTCCTCTGTGTCCAATTGGAGCAAAGTAGCAAGCATGTCATTCCCACATTTGGTTAAATATAAGTTGAATGCATCATATAATCAATCATGGTGCCTTTGGTGACCACACTGAAAATCTCATGATAATTATAAATTATGATATGGAAATAAGCACACTTTTAATCTTTCTCAGCAGTACATGTTCATTGTTTCCTCACACAGGAGAATATATCATTCTTCCTTGTGAACACTAATGGTTAGTTGCTTGTGGTAGTCTGAATGGAATTAGGCCCCATAAAATCCAAGGGAGTGGCACTACTAGGAGGTGTGTCTTTGTTTTAGTATATATGGCCTTGATAGAGCAAGTTTGTCACTCTGTGGGTGGGCTTTGAGGTCTCATTTATGCTCAAGCCACACCCAGTGTCCCAGACCACTGCCTTTTGCCTGTGTATTAAGTTGTACAATGCCAGCTCCTTCTCCAGCACCATGTCTGCCTGCACACCACCTTGTTGCACTATGATGATCATGGACTAATCCTCTAAAAATATAAGCCGTCACAATTAAATGTTTTCCCTTTACCATGAATTACCATAGTCATGATGTCTTTGCAGCAATAGAAACTCTAACTAAGGCAGTACATGATTCAATACCCATGAGAGAGAAATTATTATGAGAACACTGTTATTTTGCTCTTGATACAATTGTATTACATATAGATTTGTGTTGTTGCTCCTCATGTGCTATTTTAGGAAACCTAGTACTCCAGTGTAGTCATTCGTGATTTCACATAACATATGATAGTAGCTGTTTAACTCAAAATGTTGATAGCACAACAAATAATGCAATAATTATATATCAATAGCCTCCTTTTATTTTTTCCTAGCAAACTTTGAAAAAATGGTATTCCAGAAATTTCAATGAAATTCTTGAAAATGTCTTAACCATTAGAAAAAAGCATTCTTGAGAATTCATTTGGTTACTGGTAGCTGGGATATTTACTTTACTGGGTATTGTTTCAGCCTTCGCAGTTGGAGTCTTAGCATAAAACAGAATGTGCAAACAATTCAGTTTACAAACAAACTAGTGTAAATGTTCCTGGTTTTAAAAGTTCAAGAAAAAAGTAATATTGATTTATAGAATAATTGGATGGGAGAAAACAACCTAAGAATGTAAACAGTGTAAAATTTCTCCCACTTCAAGGCCTCTTGAAATATAATTAAATATAAACAAAATTGCTTGGAGGTTCCCTCTTGTCTAGAAAGCTGCCATGTTCTGAATAGTGATACAACAGTATAGAATGAAATATTTCCTGGAATTTGTTTTAAAATATTCAATATATATAATTCATTAAGCTGTTTATACATAGTGAGTTCTTAGACAGCTAGAACTTTCTAATTAGATTCTGTCTCAAACAACAAAGCAAAATTATATTCAACAATATTTGCGTGCGTGTGTGTGTAACTTAAGTTGTGTCCTCTTATCACTATATGGAATAAGGTGGCTTAAATTCAAGGAGATTTCCCAGGCTCTTCTACAGTGCTTGGCTACATTCATTTCTGAGAATAAATTGACAGGGACCTGTGGTGACACCTGAAATGAATAAGAGATACTGTTCTTAACCTCCTGCACTCTTAGTTATTTAGTGAGTTTTGTTCTTCTTTTACATTGTGTGTGTGTGTGTGTGTGTGTGTGTGTGTGTGTGAGAGAGAGAGAGAGAGAGAGAGAGAGAGAGAGAGACCTATAGTTAACAGAACTGTATACAGGGCTTTGTGTCAATTTTTAGGTGTGGTTCTCCCTTACACGACCATGCTTTCCAAAAGTTCTTTCTATTAATACCTGTGCTAAATCCATGCTAAACATCTCTTTAGCCAGGTCGCATGAGACAGAGACATGTGGATCTCTGCAATTTCTAGGCCTAAACTATCTACTACATGCTGGGTTCCAGGCCAGACAGGGTTAGAAAGTAAGACTTACTCCAAAAATCTCTACTTAATAAACAGTTGGGGTGAGATAATTGGGTAACAGATAAAGAACTGAGCTGGTACCTATCCCTTTACTATTGCATTATAAAGCAAATTGCAACAGTGCATGCCTATAATGACCTTAAGGCAAAATAAAAGGCAGACAGCCAAAGTTCTGCAACTTATGAATATGTGATAGCAAACTAGAGACGCTGTCTCAAAGACGCTGAAGGAAACACACTCTTTCTCTTCGCCTCTTTGTCTTTGTCTCTCTATCTCCTTGTTTTAGTAACAAAATCATAGATCAGTTCCTAAAGTGGCTTGGGTAGTATTCTGTCTTGCTAAGGTAAAAGCATGAATCAGAAGAGTTATGCACGGTGCCTTACTGTACATGAGGCTCTTAATCCTGCTCTTGATTTACTCGGAAAATTGTTGCTTACATCTGGGAAAGCGTAAGTTCATACTCAAAAGGCTTTTACCTTGCTTTCAAACATGGCTCATTGGTATTTGCGTTATTGCAAAAAAAAAAAAAGCAATATTGTCCCTGTCTACATAGGCATCCTGCACAGCAAACTTTATTAATTTTGTGTGATGGTTAATATAGATTTTCAACCTCATGAGACATTGAATCAGCCAAGGAGCAATACTGGTGGCATGCCTTTGAAAGCTTATCTAGATCATGTTATTCTATAGATGTGCTTATGAGAGATTAGCTTGTATATTAAGTTCGTTGAGATGAGAAGACTCTTCTTCCTTCTGGAAGTTATAACACCATTCTATTCCATGGATTTGGTAATAATGAGTTACATAATAATGACCAAAATTCATCACTGCCTGCTTCCTGACTCTGGATACAGTGTGTTCAACCCATGACTGTTTTTTTACAAATGTTCTTTTTAGTTTGCACATGTTCTTGCATGTTCCACATGTAAGCCCTGACACTGTCGAGTTGAATAAGAAGTCACCAAAGCCAGACATGGTGTCCCATACCTGTGATCACATAGTTTAGGAAGCAGAGGCTGGAGTTTGAGGGTTTCAACATCATCCAAGGACTGAGTGTATAGTGGGGAATGGAGTCAGGCTCCAACAATAGATAAGACTGTTGTGGGCTTAGGGAACTGTATCCCGACCCAGAGAAAGCCTATACACCTGTATACAATCTCACCCCAATTGGTGAAGGTGTCTTTTTCCACAAGGCATGTGAATCCCAAGGTCTGAGCTGTGGGAGATAAGAGTCCCAGTTGCCTTGAAATTCAGGCTCACAACATTTCTATAGTCGTGTGCTCTCAGGATGTGTGAGGGTAGGGGATAAGGAGAAGACTTTGCCAGGCTGCTGATTAGATGGGGTAAATATCTTTCTGTCCCTTCCTTGTTCACATTTCAGTGTCCTTGTCACTTGACTGATAGCAGTTCATGCTGGTTTGAGGCAAGAACAGTAACTATAAGGCTGGGAATTAGAGCACTTCATCAGACTCCACCCTGTGCACCATCTCCTGGAGGTTATGACTAGATGACCCAGATAGTAGAGACTGCAGGGAAGTGATCCTGGGACTCAGAGACATGATAGCAACTCTAGTGTCCTGGGGACAGCAGGTCCTCTTCTGTATTCACCTGTCCTTCCACATCTCCTTCAGGCCTCATGCTGGCTGTCTTCATTCCCTCTTTGCATCCTCTCAAAGTCTATAAGCTGTCCGGTAAAAAGTAGAGTCAGTGTAGGTTGAAGGAATAGAAACTACCCTTGCTTGCTTTCTAGGTAGACTCCACACTGGGCTTTGCTGGGATTCTTCTGCTTTGGTATCTTGACTGCCAGTCCAAGATTGAAGGGCTCATGGAGAACTGATGAAGTGGTAACTGGTTTGAAACAGCTTTGGAAAGGCCCTGAGAGGTTAATGACTGCAGTGGACTCCTGAAGCTGTGGTAGATTTTTGGTCTGTAGGATGACAAGGAGATCTGTAGTTGTCTAGAATTGGGATGGTAGGAAAGCTGTGTGTGATAGGGATGGAAGAGACTGAAACATGGGGCTTCCTCCGTCTATGAGAGCCCAAAATATCATTAAGAGTCTCAGAATTTGCATAATGTGATGATACAGGAAGCAGTTAGGTTTTGATTTCCATAGATGTGATTATTTTCTTTTCTGTTTCGATAGATGGAAAGGTCTTGTTTTATAAGTATGAGTCAAGTGATTGTTATATAAGTATGAGTCAAGTGATTGACTCAGATTACTTTGAGTCAGGTTATTTAATTTTTTTTTCAGTTTAATAGAAAAGAGACTACTCCACTGTCTTCTTTGCTGCTTAAAATGAAAAGACCTTGGATATGAATTTATGAACATCTGCAAGGCCTCTTACTGAAACACACTTTTAATAGTGATCCTCGACTTAAAAGTTTGAGTCCTCATCTGTGTGACTAATGCATAATTTCTTTACTGTTCTGTGTGACAATATTATTAGTCCTGCAACTGTGTAATAGAACCAATAAAAATGAACTCCGCAGGCTGTATTCATATATTTCAGCATGTTTATTCAAGCACACTTATTAAGGAAGCAGTTTTTGGAAGGGAAGCATCTGAAAAGGGATGGAGTGAAGAGGGAACCAAGATGAAACATCATTTAATTAGAATGTATAGAATCAATTTTAAATAATAAAATGCACTAGAGAGATGGCGCCATTAAAGTTGTTACAGGGGACCCGTCTTCCATTCCCAGAACCAATAGGATAGCTAGCCATTTGCTCTAAAACCAGTCCCAGGCATATTCTGCCCTCTTCTGGCCTCTGTAAGTACTGTGCAAAGACCCATAAAAGTAAAATTTTTAGAAAAGTTATAAAAAGGAAAGAATGGAATTCTCTACAATGATTTCAGAGTCCTGAGGCATACAGTAGCCAGGACCAGTGAAAATGAACTTTTTTTGATTTTTTTCATGGAAGTAGCTGTGGCCTTCTGAGACATCTTGCTTAGAAGCAAAAGCAGCCTTCTTCTAAGGGTACAGTAGCTCAGCAGAACTATCCAGCTAAGAGCATCAACCACAGTGCTGATAGGTGACTTTTCCTTTATGTTTTCTATGGCTATGTTCGCTGTCCTTTGTTATTGTGACAGCAGCAGAACTCTATATGAACGTGTCCAGATTCCTCAAGTAAAATCCCTATGCTTCTCTTGCCTAGAAAATGACTCCCATATTCTTGCCTCCTTCAGGTAAGAAATCTTTGTTAGGTCTACTGTCTTGGCTGTTGTGATGACTATTCTTGGTACCTAAACTGATGCCTCTGTAATTAACTAATACACAAAGAATTGGGTATACCTGTGAAAGATTATTCTTAATTAAAGGTTTGAAAATTGGAAGGCCTTTAATTAATTAATTAATCTTGATCTTTTACGTAATAAGATCCACCTTTAATCTAAGGCAGACCTCTGGTGGCAGCCTATGCACATAAAGAACACTGAAGAATAAAGCTCTTTCTCTTTGCCTGATTGTCATGGCTTTGCCTAGGAAGGTCATTCATTTACTATCTTTAGAGTCCATTCTCAGGAACTGATGTGGGAGTGTCATATATCAGTCTGTTGATTTCATTGGTTCAATAAAGAAACTGCCTAGGCCCATTGATGATAGGCCAGCCCTTAGGTGGGCGGAGTAAACAGAAGGGGATTCTGGGAAAAAGAAGCTGAGTCAAGGAGTCACCATGATGTTCCCACTCCCCAGAGACACAGGCTAGAATCTCCCCGGTAAGCACACCATGGGGTGCTACACAGATTATCAGAAATGGGTTAGGTCGATATGTAAGAGCTAGCCAATAATGGGCCAGGCAGTGATTAAAGGTATACAGTTTCCGTGTAATTATTTCAGGGCATAAGCTAAACCATGCGGGCGGCCGGGTACAGGGACACAGCAGTGCTGCTCCCTACTACTACAAGGAACTCTGGTATATACTGAATATCAGCCGAGACATTCAGCCTTATGGATTAAAGAATTATTGAATTTTTTAACTTTCAACTGTTAGTCAGCCAATATTGGACTAACTGGACCACAGGTGGGGAGGGATTCTAATAAATCCAATTTTTACCTACATAGAAAGATTTATTCTATCAGTTCTGTTCAAGTGGTGAACCTTGACTACTACTGTTGATTTTTCTTTTTTTCACATGCCTAGAGGAAGATGTCCTATTAATAATAATGCTCATATAGGCATTCTTCCTTGTTTCATTTCTAAATATTCAACTTACTATGAAGACTAAACTTCATATTGTTATTAAATTGTCAAAAGATTGAAATGTTTTGCAGGAATAAAACACCTAAAGCAATGGAGCCATCCGCCAACCTTCTGATGGAAGAAAGTTCTATTTTCTTGTTTGTGATTTCATTCTTGCTTTTCTCTCCTGGTTGTCTGAAGTTTCTGTGACAACTAATTAAAAAGTACCCGAGTTTACTAGACATCAGCATGAAGCCATAAAACAAACATCTCATTTTGTGACCTAAAACCTCTCTTTAATTTTTAATATTTTGGTCACCTTTCTAGATGGTGGAAAGGGGAATCACTCCTCCACACATTGTATAATGGACTGTGCACGCTAGCCATAGGTGTCCAGGAGGAAGAAGGGGAAGTGCCTATGGAGTGCAGGAATATATCAGGTTCAGCTGTTTGAGCCAGGACAAGTTCTATTGAAATGCGATCTCTGCAGATCTATAAAAGGTCTTGTGTGGATGGCAGATCCAGGAATCACTGTGCAGTCTTTAAACACACTGTAACCTCTGGAAGCTGCTCTTTTCACTCAGTCCTCACTAGTCAATCAGGTCCTCCATTCTGATCTGCCAGTCAGAAGAGTGCAGGGCCCTTCTGTGATGCCAGGCTGCAGGCTTGACTTTATAACAAAGTAGGTCCTAGTGGTTCTGTCTTCTGTCTGTGCTGCTGTAAGGATCCTGAGGGGAGAGGGTGGGCAGGCTGGGAAGCCATGACTTTGTGAGGGAGAGGTTTCTGATTCAAGGTCAGGAGGAGCAAATGGTGAGACTTAGATCCCAGTGTGGTGGTCCTCCTTGGGTTTGGGTACGAACCTTCAGCTACATTCTCTGTCCTCTGGTGTACCATGAGGTACTTGCAACTCCCTGGACCCAGGCAACAGGCCTATGATTAACAGCATTACACAGGCTTCCTCTGCTCAGAGCATTGGGAACAGGGAGTTGACAGGTTTCCAAATTTCGAGAAGCCTCATTTCCTTAGTATCATCCAGAAGTTCTGCAGTTCCGATTTAATATTTAGAATCAGGATCTTTGAGGGTAGCAGCCCCTCAGACCCCTTCAAGGTCCGGCTATGGTGTGATATCTGGTGAGGGTAAAATAACTATGGAAATCTGAGGGTAAAACGAATCAACTCACATGCATTTTTTTCCTCTGAGCATGTCTCTTTATTGTGCTTTCTTGTTCTCTATTCTAATTCTTTTGTCCTGTCTGTAATTTCTTAGCTCAATTCTCTGTCTCAATTCTAATTCCAACTCCAATTCTCTACTGCATTCTTCTCTTTCTTCTCTTCTTCCTCTTCCTTCTTCACTTTCCAATCTCTGCTAGTTTCTGGGACACTTCTACTCCAACTTCTGCTCCAGTTTCTATGAACTCTTTGTCCTTACCCAGCTATAAAGACACACAGAATCTTGAAGGCATAGGGAGTAAAGGGGCAAAGTACTACAAGGGCAGTTAATTGCCCTTGGTCCATTAGCACTTTTTCCAAATATTAGCAAGCTCTGAGGGCCTTTTAGATATGAAATTTACAACTATTGCTCTAAGTAGTTGAAACAATGAGGATAACCAAGCCTCTACATTATCAGATCTTGGGCTTGATGCCTATCAGAGGTGCCAGTGGAGGTTTGTCTTCCTCTGGGCTGTGGGCAAATGGTTAATTATTTTTCCTGAGAGTAAGACACAAGCAGTAAATCTCCTCAACATCAATAAACTGAGGTGAAGGCGAGGACTTAGGAATCACTTAATGCAAGGTTAATTTTAGGTCATTGCTTTTTCTTATCTGTAATTGAAGTAAAACCAGGGAGTGCTAAAATTTTCTGTATATCTGAGCAGCTATGAATCAGCAACTTTGAGCATGTAGCAATTCTATGTCCTTAGATATCTGGGAATGTTTAAAATGAAATACTATTTCCTGGTTCATAAACACTGACCAAATGCCTGCTAATAAAGGTATTTGCAGGAATGTAAATCTCTACAGTTACACTGAAGCAAGGAGCAAGGACCTGGTAGTGGGAAGCAAGTTTCTTGGCTGTGTGACTGTTTTCACATATAGCTAGGAGATATAATCAGTAAACCCCAAATGCATAAGGCAAATTGTGCCCAGTAAATGATTAAATAGTCTGAGCTGTGGGGGATAAATCTCAAATTTATAACAGAAGGGGATAAACTTCAGCAAGAAATCTCCAGCAAGAAATAGCCACTTCTTTCACAAGGCAATAACTCCAACATGCCTTGCATTTTGGTTTAATCATCCATACAGAGCTCCTGACTTTGATATGTTGACCTTGTGAAATAAGGTTGATTAATTGCTAAATGCTATTGTTGTTCATAGTAACTTACGTGAGAGATACATTTGCAAATAATTTTGTGGCGATTATAAATCTCCACATCTATTAAGCTGTGATGTAGAAGAGTACAATTGGTGACATAAAGGATTTATCAATTCTTAGGGGATAGTAAGTCACACAAAGTAGAATTTAGCTAAGGGAGGTCTGTGTCTAAAATACCTCAAAGATAAATATTAGCTAACCAGGCCTGTTAGAGATTGGAGTTTTAGGATCCACCTTTGTTCACCAGAATTGTCCAGACATTTGGCTTCAAACCAAGTCAAAGGAGACACCCCTGATTTACAACCAGCCACTAGGCCCATCTTTATATCAAAGAACAGGCTGCTAACAAGGTGCTCAAGGAGAGGGATTACATGGTCACAGCAAAAATTTAGACCTGGTGTGTGATAAAGTTCCAGTTTTCTTCTTGAGAGAAGGACTGTTTTGACAGGCAAGGTGACGACTGTTTGACAAGGAAACCACTTGCCTTTAGGGCTGTACTGATTAATAAGACTTTCCCTTTAGATTCCCATTAAGGGAGAAGGAATGTGTTCGGCAGAGTCAGGAAAGGCTTGCTGTCTAGGACTTGGAGACTCTCACTAAGGGCCTGAGGTATTGAGAATAAAATAGGAGTTCCTTCACTAAAACCAGTGATATGCTAGGGAGAGCTGACAATGATCTGGGGCCAGGATCATTTGTGGAGGTATTGCTTCAGATCCTGAGATACCAACGCTTCCCACCACATGGAGCTATGATTATCCATCCCAGGACCACTGTGTGCTTAGTCACCAGTGTTCCCCTTATACAGCATTGTTTAAATTGCCTCCTGAGTTTACTCCATTGTGTCATAGTTTCTGTTGACATCATAGATGTCTCCCACTTTCTTTCATTTCCCCCCTACAAGTAGTAACAAGGTGTTATTCTTAAGAAGCTTATTTCACATGAGACATAGCTTGTGGAAGACCTCCCCACCCCAACTTTTCTCTTTTTCTGCCCTCTCCTTTTCCTGTCCTTTTCATTTCCCTGGCACCTTCACCTCAGGAACTGATGAATGACCTACTGTTTTAGGTCAGTGGTGTACTGAAGAAATACTTCTGGGACTGTCTTTGCAGTGTAAATCTCCCGTCTGCCTGTGTGGCTAGAGTTGCAATCTCCCGTCCCCATTTAAATTATTCAAAGCCTAACAAGTCTGAACCGAAACGAAACTTAAGGGTTACAGACTATGTGGAATACAGCGTCTGCTGTAGGCTGCCTCTCTTTGAGCCTCAGCCAGAGCTGAGTGCATGTTTTCATTAAAGAGATTTTTCTTCACTCATCTCTTAAATATATGGAGTGATTTCTCCTTCAGAAGTCATATTAATTCTACAATAGTTGTACCTCCAGCTATTTAGAAAAATGTTTCTGACCCAAATCCTCCTATATTGACTCAGGTGGCCTTGATCTTAGTCTGTTGGTTCCCAGGGTAATGACCTTGCTGTCCATGATTAAACATAAATTCTTAAATGACTCTACCACTTCAGGATTCTAGAATTATCCATTTGTGTCATGTTGTTGATTATCCATTACAATAATTACAAAAAGATTTACATGCAGAACATGGCTTCTGCCTTCAGACCAGAATAGGAGAAATAGTTTGTTGCATGCATTTCAGGAGGAAACAGTGTAGGCAGGCAGCTGCTGGAATCGCCATTATGAAAAATGACCTGACCTGATTGTGGCAGGGGCAGTGATTTTGTAGTTTCCAAACATGTTTTAATTCATGTCATATGAATGAACACAGACTAGATTGATGGGTATACAATCTGAGAAAGTTAGCTTCAGCAAATGCGTATTAAATTTCTAATTAAACAAGTTTCTTTTGCATATATGTTCAGCCCTTCAGTCCTGCTTGACAGAATTAAGTCAACTCAGAGAACTGATTAACAGACCATCAAATGTAACTCTGTGTGTCAGGTTATAGATCTTAGAAACCAACATGCTTATGAGCAAGATCAGTCTTTTATTAATTGCATTTCCTCAAGTAGAGAAGGTTCTATTCTTTTTAAAATCAATATAGCTAAGTTTTTATCTTAAAAATAAATTACTTTTATCATCTTAAAAAGACAATTATTGGTATCATTTTTTAAATTTCATTTTCTTTAAATGCATTACTTTTCTAATCTCCATTTGTTTCTGTTCTCCAATGTTTCTCTGTCATTAAGAATTACTCCTCTTTTTTTCTCAAGTACTGTTGGTTATTTCTGTTTAGAACAATATCTCTTGTAGCTTAAGCTTACCCTATGGTATATAATTTAGAATTTCTTTGAATACCTACCTAATCCTGCCCCTGCTTCCCAGTGCTGGGAAGACAGTCCTGCAACTCCTTCCAGGCTAGACCTGGAAGGAAAAATAAGCCAGTTTATGGATGTCCGTGAAACCCACTGGTTTTTACTGGAGACATACAAATGAAGAGTGGCCTGTTCAAGAATTGAATTCACAGAATAACCCTGAAGCTGGCATAGTGACAGTGCAGAAAGGGAGAGGTAGGACGGACGGTGAAACATTTCCTCTTTTGGTTGAGATTAGCAATGTGGTAGGTAATTAATTTCAGATGCTCCATAAATGTCCTTGACTAGCCATTTCTTAGGGTTCACAGATCAGGGCAATCAAGGATCTGGATAAAGGACTGATCTTTTCATGAAACCAAAATTCTGTCCTTATGCTAGTTCTGTCAAAATAGAAGATCTGGGTAAAATGCTATGGCTCTGCCTAACAGGGCTATTATTTTCCTGGTTTAACTTCCAACCTGAGGGAAAAGGTGTGAGTAATCCTTAGTTTTTGCAGCACATGGCACTAGTTCCTATTTCAATTTTTTTTTGAGATTATATTCTTTGAGATTATAACTACATCAGGTCTACAGACCATTTCCTGCATGCCAGCCCTACCATTGACTCCTAATTGTCTTTTAATTCATGGCTGTTTTTGCTTTAAAAATAGTTACACAGTAACAATAGTTGGTTTTTGAATGTGGCCTATGTTTAACTGTAGGAGTACCCAACTAAGAAGCAAAGGGTTGAATTCATTGTACATTCAGTGTGTATTGATTTTTTCACACAAAAAGACTCAATGCCCTGGAAGAGGAACAGGAAGTAATCTGGAAGACTGGAAGAATTTCTACTAAAATACTAGAGACCTGTCTACTGGGGTGTACGTGCAGAGCAGGGAACGCCTGTGTTATATGAGTCACTTGACCTCTGATCACCAAGTATGGGATGTGCTAATGTCCTGAGGCTTAGCTTGGTGGCCTAGGCTAATGTGGAACCTTATCAATATTTAGCAATCCCGAGTCTGGGTGGTTGTAAGGCAAGACTATGTGTTTGTTTCCCAACCTCCCAGACCTGAATATATGGACACAGAAACTATATTCTATACAACACTGTTAGGCAAATGGCTCAGGCATATTTCTAGCTAGCTCTTACATTTTGAATTAATTATTTCTATTAATCTATGTGTTGCCACAAGACTGTGGCTTACAGGTATGTTTAAGACATTTGCCTCCTTCAGCAGCTACATGGGCTATCCCTGACTCCACCTTCTTTCTCCCTGCATTAACTTTAGTTTTCATGTCTACCTCTATTCTGCCCTGCTTCTTTATTAACCAATGGTAATAAAACATATTCATAGCATACAGCAGGGAATCACAGGGATACCACAACACATAACATGCAGAGTGTGGGGTCACTGTCTTGAACTGCAGAGATTTCTAAGTTGTGTCTGGTTCTGGGTGGGTATATAGAGCAGATTTCACATCCTGTAATAATCCACATGGCTGAAAATTGACATTTAATTATTCTACAGTGTTTTCTATGTTGGCATCATTTATTTCGGTTTTGTTTTTGCTGTTACTGTATGAAAGACTCTTACACTGTTTCTTTAAATATCTGTTATTTTTCATTTGGTTTTAGTAAGATTTCATTTGCTCACCCTGATGCTTACTTATGTGCAACCATCCATCATATTCATAATCGCTGGGATTTGCTATTTCTGTAAAAGGTTGTGTTGATTGATGACTGATGTGTGAAGATTCTTTCACTGAGGTTGCAATATCCCTAAGCAAGTGACCCTCAGGTAGATAAAAGAATTAGCTAAGCTTGAGTCAGTGACCAAGCAATAAAAAAGCCAGTAAACAAAGTTTCCCTGTGGTTTTTCTTTCAGTTGCTAGCTTGAATGTTTATCCTAAGCTCTCAAAAGGATGGACTGTAATCTGGCAATGTCAGCCAAATAAACCTGCTCATTTCCTGAGATGGTTTTGGTTAGAATATTTAATCACAGCAAGAAGCAAGCAAACTAGAACAAAATGTGCTATGCCAAGTGTTTCTGTTAGTACAAAGGGCCTCAAATTGCTAATAACTTTTGGAGGAGTGTTGAAGATAATAGGACTTTTGGAGACAAATGCTATAGAAAGCTATACAGACCTGACATGGCTATTCTTGTAGGACTGGGAGCTGGGAGTATTGAGAATAATGTGTAGAGTGGAGGCCGAGGTCACTGGATTTCGAAAAATTTAGCTAGCGGTTATTTTACAACGTTTTAGGCTCCAAGTCATTCTTACTTTCTCCATTCCCTGAGAAATTAAGCAAGCCAGAAGTTAAAAGTTAATGAGCTCATTTCTTCAACAAAATATAGATTCTGTTGCATGTTTTTTTAATGATGTCTCATTCAGGTCTAAAGTGAAAAACAAGCATAGCAGAAAGAAACGAAAAGCCTATGTTTTGTAGGGAAAAACAGTACTATGTAGTTTCAGTTGGCAGTCCTGTGGTGAAGCTGGCAGGAACATTCAAAGAGACGGCTGCCATTAAAGAGAACACCTTTTTTCTTCAGTAGAAGCCTATCCGGGTAACCTAAGGTTACTTTGTCCAGCTAAATATTTAATTTATGGATAAATTAAGCAATGTGATTTCTAGTCCAAGCACACAACTTCATACAGGACCTGCTGCAACTATGGTCTAAGCGTGATGCGTCTATGACAACTTAGAAGACAATTTGGGGTAGGAGGAACTCAAACAAGAAAGATGCACAATTTCAAAGGCATGGATTCTTCTTCCCTGTTATCAGTCCAGCACTGTTGTAGCCATCAATGTTTGGCAGAGTCAGAAACTCAGTGAAGAGACCATCAGTATTCATTGTCTGAAACTGTAGTGATGAGGTCTGGGTTGTACTTTAAGCCCATAGGATGTTGAAATACTCAATCTATGGGGCATCTACTATTGAGAGCTGCATACACGGGAGTGTAAGGAGCAAAGGAGAGACATGTATAACACATTGCAGGTTTAAAACTATCTAAGCCTTTGAGAATTAAGCCCCATGTGTCTGAAGAGGAAACCTATAGGATTTGGTGTTTGCCCTGATGAGTTTTAGTCTTGCCTTGGTCCAATCTTATCTCACTGTTCACATTCTTCTTTTGCTTTTTTTTTCTAATTTATTCTTCTCTCACACAGTACATCCCAACTACAGTTTCCCCTCCCTCCACTCCTTTACTGATCCTATCTCTGCTAGATCCCTTCCTCCATTCCTCTTCAGCAAAAGCAATATCTCTCAGGAATATCAACCAAACATGGCATAACAAGTTACAGTAAGACATGGTACAAACCTTCATATCAAGGCTGGACAGGGCAACCCCACAGGAAGAAAAGTTTCTGAGAGCAGGGATAGTGTTGTGAGGTACTGAGGTACTTATGTGATCCATAAGCAGGTATCCCACATGTATTTCTGAATGGTTGGTGTGTCTTCTGGTCCATCAGGCTATCTTTGTTGGAGATTGTCTATGTGTTCTACTGACTGTGGCCTGTATTTGAACAGAGGATGTCCAAGTTGGGAGCAGGAACATGACTAAAAGTGTGGTGACTGGAGAGTTGGTGAAGGATTGTGTCTGTGGGAACAAAAGGAATGGGAATTTCCATGGGCTAGTGTCTAAGTGTGGCCTGTGCTTGAGCATAGGTTGCCTGCCTGAGTTGGGTGCAGGAACCTTGCCACATTTCTCTCTTTCTTAATAAGAAAATATTCTGTGCCATTTTATGGTGAAAAGGTTTATTTTTTTTCTTGATTTTAGAATATTTTTAAATTATTATTATTATCTTGAGTGTTAGAAGAAGCTTTGGACATTGAATAGTGTTGGTTCTGTTAGAGACGGTGAGGCTCATTTAAGTTAGACTAAATTCATTTTCATTTTTTCTGTTGTTATTTATTCTTTTTTATTTATTTCTTCAATCATTCTGATCACTGATATAGATATGAATAATTTGCATTGGTATGGATATTAAGGTCAATTTTGTTATATGTATATGTATTTCTGGTCTTAATTATGGTATTGTGATAGTGTATTTCATTTAAAAATGTAATGTATAATTAGAAATATAGGTTGTTAATAGATAATCATCAATAATAGTCAAGATTGTAGTCATGTTAGATTTTCTAGATATAGGCTTGGGAGAGAGAAGAAATAGAATATAGAGAATAAAGTTAATGTCTTAATAAAAGGGTAAAGTCTTTAAAGAGACAGAGTAAAAATAATTATAGATTAAAAGAAATAAAGAAAAATAAGCCATATAAAAATGGAAAATTCTCAGAGAGCCTGGATTCTGTGTATTATTATGATTTCTTTAATTTTTTTGACTGTAAAGGAGCTAAGTACAAAGAGACATCTCATTATATGGGATGGTAAGCAGAACCAGAATGGATTTCATAAGGGTTTTATGACTTCAGAATTTGGGTATATGGATGTGATGCTTTGGAGAGGGTCTTCTTTTGTTTTCACAGAGGATGAGATCCTATGGATTGCTTCTATCCCAATATGATAGACCACGCCCTCCTGAAAGGTTGCTGTAAACACCCTCAAAAAATTACTTCGCTCAACTGCCAACTGAGATGAACCTAACAGACAGGTTACACCATAAAAGACCTAATTAACAGTGCCCCTATTCAGTAGGAAGCAGTTTGGAGAGAAAAAACTGTGCCCATGTTCCCAAATATTGTTTATACATGTTCTTTTACATTTAAAGGGGGATATGATATAGATATGAATAATTTGCATTGATATGGATTTTAAGGTCAATTTTGTTATATGTATATGTATTTCTGATCTTGATTAAGGTATTGTAATTGTGTAGTTCATTTAAAAATGTAATGTATAATTAGGAAATATAGGTTGTTAATAGATAATCATTAATAGTCAAGATTGTAGTCATGCTAGTTAGATTTTCTAGATATATAGAGATATATTTCAGTTAGATAGGCATTCCTCATATCTTTCAAAGACTACAGAATATGGCATTTTAAATGTTTTAATAACTTAGGGCTTTTCTTGACAATGAGACACGTCTGCTCCTGGCAGCACCAATCTACTTCAAAAGGAAGATGGGCATCGAAGAGGCTCTTTTTGGAGTTTGATAGCCATTTGTACAAGAAACTGCTCTTGCCTGGACTGTTGCATAAACTGGACACAGAGAACCCTCAGAGAGCGGACTGCTGAACTTGCCTAAAGGTGAGATGATCTTTCTTGCAGATGAAAGAGTCTGCGAAGACATTCTGTAAGACACAGCAGAAAGTGACTGAATTGTTCTTGAAATTTCCTGCTTCATGGAAATGTCTGCTAGATACTATGGACCTGAAGGCTGAAGATGGATGCCCCAACGGTACAAAAGAAGTTTGGGTGACTGTCCAGGCAGCGAGATGTCTCTGTCATTTCTAGAGTTTTAGACTTCTTGTTTGCTTAGGTAATATTATATCCTTCTGGAGTCTTTGATGAAGTTGAAAAATGATTAATTATAGTTATAGTTTTCCTTAGTTATGATAAAAGATAAAATAGATAAAAATGTTGTAGCTGTAATTCTTACTTGATATCTGTTTTGTTATATGTAATTTTACTATGTTAAAGTGAAAGCCTTTCTTTTTTGTTTAAATAGAAAAAAGGGAAATGATGGGGGCGAGTCTTCTGTTTTGTGCTAATTTCATTGGTTAAATAAAGAGACTGCCTTGACCCTTTAATAGGACAGAAAATTAGGTAGGTGGAGTAGACCAAACAGAATGCTGGGAGAAAGAAGCTGAGTCAGGCAGTCGCCATGCCTCTCTTCTCCAAGATAAATACAGGTCTTTCCTGGTAAGCTACCACCTTGTGGTGCTATACAGATTATTAGAAATGGGTTAATCGAGATGTGAGAGTTAGCCAATAAGAGGCTAAAACTAACTGGGTGTTTAAAAAAATACAATTTATATGTTGTTATTTCGGGTATAAAGCTAGCCACGCTGGAGCTGGGCAGAAATGCAGCCTGCCGCTCCATCAACAGATCACAACCTTCCATTCCTGCATTCCACTCAGTCTCGTCTCCTTCCCATTTTCAGTTTTACTGCTTTTGTTGGTATATCAACAATTCATTACAAGATGCATTAAGACTGATACAAACCCTCATGCCAAGACTGGATTAGAAAACTCACTGGAAGGAGAAAGGTGCAAGAGTAGGCAAGAGACAGAGTCACCCTTCCTCCCACAAACACACCATGGTAAAGGACCACAGCATATGGAGAGGACCTGGGCCAGACCCATGCAGGACCTATGATTGCTGCTTCAGTCTCTTTGAGCCCCTGTGATCCCTGCTTAGTTGATTCTGTGAGATGTTTTCTCCTGGTGTCCTTGATCTCTCTGGTTCCTACACTCCCCAGTCCCCCCCTCTTCCACATATGCTCCCATGAGCTGCAGGAGGAAGTTTCTCTGACAGTTGTGCTATCAGAATATAGTTAGGAATCAATTCACAAACTTTTTTTTTCTTTTTGGTCAGTCATATTTAGTTCCATGTATTTCTCTGAGTCACCCAATTTTTGGTTCCTCTGCATTCAGTTAGTGTTGGGCATAGGCTCCCTCTTTGGGTTTGGGCCTCAAGCTAGCCCAGTAATTGCTTAGATACTGCACTAACTCCAAGCCACCATTGCCCCAGCATATCTTGCAAACAGGGCAAGTGTGGAATTAATATTTTATAGCTGGGTTGGTGTACCAATCCCACCACTGGGAGGCTTAGATGGTTATAGAAGATGGTCAGTTCAGGCTCCGTAGTCTCAAAGACTTGGAGTCCTCACTAGGGTCTCCCACATAGCTTCCAGAAAATTTCTAATATACTAGATAGATTTCCACATCACCTCTTAAAAGCTCCCCTATTGCAGTCACCTTTCCCTATATTCTCTTCCTCTGTTCCTCCCATACTTACCTGATCCTTTCTGTTCCTGCTCCCAGTCCACCCATAAAATCTATTCTATTTCCTCTCCCCAGGGAGATCCATGCTTTCCTTGTCCCCACAACCATCTTTGTTACCAGGCTTCTCTGGCTCTGTGGATTGTAATGTGATTATTCTTTACTTGACAGCTAATATCTACTTAAGTGAGTACATATCATGTTTGTCTATGTGGTTCTGGGTTGTCTCAGTCAAGATAATAAAGAACTCAAGAACTTAAACATCAACAAACCAAATAATCCATTAAAAATCAGACACATATTTAAACATAATTCTCAATAGAAGATTCTAAAATGGTTGGGAAACACTTAAATGTTCAGCGTCAGGGAAATGTAACTGAAAATTACTTTGATTTTTTTTTTATCTTGCACCTGTCAGAATGGCTAAGATCAATAACAAGAAGTAGCAGCTCATGCAGGCCAGGATGTGGAACAAGGGGCTCTCTCCTCCATTGCTGGTGGAGAATGAAAGCTTGAAGTCACAATGATAGTTCATCAGATAATAGGGAATCTATCTACCTCAAAACCCTGTTATACCACTCTTGGGCATATAGCCCCCAAATGCTCCTGCATCCTGCCACAAGGACACATACATAACTGTGTTCAAAGAAAGCTACCTTATTCATAGTAGCCAGGAATTGTTATGTCTGTAACAGATTGTATTGATTTATATTGGTGTTGGAAGACTCTCCTATAGTGATATTTTATTTATATTTTAATTAATAAAGCTTACCTAAAGATCAGAAGGTAAAACTAAGATACTAAAGACCAGGCAGTAGTGTCACATACTTTCAATCCCAGGATTTGGGAGACAGAGGCAGATGGATCTCTGTGAATGCAAGACTTCAACCAGGACTTCACAAGATAAATGTAGACACAGATCCCAATAGTGTTAGCTCACACCCTTAATCCCAGTACTAGAGAGTTACATGCCTTTAATTCCAGCACTGAAGAGGAATATAAGATGGGAGGAGACAGAGGGACAGGGCTCAATCTGCAGTTGTCCAGCCTTGGTAGCGGTAAGTCTTCTCTGGTGGCTCTACTTTAGGCTGAATCCCAGTATCTATCTCTTGGTTTTTATTATTTGTATTACACTCTTCCATTTAGTTGTCAGTGCCTCTTTGCAAGTGGACATGGGATGGATAAGAGCGTTAACTGAGCACAATACAGTGACAAAGCAAGTGAGAAAGCCAGGAAACAATGTTTGTCAGTGCTTTTTTTCCTCTGTTTTCTAGCTTGATTTTCAATTCTATGCTCATGCAAGGGTGAATTGAGATATTGCAGAACTGGTTAAATAAAATTGAGTCCAATACTTTTGGTTAGATAATGTAATCACAACAGCAGAGAAGCAAGTCAGAAAAAAAATGGAACACTAAAATTGATCATGCTCATAGGAAAACCTGGGAGTGTTTGTTTTTTTAGATGAATGGAGAAGATACCAGGATGTAAATGGCAAAAGTCATTAAGGTGTACAGAGCTCAATCATCTCCTCTTGTGGGATGAGGAAGATGGGACTCTTCAAGGGAATGCACACAGAGGAGGTCAAGATCAAAGGATTTTAGTGGGAACTGGTTTCCTTGAAAAATTAAGATAGAGGTAATTTGTCTTATTTTTGGCCTAAAATCTTTCTAATTCTGCCCTTACCCTGAGATATTGAGTAAGGCCAAATTGAAAAGTAATGGGTTGACTTCATAGATGGAATACTGAATCTATTGCATGTTTCCTACTGATAATTCATGCAGGTCCACAAAGGAGAAAGCAACAAGTTGAGCAGATGGCAGTCAAGTGCTAAAACAGAGGCAGGAAGATCATCACCATTAAAGAGAAGGCCCTTGCTCTATAGTGGAAGCCCGTTAAAGTGACCTAAGAGCATCCTGTCAAGCTTTCAATTAATGGAAAAATTAGGCAAAGTGAATCCTACTCTCAGTAAGCAGCTTCCTACAAAATCGGCTGCAACTTTTGTCCAAGCTTGGCAAGGTACATTTGGCTCTCAATTAAGAAGCCAAACCTGTAGTTGTTCTGGAATAAAGAGAGAATCAAAATTTCAGGTCATGGGTTCCTGGTCTGTGGCTTCGGTTCAGTATTCTTGCAGTCATCTATGTTTAGCAGGGTCAGAGCTCCTGTGAGGAGCCTATGGGATTTCATTTCATGAAACTTTGAGCATGAAGACTGGGTTGCATTTTGAGACCACAGAATGTTAAGATACCTAAGTCAGATATGAGACATCTGTCATGGATAACTGAATGTAGGGAATGGAAGTAGCCATGAGAAATATACATGAGAAATTCAGTCAGCACAGACAATTTCTGATGTTAGCATACCTCTAGGTACAACTCTTTCACTACTAAAGTCCACTAACCCTGGAATGGGATCATCCCCAAACCCTAGGAAACAAATAGCACCATGACAACACTGTCAACAGCATTAAGCACACCAGAGGATGCCATTCGATTATCTGGAACTCAGAAACCCACTTCCTAAAAAGTCAGCTTTAAGTCCACTGTCATTAACACAAGACAAAGTCACTAACACAAACAAACCTTTACCCATGACAAGTATGGCAGTAATAAACACCTCTTCACCAGTCATAGTCACCCTGAAGACAACTTTTCTTATCAAAGGCACATCTGAGACTCAGAAAAAGTACAGTGCAACTGTACTCCAAACCCCAGCAACAACCTTCACAAGAGCTAAGCCACCACATCCACACTACAGCACTGTCACCTAGACACATTCCCAGCCAGCACAGCTGGGCTCAAGCATAGGCACTGGTACAACCCAATCACCTGAGCATTCCATAGCCATTTTCCTTAGCTCCTGTTTGTTGTGTCTGGCTGTCATGAGTTCACCACATTATAGATGGCATCACTAAATCCCGTAAGATACATTCGATGCAATTGCTGTTCAAGAAATTTTTGTAGCCTGACATTTTTAATTTTGTGTTAACATTTGGTGCAGAAGAAAAAGTTGCTCTGTGTAGCCCTGACTGTCTTGAAAGTATTTCTGTAGATCAGACTGGCCTAAATTCAGAGACCCAAATGATTCAGGTTTCTTCATCCTGTGATTAAAATGGGGGCATCATGTCTGGGTTTCTTTGTTTTTATATTCTTGGCTGGTGGCCCTAGAATGTAGTTTTGTACATATCAAGTATATGCTGTTTTCCTGAGCTTCACTTACATTTTGAATTTTGAAATCTGGCAGAGTGTATCATTCTCTTTCCTAGGATGACAGTATTATGATCTTAATACTACCTGAGCCTTTGCTGGTTTGTGGCATTATTCCTACTGTGTTTGCTTTGAATTCTTTTGAGTCAATATGTGTTTTGTGTCTGTATACATGGATATGCACCACATGTGTACCTTGTCCTCACAACAATCAGAAGATGGCCTTACAATCCCTGAACTTGTAGTAGTGGGTAGTTGTGAGCCCCATGTAAGTACTGCCAATCGAGCCCACCTCTCTGTAAGACTGACAAGATCTCTTAAATGCCAAGCCATCTCTTCTATCCTGTTGTTTACTTATGACATCAACATTTACATTGCTAATGTTTTTACCTGTTTATTTGTAACTTTAATTCCCTTTAGTAAAATCATATAATTGGTATAGTTTAAACTGGTTTCTGATGCTGAACTGGAGTATAATGCATAATTCTTTGTAGGAACTTCAGTAAAATTCTGTTAGTTCTTTCTACATTTTTGTTCAGTTTATTTTGATGGGGGAGACAGGGTCTGACTAGTATGTAACTAATATAGCTACCCTTAAATTTCACTGCATAGGCCTGGCTGCCATCCAACTCAATTAAATTCACCTGTCTTTACCTACTGAGTGCTGGACTTAAAGGCATGATTCAATACACCCAGCTTCCCCATCTTTTTTGTAGTTAGTTCTTTCAGTTTATCTGATGTATACTTTGATCTGTTTGCTTGCTTCTCTTTATGTCTCTTAATATGCATTTCTCTTGTAAGCCTATGTCCTAGACAAAGGGTGTGGAAATGACAGGTGAACCTCATTGTTGCTTTTTTTTCTAAAGTGAGTTGATGATTAGAACTTCTTTGTGATGGTATAAGTTTGGGGAGCCCCAGAATCATATGAATATATTGTCAAATATGCATTCAGCATGCTGTCAGTGTCACACTTTCTGTTGTACACATGTATGGAATATTTTAGGATGCGGTGACCTATGATGATGTGCATGTGGACTTCACTTGGGAGGAGTGGGCTTTGCTGGATCCTTCACAGAAGAATCTCTACAACGATGTGATGCTGGAGACCTATAGGAACCTCACCGATATAGGTAAGACCGAATTTTCCATCACATTTTAAAATAAAGCAACAACTGTTCCTTGGTTATTGATACTCTTCTGTAATTTCTGTTGATGAGAAAGTGAAAGAATGAGGTAAATAAATTTGGCATGCTTCTAAGGTTCACTGAAGAGAGTAACTTAAATTTTTCACACTTTCCCATGATATATCATACATTTTCTGGTACTGTGTTTTAGGCTTCTGTTGGGAAGACTATAATATAGAAGAACATTGTCAACGTTCTGGAAGACATGGAAGGTAATTTTCATATGCAAACTGTTCAAATGTGCATATGGAGAAATTTTAACGTGTCCTGGAAGTTTTAAACAAAAGCAACAGTGTAAATAAGCACAGTTTAAAGTATGCTGATAACTATTAAATTTTCAGAAAAGTAAATACCTTAATGTCAGGTAGCTGATGTGTGTTTGCAAGGCATTTTTCTAAGAAAGAATATAGGATAACAGTGCCCTGACTGATATCCGCATTTGAATTACATCTCCATGATAGCTATGCTGTAGAACAGCCTATCTGTTTAGTTTCATACTACTCAAACATTACAAAAAGTATATGTGTTAAATAGGTGATCCAGAACCTTCAGAGTAAACTAGTGTTCCTCATCTACTTGTGACTTTCCTAAGTTTAGTGAGAGGGACATTTTTTGAGAGTTAAGAGCATTGTTGGCAGTGATGGCGTGCACTTTTAATCCCAGCACTTGAGAGGCAGAGGCAGGTGGATCTCTGTGAATTCAAGGCCACCCTGGTCTACAAGAGCTAGTTCAATGACAGGCACCAAAGCTACAGAGAAATCTTGTCTCGAAGAAAACCAAAAAAAAAAAAGAATATTTTTGAAGAGAAATGTTAATACTTGTACCACATGTCTATGAGGAATAGAAATTCAAGTTGTGTGAGTGCAATGTGGAATCATTTTATTATTCTTCCTTCATCAGTGTATCATATATCACTCTGCATAAAAGCCATGTGAGCATGGGGATATGGAAAGAAGCAGCATAACTTGCAACAGAACTGTGAGAAGATGTGCAGTAGTCACCACTTTGTGTAGAAGTTTTTAATGTGATACAAGTCCAAAATTATTTTTTTCTAACAATTGAGAGTACATTAACAAGCTTGCACTGCAGGAAAGTCCTATGAGTAGTGGAATGAGTAGTGTGTTTGTTCTGGTTTATTTTACAATTATAGTATGAGTCACAGTATTAGAAAATTTATGAATGCAGTATGTATGTTAAAGTTCTGAGTTCTTCCCAGTTCTCTCCAAATATATGAAGAATCTCATATACAAATAAAGATACTATAAATGTGGGCCCTATAATAAAGACTCTTACCATTACACGTACCTTCAGAGACACAAAACAATACTTAATAAAGAAGTACATTATGATTGTAAACAATAAAGTCATTTTCCTCTTAACATTTAGATCAATTTGTAAAATTAATTCATAGAGATATAAATATTTATCAGTGTAATAAATGTGATGAAGCTCTTACTTGTGTCTATTATCCTCACAGATACAGAAAAGGCCATACTAGAGAGAATATCTCTGAATATACTCAATGTTCTAAAGCCTTTTCACATCACAGTCATCTTCAGAGGCATGTAAGAATTCATCCTGGAGAGAAACTCTATGAAAGTATTCAATATGGTGAAGCCTTTACACACAACAGCATTCTCCAAGTACATAAAGCAACACATGTTGGAGAGAAAACCTTTGAATGTAAACAATGTGGTAAAGCCTTTACATGTGCCAGTAGTCTCAGAAGACATGAAAGAACACATACTGGAGAGAAACCCTATGAATGTAATCAATGTGCTAAAGCCTTTTCACAACACAGTACTCTCCAAATACATAAAAGAACACATTCTGGAGAGAAACCCTACAAATGTAATCAGTGTGATAAAGCCTTTACACTTCACAGTCGTCTCCAAATACATAAAAGAACACATTCTGGAGAAAAACCTTATGAATGTAATCAATGTGGTAAAGCCTTTGCATGTGCTGGTAATCTCCAAAGACATAAAGGAACTCATGCTGAAGAAAAGCCCTACAAATGTAATCTGTGTGATAAAGCCTTTTCACGACAAAGTCATCTCCAAGAACATAAAAGAACACATACTGGAGAGAAACCCTACAAATGTAATCAGTGTGCTAAAGCCTTTTCACAGCACAGTCATCTCCGAATACATAAAAGAACGCATACTGGAGAGAAACCCTACAAATGTAATCAATGTGAAAAAGCCTTTACACAACACCATAGTCTTCAAGTGCATGGAAGAACACATACTGGAGAGAAACCCAATAAATGTAGCAATGTGGTAAAGCCTTTGATTTTCCCGGTAATCTCCATATACATAAAGGAACACATACTGCAGAGAAACCCTGTGGATGTAAGTAATGTGGTAAAGCCTTTGCATACTTCTGGAGTCTTTGAAATAATGAGAAAAAAATCATCGTGCAGAGAAACTCTATAAATGTATTAAATGTGGTAAAGTTTTGCACTTCATGGTAGTCTTTATACAGGAGTTAATTGTACATTATCCAGCCTGGCTCTGATGTCAGTAATTAGTAAGGGCTACATTTTAATTCATGATTGTCATATGTCAGCCTCCTTAATGAAAGTCCAAGGGTAGGTGATGTAATCCTGATGCATTTATTTATTAACATGTTTAAATGATGTCGATGTTAAAATGCTTAATATAATAGAATATAGTAATCATTAAATACCTCATGTGTATTCCAAGCAACATTTTCATTTGTCTGGTAGAGATGTACTAATGTAGGATAATCATCAATCAACTATGTATTTCATCACATATCTTAATGTGCTATGGGTGTGTGTGTGTGTGTATAATTTGAGTTTCTATCTTTCTTCATGTCCCTGTTAGTTATCGATTTTATACTTTATCTTGAAGTGCAGCATTCTAAGGGACTTATTCAGAGGTGCCAGATAATGCAATGGCAATAAGATTTATTTTTAAAAATTCTGTGTGTGTGTGTGAGGGGAGGAGGGAAGATTATGGATTTTGAAGGCCATGATACATACGTAGAAACAGGAAGACAACTTTGTAGGATTTCCTTTTTTCCTTCTTCATATGGGGATCAAGATGAGGTTTCCAGTCTCACAACATAGCCATTTCCCACTGAGACATATCACTGATTCTCAAGATTAGTCAACACGTTATATCACTAAAATATTGTCTTCTTTTCAGATTTTAAACATATTTTCACCCAAGGATAGAGGTAAACAGAACAATTTGGATAATAAATCTTATTTGCAAATGAAAATAAAATACTATTAATCAGGGCTGGAGAGATGGCTCAGTGGTTAAGAGCATTGCCTGCTCTTCCAAATATCCTGAGTTCAATTCCCAGCAACCACATGGTGGCTCACAACCATCTGTAATGAGATCTGGTGCCCTCTTCTGGCCTTCAGGAATACACACAGACAGAACATTGTATACATAATAAATAAATAAATACTAAAAAAACCTATTAATCACCTTATTTGGAATGTGTTAGTTTATTTTTTGAATGCCATAAAATTGTCTCTGTTTATGAATTTGGTTTCTGCTAAGCCTGATGACTTGAATTCTATCCTAGGAAACTTATATTACTTCTAGAATTTTTTCACTTATTTCTACACTTGGGCTATAGGAAATACACACTTCCATCTGATGTGTTATATTATGTTATATTATGATATGTTTGGAAACTATAGGGTTTGCTCAGTAGTATTGCTCTGTTGAGTAAGCAAGTCTGGATCCTACCACCTACATTACATAGCTTGGAAGTACCCATAATTCAAGGTCCAAGAGATCCAATGCCTCATCTGGCCTAGGGCACCAGATATGCAGATGGTAAAAAGACATATGTATTTGGGATTCAATATTGTGAAAAGGTTTTCTTCATGTATACATTATTTTCGAAAAGAATTTAAAGTAATTTAGGTATATAAGTCTTGCCTCTGTGTATACCAAATGCATGTCAGTTACAACTGGAGACCAGAAAATGGTGTCAAATCATGACCAAAGTTAGAGTGTTGTGAGCTGTCTCTTCGTTGCTGCAAATCACAACAAGGCCCTGTGGATGAGAATCCTTTGCTCTTAGGTGTGAGCCATCTACTCAACCCCATGAGCATGACATTAATAGCAGTAAAGTGGGAATAGTTGATCCTAAATTCATCTTTACCCCAGCCCTAATGATTCAGAAAAAAAAGGTTGATTACATCAGACACTGATTTAAACTTGGTGCCTTAAGATGTTTCTAAGCCCAAATTTCCACAAAATGAAGGAAGAGTATGAAAAATGATCAGGAGAGAAACTAACAAATTTTTAAAAAGTGGCTAACCAATTGTCCAAAGCCACAAGACTGAGGTTGTCTCAACTCTGGCATATAGGCAGTGATGTTAGCCCACAAGGACACATGTCAGGTGTCTCCCTGCTGGAGTTTTATGACTGAGTTCAGGGCAGTGATGGTAATTCACAAGGACACGTCAAGTGCACCCCTGCTGGAGTTTATGTGTCCTCAATGGAGAGAAAAGGACCTCGTAAGCATGAAGTCTGCTTGTCCAAATGATATCATCTTCTGTTTCCTTAATGTCTTCAAAAGCTTCAGTTAGCATCCTTTTGTGATGGTGACTCCAGATGACATCCAGATTATCAGTAGATCCTGAGACCTAAACAGAAGTCACCCTAAGGCTGGGGCACTCTTATATTTACAAAGAGATGTGGGGTATGGATAAATTGTTAGGGTTGGAGTTTTGGATGTGAGAGCCAGAGGCTCACATGACCAGAGGAAATGATGTGGCTATTCCTGGAGACAAGCTGGCTCCTAGTGAGCTCTCTTTATCTACACAGTTGTGGTGGGTTAAACACCTCCATTTCTTCCACTCTTTCATTATTTTTTGCAAACACAATGCAACTGCCATTGACAGCACCATGTATCTCCACCTGGTCTGCCCCACAGTGTTATCCCTCCAACCTGACTCCCTCACATGAGTAGGTGTATTTTAAAGAGACATATCTATCTCCCTTTGCCTGACAATTAGGCAAACAGTGGACCGAATGAAACTCAAATTTTCCTTGAAATCACAGTTTAAAAAAATCCTCCAGAGAATATTTCTCCTGAAGAAATATTTGCACTGTACCTGAACAAATGACTTGCAGAAGATAGGAGCTAAAAATATAGGAGGGTTTAAAGGATGGTTAAAAAGTCCATTATATGACTTAAATTACTTGTGCATACTCTTGTTTCTATAAAAACGGGACACCAAGAATAGTTCATTTCTGTCTTCATCAATGTTTGGATTTAGTCCCATTGAATATATAATCATGTTTCTGATTTTCTTGATAAATTGCATTTTTTCTTTTTATATCCTCTTTTTTAGAAAAAAAATTGTTTAAAGAATAGTCTCACTATGAATTCCTTGTTGGGCTTGGATTTTCCACTAAATAACTACACTCTTCCAAAATATCAGAGAGATATTTTCACCTTGATGCAGAGGGCCTGTTGTCCCATTACAATGACGTGTGTTGGGCACATCACAATGAAGTAATTAGCTCTTTTAATTCAATATTGAGGATGAGGCTGAGCCTGACTAATTAAGAATAGTTCAGACACAGGCTCTGGTCCTATCTCTTGTAACAAGAGAGTTGTCCCACCAGCCCTCCTGTTGTAAAGTTTACTGTCTTTGAACTATGAGCAGTACTGTCTTTTTTTTTTTTTTAAAGTCATCGAGTTTGCAGTTTGTTATAATTCTTCAAAGGACCTTAGCAGAGATCTGTTCTTATTCTTATTCCTGCAACTTGAAATCCAGGCTCACAGTGATTAGTGGTCTTTAAATATAGTTGTATAATGTTTTGATTTCTGACAAAATAAAGCTTGCCTGGAGATTTGCTAGCCACTTGTTAACCATAGAGGCCAGGCAGTGGCGACTCACCTGTCTAATCGCAGCACTCAGGAGTTTCACACATTTGAACCCAGCACAATTGACAGGTGGAGACTGGAATATAAGGTGGGTGGAGGTAGCATCTTAGCCTCCTTTTGTTTAGAGGATCCAGAGAAGTAAGATTTGACTCTGGCTTCTATGTTTCTCTGATCTATCATGTTATTACACTGATGTATGACTCTTAGTTTTTATTGATGAGACTAATTAGGAGCATGTTACATCTGGTGCCCAGCTTGGGTTAAGAAGTTGCTCATAAAGCCTGAAAAGGCTTTTAAAAAGATTCTAAACACATAAAAATGGACTCAAAACTCAGCTTCTTGGTAACTGCTTTTTTTCCTGGGTAGACTGTTTGCTAGAAGCCAGCATGAGGGCAGTTTCTTTCAAGAGGTCCTGCTACCAATCACTTAAATGGGGTCGATGATCAGTGTGTGCTATGAAATTTCTAGTTGGACCCTCAAATTTGGAGTGATACTTGTGGCTCCCACTGGTGCCTCTGCCATGAAGATGATAGGCTATCAAGAAGCCAAGGAATACTGCAAAGCCAGCTGATTTGTTCTTAGTCACGCTGCTTAGCACTTTATAGATTCATGTTCAGAAAAGAGAGATACAAAGTAAAGAGAGATTCAGAGAAAAAAATCTATAGAGTCATAAAAAGGGAATGGAGAGTTTTAAAAAATAAAGTCTTTAAATAAGGAGTCAAGTAATATAAAAGGGCCATAGAAAGATTGAAAATGCACTGAGAGTGGTTACTGTATGCAATTGTGTTGTCTTTGAACTCTTGACTACTGCAAAAGGAGCAACAGCTGCTAAGAGACATTTGCTTATAAATGTTGCTGGATTAATCCAACCTATGTACTGAAAATGCCTTGACTTCAAAATTTAAGTCAAAAGATATGTTACTTTGAAGAAGATGTTATGTTTTTGTTTCTACAGGAAATAAGAGGCTCTGGATTAATTCCATGTTAAGAAAAGTAAGATTTGAATGACAACGATCCTCTGAAAAATCTGCAACGGGCGCAGATGACCAACATTACCCACTGTTTCAGAGCACTTCTGTTGCAGTTTCTTCTGAGTTCTGTTTCCAGAATGGCTTCAGGAATTCAGGCTGAGATGATCCAGCCTCAGAGAATTCTCCATTCACAACTTGACTGTAATCCTGAATTTTCTCAGGGTTCTTTAAGCTCCTTTAAGGACCCTGAGAAAGGTCCCAGGTGTCTCCAATCAACAAGAAATATTCCCAAAAGATGAGTCATGAATATTAACATTTAAGGTTGGTTCAGTACAAGTTGTTTCTGGTAATGGTCAAGAAAGAAACTAGACAAAGGAGATTAGATTCAGGGATCTCATTACAAAAAGAAAAGTGTTGTACAGAAATGCTGTAATGCAGATTAGAATAGAAAGTGATTTAGGTACAACTATTTGTGTTCACCAAGATAGGATAGATAATGGAGTATATTTTCTGAATTTGTCAAATGCTTGTGTACTAGACATTTTAATTTAATTATCACCTTCTATATTTCTATGTAGTTATTTTAGTTTTTGTATATAGTTTTTCTGAGACAGCTAATGTCTTCACATTTTTTTAGACAAAAAGTGGGAAATGTATTTCCTTTGTGTTCTGACAAATAAAGCTGACATGGAGATCAGAGGACATAGCTAGCCACTAGTTAAACATAGAGGCCAGACTGTGGTGACACACACCTTTAATCCCAGCACTTGGAAGGAGAAACAAGATCAGGCGTTCAAGGCCACCCTGGGCAACAGGAGATTTAACCAGTCTGAAAGAGAAACAGAGTCAGGTAGTGGTGGCATATCCCTTTAATCCCGGCTCTAGGGAGATGGATACAGGAATATAAGGTTGGTAGACACAGGATCTCAGCCCTCCACCTAGTCTGAATACTCAAGGTACTGGTGGTTGCTCTGTTTCTCTGATCTTTCAGCTTTCACTCTAATATCTGGCTCTGGGTTTTTTTGTTTGTTTGTTTGTTTGTTTGTTTTTTGTAAGGTAATTAGGATCGTGATACATATTCACTCCCATTGTAGTGACTCACTAAATGGATTTGGAAAGACGCCACCTAAGCCAGGCATGATGACACAAGCCTGTAATCATAGGACTTAGAAAGTAAAGGCAGGAGTTTCAGGATTTCAAAGTCATCCAAATTGAGAATGGTTAATGTGTCATGGTGGTAGAACCTTAAAACCAAGGGAGACTGGGCTAATGCCTATAGTCTTTCCTAAAGCTCTAGAATTTCAGGGCTATGGCACCAGCATTTATTAACTAGGGTGCAGGATTGCATCTGTCCCCTCAGCAGTGGCAACCACTTCTCTGCAGCCTGAGAAGCCAGTTTAGGACACCTGCAAATTAGGTGTCCCACTCTTTTATACCAAGCCCACAGAATGTTTACCAAGTAGAGATTATTTCTATATTTTCATGGAGCTAGGTAAGGACAGAAATACCCAGTACAGAACATTGGTCAATGTGGTTATTCCTCTGTTTTCTCTACCCATAGTCTAGAGATCCAGTTACAGTACCAGGGGAGGGTTTTGCAGGTCCAAGTGTACTGAGGAGTCCCAACTCATATAGTGATGAGTAGGTCCTGCATACCTGGGATAGAGACTGAGAATTGGTACTAGGTTTCCTTTTTGTGGCTGAGAGACTGACAAAGGAGACATCATTGTTTCAGGACCCCATGGGCCAGACATCTGCTCCCAGCTCCCTGCTCACTGGAGCCACATGGGTCTTCTGCCTATCACTTCCAGTATCCCTCAGCTATCTTTATTTCCTCTTGTTCTCACCTTGTCCAGTGCACGGACATTTCAAATTCAGTAAGCGGCCAGGTTAAAATGGAACCTGCAAACAGTTCTGAGGATGGAACTTTCTGCCCCACCAATCCTGCTGCCTTTCACTCCCAAAACACAGAGGTTTATATTAATTATAATCTGCTTGGCCTATTAGCTCAGGCTTATTAATTAGCTCTTACAACCCATAATTCTTGTCAATGTGTAGTCACATAGTTTGATACCTTTTATCAGTGAGGCATTCTCATCTTGCATACTTTCTATCTCACTGATGCCGACATCACTTTCTTTCCTCTTCCCAGAATTCTCCTAGTCTGGTTGCCCTGCCTATACTTCGAGCCTGGCTACTGGCCAGTGAGCATTGTATTAAACAAATATGAGTGGCAGGTCTTTACAGTGTACAAAAGTATTATCCCATAGCATACTGTAAGTATGATGAAGGAGTAGCAGTCTTTGGCTAGAGCCCAAACTGATGTGAAAGCTCCTGGGATTCTCCCATGTTAGCCCCTACCAGGTTTTTATAAACATGGGACATCATTACTGCTCAGAGGAACATTTTCATCAACAAAATCTAGGCTTCCTTCAGCTAATAAGTGAACAAATAGCTGAGTTTGAATTTTTTTTTGGTCCAATTAATCCAGACTATGTCCACTGCCATCATTTGGAAAGGGACTGTATATTACGTGCTGTTGTATGTGGGAAAGATATAATTGGGTTGTTGATTATGTAAGACACTGCAGTCATGGGAAAGCCATGCTGCCCTAACTAGTTATATATAGTAATTATACTGATCAAACTAAAGTGTGTTTTCAAAGAAAAGGGTATAAAATGCACATTTAACCTCCAGATGTTTGGATCTTGTAAGAACAATACCTTACAATAAATGGGTTCATCTTAGAAGGCAGCAGAGTTAATCTTGAACAGAAGGCTCATGGTCTATTACCAGTTTGATTTGTGACCTCATCATGAATGAAGCAGGCATGGGACTTTGCCACCATTTTTGCTAATGGTTTCATAAAACAGATGAATGAAATGCGAATTCTTGGTTACTTTAACCTCTTGACATAAACCAAAATGATAGCATCAATAAATTTCCTAGTGCCACTGAAAGTTCAGATTATTTCCTCATTTATACTAAGGTGATTGATTATACCTTATATACTTTCTTTATTTTATTGTTGACACATTATTTACATATCTTTTATGGCTTCCACAGAGTCTGAATAATTTTCTTATCCATGTGTCTCTGATGATAGCGAACTGTCAAAGGAAGTGGATACTTAAACAATTTTAATCTTGAAGTAATTATGGTGATTTTCTGTTCTTGGAGAAACATATGTCCAACAATGTAAACAGAGGGACAGATTGCTGGGTGTCAGACAATCTGTAACTCCTGTCAGTTATGACAGCTTGCTGCTACATATGAGGCTATGCTGAGTCTTACTGTGCTGTCCCAGTCTTACCTCCACATGGAATCTTTTATCCTCTTTTTTTCTTATGGTACTCAGGACTCCTTTCTTCCAGGTTTACTGCCCACTTTTGTGTCTGCCTCAAAATGCTCCTCAAATTTATGCTTTTGTTTTCATTTTCTAATTGTTATAATTTTATTCATAAATATGCTATGGAAAAGTAGCATTCTAATATTATTTCTTTCTCCATTATTTTGTATGTTTCTGTTTCCTGTATTCTCTGACCTATCTATCAGTACTAAATCTAAGACTGCATGTGGTAAATTATACTATTCCTTTACAAACCCAGGTACCCTGACATATAGAAAGCCATCTCTTAAAAGGGAAATTTAGCCTGAGTGTTATGTTTCACTTCTATCTAGAGTGAGAAGTTTAATGGGGGTTATTAGATTATAAATTTAGGAAGTAGGGTTACAAGAATGTTTAATATAAATATTAGAAGTTTATCTCACAAGAGATTCAAAATTTCCTCTTACCCATAATCACAAGAAGTTTATTGATTTATTGCTCATGTGTTTCAAAATATATGTTACAGAAATTTAGTACAGACAGGTTAAAATTGGACATATAAAATTCAATGAAATCCTAGGAGTGGTGATAGCACATGACTTTAATCCTAGCAGGGGATGCAGAGACGGGTGATCTCTGTGACTTTGAGGGCTGCCTGGACTGTAGAGAGAATTTTGAGAACATCATTATTGTTACACAGAGAAACCCTGTCTCAACAAAACAAAACAAATCATGGAGAATTCTGTAAGTTCATAGATATTCCAGAGTCAAATGTATGGGGTGGATAATTCTTACAGACCCTGTGTTTGGTTCATTGATACAGAGAAGGATACAGGTACCTAGGCATACATCAATAAAGCAGACAATATGAGAGATTATTCTTTTCTCAAGAGTGACTGTGAGGGCGATGGTGGCGCACGCCTTTAATCCCAGCACTCGGGAGGCAGAGGCAGGCGGATCTCTGTGAGTTCGAGACCAGCCTGGTCTACAGAGCTAGTTCCAGGACAGGCTCCAAAGCCACAGAGAAACCCTGTCTCGAAAAACTAAAAAAAAAAAAAAAAGAGTGACTGTGAGAACAGGATTAAGAACTAAGATATTGTTCTGCAGAGGCAGACAGGAGAATTAAGAAGACAATCCAGGTTAATTTTATATTGAAGGATGGGTAAATGTCAGGAAAATCTCACAATCATTGTATTTTTCCCTCTGGAATGTGTTCCATCCTGAGCCTTACAAACTTGGTGTCAATAGGATTCTGTACAAAGTCCTGGCTTAAAGATAAATTGTTGGATAAAGGGTGACCCTTATAGAAAATTAAGTCAGAGTATCATATGTCTCTACCACATAATCTCTTTATAGGATGAGGTGTATTAAGTATTTCAGACTGTCTGAATTTATTTATTATTCTTACAGGCATAGTACCCATACATTTTAAATAATGACTAAAACAAATAAAAAGAAGAGGCAATTCACACCATGGAGTTTATAATTTGATTCTGGCATGATGGTGCATGCTTCAAATAAAGCAGTTGAGATCCACAGGTAGGAATATCACTGGCAATTTGGAGATCATATGTGCTACATTATCACACACACACACACACCTCAGTCACACACACAAAGAAAAACAACACAGTAGCAAAGGAAGAGGGACACTAGGAAATGGGGCAGTACCTCTTAAAGTTTTTTCCATTTTCAGTCACTGGTTCCCATACCATTCTTCATTGTTCAGAAATAAAGCAGCATGTTAGCATATGCCACTAACCCCAGCATGAGAGAGACAGAGGCAGACTGATAACCAAGTACTAAATAAAGGCAGATCTATCAGAATTACAGAAACCATCAGAATATTTAACTGTAACACAAAAGAAAACACCTTTTTATCATCTCATGGAACCTTTAAAATTGGCCACATACTCGGTCACCGTGCAAATGGAGTGTGGAGTAAGCAGTGTGGGCTGTGGGGAGTGGGGTCTTAAGGATTCATGGGTTTGACAAAGAAGTCAAAAATTATACAATATTATAAAGCATCTTCCACAAATGGTGCTGGCATAATTGGATGTTGACGTATAGAAGAATGTAAATAGATCCATATCTATAACCCAGTACAAAACTCAAGTCCTACTGGATTAAAGACCTCAACATAAACCCAGTTACACTGAACCTGATAGAAGAGAAAGTAGGAAATAGCCTTGAATGCACTGCCACAAGTGTTGTCTTCCTGAATAGAAGATTAGTAGATAGACAGTGAGATTGGCAGAATGGTACCTCCAGAAACTGAAAATTTTCTGTGAATATGTAGGAAGTTAAGGCCTACAAAGCCAAAAGGAGCCAACCTGGAGTCTGCCTGCAGCTGTCAGATGTCCTGACCATGCCTAGTCAAAAAGGAGCGACCAAGTGATGTTTCCTGAGAGCCTACCAATAGGCGCTGTCAGTGGTCCTGATTGTGCCTAGCCAATGAGGGACAAACATAAAATGTCAACTCCCAAGGGATCAGAATGCCTGGGTCCTGGGAGGGTAAATACGTTTTTATCCCTCTATTAAATGAATCAGTCTGCTGTAAGCCTTCTACCTGCCTCCTGTTGTCTGTTTTTGTTAACATCACACCTTTTCATCCCTTCCCCCGAGGAAGACATTAGGGCCCAGCAACATCTGGTGCCAAGAATAGGGACTTCTAACCTGGTTAAGAGTTCTATTTTTTCACTGTGGCTATAATTTTTGTGTTTTGCCCACAATAGTTTCTAATCATTTTCTGTTGTAATAGGAGCAGCGGGGCTGCGTCTCCAGCACCCTGGCCGCCTGCTAGCTTATGGCCCGAAATAACAACACACAAACTATATTCTTTTAAACACTGCTTGGCCCATTATATCTAGCCTCTTCTCGTCTAACTCTCACACCTGGACTAGCCCATTTCTAATAAGGTGTGTAGCACCCCAAGGTGTGCTTACCGGGGAGATTCTAGCCTACGTCCATCCTGGGTCGGAGCTTCACCGCCTGTGCCTCAGAGAGCAGAGCTATCGCATCTGCCCGGAGAGGGGAGCATGGCATCTCTGAGCTCACTTCCTCTTCCTCCCAGCATTCTGTTCTGTTTACTCCTCCCACCTATGTTTTAACCTATGAGGGCCAGCCAAGCAGTTTCTTTATTTTTTAACCAATTACCTTCATCCATCAATTTTCCTCTTCTCACTTGTGGTATTTTACAGTACCCCCAAGATGATGTATTTTCGGTGAAAAGGCCTCTCAGTTCCTTCTGCACATAAGCGCTGGGACCCCTATCCTTTCAGTTTTTTGAAAGGCCCCTCAGTCCCTTCAGTAGTTAAACACTGCAATCCCCACCCTTTGTTTCATGTTGTCTGTCATGTTTGTTTGCCCATTCAGTTAGGAAGGCACTTTTCTATTTCAGTTCACCTAGCATCTCCATATAAGGACCGAGCCCCCAGGATGTGTAAGCAATGCTTTGCTCCCACACATCATCTCTCACCTCGAAACACTAGGCTGTGGCCTACAGAATCACAAAACTTTCCAATAATCACTAGACATAAATGTCTGATACAGTTTCCCACTCCTCTTCACTATGGATCACCATCTGTCCCTCTCAGATGGGTGCTGACAAGCAGGGTGGAGTTACTTGTCGACTGGGAGTGCAATATTTGCCTCAGCAGGGAGAAGTGAGCTGCATGTCGACATGGGAGATGAGGGTCCAGAGCCCAGTGCTGGAGAGGGCTGAGTTGTGTGAGCTGTGATTGGTTTGAGCTTCCTGCTTGACTGAAGTCTCAGGGTGCTGTCTGAGCCTCAGGTGTATGTGAAACTCTCAGGCATAGGCTTGGAGGTAATAGACTTCCCTAGACTGGTGTGCAACTTGAAGACCTTCTTGTGCCTGACTCCTCTCATGTGAGCAGTGTAGGCATCCACCCTTGTGCAGGACAGAGAGCACAGGCTACAGTGAAGGCTCTCAGATCTCTGCTTGTCTGTGGGCCTGATATCTGAGCCGCCTGCTTCTTACGGTGCGTCTGTCCTTCCAGGTGGTCCCGATAGATCTGTGGCCCTGCAATGCTGGCCATGCAAACCTTTCAATCGTGCATGGAGGGTGGCTTGGGGCCCACCTTCCGTTTTTGCAGCCTATTTAGGAACAGCAGCACATCACTAGCAAAGCTGTGGTCCCAGGACCTGAGGCCTAAGCCACCCCAGGGATCTTAGCCCACCAGAGTCATTTGGGATGCCTGCTGCTTCTGCGGGGCCCACTGCGACTCTGGTGGGTGGTCCGAGAAGTGGGAGTTTGGATCTAGCCTGCAGAGTAAGGCTGCAACTGGCTGCTCTGGTGTTTCCTCACATCTTCTGGTCCCCATTGACTCTCAGCATCTGGTAGGTGGATGCAGCAGTGGCTACAGCTTCTTGCTGCTGCTGCTGCTGCTGCTGCTGCTGCTGCTGCTGCTACTGGTATACACTGTCAATTACCTGGGACTGATCTTCAGTTGGGCGCTGCTGTTGCTTGGGCTTCTTGTCTGATGCCGCTGGAGCTGAGGCCTTAAAGCCAGTCACCTGTGCTTTGCACTGGCACTCTTGGAGAACAAGGGGTGAGCTGTGCACCTGGGGAAGCATGCCTGCAATCTTCCCCCCTAGTTTCATTATCCAGAACCAAAAGAGTACAATGGATAAATAAGATGGTAAAGAAAATGTGGCACTTTGTCAATTTCTAATGTAGCTCTTTCAAGAACCAGCTATGTGAGCAGCAAATGCCCACCTCCAGCACCTGCAGCTTCACAAAAGTGAACATGTGTCAGCAGCCCCTTAGAGTCAATGGTGTTAAAACTTATACTGAAAATATAGACAAAATGCAAATTCTTCTGGACCTTCAGATTAGCTTTGTAGGAAATGTGAGATTAAGTGGACAGGACTGACTAAACTCCTGGACATTCCTGGACTAAATGACTGATTAGATACTATCACTTTGGATATAATATCAAACTAATTTACAATCACTTGCCAAAAAACAGTATCTTAGCAGGTCTCCGTACACTTCCAATAAAGATAAAGCCCCATGCAGTCCTCTCCTCCATTTCCATCCCTCACATCTTTCTGGCATTTTGAGATTCCAATAAAAACTCAGAGGACTGAGCTCTGGTACATGTCACATATTAGATCTCACTACCTACATGTCTATATCTCTTTATGTCTCAGGAAAATTGTAGTCCTGACTCAATTAAGAATCAAAGCTGACTTTGGAGTTGGAGTATGGCTTTCTCCTTCTCTAAATGCACCATGTTGTTAGGAGAAAAATTTAGAGTTTCTGTCTCATATCAGAAGAGCCACCTGGTGTGGGACAGAAGCAAACCAAAATACTGGGACTATTGTTGTCAAAACTCTGTTATCTCCCCCAAATTCTATTTCACTTCTTTTTACTCTTTAGTACCTTTCTTTGGCTAAGAAACTTAAGTATATAGTGACAGACTGATAGGTAAAATAGATAGATGATAGATAGATAGATGCATTCATAGATGATAATTGATACATAGTTGATAGAAGACAGTAGTAAGATGATAGATAGATAGATAGATAGATAGATAGATAGATAGATAGATAGATAGATGATAATAGATGTGACATGTAATATTACATTTTTAAAATGTCTATGTGTCCACATGTCTGCCTATGCCTCTCAACAGTCCAATAATTTTCTGGCTCCTGGAAGATTTTTTATACCACTGGCATCCCCTACAACCTACAGAGACATGTGGAGAGGACCAATAGAGTTCTTAAGGATAGCAAGGGCTATCTCAACATAGACTAGGAGTGAGCCTCATCTGGCCTTAACAGAGGTCCTTTTCCATATGAACTTTCTCAGTTTTGATGACAAGGGAATCAACCCAACTTTTTGCCAAGCAAGACACTTCTGCCATTAGTGAGATAGAGAGATCATATCTCTCTCCATTGGCAGCTGCCAGCCACCCTCCTAATCTGTGGGTATGTTTGTATTTTCCCTCAGACTGACACAATGCCAATATGGGTACCATTAAGAGATGTATGCTCAATCATGGATCAGCCTGCTTCTACCAAGGAGGGAATAACCCAGGATGGGTAACCTACATACTCCACATTCTCGCTCTCATTGTCCCCCCTAACAATTTGAATTATTACGAGCAGAGGTTATGACCTTTGTATCCTCATTTTTTGAAAAAGAATGGCATAATATAAAAAGGCTCCCTCTTGGATGCTCACATATGCATTAGTATTGTTAAACCTTTAAATGTCTAATGCAGCAGATCTGATATCAGTGGACAGCAACTAAAGTGACTCTTATGGTGTTAATAGCTCTTAGGCATCCTTCTCACAGTCCTCCACAGGAGGATATGCATGTCTGCTTACTTGGAATTCAAGAGGCTACTGCCTAGTTCCCCACTCTTTTGGCAACTCTCTAGATATGAATGCTCTTCCAGAGCTAGCAGTCAATGATACATAAGAGCTTGTCCAGCAGGCCCACCTAAGACAAACACAGTCCAGTCTCTGAGCTCT
This sequence comes from Microtus obscurus, assembly GCA_963919715.1. Classification (NCBI taxonomy): domain Eukaryota; kingdom Metazoa; phylum Chordata; class Mammalia; order Rodentia; family Cricetidae; genus Microtus; species Microtus obscurus. The sequence goes on along the minus strand of CAWTZC010000310.1, from coordinate 617,163 downwards.
CCTGAGGTGGGATCAACAAGGCCGGAGCAAAGAACTGTGACTCCTGCTGAGTGCCCTATGTAATAAATTTCAAAAGGTGGATATGTGGGGAGTTACGGCCTACCAGGCCAAAAGAAACCAACCTGGAGTCTATCTGGAACTGTCAGCGGTCTTGATCATATCTAAACAATAAGGAGCAACCAAACTGTGTTTCCAGAATGCCTAGCAACATGCACTATCAGAGGTCCTGATTGTGCCACGTTAATGAGGGAAGAGTATGAAATATCAACTGATCAGAATGCCTGGATGCTAGGAGGGCTTTTCCCCCATTGTTATATAAATGAGTCTGCTGTAAGTCTTTTACTTGACTCTGGGCATCTGTGTTTGTTGACATTGTGCCTTTTCACCACCTTCCCTGAGGAAGATGTTAGGGCCTAGCAACAAGCAAAAAACACTAGCAGTAAAACAAAATGGCAGTCTACAGAATGGGGAATGATCTTCAACCCATATCTAACTCAGGGCTTATCTCCAAAAAGTATAAATAACTCAAATAACTAGACATCAGAAAATAAATAAACTAATTAAAAATGGTACATATCTAAACAGAGAATTCTCAATAGAAGAATCTCAAATGGCTGAGATACACTTAGAAAATTGTTCAATATCTTTTGCAGTCAGGGAAATACAAATCCAAATGATTCTAAAGTTCTTTCTTACACCAGACAAATTGCCCAAGATCATAAACACTAATGATAGCCTTTGCTGGAAAGGATGTGAAGTAAGGGGGTAACCCCTCCATTGCTGGTTGAAAGGCAAATTCATACAGATGCTTTAGAAATCAATATGGCAGTTTCTCAGAAAATAATGAACCAATCTACCTGAAGATTTTGCTATACTACTTTTGGGCATTTACACAAAGGATACTCAATCATACTGTATGGACACTTGCTGAACTCTGCTCATAGCAGCATTATTTGTATTAGACAGAAAGCTGGAAACAACCTAAAGGGTCCTAGAATGAAAAATACATAAAATGAATGTCATAAATTTTCACAATGGAGTATTTATTATTCAACTGTTAATACAATGACATCAGGAAATTTGAAAGCAAATATATGGAACTAGAAAAACTATTCTGAGGTAGGTCAGACTCAGAAAGTCAAAGATTAATGTACTCACTTATAAGTGAATATTGGGCACAAAGTAAAGGATACTTATACTCCACAGCCCCAGAGAAACTAGGCAACAAGGAGAACTCAAATATGGACTTGTGGATTTCTTTGTAAAGGAGAACTCCTTGGTAGACTGGGGATGGGTGAAGGAGGGAAATTGTGGGATCTGGTTGGAGGGTTAATGGAAGGGAAAATAATGAAAGCAATGTCTTAAAAGGGCAAACCATTTTGGGATTAGGTAGAAACCTGGTGCAAGGGAAACTCCCACAAATCTACAAGGATGATCATCCCTAATATTCCTAGTGATAGTGGATAGCTAGCCTGAACTGGCCTTCTCCTGTAATCAGATTGGTAACTACCCCAATTGTCACCAGAGAGTCTCCATCCAGTAACTGATGGAAACAGATGCAGAGATCCACAACAAAGCACTGGGCCAAGCTCAAGGAATTTTTTGTAGAGGTGGATGAAGAATTTCACTTTGAAGAGATGAAGGAATGATTGTATAAGCCATGAAAGATCAGTGTCTTCACAAGGGAACACACAGAAGCAACTTACTTCGCCTCGTAATAGCTCATAGAATCTTTACTGACAGGTAGGTAGCCTTAGACTTCCTAGATATGTGTGACAGTTATGTAACTTGGGATACTTTTGGGCTGTCTACCAGTGAGAACAGGGCCCAACCCTAAGACATTGGCTAGACATTGGCAACATATTCTTCATACTGGGTTGCTGTGCCCATCCTTACTAAAAGGGGAGGAGCTTAGTCATACCTCAACTGGATATGCCATGCTTTGTTAACACCCATGGGAAGCCTGACCCTTTTTGAATAAAAACAGAAACAAGAGTTGATTGGGGAGGCAGAGAAAAAGTGGGAAGTATTAAAAGGAGGAGAAGAGGGAGGGAAACTGTAGCTGAAATAGAAAATTAGTGATTAATTTACTTAATAAAAAATAATAAAATCCAGATATGCTAAGAAATGGGGAAAGGGAAGCCACCAAGGTTGAGAAGAGAATAATGCAACTATTTCTCTATAGAAACTCCCCAAACCAACAACTTTCAAGGGTTTGCTAAGTTACTATATCCAATTTTCAAAATAAAAAATAAACATGAAAATCTATTCTTTTCTAGAAAAAGAATAATTAATAATTTTTAGAATTATTAACATTAGAACATGGACAGCATCACCAATAAATGTATCATGGTCTTTTAAATGACAAAGTACAAGATTTTAATAAAACAACAATAAAAATAAACCACAGGCCAACACATTCTGTGTTCACTCCAGTACTCTGCTTTCCCAACTCTAGAAATGGTGTGCTTTTTGGGCACTTCTTAAAAAAATTGATACTTAATTATAACTCTTATTTTATCATTGCAGATAGTAGTTTTAACTACTAAAATCTATTTCACTCTTTTATGCTAGCAGAATTAATGCCTTTTGTGATCACTTAGCAACTACTCTTATGTATTCTAAGATTAGTGATTGTATTCAATTTTTTGTCATAGTGAGGTGAGGTAATGGAAACTGTTTATAACCAATAACAAGATAACAGATGTTAAAAGAATCTGTATGATTTGTATTATGCACTTAAAGCAATTTGTTTTACACTAATTGCTTTATAAGCCATAAGCACTTGCATAAATGAATGTTTTAATTCCATTTTGATGTGTGTTTGTGTGTATGGAAAAATATTTTTGTATATATACAGATGACACCTGAGAAAAGAATTTTGTCAAATGTACTGGATCTAGAGTTTCAAGTATATATTAGCCTCTCAATATAAGTATTCAGATGTGAACACAGGTCATCCCCAAGAAGAGTACATGCTGAGCCACATGTCTACCCCAAATTGCATTCTCTACAATAGACTAAAAGTCTTTCACATATTCACAAAACAATATAAAAAACTGATTAAATGGTAAATCATTTGATGATCCTTGTGAACTAAATGAATCAGTATTAAGATGTTGTGTTCAAATTGAAGCATGAATTCAACACACCTACTCCCAAAGCATATATACAAAAGAAAAGCTGTTTCTAAAGCTATATGGAAGCAGAAAAGTCAAGAATTATTTAATAGGATTATGGTTAGGGAGTAACAGTACACAATTAACCTGTGATATATGTGTATCCTGCAGAGATTTTGCATGATGGGGAATTGACTAATCTTCCCATGAGACTAAGCTAGCATTTAGCAAAAGGGAACCATGTATTTTGCTCCCATTTGGCTGGGGACCTCATCACAATGAAAGCAGCCATGTGAATTAGCCATCTTCTTTGCTAATGTTTTCCTAAAGAGTGTCAGTACTATGTGGCTTCTTCCTTACAGTGGCAACAAAATGCAGACATCCATAAACTTCTTCCTGCCACTGAGCACACAAAGAATTACCCCATTTATACTAAAGTGGTGACACCAGATTTCTTTGGTATGTGTCAGCTTTGAATTTTTTAACACATTGTGTTACCTGATATAGTTAATGGCATCAAGAATAAGTAAAGAATTTTCTAGCAAGACATAAAAGGAATCTGGCATTTTTAAATTCCTAGGCTTGGAAGAAGCATATAAAATTTGCATCACTCTAACACCAGTCTTGGGAAAGCATAGTCTCTACCATAACCCAAATAAATGAACACAACATGATAAAAAGCTATTGCTGGCAGCATACAGGTGCAAGCTGGAGATAGAGGCTATGCTGGGTTTTAAACCTAGCACCAGCTGCCCACCTGAAATCTCCAATGCAATTTCTCTAAGCAATACTTTGGTCTGTGATGGAGGAGGGTCATCTTTCTATCTGTTGTTTCATTGGTTAAGTAATAAAGAAACTGCTTGGTCTCTGATAGGACAGAAAATTAGGTAGGCGGAGTAGACAGAACAGAATGCTGGGAGAAAGGAGCTGAGTCAAAGAGTCGCCATGTTTCTCCCACTCCAGGCAGATGCAGGTTAAGATCATTCCTGGTAATCCAGCTCGTGGAGCTACACAGATATTAGAAATGGGTTAGGTCAATATGTAAGAGCTAACCAATAAGAGGCTGGAACTGATGGGCCAGGAAGTGTTTAAAAGAATACAGTTTCCGTGTAATTATTTCTGGGTAAAGCTAGCCGTGCAGGCGGCCGGGTGCTGGGGACGCAGCCCGGCCGCTCTTTCTTACAACAGGTCTGTGTTTGCTGTTCACTTTTGTCCAATCATTCACTATATGTTCTTATTTATATTTTCCCATTTATTCCCAGGCTTCAAGGAAACAGAGAATCATCTCTTTAATACAAGTTGATTGATCTTCTTGCCTACAGGTTCCTTTTTTTTTTCTCCTTTAGGTAGACATAAACTACAGAAGGAGTATACCAGACCTGTGTCCCTGTGGGCTTATTTACATGTTTGAAATAAACTTAGTCTTGTGGCTTATGTCAAGTGGTTAGATATTTTAAAATTTTTATTGTTATATTCTCCTGTGATCATTCTTCAGACTCTTTCCTCATTTTGTGGAGATTTGAGCTCAGAAAATTTTGAACCACTGAGGCTAAATTAATTTCTGATATTATCTTCTGGGTCATCAGAACTGAAGTAAAGATGAACCGAAAAACTGGCATTTACATCTTACTGCTATTAATGATTCCTATCATGGGCAATCAGACATCCTCTTCTTGCATCCATTGGTACCTGGCATTAAATTGGTATACACACTTGTAAAATTTATACACCAAAAATTTAAATTAATTTTAATTTTAAAAACTAACATATTATGAAGTAACCTATTCCAACGTGAAGTCATTTATATATTTATCATTACACCATTTACATACCTGGTGCCAAAGGAAGGCTAAAGATTGCATTATTTCTTCTGGACCTGGAAATTTTACAGACAGTTCTGAGGCATCTGACATAGGTTCTCAGAACCAAATTTCATACCTATTTGGAGCATTGTAATTAACCCAACTCTCCAAATACCAAAGGTGTCTCTATAATGCAGAATATGAGCATGTCCCATTACTCATCTGTCATCTATCACTTGAAGGTAATGAAAACCCCTGCTACATGGTCACTGAAAGATTCAATATATTTCTACCATTCTTTGAGTGGACTTTCTACATTGCTTCTTATTGTCATGTTTACCAAACTTATCTTGATGTGAGTAAAGAAAACAAAATCTTTTGTTGATTAGAGATGTATTTAGCCAGATTATATAAGAAAAATACCATAATTTAAGTTATGACTCTTCTTCTTCTTCTTCTTCTTCTTCTTCTTCTTCTTCTTCCATCTTCTTCTTCTCTTCTTCTTCTTCTGTCTTTTTTTTTTTTTGAGGGCGCAGACATTTGAGTTAGAATCTCCTTACATAGCTATGGCTGTCTGGGAAATCATTATATGGATCATATTGGCCTTAAAGTGAGAGAGAGCCTCCTGACTCTGTCTTCTAGGTGCTGTGGTTACTGTCATATACCACTATGCCTTTTTGAGATACGTTGTTTAAATGACCTAGCTTTGAATCAGAGAATAAAACAATCCTATAAATTTTAAATAGCGACCATCATTGTTTTGAGGACAAGTAATTCTTCTTAAAATTCTACAATGTATTAATTTTAACTTGTAAATCAACATATATGTTCTCAATATTTTGGTTATTTTCCTTGTTTTGCTAGTTTCAACTTCTTAAGCATTTTTTTTAATCTGTGTATGTACACATGTGTCATGGTGTGCATGGAATATTTACAGGGCAACTTACAGTTTGTCTATGTGCACTTTAGCTGTACACAGTCATATTTTATTGAAAGTAATCTCACTTGCTTTATTTGAGTTTAAAAAATATTTTTCTATATGCTTGTATTTGGACATCCATATTCCATTGCCAATGTGTAGAAATAAAGAAAAACTTTTAGAAGTACTTGGGGTCTCCCAGACATTGAACTAAAGTCATCAGGTGCTATAGGAAGATTTGCAGCTTGTAATTTCCCGTCTACTGGGGTGTTGCCTGTTATAATATATATGCAGATGCTGAACCTGTGTCCATCCCTTTCCTCCTTACCCTTGCTCCTTTTTGCCCACTTCTCATTTGGATTGTTTGGATTCAATCTCCATCCACCGTTCAATCAGAGAATCCAGATTTGTGAGTTTACTCCTAAATAAATAAATATCTATTTCTTGGTTCTGAGCTAGTGTGGAAATTCTTTTAAGCATCCGTTCATCACTTTTCTCATCACACTTGGCACCCACATAGATTTAAACTCCACACCTCCCAGGAAGCCTGCTGAGCCATTCTACTGGCCCAGACAGTATTTCAACTATGCCTGCTTGGCCTGCTCTTACCTGAGCAGTTTTTTGTAAAATCCCCATCACAATGGAGTTTGCAGCACTTATGTAGCAAACCAGAATGCAAGTGGAGTCACTGTTCGCCGACTGCTGCAACCCTAGAACAATTCTTTGTCATGTGGCAGCATGTGCGGCTTCTGGGTTTCTGTTCTCTGTCCCTGGATTCTGGGATTCTTGCTCTGTGTATGGAATTGATTTAATTCATTTAATTTGTTAAGCAGCACATATTTCTCAGTCTTTAGCAAGGACCAAGGCAGAAACTAGCACAGCCCAGAACCATTCCTGTCACTGTTGCATTGTCACTGTTCCCATCATGACTCTGCAGCCATACCGTCTGCTGGATAGCAGGTAATATGGCAGATTTCATTACCAATGTGACCATAAGAAATTAAGCAAGCTGTAATAATTTACGGCTTGCATTCCGCATTTGTTAAGGAGATGATAAAGTCTTGGGCTTCTCACATCAGGGCAACCCATCATGACTGTTTTTAGTTAGTTTCAGCAGTCCTGGATGACAGAACTTCCTTGATGTTTGGAATTTATTTCAGGAAGGAATCCAAAAATATGGAACCCCAGGGAAAAGAAAAAGGTCTTGAGGTTTTCCAAGATCAAATTCTTACTGAAGGCCCTTATGCTGACCTACAGGTTAAAGCTCTTTACAATGAAGAACTCTTGTCCCTATGCTACAAAGCAGCCTTGAATGCTTGGACTGGATTCAAGAACTAGGAAAAAGAATTGAATCATATACCAGGGTTAGACAGGGACAGAGAGAAACCTTTACTAATTTTTTACAAAGATTAACTAAGTCTGTACAAATAGGAGTATCAGACCCAGAAGCTAGATGAATAATTCTTGAATGTCTGGCTTTTGAAAATGCAAACTTAGAATGCAAAAGGATAGTTGGGCCTTTAAGGTTTAAATCAGCACCTATGGATGAATGGATTCTGCATACAATAAATGTTGAGACATTTAAATATAATGCTGAATCTTGGGTAGGAAAAGCAATTTCCAAAGTAATGAGAAGACATCAAACTGCCAAATGTTTTAATTGTGGTAAAATAGGACATCTGAGAAGAGATTGTAGGCAAGGAATTTCTAGGAATAATATCTCCTCAGGGAATGGCAAAAATATGAGACCTTGACCTTCAAGTATATGTAGAAGGTGTGGTGAAGGCCAACATTGGACCAATAAATGCAGATATAAAACAGACAAGGCAACCGAGTAACATCAGGAAACTCCTTGAGGGGCCTATTGCAGGCCCACAAGACAAAAGTGGCCCAGTCATTCCCAGGAACTAAGGAGGACATGTCACACCAAGAAAATTAAAAAACCCAGAACCTTTTGTGCAAGACCATACTGTTCTAAATGATGGCATAAATTTTGAGGATAAGTCATAAATTCAAATAGGAAATAAGAAACATATATTCTGGCAAACTTCTATAAATAATCAGAGACCAAAGGTAAGGGTACATATAAATGGAATTGTGACTGCTAGCTTGATAGATACAAGTGTGGATGTGAGTATCATCACTCCAGAATCTTGGTATTCAAATTGGCCTCTTCAAGAGGGAGATGTTCAATTACTAGGAATTGGAACCACATCTCAAATTAAACATATCATGAGATGGCTTGACTGTATTGGGCCAGAAGGTCAAAGAGGGAAGCTGAGGCGATATGTAGCTGATATTGCAATAAATTTATGGGGCTGTGATCTGCTACAGCAATGGAATACCCAGATTAATATTTCTGGAGTTCCAGGAACTCATAATTCTGGGAAGGATATAATAAGGTACTATACACAAAATTAACCAGCCATTCAGGCTATAGAAGAACATGAAACAACCAGCAAACCTTTAGAGGTACCAACAGCCCTACCTTTGTAATGGTTAAATAGGAAGCCTATATGGATTAAGCAGTGGCCTCAAGCTGAAGATACGTTGCAGGCTTAGGAACAGCAACTAGATGCTCACCATACTGAAGAATCAACCAGTCCTTGGAATTCTCCTGTATTTGTTGTAAAAAAGAAATCTGGTAAATGGAAAATGGTGACAGATCTAAGAGCTGTCAATAAGGTTATTCAGCCTATGGGCCCTCTACAGTTTTGAATTCCTCTGTTTTCTCTATGACCAAAAGTATGGCCTCTTATAGTTATTGATTTGAAAGATTGTTTTTTCACTATACCTTTACAAGAAAAGGATAGAGAAAAATTTGCCTTCAAAGTGCCTACTTATAATAAATCTCAGCCTACTAGGAGATATTAATGGACTATCCTCCCACAAGGGATGCTCAATAGTCCCACATTGTTTCAATACTTTGTAAGTCAGCCATTCAAAACAATACGTAAGCAATTTCCTAAGTCTATAATTTACCATTACAATGATGACATTTTGCTATCTGATTCAAACATGGATACTTTAGACAGAATGATTGAAGAAGTAAAGAAAGCTTTACTTAAATGGGGATTGCAGATTGCTCCTGAAAAAAAATACAGAGAGGAGATTCTATCAATTACCTAGGTTATAAAATAGGTTTGCAGAAAAATAGGACACAAATGACACAAATTGGGAGATACTGGTTACAAACTCTTAATGACTTTCAAAGATTGTTAGGAGACATTTCCAGTCGATGACTTATACTATATATGCAGATGCATAACCTGCATCTGTCCCTTTTCTCCTTCCCCTTGCTCCTTTTTGCTGACTGCTTATTTGGATTGTTTGGACTTGATCTCCATCCAGTGGTAAAGCAGAGAATCCTGATTTGTGAGTTTATCCCTAAATAAATATCTATTTCTCAGTTCTGAGCTAGTGTGGGATTTCTTTTAAGCATCCATTCATCACTTGTCCAGTCACAATCAGGCTTAGTAGCAACCAACTTTACCCACTGACACAATTCTCTGGCATTCACTTCTCATTCTGAGAAAGTATTATGAGCAAGTGTTTAGTCTATCAAGTAAACTAACATATTCCCCAGTGAAAAAGGATGGTAATATAAATATCATATTCATTTGAAAACAGGATTCATTTTTGAAATTGTCCTGTTCTCCTGTAGCCTTAAATGTCAATATATTTACTATTTAATAGGTTACAAAGTTTTAATTATGAAATGTTTCTAGTAATCTTATTTGAGCACCAATAAGCTACCTGAGTAGGAGAAAAGGTCTGTGGTGTGAAACCTGGCAACATGACCTTGATCATCATATGAACAGGGCCAAAAGAAACCCCACAAAGATTTCTTCAGATCCCAACATAACTTGCACCCATTCAAACATACAATCATATTATGTATGCACACACACATTTTTAGAAATAAATCTCATTGCTTTACATTATCTGTCATTTCGAGATAATTTCTTTCTTAGGTAATACTTCAAGATTCAGTGCCAAATGGATATAAACTGGATCATGAAGAAGCAGGAATGATAAAATTTACTTACCTATCCATAATACATCTGTATTAAGTATTATATGATATACAGTTAATTCTTGATTATTATCTTTTATTAAATGTAGACTAATAACTGATATCAAAGCCAGAATGGATAACAAGAACATATGAAGGGAATTTGTGAAAATATGTAAAACAAATCCAGGAACAACCCACCATTCTTCCCCAGACACGGGTACTTTAAAAATATGATCACACACATTCTGATATTAAGGAAACAATAGACCATTTAGATAATGAGCAACTGATTCTATGCATTTTAGCATAAAAATACATATCACCAAAAGAAAGTACAATATAAGATGAACAGAAGTCAAATAAAGAATATATAAATCTGTTGAAATAAGAGCAGCGGGGTTGCATCCCCAACACCCCGGCCGCCTGGCTAGCTTATGCCCGAAATAACAACACACAAACTGTATTCATTTAAACACTGCTTGGCAATTTCTATCTAGCCTCTTCTAGGCTAACTCTCGCATACTAATTTAGCCCATTTCTAATCAGGTTTGTAGCACCCCAAGGTGCGCTTACCAGGAAGATTCTAGCCTACTTCCATACTGGGTCAGAGCTTCATCGCGAGTGTCTTGCGTGAATTCTGACCTCACTTCCTCTTCCTGCCAGCATGTTGTTCTGTTTACTCCACCCACCTATGTTCTAACCAATCAGGACCAAGCAGTTTATTTATTGCTTAACCAATGAAATCAACAGATTGATATGACACTCCCACATCATAAATCACCAAATAAATTTTGGTAAGTGGATTTATCACATATACAGTACACTTTAATACCTACTCCAAAAGTTTGAAAATACAAACTATAATACCTTGACTTCCACATCAGACTTGAATGAACATATAAACCATCTATCTCCTTGCATCAAAGCTATGATGAAAATTAGGTGAAGCAAGATGATTTTCTTTGAATCTGAATGCAACTATGATGTCTAAAATTTTTACCACATTGTTTACATGAACAGTTTTTTCTCTTGTATAAGTTCTCCCTTATTTCCAACATCAAGATATTATATAAAGATTTTAAAATATTTAGGGAGACCAAGACAGGGCCACGCAGTTAAGACAAATGCAGGTCTACCATGAAACGAGGGTTTTGACAAATCCCTGTAATTTCTCTTAGAAATACAAGAAGGCTACAGGATTTACCATTTTTGGGAAACATCAAACACATTCAGCTATCTAAAGATACACTGAGTTAACAAAATAAAATAAAAACAAATAATTAAACAAGCATTTTTACTCATAACTGTTCTTAATTTGTAAGTATTCACTCCTTCTTTCCAGATATTGAGACACCTATAACCTTACCTACAGAGATTTTCTATATCATGCATTGGTTCAAATAATAAAAAGCATTTACGTACACTTCAAATTCATGGAATCAGTACTTTTCAGTTGCTGCTTTCATTTGGAAAAGCTTATAAAATGCTACCCTATAGGGAAAAGATATCACTGATAGTGTAAGTACCACTTCCAATTCACACTCTCTACTCCAAGTTTCAAGTTGAGGAAGTTTCAAGTTGAGGAAGTGAGCTCTGAGCTTCCTGCTGTAACTGTCATGTCTAACACTTGTTGTCACTCCTCTCTCATGATGATCTTTCTTCACTCTGTAACCATAAGCCAAATTAATCTCCTTTATAAGTTGCCTTAGACCCTATGCTTTATCACAGAAGAAGAAAAGACACTAGTACACATCCATAAAGTTTTACTTTGGATGTGGAATTTCATGCAAATTAATGAGAAATGTGGTATCTAAAACATTGGCCATACTAGGTAAACTTTTGTCCATGAGTTTGTAGATACAAGCAAAGTAAAGAGGGACATCATAATGCTTAAGTAGGTTTTTGACACTTGTCATTTTATTTTCTCTACAATTATCTTGTATAAGAAGGTGTAAATTTGTTAGCAAAAGGGCTTGCCAAATCCTTTATACTCATAGTTTATACTTCAATATGAATTTTTTCATATCAAAGACTACTGTGATTCATGAAGGTTTTAACAAATCATTACACACTGAATGTTTTACTCTTGTATGAACTTTTTCATGGATTCAAATGTTATGGTGAAATACAAAGACTTTATGACTGATTATATTCATGGGGTTACTATTCAATATAAATTCTTTCATGTCTTTGAAGATAATTATGATATACAATTACATTTAACACACTGCTTTCATTCATAGTGTATAATAAGAGATGGCTTGTTGATTCCTGGCTTCCCAGACCTGAAATAATTACCCAGAAACTATATTAATTACAACACCATTTGGCGAAGAGCTTAGGCATATTTCTAACTAAAACTTACATCTTAAATTGATCCATTTCTATTAATATATGTGTTGCCCTGGGGTTTGTGGTTTGCCTCTAAGGATCTTCAGTATCTGTCTCCTTTGGCAGCTACATAGTGTCTTCCAGACTCTGCCTACTCTCTCTCTACATTTCTGTTTGGATTTTCTGCCTGGATTTACTCTGTTAAGGCACTGGCAAACAGCATCTTCTTTATAATCCAATGGCAATAAAAAATGTTCACAACATACAGAGGGGAATCACACATCACATCCTCTTTTCTGGCTAATTAAAACAGGAGGTTTTAACATTAGCATGGCAAGATTACATACAAGAAAATAGTTATCAAGCAAGAATTATAATTACAATATTTAGTTCATTTACATTTGAGGAATGCACAAAACTTTATCCTATCTTTGTGAGTCTAAAGTTATATGTCTAATTTATAATTTATAAATATAACTATCTTTCTTTACTTTCATCACAGACTCCAGAAGGATATATTACCTACATAATCAGAAAGAGCATCATAAGCAACTTTATTTTTTTATTATTTATTTTTTTATTAAAAAAATTCTGCCTCCTCCCTGCCTCCCATTTCCCTCCCCGCAATCTCCTCCCTGTCCCTCTCCAGTCCAAAAAGCAGTTAGGGTTCCCTACCCTGAGGGAAGTCCAAGGTCTTCCCCCCTCCATCGAGGTCTAGGAATGTGAGAATCCAAACAGGCTAGGCTCCCACAAAGCCAGTACAGGCAGTGGGATCAAAACCCAGTGCCATTATACTTGGCTTCTCAGTCAGCCCTCATTGACCAGCACGTTCAGGGAGTCCAGTTTGATCCCATGTTTTTCAGTCCCAGTCCAGATGGCCTTGGTGAGCTCCCATTAGATCAGCCACACTGTTTGAGTGGGTGGGTGCACCCCTCATGGTCCTGACTTCCTTGCTCATGTTCTCCCTCCTTCTGCTCCTCACTTGGACCTTGGGAGCTCAGTCTGGTGCTCCAAAGGGAGTCTCTGTCTCTATCTCCAACCATCACCAGATGACGGTTCTATGGTGATATGCAAGATATTCATCAGTATGGCCATAGCATAGGGCCATTTCAGGCTCCTTCTCCTCAGCTTCCCAAGGAACTAGCTGGGGACATCTCCATGGATACCTGGGAACCTCTCTAGAGTCATGTCTCTTGGCAAGCCTAAAATGTCTCCCTTTTCTCTCCCCATCTTCCCTTAACCATAGCCTATTCCCACACCCAAGTTCCCAATTTTTGCCAGGCAATCTTGTCTACTTCCAATATCCAGGAGGATAACTATATGTTTTTCTTATTTAGCTCTCTAGGATCACAAATTATAGGCTCAATGTCCTTTATTTATGGCTAGAAACCAATTATGAGTGAGTACATCCCATGTTCATCTTTTTGGGTCTGGGTTACCTCACTCAGGAGAGTGTTTTCTATTTTCATCCATTTGCATGTAAAATTCAAGATGTCATTGTTTTTTTTTACCACTTAGTAGTACTCTAATATGTATATATTCCAAACTTTCTTTATCCATTCTTCCACTGAGGGGCAGCTAGGTTGTTTCCAGGTTCTGCCTATTACAAATAATGCTCCTATGAACATAGTTGAACAAATACCTTTGTAGTATGATTGGGCATCTCTTGGGTATATTCCCAAAAGTGGAATTGCTGGATCCTGGGGTAGGTTGATCCCAAATTTCCCGAGAAACCATCACACTGTTTTCCAAAGTGGTTGCACAAGTTTTCATTCCCACCAGCAGTGGTGAGTGTACCCCTTACTCCACATTTTCTCCAGCAAAGGCTATCATTGGTGTTTTTGATTTTAGCCATTCTGACAGGTGTAAGATGGTATCTCAAAGTTGTTTAGATTTGCATTTCCCTGATGGCTAAGGAGGTTGAGCATGACCTTAAGTGTCTTTTGGCCATTTGAACTTCTTCAGTTGAGAATTCTCTGTTCAGTTCAGTGCCCGGTTTTTTAATTGGGTTAATTAGCATTTTACAGTCTAGTTTCTTGAGTTCTTTATATATTTTAGAGATCAGACCTTTGTCTGTTGCGGGGTTGGTGAAGATCTTCTCCAAGTCAGTAGGTTGCCTTTTTGTCTTAATGACAGTGTCCTTTGCTTTACAGAAGGTTCTCAGTTTCAAGAGGTCCCATTTATTAAATGTTGCCCTTAATTTCTGTGCTGCTGGAGTTATATATAGGAAGTGGTCTCCTGGGCCCATGTATTGTAGAGTGCTTCCCACTTTCTATTCTATCAGGTTCAGTGTGTTCAGATTGATATTGAGGTCTTTAATCCATTTGGATGTGAGTTTTGTGCGTGGTGATAGATATGGATCTATTTTCGTTCTTCTACAGATTGACATCCAGTTGTGCCAGCACCATTTGTTGAAGATGCTTTCTTTATTCCATTGTATACTTTTAGCTCCTTTATCAAAAATCAGGAGTTCATAGGTTTGTGGGTTAAAATCTGGGTCTTCTATTTGATTCCATTGGTCGACTTCTCTGTTTTTATGTCAATACCAAGCTGTTTTCAATACTGTAGCTCTGCAATAGGGTTTAAAGTCAGGAATGGTAAAGCCTCCAGAAGTTCCTTTATAGTATAAGATTGTTTTGGCTATCCTGGGTGTTTTGTTTTTCCATATAAAGTTGATTATTGTTCTTTCGAGGTCTGTGAAGAATTTTGATGGGATTTTGATGGGGATTGCATTGAATCTATAGATTGCTTTTCATAGAATTGCCATTTTTACTATGTTGTTCCTCCCAATCCAAGAGCAAGGGAGATTCTTCCATTTTCCGGTATCCTCTTCAATTTCTTTCTTCAAAGACTTAAAGTTCTTGTCAAACAGACCTTTCACTTCCATGGTTAGAGTTATCCCCAAGATATTTTATGCTATTTGTTGATTTCGTGAAGGGTGATGCTTCTCTAATTTCCCTCTGCTTCTTTATTTTTGTGTATAGGAGGGCAACTGATTTTTTTGAGTTGATCTTGTATCCTGTCACATTAATAAAGGTGTTTATCTGCCATAGGAGTTCTTTGATAGAGTTTTTGGGGTCGCTTATGTACACTATCATATCATCTGCAAATAATGAAAGTTTAACTTCTTCCTTTCCAATACGAATCCCTCTGATCCCCTTATGTTATCTTATAGCTATTGTGAGAACTTCCAGCACTATATTGAAGAGGTATGGAGAGAGTGGACAGCCTTGTCGTGTTCCTGATTTAAGTGGGATGGCTTTGAGTTTCTCTCCATTTAATTTGATGTTAGCTCTCAGCTTGCTGTATATTGCTTTTATTATATTTAGGAATGAACCCTGTATCCCTAATCTCTCCAAGACCTTTATGATAAAGGGATGTTGAATTTTGTCAAATGCTTTTTCAGCATATAATGAAATAATCATGTTTTCTTCTTTCAGTTTATTTATATGATGGATTACATTAATAGATTTGCATAAGTTATACCAGCCCTGCTTCTCTGGGTTGAAGCCTACTTGATCATAATGGATAATTTTTCTAATGCATTTTTTGATTCAGTTTGCCAGTATTTAATTGAGATTTTTGCATCGATGTTCATAAGTGAGATTTGCCTGTAATTCTCTTTCTTGGTTGAGTCATTGTGTGATTTTGGTATCAGGGTAACTTTAGCTTCATAAAAGGAATTTGGGGCAATGACTCTTCGGTTTCTATATTGTGAAATACCTTAAGGAGTATAGGTATTAGCTCTTCTTGGAAGTTCTGCTAAAATTCTGCACTGAAACCATCTGTACCTGGACTTTTTTTTGATAGGGAGGTTTTTTTTTTTTAATTGGGAAAAAAAGAAATTTCTGCCTCCTCCCTGCCTCCCATTTCCCTCCAACTCCTCCCCATCCTCCCCACTCCCTCCACTGCTCCTCCTCCCTCTCCAGCCTGAAGAGCAGTCAGGGTTCCTTGCTCTGTGGAAAGTCCAAAGTCCTCCCCCCTCAATCCTGGTCTAGGAAGGTGAACATCCAAACTGGGTAGGCTCCCACAAAGCCAGAACATGAAGTAGGATCAAAACCCGGTGCCATGGTCCTTGGCTTCTCAGCAGCCCTCATTGTATGCCAAATTCAGAGAGTCCGGTTTTATCCCATGCTTTTTCAGTCACAGTCCAGCTGGCCTTGGTGAGCTCCCCAAGAATCAGCCCCACTGTCTCCGTGGGTGGGTGCACCCCTTGTGGTCCTGACTTCTTTATTCATATTCTCCCTCCTTCTGCTCCTCATTGGAACATTGGGAGCTCAGTCCGGTGCTCCAGTGTGGGTCTCTGTCTCTATCTCCATCCATCGCCAGATGAAGGTTCTATGGTGATATGCAAGATATTCATCAGACTGGCTATAGGATAGGGTCATTTCAGGTTCCCTATCCTCAGCTGCCCCAGGAACTAACTGGGGACATCGCCTTGGGCACCTGGGAGCCCCTCTAGGTCCAAATCTCTTGCCAACCCTAAGATGGCTCCCTTAATTAAGATATGTGCTTCCCTGCTCCCCTAACCAACCTTCCTTTATCCCAGTCATCCCGTTACCCCAAGTTCCCCCAACCTCCCCTTCTCACATTTCTCTCCTGTTCTCCCCTTACCCCCTCCAAACACACCCCCAAGATCCCAATTTTTTGCTCGGTAATCTTGTCTATTTCCCATAACCAGGAGGATAGCTATATGCTTTTCTTTGGGTTCACCTTCTTATTTGGTTTCTTTAGGATATCAAATTATAGATTCACTGACCCTTATTTACTCTAGAAACCAATTATGAGTGAGTACATCCCATGTTCATCTTTTGGGGTCTGGGTTACCTCACTCAGGATAGTGTTTTCTATTTCCATCCATTTGCATGCAAAATTCGCAAAGTCATTGTTTTTTACCACTGAGTAGTATTCTAATGTATATATATTCCATACTTTCTTCATCCATTCTTCCATTGAAGGGCATCTAGGTTGTTTCCAGGTTCTGGCTATTACAAATAATGCTGCTATGAACATAGTTGAACAAATGTCCTTGTCATATGATCGGGCATCTCTTGGGTATATTCCCAAGAGTAGCATTGCTGGGTCCAGGGGTAGGTTGATCCCGAATTTCCTGAGAAACCACCACACTGCTTTCCAAAGTGGTTGCACAAGTTTGCATTCCCACCACAATGCTTCTCCACAGCCTCTCCAGCAAAGGCTATCATTGGTGTTTTTGATTTTAGCCATTCTGACAGGTGTAAGATGATATCTCAATGTTGTTTTGATTTGCATTTCCCTGATCGCTAAGGAGGCTGAGCATGACCTTAAGTGTCTTTTGGCCATTTGAACTTCTTCTGTTGAGAATTCTCTCTTCAGATCAGTGCCCCATTTTTTAATTGGGTTAATTAGCATTTTAAAGTCTAGTTTCTTGAGTTCTTTATATATTTTGGAGATCAGTCCTTTGTCTGTTGCAGGGTTGGTCAAGATCTTCTCCCAGTCAGTGGGTTGCCTTTTTGTCTTAGTGACAGTGTCTTTTGCTTTACAGAAGCTTCTCCGTTTCAGTAGGTCCCATTTATTCAATGTTGCCCTTAATGACTGTGCTGCTGGGGTTATACCTAGGAAGCGATCGCCTGTGCCCATCTGTTGTAGGGTACTTTCCACTTTCTCTTCTATCAGGTTAAGTGTGTTCAGATTGATATTGAGGTCTTTGATCCATTGGGACTTGAGTTTTGTGCATGGTGATAGATATGGGTCTATTTTCATTCTTCTACAGGTTGACATCCAGTTGCGCCAGCACCATTTGTTGAAGATGCTTTCTTTCTTCCATTGTATACTTTTAGCACCTTTATCGAAAAAGAGGTGTTCATAGGTTTGTGGGTTAAAATCCGGGTCTTCTATGCGATTCCATTGGTCGACTTCTCTATTTTTATGCCAAAACCACACTGTTTTCATTACTGTAGCTCTGTAATAGAGTTTGAAGTCAGGGATGGTAATGCCTCAAGAAGTTCCTTTATTGTATAAGATTGTTTTGGCTATCCTGGGTTTTTTGTTTTTCCATATAAAGTTGATTATTGTCCTTTCAAGAATAGTGAAGAATTTTGATGGGATCTTGATGGGGATTGCATTGAATCTATAAATTGCCTTTGGTAGGATTGCCATTTTTACTATGTTGTTCCTCCCAATCCAAGAGCAAGGGATCCTTCCATTTTCTGATATCCTCTTCAATTTCTTTCTTCAATGCCTTAAATTTCTTTTCAAATAGATCTTTCCCTTCTTTGGTTAGAGTTACCCCGAGATATTTTATGCTGTTTGTGGCTATCGTGAAAGGTGATGCTTCTCTGTTTTCCCTCTCTGCTTCCATATCCTTTGTTTATAGGAAGGCCACTGATGTTTTTGGAGTTGATCTTGTATCCTGCCACATTACTGAAGGTGTTTATCAGCTGTAGGAGTTCCTTGGTGGAGTTTTTGGGGTCGCTTATGTACACTATCATATCATCTGCAAATAACGAAAGTTTAACTTCTTCCTTTCCAATACGAATCCCCTTGATCCCCTTATGTTGTCTTATTGCTATTGCTAAAACTTCCAGCACTATATTGAAGAGGTATGAAGAGAGTGGACAGCCTTGTCGTGTTCCTGATTTAAGTGGGATGGCTTTGAGTTTCTCTCCGTTTAGTTTGATGTTAGCTGTCGGTTTGCTGTAAATAGCTTTTATTATATTTATTTATGACCCTTGTATCTCTAATCTCTCCAAGACTTTTATCATAAAGGGATATTGAATTTTGTCAAAAGCTTTTTCAGCATCTAATGAAATGATCATATGGTTTTTTCTTTCAGTTTATTTATATGATGTAAATATATATATTTACATTGATAGATTTTCGTATGTTGAACCAGCCTTGCATCTCTGGGATGAAGCCTACTTGATCATAATGGATAATTTTTCTAATGTGTTCTTGGATATGGTTTGCCACTATTTTGTTGAGGATATTTGCGTCGATGTTCATGAGTGAGATTGGCCTGTAATTCTCTTTCTTGGTTGAGTCTTTGTGTGGTTTTGGTATCAGAGTGACTGTAGCTTCATAAAAGGAATTTGGCAATGACTCTTCTGTTTCTATATTGTAAAATACATTAAGGATTATAGGTCTTCTTGGAAATTCTGGTAGAATTCTGCATTGAAACCGTCTGGTCCTGGACTTTTTTTGGTAGGGAGGTTTTTGATAACAGCTTCCAATTCTTCGCGACTGACAGGTCTATTTAGATTGTTCACCTGGTCCTGGTTTAACTTTGGTATATGGTATTTATCTAAAAAAGTGTCCATTTCTTTTACATTTTCCAGTTTTGTGGCATACAGGCTTTTGTAGTAAGATCTAATTAATGATTCTCTGAATGTCCTCTATGTCTGTGGTTATGTCCCCCTTTTCATTTCTGATCTTATTAATTTGCATATTCTCTCTCTGCCGTTTGATTAGGTTGGATAGGGGTTTATCAATTTTTTGTTGATTTTCTCCAGGAACCAGCTTTTTATTTTATTGATTCTTTGGATTGTTTTCTGTGTTTCTATTTTGTTGATTTCCACCCTCAGTTTGACTATTTCCAGTCTTCTACTCCTCCTAGGTGAGTCTGCTTCTTTTTTTTCTAGAGCTTTCCGGTGGGCTGTTAGGTCTCCAATGTGTGCTTTCTCTGTTTTCTTTAAGTGGGCACTTAGGGCTATGAACTTTCCCCTTAGGACTGCTTACATAGTGTCCCATAAGTTTGAGTGGGTTGTTTCTTTATTTTCATTGAATTCAAGGAAGACTTTAATTTCTTTGTTTATATCTTCTTTGATCCAGGTGTGGGTTAATAGTTGACTGTTCAGTTTCCATAAGTTTTTAGGCTTTCTGGGGGTACCAAAGTGGTTGAATTCTAATTTTAGTCCATGGTGATCTGATAAGACACAGGAGGTTACGAATATTTTTTTGTACCTGTGGAAGTTTGCTTTGTTACCGAGGATGTGGTCAATTTTCGAGAAGGTTCCATGAGCTGCAGAGAAGAAGGTATATTCTTTCCTATTGGGTGGAATATTCTATAGATGTCTGTTAATTCCATTTGATTCATTACCTCCATTAATTCTCTAATTTCTCTGTTAGGTTTCTGTCTGATTGACCTGTCCATTGGTGAGAAAGGAGTGTTGAAATCTCCTAATATTAGTGTGTGCGGTTTGATGGCAGCCTTGAGTTTTAGTAATGTTTCTTTT
Organism: Microtus obscurus; assembly: GCA_963919715.1. Lineage (NCBI taxonomy): Eukaryota > Metazoa > Chordata > Mammalia > Rodentia > Cricetidae > Microtus > Microtus obscurus. The sequence goes on along the minus strand of CAWTZC010000310.1, from coordinate 596,761 downwards.
ACGTACGTGGGTGATTTTATATTAGGGGCATAGATATTCAGGATTGAGACTTCATCCTGATGTATTTGTTCCTGCTGTGAGTATAAATGTCCCTCTCCATCTCTTCTGATTGATTTAAGTTTGAAGTCAACTTTGTTAGAAATTAGTATGGCCACACCTTCTTTTTTCTTAGGTCCATTTGCTTGATAAACGTTTTCCCATCCATTTACCTGTATTTGTGGTTAAGGTGTGTTTCTTGTAAACAGCAGAATGTTGGATCCTGTTTGCATATCCAATCTCTTAGCCTGTGCCTTTTTATAGGCAAGTTGAGTCCATCGACATTAAGGGATATTAATGACCAGTGGTTGTTAACTCCGGTCACTTTTTTAGTGATAGAGTTTGTGTGTTTGCCTTCTTTGAATTGCGCTGGTGAAGGGTCTCTAGATGTTTGAGTTATTGTGGTCATTGTTGGATTCCTTGGATTCTGATTTTCCTTCTATTACTTTCTGTAAGGCTGGATTTGTGGCTACGTATTGTTTAAATTTGTTTTTATCCTGGAAAATTTTGTTTTTTCCATGTATAGTGAATGAAAGCTTGGCTGGTTATAGTAGTCTGGGCTTGCATCCATGTTATCTTAGCTTCTGCAGTACATCTATCCAGGACCTCTGGCTTTCATGTTTTCCATAGCGTAGTCAGGTGTAAGTTTGACAGGTTTACCTTTATAAGTAACTTGACCTTTTTCCTTTGCAGCTCTTAATATTCTTTCTTTATTCTGTATGTTTTGTGTTTTGATTATTATATGGCGAGGAGACTTTTTTTTTTTTGGTCCAGTCTATTCGGTGTTCTGTATGCTTCTTGAATTTTCAAAGGAATATCTTCCTTTAGCTTGGGAAAGTTTTCTTCTATAATTTTATTAAATATATTTTCTGGACCATTGTGCTGTACTTCTTCTCCTTCTTCTATCCCAATTATTCTTAGGTTTGGTCTTTTTATTGTGTCCCAGATTTCCTCAATGTTTTGTGATGAGAATTTGTTGGTTTTGCTGTTTTCTTTGATCAGTGTGTTTATTTTCTCTAAGGTATCTTCAGTGTCTGAGATTCTTTCTTCCATCTCCTGTAATCTCTTGGTAGTACTTGTCTCTGTAGTTCCTGTTCATTTACTCAGAATTTCCATCTCCATCCTTCCCTCGGTTTGTGTTTTTTTCATTACTTCCATTTCATTCTTCAAGTCTTGAACCGCTTCCCTTATCTGTTTCATTGCTTTTTCTTGTTTCTCTTGGTTTTCTTGGGTATCTTTGAGCAATTTATTAACTTCCTCTACCTTTTTCTTTGTAATCTCTAATTGTTCATGGCTGTTTTTCACCTCCTGTTTAAGGTCTTCTATTATTTTCATATAATTCACATTTGGGTCGATTTCTTCTAATTCTTCTGGAGTAGGGTGTACAATTCTTCTTATTTTGGGATCCCTGGATTCTGGTGGTGACATGTTGCCTTTCAGGTTGTTGGAGGAATTTTTGCATTGGCGCCTTCCCATCTCTTCCTTCAAATGGAGCCAGGAGAGGTCTGGTGTCTTGCTCCAGTCTTTGCTGTGACTGACTCTATGGGTGTATCTCTTCAGTATAGAAGTAGGAACCGTCCTGTCCAGATGGAACTCCTCAGCATACAGCAGGGCAGGGTTGGGGGGTGCTAGGGGGCTGGGTCTTGCATAAGAAGGTCAGCCCTGCAGAAGGAGCTGGGGGAGGGGGGTTTGTGCTCTCTTCTGGGACAATCAGTCCCTGGATAGCACACCCTCACCCGTCCTGATGGAACTCCTCAGCACCTAAGCAGGCCCTGCAGGATGTAGTTCCTTGTCCTGGGCTGCCACTGCCGGTCAGAAACTCACTCACCCCAAGATGGTTCTCCTGGTGCCGAGATCAGCTCTCCTTGCTGATTGGGTGGCTTGTAAACCGAGTGCCTACCCTGCTTGCTGCAGGCAGGCTATTGAGACAAAGGAGTTCCCTTCCGCCTGGCTGCCCTCCGGATTCAAACCCAGCACCCATACAGGCTAAGCTGGGTGATCTTATTTGCCCAAAGACGGCAGGGGAGATAGGGAGGTTTTTGATAATACCTTCTAATTCTTCACGACTAACAGGTCTATTTAAATTGTTCACCTGCTCTTGGTTTAACTTTGGTATATGGTACTTTTCTAAGGAAATGTCCATTTCTTTTACATTTTCCAATTTTGTGGCATACAGGCGTTTGTAGTAAAATCTAATGATTCTCTGAATTTTCCCTTTGTCTGTGGTTATGTCCCCCTTTTCATTTCTGATGTTATTAATTTGCTTGTTCTCTCTCTCTCTGCTGTTTGATTAGTTTGGATAGGGGTTTGTCAATCTTGTTGATTTTCTCCAAGAACCAGCTTTTTGTTGCATTGATTCTTTGGATTGTTTTCTGTGTTTCTATTTTGTTGATTTCAGCCCTCAGCTTGATTATTTCCAGTCTTCTACTCTTCCTAGGTGAGTCTGCTTCTTTTTTTTTCTAGAGCTGTCAGGTGTGCTGTTAAGTGTCCAATGTGTGCTTTCTCCATTTTCTTTAAGTGGGCACTTAGTGCTATGAACTTTGCTCTTAGCACTGCCTTCCTTCATAGTGTCCGGTGGGTTTGGGGATGATGTGTCTGTATTTTCGTTGAATTCATGGAAGACTTTAATTTCTTTCTTTATTCCTTCCTTGACCCAGGGGTGGTTCAGTAGTTGACTGTTCAATTTCCATGGGTTTGTAGGCTTTTGGGGGCTAGAATTGTTGTTAAATTCTAACTTTATTCCATGGTGATTTGATAGTACACAGGTGGTTACTATAATTTCTTTGTATCTATGGATGTTTGCTTTGTTACCAATTATGTGATCAATTTTTGAGAAGATTCCATGCTGTGCTGAGAAGAAGGTATATTCTTTTCTGTTTTGGTGGAATGTTCTATAGATGTCTGTTAAGTCTATTTGGTTCATTACACTGTTATTTCTATCTGGTTTACCTGTCCTTTGGTGAGAGAAAAGAGTTGAAATCTCCTACTTTTAGAGTGTGGGGTTTGATATATGTTTTGAGTTCTAATAATGTTTCTTTTACATATGTGGGTTCTTTTATATTAGGAGCATAGATATTCAGGACTGAGACTTCCTCCTGATGAATTGTTCCTGTTATGAGTATAATGTGTCCTTCTCCATCTCTTCTGATTGATTTTAGTTTGTTAGCTATTAGTAGAGCCACACCTGCTTGTTTCTTAGGTCCATTTGATTGAAAAATATTTTCCCAACCCTTTACTCTGAGGTAGTGTCTGTCTTTGAGGTTTAGGTGTGTTTCTTGTAAACAACAGAATGTTGGATCCTGTTTTCGTATCCATTCTCTTAACCTGTGCCTTTTTATAGGTGAATTGAGTCCATTGATATTATTCTTAGGTTTGGTCTTTTCATGGTGTCCTAGATTTCCTTGTTGTTTTGTGTTAAGAATTTGTTGGATTTGTTATTTTTGTTAATCAATGAGTTTATTTTCTCTATACTATCTTCAGCACCTGAGATTCTTTCTTCTATCTCTTCTAGTCTGTTGATTCTACTTGTTCCTCTTTGTTTATCCATATCCAGCCTTCCTTTGGTTTGTGTTTTCTTTATTACCTCCATTTCATTTTTCAAGTCTGAACTGTTTCCATTACCTGTTTGACTGTTTTTCTTGGTTTTCTTGGGATCTTTGAGAGATTTTTTTTATTTCTTCTACCTTTTTGTTTGTCTTCTCCATTTCTTCACATCCTGTTTAAGGTCTTCTATTATTTTTATAATGTTATGTTTAAAGTCGATTTCTTCTGCTTCTTCTGGAATAGGGTGTTCAATTCTTCCTGTTGCATGATCCCTGGATTCTAGTTTTTCACGCTGCCTTTCAGGTTGTTGGAAGAATTCTTGCATTTTCGTCTGCCCATTTCTTCCTTCAAATGCAGCCAGGAGAGTCTTGGCATCTTTGTCCAATCTTTGCTGTGACTGACTGTGTATTTGGGGAATTTTCTTGGTCTGGCCTCTTTTAGGGCCACTTGGCACCGGATCCGGTTGTGCTGGTAGATCTAAGGACCCTGCAGATGGAAAGCAGTACCCTCTGGCTGGATCTCCTCAGTGCAGGACAAGGATCTGTTCCTGAGCCAAGGACCTTGCAGACAATAGGGTAGGCTTGGGGGAGGCAGGGTCATGTGGTACAAAGAAGCCCGGCAGCAGGAGCTGGAGGGGCCTTGTACTCCCTTCTGGACCATCCACCCTGGAGAGGGCACACACCCCTCTGGATGAATCTCCTCAGTATGGGAACAGGGACTCTTTGGCAGGGGCAGGGTTGTGTGGAACAAAGGAGTTCCTGCAGCAGGAGCTGAAGGTGCCCTGTACTCCCTTCCAGTGACCTTCTGGGTGGGCACACACTCACCCCTCTGGATGGATCTCTTCATCACAGAAATAGGGACTCCTCTCTGGATGGATCTCCTCAGTGCAGGAGCAGGAACTCTGCTGTCACCATTCTCCATTTACCAGATTTCTTTTTCAAAAGAAATACAGGAGAATTTCAGGGGTTGATTGATTCCTCAATATGGTGAGCATTTAGTTACTCTCATACCAGTTGCTCTAAAGCTTGCAATTTATCTTCAGCTAGAGGCCACTCCTTAACCCATATTGGCTTCTCAGTTGACCATTTTAAAGGTAGGGCTGTTGGTACCTTTAAATGTTGGCTAGTTGCTTTATGTTCTTCTACAGCCTGAATGGCTGGTGACCTTTGTTCATAGTCCTTTATTATATTCTCCACAGAATTATGAGTTCCTGGGACTACAGAAATGTTAATCTCATTATTTTATTGCTGTAGCTGGTCACGGCCCCAGAAATGTATTGCAATATCAGCTACATATGGCCTTAGCTTCCCATATGTTGTGTCTGGCCCAACACAGTCCACCCATCTCGTGCTTTATTTAAATTGAGATATGGTTCCAATTCCTAGTAATTGAACATCTTTCTCTTGAAGAGGCAAATTTAGATGCCATGATTCTGTAGTAATGATAATCACATCCTCAACTGTGTCTATCAAGCCAACAATTACAATGCTATGTATATGCACTATTAGCTTTGGTCTTTGATCATTTATAGAGGTTTGCCAGAATATACCATTCCTATTGGGATTTTTGACTTATCCTTCAAATTTATGCCATCATTTAGAACAGTATGGTCTTGCACAGAAGGTTCTGGATTTTTAAATTTTTCTGGTGTGACTTGCCCTCCATAGTTACTGGGAATGATCTCATCACTTTTGGCTTGGGGGCCTTTAAGAGGCCCCTCAAGGAGTTTCCCAATGGTATTCGGTTGCCTTGTCTGTCTGTTGTTGATCTGCATTCATTGGTCCAATGTCAGCCTTTGCCACCCATTCTACATATACCTGAAGTTTGAGTTCTCTTATTCTTGCCATTCCCAGGGGAGATATTATTCCTAGGAGTTCCTTGTCTACAACCCCTTCTTAGATGTCCTAATATACCACAATTAAAACATTTGGTATTTTGATATCTGGAAATAGCTTCTCTCCAAGACTCAGTATTATAGTCAAATATCTCAATGTTCATTGCATGTAGGATTCATTCATCCATAGGTTCTGATCTAACCCTTAAATGCCCAAGTATCTTTTTGCACTCTAACTTGGCATTTTCAAAATCCAGTAATTCAATAAGTATTAATCTAGCATCTGGGTCTGTTACTTCTATTTGTATAGCCTTAGTTAATCTTTGTAAAAAGTCAGTAAAGGGTTCTCTCTGGCCATGTTTAAGCCTGGTTTATGAGTCATTTCTTTTTCTGAGTTCTTGTGCAAAGCATTTAAGGCTGCTTTGTGGCATAGGGGCAAGATTTGTTCATTATAAATAGCTTGAACCTGTGGGTCATCATGAGGGCCTTTACCAAGAATTTGATCTTGGGAAGTCTCAACGTCTTTTCCTTTTCCCTGTTGTTCCAAAATTTTGGTCTCCTCTCTAAAATAAATTTCATTTATTATTATTTAAAATAAAATAATTGTCCAGGACTGCTGGAACTAACTGAAAAGAATCATGAGTAGGCCAGGCGGTGGTGGCGCACGCCTTTAATCCCAGCACTTGGGAGGCAGAGGCAGGCGGATCTTTGTGAGTTCGAGACCAGCCTGGTCTACAAGAGCTAGTTCCAGGAGAGGCTCCAAAACCACAGAGAAACCCTGTCTCGAAAAACCAAAAAAAAAAAAAAAAAAAAAAAAAAAAAAGAATCATGAGTAGTTGCCCTGACATTAGAAGGTCAAGTCTTTATCATCTCCTTACAAATGTGGAATGCAAGCCATAATTACAAGAGCTTGCTTAATTTCTTTTACATCATTCATTCCTATAGGTATCCATCTACCTTTTTTGGATCCTTTTGAGTTTTTTTTGAACCTGATGATTTGTCGGAGTAAATTACAGGGTAGGAAGCTAAAACTCTGGGTAAGCCATCTCTGACAGCCACTGGTGATGTTGCACCCTGTCCTTGTGCCTTCTTTTCCTGTTCATAAGCTCCAATAATTTCTTCAATCATTTCAAATCTTTTTATTATTGTCTTTTGTAAAGCCTGATTCTCCTGGCCTGTATATATTTCTAGTGATGTCATTGAGGCAACAATTCTCTGGTTCATTCTGTACCTGTAATTCCAAGGTTAGAATATTCTCCTTTAAAGATAACATCTCCTGCGAGGTCGCTGGCCAGCAAGTGGCCCTGGTCCTCAACCAGAAGATCCATCAGAGAGGTGAGCATGTACCTGACCAGCGGACACCCCCCCACCCCCGGGAAAGGGAGCACAAACACCCTTCAACCCCTTAAACTTTCTGGTCATTCAGCAGGGGCTTCTCACCTCCAAAATATATAAAGAACTCAAGAAACTAGACTTTAAAATGCTAATTAACCCAATTAAAAAATGGGGCACTGATCTGAAGAGAGAATTCTCAACAGAAGAAGTTCAAATGGCCAAAAGGCACTTAAGGTCATGCTCAGCCTCCTTAGCGATCAGGGAAATGCAAATCAAAACAACATTGAGATATCATCTTACACCTGTCAGAATGGCTAAAATCAATAACACCAATGATAGCCTTTGCTGGAGAGGCTGTGGAGAAAGGGGTACCCTCATCCATTGCTGGTGGGAATGCAAACTTGTGCAACCACTTTGGAAAGCAGTGTGGCGGTTTCTCAGGAAATTTGGGATCAACCTACCCATGGACCCAGCAATGCCACTCTTGGGAATATACCCACGAGATGCCCGATCATATGACAAGGACATTTGTTCAACTATGTTCATAGCAGCATTATTTGTAATAGCCAGAACCTGGAAACAACTTAGATGCCCTTCAATGGAAGAATGGATGAAGAAAGTGTGGAATATATACACATTAGAATACTACTCAGCGGTAAAAAACAATGACTTCGCGAATTTTGCATGCAAATGGATGGAAATAGAAAACACTATCCTGAGTGAGGTAACTCAGACCCAAAAGGATGAACATGGGATGTACTCACTCATAATTGGTTGCTAGAGATACATAAAGGTCAGTGAGTCTATAATATGATATCCTAAAGAAACTAAATAAGAAGGTGAACCCAAAGAAAAACATATAGCTTTCCTCCTGGATATGGGAAGTAGACTAGACTGCCGGACAAATAAATGGGATCTTGGCGGTGTGGTGGGAGGGGGGGTAAGGGGAGAAGGGGAGAGAAATGTGAGAAGGGGAGGGTGGGGGGAACTTGGGGAAACGGGATGATTGGGATAAAGGAATGTTGGTTAGGGGAGCAGTGAAGCACACATCTTAATTAAGGGAGCCATCTTAGGGTTGGCAAGAGACTTGGATCTAGAGGGGCTCCCAGGTGCCCAGGGCGATGCCCCCAGTTAGTTCCTGGGGCAGCTTAGGATAGGGAACCTGAAATGACCCTACCCTATAGCCATACTGATGAATATCTTGCATATCACCATAGAAACCTCATCTGGCGATGGATGGAGATAGAGACAGAGACCCACACTGGAGCACTGGACTGAGCTCCCAATGTCCCAATGAGGAGCAGAAGGAGAGAGAATATGAGCAAGGAAGTTAGGACCACAAGGGGTGCGCCCACCCGTGGAGACAGTGGGGCTGATTCTTGGGGAGCTCACCAAGGCCAGCTGGACTGTGACTGAAAAAGCATGGGATAAAACCGGAATCTCTAAATTTGGCGGACAATGAGGGCTGCTGAGAAGCCAAGGACCATGGCACCGGGTTTTGATCCTGCTTCATGTTCTGGCTTTGTGGGAGCCTACCCAGTTTGGATGTTCACCTTCCTAGACCAGGATTGAGGGGGGAGGACTTTGGACTTTCCACAGGGCACGGAACCCTGACTGCTCTTCAGGCTGGAGAGGGAGGGGGAGGAGTGGGGGGAGGGAAGGAGGAGAGGGAGGAGTGGGAGGGAAATGGGAGGCAGGGAGGAGGCAGAAATTTTTTTTTCCAATAAAAATAAAATAAAATAAAATAAAATTTCAAAATTTAAAATAAAATTAAAAAAAAGACATACATAAGTCAATAATTAAATTAACAATGTCTAGTACACTAGCATTTGACAAATTCAGAGAAAATACTCAGTTATCTATCCTACCTCGGTGAGTACAAAGTGTTGTACCTAATTCACTTTCTATTCTAAATTACATTTCTTTACATCCCCTTTCTTTTTGTAATAAGATCTGTGAATCTAATCTCTTTTGTCCAGTTTCTTTTCTTCAGCATTACCAATAACAACAGGTACCAAACTACCCTTAAATGATAATATACTTTACCCATCTTTTGGGAATGTAGGCATAATATTCTATAGTACTTCCTGCTGGTTGGAGGCACTTAGGGGACCTTCTTCAGGGTCCTTTGGGAAATCAGGGTCCTTTGGGAAAATTCAGAATTGTGAAGTTCTGTCTGGGGAATTCTCTGAGGATGGATAATCTCAGCCTGAAGTCTTAAAGTTAATCTGGTTGTAAAACTCAGAGGAAACTGCAACAGAAGTGCTCTGAAACACTGGGTTGTCTGGGCCTTCTGCTCTCCTGGAGATTTTTCAAAGGGTCTTCCTCATTCAACTCTTATTTTTTATTAACACAGAATGAATTTAGAGTCCCTCATTTCCTGTGGAAACAAAATCGTAACCTCTTCTACAAAATAACATATATTTTTGACTTAAAATATTAAATCAAGGCATTTTCAAAATATATAGGTTGGATTAATCCAGCAACATTGATAATCAGTTATCTCTTAGCACTGTTGCTTATTCCTCAGGAGTCAGAGTTCAAAAGAAAAGAAAGAAAACAGTAAAATACAGTAGCCATTCTCAGAGCATTTTTCATCCTTCTGTGGTCTTTTATTACTTTACTCAATATTTAAAGGCTTAAGTTTATTATTTTAAAGGTATATAGTTCTTTTTTGAGTCTATACATTCCCTTTACTCACCCAAGCCTGTATTTTTAAAGATACTGTAAATCATTTAGAGTTTTTTCTTTTAATTATCTGAATCTCTTTTTACTTTATATCTCTTTTCTGAACATGAATCTATAAAATGCTAAGCGGCATGGCTAGCATCAAATCAGATGGCTTTGTACTATTCCTTGCATGCCAGATAGTCTAGCAGCTTCACTGCAGAGGTACTGGTGGTAATCACAGGTATTGCTCCAACTCTGAGGAGCCTCTAGGTCCACGCTGCCACCAAGTAGCATGGCACCCATGGCTCATCAATCCCTTTTCTGTGTTTGGTAGTGGGACCTCTTAAAAAAGTTGCACTGTTTTTACCACTAGCATTGAGTCAGGAAGTCAGGAAGTCATCTCAAAGGAGCTGCACCTCTGCTTGCCACCAGCAAACAGTCTACCAAAGAAAAAGCAGTTACCTAGAAGCTGAGTTTTGAATCCATTTTTGTGTGTTCAGAATATGTTTAAAGTCTTTTCAGGCTTTATGTAGATATTCTTTTTCTTAAATTTATTTTTTTATTAAAAATTTCCACCGCCTCCCCGCCTCCCATTTCCCTCCCGCTCCCCCATTCCCCTCCCCCTCCCTCTCCAGTCCAAAGAGCAGTCAGGGTTCCCTGCCCTGTGGGTACTCCAAGGTCCTCCCCCCTCCATCCAGGTCTAGGAAGGTGAGCATCCAAACAGGCTAGGCTCCCATAAACCCAGTACATGCAGTAGTATCAAAACCCAGTGCCATTGTCCTTGGCTTCTCATCAGCCCTCATTGTCCACCATGTTCAAAGAGTCCAGTTTTATCCCATGCTTTTTCAGTCCCAGTCCAGCTGGCCTTGGTGAGCTCCCAATAGATCAATTCCACTGTCACAGTGGGTGGGTGGCCCCCTCGTGGTCCTGACTTCCATGCTCATGTTCTCCCTCGTTCTGCTCCTCATTTGGATCTTAAGAGCTCAGTCTGGTGCTCCAATGTGGGTCTCTGTCTCTATCTCCATCCATCGCCAGATGACGGTTCTATGGTGATATGCAACATATTCATCAGTATGGTTATAGGATCGGGCCATTTCAGGCTAACCTCTCCTCAGCAACAACTTTGAGATACCATCTTACACCTGTCAAAATGGCTAAAATCAAAAACACCAATTATAGCCTTTGCTGGAGAGGTTGTGAAGTAAGGGGTACACTCATCCATTGCTGGTGGGAATGCAAACTTGTGCAACCACTTTGGAAAGCACTGTGGTGGTTTCTCAGGAAATTCTGGATCAACCTACTCCAGGACCCAGCAATACCACTCTTAGGAATATGTCCAAGAGATGCCTTATCATACTACAAAAACATTTGTTCAACTATGTTCATAGCAGCATTATTTGTAATAGCCAGAACCTGGAAACAATCTAGTGCCCTTCAGTGGAAGAATGGATGCAGAAATTCTTAATACATTCTGGGCACCAGATGTAACATGTTCCTAAATAGTCTTATCAATAGAAACCAGGAGTCAAATACTGTTTTAATAACCTTACAGATCAAAGAAACAAAGAAGCCAGAGTCACTTCTTACCTCTCTGGATAATCTGATGGAAAGAATGCTGAGACGTTGTCTCCTCCCACTTCCAGTTTTCACCTGCCAATTGTGCTGGAAACAAAGGTGTGAGCTGGAATTAAATATATGAGTCACCAATGCCTCTCCTCTACAGGTAAGTAGTAGCTAGCACTGCCTGCTGATCTCCAGCCAAGTTTTATTTTATCAGAAAACAAAATATCATACAACTATATTCAAAGGCCACTAATCTCTGTGAGTCTGGGTTTCACTATCTGTATAATAAAAACAGATCTCTGCTAACATCTGCTAATGAGTTATAACAAACATGAAGATAAAGACAATTACAGCGAATAGTTCAAAGGCAGTGGATTTTAAAACAGGTGGACTGGTGGGACACTTCTGTTAAGAGTTAAAACCAGAGCCTGTGTCTAAACTACTCTTAATAAGGCAGGCATTCATCCTCAAAAATGAATTGAAAGAGCCAAGTACTTCATTGTGATGTGCCCAACCATAATACAGGTCTTCTGAAGGTGGGAAAATCATTCCGATATTTTGGAATATTTATTTACTTACAGGCCGATAAGGGACTCATTGGGAGACTATTCTTTAACACTTTAAAAACAGAGGAAAGAGGTGGAGAATGTAAATTAATCATGAAAATCAGAAAAATGATTATACATTCAATGGGACTCAATTGGAACATTGATGAAGATAAAAGTTAATTATTCTTAGTGTCCTGTTCAGAAAGCAAGACTATGCACAGGCAAGTAATCTAACCAAGCCATATAATAAATTGCTACCCATCCCTTAAACTCTCTCTCATTCCTAGCTCCCCTGTATCCTACAAGGCATTTGTCAGGTAAGGTACAAATTTTTTTCCAGGAGAACATTTTCTGCAGGACTGTTTTTTTTTCCCCCAGACTGTGATTCCAAGGAAAACATGAGTTTCATTCAGTCCACTGTTTGCCTAATTGTCAGTCAAAGGGAGAAATATAATTGTCTCTTACTCATGTCAGGAAGTTAGGTTGAAGGAAGGGATGATGCTGTGGGACCACCAGGTGGGGAGATACCTGGTGCTGTTATCGGCAGCTAGATTGCATTTTCTAAGAATAAGGAAAGAATGAAAGACCTAGAGGTGGCTAACCCACCACAGTTGTGTAGATACAGAGAACTCACAAGGAGCCAGCTTGTCCCTGGGTACGCCCTGATCATTTCCTCTGGTCACTTGGTCCTCTGGCTTTCACATCCAAAACCTCAACACTTACAGTTCATCCATACCCCACATATCCTTGTAAATGTCAGACTGCTGCATCCTTAAGTCTCAGCATCTCCTGATAATCTGATACCATCTGAAGTCACCATCACAAATGAATGCTAACAGAAGCTTTTGAAGGCATTCAGGAAACAGAATATGTCATTGGCACAAGCCAGACTTCATGGCTACAAATTCCTTTTCTCTCTCTATAGGATACATAAAGTCCAGCAGGGGTACAAATGAAATTTGTCCTTGTGGGCTAGCGTCACTGCCTATATGCCATAGTTGAGATGATCTCAGTCTTGTAGCTTTGGACAATTGGCCAGTCAATTTTTAAAAACTTATTAGTTTCTCCCCTAATCATTTTTTTTTGGACTCTTCCTTCACTTTTTAGAAATTTGGGCTCAGAAACATCTTAAAGCACCAAGTCTAAAGTAATTTCTAATGACATCAATCATCTATTTCTTTTGGATCATCAGGGCTGGGGTAAAGATAAACTTAGGATCAACTATTCTCACCTTACTGCTACTAATATCTTGTTCATGGGACAGAATAGATGGTTCAGCAACTAAGAGCAATGGCTTCTCATCCATAGGGCCTGGCTGTGATTTTCAACACCCAAAAGACAGCTCACAACACTCTAACTTCAGCCATGACCCGACATCATTTTTTGGTCTTCACTTGGACCTGACATGCTTTTGGTATACACAGAGGCAAGCAAGACTTACACACATAAATTACTTTTAATTCTTTTTAAGACAGCATATACATCAAGAAAACCCTCTTAACAATCTTGAGTCCAAAATATATCTGTCTTTTAATCATTTTGCATATCTGGAGCCCTAAGAGGCCAGAAAAGGCATCATATCTCTTGAATCTTGAAGTACAGGTACTTCTAAGTATCTGATGCAGGTGGTAAGGACCAGACTTGAGTATCGAAGAGAAGCAATACTACTGACCAAACTCTATCTTTGAAACATATTATAACATGTAAGCCTTCTGTCTCCTATTGCTTGAACATGATGAAAGTTCCTGATAGATGGTTGTAAAAGTATTGAACAGCTTTCTATACCTGTAAATGGACTTGCCACATTGCTTCTTATTTTCATTGTTAACACAGTACTCTTAAAGATTAAAAAAAACCATTTTACTGAAACCTAGTCAGGGTCTAGTCATATTACTTTAGGAAAATTTTCATAAATTTTGATTTTTTTCTTTTGGAATTTTTAAAGACAACCATGGCTCTCCTGGAACTCATTTGTGAATAAAATTGAGAGACTGATTTGCCACCATCTGCCAAGTGCTGAGGTTATAGACATGCACCTTTAAGCCCAGGTGAGATTTATTTTTTGTTTTTGTTTTTTGTCTTTTTTTTTTTTGTTTTTGTTTTTGTTTTTCAAGACAGGGTTTCTCTGTGGTTTTGGAGCCAGTCCTGGAACTAGCTCTTGTGATGACCTATCTTTGAATCAAAGAATTAAAGGAGAAAATGAGAGTTTAAAGAAATGAGAAATGTTTGTTTAACAGTAATACTTCTTGAAATTTTATAATAATAATTTAACCTGGCAAATCATTTCATGTTTTCAATAATTGGGTTACTTTATTTTATTGTTAATTTCACCCATTTAAAAATGTTTGAACTATGTGTGCTTTTACTTGTGCCATGTTTTTTGTGTAGCAATGTGAGGACAATTTAATTGTTTTATTGTTTTTATTTTCTCCACACACCTCCATTCCTCCCCCCTCACCTTCTGCCCTCTCCCATGATCCACATACTCCAATTTCCTTCAGTATTAGCCTTTTCAGGTCCTCAAAGGTGACTGTAATATGAAAAGACTTTCAGAGACCAGTTAACACTGAAACTTTAACTCTTGTATGAACTCTACCATGAAGTGCAAAACTTTAAACTACATTTATAGTTTCTCTGCACGATGATTTTTTTTTCTCATTATTTCAAGAACTCCAGAAGTATGCAAAGGCTTTACCACATTACTTACATTCACAGAGTTTCTCTCCAGTATGTGTTCCTTTATGTATATGGAATTACCGGGAAAATCAAAGGCTTTACCACATTGCTACATTTATTGGGTTTCTCTCCAGTATGTGTTCTTCCATGCACTTGAAGACTATGGTGTTGTGTAAAGGCTTTTTCACATTGATTACATTTGTAGGGTTTCTCTCCAGTATGCATTCTTTTATGTATTCGGAGATGACTGTGTCGTGAAAAGGCTTTATTACATTGATTACATTTGTAGGGTTTCTCTCCAGTATGTGTTCTTTTATGTATTTGGAGATGACTTTGTCGTGAAAAGGCTTTATCACACAGATTACATTTGTAGGGCTTTTCTTCAGTATGAGTTCCTTTATGTCTTTGGAGATTACCAGCACATGCAAAGGCTTTACCACATTGATTACATTCATAAGGTTTCTCTCCAGAATGTGTTCTTTTATGTATTTGGAGACGACTGTGAAGTGTAAAGGCTTTATCACACTGATTACAGTTGTAGGGTTTCTCTCCAGAATGTGTTCTTTTATGTATTTGGAGAGTACTGTGTTGTGAAAAGGCTTTAGCACATTGATTACACTCATAGGGTTTCTCTCCAGTATGTGTTCTTTCATGTCTTCGGAGATGACTGTGTTGTGAAAAATATTTATCACATTGATTACATATGTAGGGTTTCTCTCCAGTATGTGTTCTTTCATGTCTTCTGAGACTACTGGCATATGCAAAGGCTTTACCACATTGTTTACAATCAAAAGTTTTCTCTCCAGCATGTGTTCCTTTATATAATTCAAGACTACTGTTGTGTGTAACTGCTTCATAAGGTTTCTCTCCAGTATGAATTCTTGCATGCCTCTGAAGATGACTGTGATGTGAAAAGGCTTTAGCACATTGAATATACTCACAGGGATTCTCTCTAGAATGACCATTTCTGTATCTATAAAGACAAGAGGAACAAATAAAAGCTTTATCATATTCATTACACTGATAAATATTTGTATCTCAATTAATTTTACAATTTTGTGTATATGTTAATATGAATAAGAACTGAAGGTTGATAATCATAGTGTTCCCCTTCAGTAAGGACTGTTTTGTGTCTTTGTCTTTGAAGGTATGTGTAATGGTAAAAGGTTTTATTATAGGGCCCACATTTAATGCATATTTATTCTATATGACATTTTTCACATATTTAAAGTGAAGAACTCAGTGCTTTAATATACTTACTGCATTCATAAATTTTCCAATACTGTGAGTCATACTATATTTGCAAACCAGAACAAACAGACATATTTATATATTCCAAATCTCATAGGGATTTTCTGCCTTCTGAATTTATTGATGTACTCCCAGTGAATTAGGAAAAATTTGTATCACATTAAAAATTTCTACTAAAATTGGTGACTATTGCATACCTTCTAATTGTTCTGTGTGTAAGAGAGAGTTATGTTGCTTCCTTCCGTATTCCTATGCTCACATGGCTTGGATCGAGAATGACATATGATATACAGATAGGTTTTTCCTCAACAACGTTCTTAATTCTCATAAATTGTCCCTCTCACTAAAATTACAAAAGTCACAACAAGTATATAAGGAACACACTAGTTTAGTCTAAACTATTTCCTTACTAGAAGATTTTGGATATACACTTATCACCTATTTAACACATATACCTTTTTCAAAGTCTGAGTGGTATGAAACAGATTGGCTGTTCTACAGCATAGCTATCATGGAGCTGTAATTCAAATGCGGATATCAGTCAAGGCAAACACACATCAGCTACCTGGCACTGAGGTGTTTGGTTTTCTGAGAATTTAATAATCATCAGTATACTTTAAACTGTGTGTATTTACACTATTGTTTTTGTTTAAAACTTCCAAAACACGTTAAAATTTTGCATATGAAAATTACCTTCCATGTCTTCCAGAACGTTGACAATGTTCTTCTATATTATAGTCTTCCCAACTGTAGCCTACAACAGTACCAGAAAATGTATGATATATCATGGGAAAGTGTGAAAAATTTAAGTTACTCTCTTCAGTGAACCTTAGAAGCATGCCAAATTTATTTACCTCATTCTTCCACTTTCTCGTCAACAGAAATTACAGAAGAGTATCAATAACCAAGGAACAGTTGTTGCTTTATTTTAAAATGTGATGGAAAATTCGGACTTACCTATATCGGTGAGGTTCCTATAGGTCTCCAGCATCACATCGTTGTAGAGATTCTTCTGTGAAGGATCCAGCAAAGCCCACTCCTCCCAAGTGAAGTCCACATGCACATCATCATAGGTCACCGCATCCTAAAATATTCCATACATGTGTACAACAGAAAGTGTGATACAGCATGCTAAAAGCATATTTCTTTGACAATATATTCATATAATTCTGAGGCTCCCCACACTTATTCTATGACACAGAGGTTCTAATCATTAGCTCATTTGAGATAAAAAACCTGAACAATGAGGTTCACCAGTCATTTCTGTACCCTTTGTCTAGGACATAGACTTCCAAGAGAAATACCTATTAAGAGACATAAAGAGAGAAGCAAGCAAACAGATCAAAGTTCACAGCATAGAAATTGAAAGAACACTTTCTGACTACAAAAAAGCTGGGCAAGTTGGGTGTACTAGCTCATGCTTTTAATACCAAAACTCAGAAGGCAAAAGCCTGAATTTAACTGAGTTGGCTGACAGCCTGGCCCTTATATTTAGGGAATATAATGATAGCCAGAGTTATATATTAGGCCCTGTATCCACTATAAAAATAAATTGAACAAAAATGTAGAAAGAACTCACAGGGTTTTATGGAAGTTACTACAAAGAATTAGGCACACACTCCAGTTTAGCATTCATCCTCCAGAATCCAGTTTAAACTATAATAATCATAAGATCTTAGGAAAGGGAATGAGTTTTTAAAGTTACAAATGAACAGGTGAAAACATTAACAATGTAAATGTTGATCATAAGTAAACAACACAGAACAGAAGAGATGGCTTAGCATTTTAACGCTCTTGTTGGTCTTTACGCAGGTGGGTTTGATTGACAGTACTTACATGGGGCTCACAACTACCCACTACTACAAGTTCAGTGATTGTAAGGCCATCGTCTGATTGATGTGAGAACCAGGCACATATGTGGTACACATCCATGTGTAAGGACAAAAGATACATATTCATTTAAAAGGATTCAAACAAACATAATGAGTAGGAATAATGTCACATTCCTGCAGTTGTATAACTCATGCAGCATTAATGTCATGAATACTGTCATCCTCGGAAAGAGATGTGGGTAAAGCTCAGGAAACAGCATATATTTGACATGTACAAAACTACATTCTAGTCCCACCAGCCAAGAATATAAAAAATAAAAACCCAGGCATGATAGCCCCCCTTTAATCACAGGATGTAGGAGTCAGAATCATTTGAATCTCTGAGATAAGGCCAGATATTTGATCTACAGAGCTACTTTTAGAACTACACCAAATGTAAAAAAGGCTTACTCGCCTTCTCTGCCCCCAAATCCTCCTAACCCTATGACCTCAGAGGAACACTGAAACTGGCTCCAACTACACAGAAAGAACCAAGAGGTGAGTGACTACACATTCAGCGGGACTCCCCACTCTCTAGGCCCTCCATACTGGGGAAAAACCCCAGGCTTCTCCCCCACCCACCTCAACTTCTCTAGCTAGCTAGTAGGGCAAACTTGCTGCAGGTAGGCTGATCCAACACACCCATCACATCCATTGGACCCCGTAAGCTACAAGTCCCACTCAGCCACCAAATCCTCCTATCCACCCGTGGCCTCAGAGGAACTCTGAAACATAGGCTGCATCTACACAGAGGACACAGAAACGAGTGAACACCTATCAGGGCAGGCAAAACCTGTCGACCTTCCCTCATCTGCCTCAGCTTTTCTAGCCAGCCAGCAAGCAAGCTTCCTGCAGGTAGGCTGCTCCAACAACCCCTTCCCATCTATTGTACCATGCAAGCTACAAGTCCAAAATCACCCGTGCAAGCTCAGCTATACCCTGCATTCTCAGAGGAACTCTGAAACACAGGCTGTAACTACACAGAAAGGACTAAGAGGTGAGTGACCACCCACCCAGTGGGACACCCCATACTGCTTTCCATACTGGAAGCAAACTACAAGTCCCACTCAGTCCCCAAACCCTCCTATCCCCCTAAAACCTCAGAGGACCTCTGAAACAAAACTGCAACTACACAGAGAGGATTAAGTGGTAGGCTCCTCCAACACCTCCACCCCATCGATTGAACTCTGAAATCTACAAGCCCCACTCTGCAATCAAACACTCCTATCTTCCAAAATCTCAGAGAAACCCTGAAGAACAGGTGGAAACTATGCAGAGAGGATCAAGAGGAACTGTGAAGCACAGACTGTTACTGCCCAGAGTAGACAAAGAGAGTGAGCCGAGAGCAAACAAAAAGAGTGGACCAAGAGAGCAGTCAAGAGAGACCTCAGTGGCTCCCTGAGACACAGACAGTGACACTACAGAGCAGACCTAGAACAGTTCCCAAAGACAGAGAGAGCCAATCCAAGGGTTGGACAAAGAGGCAGACACTGACAGAACTAACTAAAGGAAGAGATGGGTAGGCGTCAATTCAAGAATTCATTCAACAACTTAAAAGCAACATGGTCACACCAGAAACCAGTGGTCATACAACAGAAAGACTTGATCATTCTAACCCAGAAGAAGCAGAAGAAAACAATTTGAAATGTAACTTCATGAGGATGATGTAGACCTTTAAAAAAGAAATGAAAAGTTCCCATAAAGAAAAGCAGGAAATGACAAACAAAAAAATTGGAAGAAATTAATAAATCCTTCTAAGAAATTCAAGAAAAAACAATCAAACTTGAAGAAAACAGTTCAAACAGTTCAAGACTTGAACACTGAAATAGAGGTAATAAAGAAAACATAAAGCAAGGGAATTCTGGATATGGAAAATTTGGGTAAACAAACAGGAACTACAGAGGCAAACATAGTAAACAGAATAAAAGAGATGGAAAAGAGAATCTCAAGTGTTGAAGACAAAATAGAGGAAATAGATTCATTGGTCAAAGAAAACATTAAATCCAACAAATTCTTAACACAAAACATCCAGGAAATATGGGACACCATGGAAAGTCCAAACCTAAAAATAATAGGGATAGAAGAAGGAGAAGAACTCCATCTCAAAGACACAGAAAATACATTCAACAAAATCATAGAAGAAATCTTACCCAACCTAAAGAAAGATAGCCCTATGAAAGTACAAGAAGCTTATAGAACACCAAATAAACTGAAATGAAAAAAAGAAAAAAGTCCCCTCACCATATAATAATCAAAACAAAAAACATACAGAATAAAGAAGGAATATTACAAGCTGTAAAGGAAAAAAATGAAGTAACATATATGGCAGACCAATCAGCAATACACCCAACTTCTCAATGGAAACCATGAAAGCCAGAAGGGCCTCTACAGACTTGCTGCAGACACTAAGAAATCATGGATGCAAACCCAGCTTACTATAATCAGCAAAGCTTTCAACATCCATCAATGGAGTAAACAAGATATTCCACAACAAAACCAGACTTAAACAATACCTATCCACAAATCCAGCCAAAGAGAAAGTACTAGAAAAAAAAAAAAAAACTCCAACCAAACCCAAGGAAGCTAACTGCACCCACAAAATCACAGCAACAGATAACCTCACATGAGCAAACCCACAAAAAAGGGAAATACACAAACACTACCATATCTATCACCATGCACAAAACTCAAGTCCAAATGGATTAAAGACCTCAATATAAATCTGACCGCACCGAACCTGATAGAAGAAAAAGTGGGAAGTAGCCTGCAATACATGGGCACAGGAGGCCACTTCTTAGCTATTGCTCTAGTAGCACAGACAATAAGAGAAACAATGAATAAATGGGACCGCCTTAAACTGAGAAGCTTCTGTAAAGCAAAGGACAAAGTCATTATGACGAAAAAGCAACTTACTGATTGGGAGATCTTCACCAACCCCACATCAGACAAAGGTCTGATCTCCAAAATATAAGAACTCAAAAAACTAGACATTAAAAATTTAAATAACTCAATTAAAAAAATAGGGTACTGAACTGAACAGAGAATTCTCAACAGGAGAAGTTCAAATGGTCAAAAGATACTTAAGATCATGTTCAACTTCCTTAGTTATCAGGGAAATACAAATCAAAACAACTTTGAGATACTATCTTACACCTGTCAAAATGGCTAAAATAAAAAAACACCAATGATAACCTATGCTGGAGAGGTTGTGGAGTAAGGGGAACACTCATCCATTTTTGGTGGGAATGCAAACTTGTGCAACCACTTTGGAAATCAGTGTGGTGGTTTCTCAGGAAACTGGGAGTCAACGTACCTCAAGATCCAGCAATAGCACTCTTGGGAATACACCCAAAAGATGCCCAATCATACTACAAAAGCATTTGTTCAACTATATTCATAGCAGTGTTATTTGTAATAGTCAGAACTTGTAAACAACCTAGATGCCCCTCAATGGAAGAATGGATAAAGAAAGTGTGGAACATATACACATTGGAGTTCTACTCAGCAGTAAAAAACAATGATATCTTGAATTTTGCATGCAAATGGATGGGAATAGAAAACACTAACTCAGACCCAAAAGATGAGTATTGTATATTCACTCATTAGTGGACTCTAGCCCTAAACAAAGGACATTGACCCTATAGTTCATGATCCTACAGAAGCCAAATAATAAGGTGAACCAAAGAAAAACATATATAGATCCTCCATGAAACTGGAAGTAGACAAGATGGCCAAACAAGTAAAAGTTGAGAGCATGAGGGTGGGGATGGGGGTGAGGTGGGAGAAGGAGAGAGGGGGAGAGAGAAGGGAAGGATTGGGGAGAACTTGGGGGAGTGGGATGGGTGAGATGGAGGAAGGGCAGATATAGGAGCAGGGAAGAAGATATCTACATTAAGGGAGCCATTTTAGGATTGGCAAGAGACTTGGCTCTAGAGGAGATACCAAGTATCCATGGGGACGTTACCAGCTAGGTTCTTGGGCAGCAGAAGAGAGGGTGCCTAAACTTGTCTGTCCCAGAGTCGCACTAATGAATATCTCAAATATTACCATAGAACCTTTGTCCGATGACGGATAGAGATAGAGACCCACATCAGAGCATTGGACTGAGCTCCCAAGGTCCAGCTGAAAAGCAGAAGGAGAGAGAATATAAACAAAGAAGTCAGGACCACGGGGGAGTTGGTCCACCCACTAAGACAGTGTGCCTGATCTAATGGGAGCTCACCAAAGCTAGCTGGACTGGGTCTGAACGAGCATATGACCAAACTGGACTCTCTGAATGAGGCTGACAATGGGGGCTGACTAAGAAAGCATTGATAATGGCACTGGGATTTGTTTCTACTGCATGCACTGGCTTTTGGGGATCCTAGTCTGTTAGGATGCACATCTTCCTAGGCCTTGATGGAAGGG
The DNA here is from genome assembly GCA_963919715.1 of Microtus obscurus. NCBI lineage: Eukaryota > Metazoa > Chordata > Mammalia > Rodentia > Cricetidae > Microtus > Microtus obscurus. The sequence continues at coordinate 575,027 of CAWTZC010000310.1, read as the reverse complement.
AGGAGGGCCTTGGACTTCCCAGAAGGCAGGGAATACTGTCATCTCTTAGAACTGGAGGGGAAGGGAGGAGGATGAGTGGAGGAGTGGGAGGGAAATGAGAGGAGGAGAGAAAGTGGAAATTTTGAATTGTATTATTTATAAAACAATGAAAAAGTAACAGGAATTAACAATCACTGGTCATTAATATTGCAACATCAATGGATTCAATTCACCAATAAAGAGGCACAGGTTAAGTGAATGGGTAAGAACAGAGGATCCATCCTTCTTCTGTATACAAGAAACACATCTCAATCTCAAAGACAGATATTACCTCAGATTAAAGGATTGGAAAATGATTTTCCAACAAACTGACCTAAGAAACAAGAGGGTGTAACTATCCTAATATCTAACAAAATAGACTTCAAACTAAAGTTAATCAGAAGAAATGGAGAATACTTTATATTCATAACAGTAATAATTCATCAAGATGAAGTATCCATCGTGAACATCTATGCCCCAAATACTAGAGCATTCCCATGAATAAAGGAAATATTATTAAAACTTAAGCTTCACATTAAACCCCACACATTAATAGTAGGAGACTTCAACATCCCACCCCACTCTTCACAATGGACACAACAATTAGACAGAAACTTAGCAGAGAAATAAGAGAACTAATAGATGTCATGATTCAAATGGACTTAGCAAACATCTACAATACATTCCACCCAAATATAAAAGAATGTATATTCTTCTCAACACCTCATGGAACCTTCTGTAAAATTGAATACATACAAAGCAAACCTCAACAGATAAGAAAGAAATTAGAATAAGCGCCTGTATCTTATAAGATTGTCATGGTTTAAAGTTAGAATTTAACAACAACACTAATTGCAGAAAGCTTACAAACTCATGGAAATTGAACAGTGCTCAGTTGAACCACCACTGGTTCAAGGAAGAAATATAGAAAAAAATTAAAGACTTCCTAGAATTCAGCAAAAATAAAGGAACAATGCAGCCAAACCTATGGGAAACTATGGAAGCTGTGCTAAGAGGAATGTACATAGCATTAAGAGCCTACATAATGAAAGTAGGGAAATCTAACACTAGTGACTTAGTAGCATACCTGAAAGCTCTAGAAAAAAAAAGACTCAGACAGAAGGAGTATATGACAGGAAATAATGAAATACAGAGGTTAAATCAATAAAATAGAAACAAAAAAAACAATACAAAGAATCAATGAAACAAAGAACTGGTTCTTTGAGAAAAAATCAAAAAGATAAACAAACCCTTATCCAAACTAACAAAAAGTCAGAGAGAGAACAACCAAATTAATAAAATCAGAAATGAAAAGTGGGAAATAACAACAGACACTGAGGAAATCCAGAGAATCATTATATCATACAAGAAAAACCTGCACTCCAAAAACTTGAAAAATGTAAAAGAAATGGTCAGTTTTCTGGATAGGTACCACATACCAAAGTTAAATCAAGACCAGGCAAAAATTTTAAATAGATCTATAACCAGAAAAGAAATAGAAGCAGTCTCCCAAGTAAAAAAAAGCTCAGGGATGAATGGTTTCTTTGCAGAATTCTACCGGAACGTCCAAGAAGAGCTAATACCTATATTTCTTAAACTCTTCCACTTAATAGAAACAAAAGGAATATAGTGAAATTCTTTTGATGAGGCTGCAGTTAACCTGCTACCAAAACCACACAAAAACTCAACCAAGAAAGAGAATTACAGACCAGTATCACTGATGAACATAGATGCAAAAATACTCAATAAAATAGTGGCAAACTGAATCAAAGAACACATAAAAAAAAATCATCCATCATGATCAAGTAAGCTTCATCCCAGAGATGCAGGAATGGCTCAACGAACAAAAATATTTCAATGTAAATATAAATACATCATGTAAATAAATGGAAAGAAAAAATTATGATCACCCCATTTGATGCTCAAAAAGCATTTGACAAGATTCAACTCTCCGTCATGATAATGGCCTTGGAGAGATCAGAGATAAAAGTAACAGATCTAAACATAATGAAAGCAACATACAACAAACCGACAGCCAACATCCAATTAAATGGAGAGAAATTCAAAGTGATTCCACTAAAACAGGAACAAGAAAGGCTAACAATCTCTCCATATCTACTCAACATAGTTCTTGACATTCTGGCTAAAATAATAAGACAACAAAAGCAGATCAATGGGATTCAAATTGGAAAGGAATAAGCCAAACTTTCACTCTTTGCAGATCATATGATAGTATACATAAATGACCCCCAAAACTCCTATAACTGATTAATACCTTCAGTATTGTGGTAGGATGCAAGATCAACTAAAAAAATCAGTATCCCTCCTATATACAAATTATAAAGAAGCTGAGAAAGAAACCAGAGAAGCATCTTCCTTCACAATAGCCACAAATAGCATAAAGTATCTTGGGGTAACACTAACCAAGAAAGTGAAAGATCTATATGACAAGAACTTTAAGCCTTTGTAGAAAGAAATTGAAGAAGACACCAGAAAATGGAAAGATCTCCCATGCTCTTGGATAAGTAGATCAACATAATAAAATGGCAATCCTACGGAAAGCAATCTATATATTCAATGTAATCCCCATCTAAATCCCAACACAATTCTTCACAGACCTTGAAAGAACAATAATCAACTTCATATGGAAAAAGAAAGAAAAAACTCAGGATAGCTAAATTAGTCCTGTACAATAAAGGAACTTCTGGAGCCATCACCATGCCTGACATCAAGCTCTAGTATAAAGCTATAGTAATAAAAACAGCTTGGTATTGGCATAAAGACAGGTTGATTAACGGAATTGAATAAAAGACAAGGATATTAATTCACACAACTATGAATACATGATTTTTGGCAAAGAACATAAAATTACACAATGAAAAAAAAAGCATCTTCAACAAATGTTATCAGTCCAAACGGATTAAAGACCTTACTATAAATCTGACCACATTGAACCTGATAGAAGAGGAAGTGGGAAGTATCCTTCAATACATGGGCTAAGGAGACCACTTCCTAAATATAACACTATTAGCATAGACATTGAGAGCAACAATAAATAAATGGGAAGTTTTGAAAATCAAAGGACACAGTCAATAAGACAGAAAGTCTACTGAATGGGAAAAGATCTTCACCAACCCCACAGAGAGACGACTGATCTCAAAAATATATAAAGAACACAAGAAATTAGACACCAAAATCCCAAATAATCCAATTAAAAAATGGGGTACAGAACTAAACAGAGAATTTTCAATAAAAGAATCTCAAATGTTCAAAAGACACCTAAGGAAAGGTTCAACATCCTTAGCCATCAATGAATAGCTCATCAAAATTACTCTAAGATTCCACATTACAACAGTCAGAATGGTTCAGATAGAAAACACCAATGATAGCATACATTTGATAAGATGAGGAGTAAGGGGAACATGCCTCCATTGATGATGGGAATGCAAACTTGTACACCTGCTGTGGAAATAAGTATGGCAGTTTCTCAGAAAACTGGGTATCCTACCTATTTTAGTATATAGCAATACCACTTTGGGGCATATACCTAAAGGATGCTCAATCATACTACAATAACATCTGTTCAACTATGTTCATGGCAATTATAGCCAGAACCTGAAAACAACCTAGATGCCCCTCAATCGAAAAATGCATAAAGAAAATGTGGTACGATTATACAATAGAGTACTACTCAGAGGTATAAAACAATGACTTTATGAAATTTGAATGCAAATGGACAGAACTAGAAAAAAATCCTTAGTGAAGTAACCAAGATCCAGAAAGATGAACATGGTATGTACTAACTAATATGTGGATACTAGCCGTAAAGCAAAGGATAATGAGCATATAGTTCACAACCCTAGAGAAGCTAGGTAATAATGTGAATCCACCTGGAAAGGGAAAATAAACAAAAAGGGGGGAGAATGGAAGGTAAAGAGGAGGGGAGAAGAGGAGGGGGAAGGAGAAATTGAAGGAACAGGATAGTCGAGATGGAGGAAGGACAAAGATGAGAACAAGGAAAGAGATATTTTGATTGAGGAAGCCTTGTGGGGCTGGCAAGAAACCTGGCACTAGAGAAATTCCCAGAAATCCATAAGAATGACCCCAACAGATTCAACACAATGCCCATCAAAGCCCAGTAAAATTCTTCAAAGACCTCGAAAGAACAGTACTCAACTTCATATGGAAAAGCAAAAAACCCAGGATAGCCAAAACAATCCTGTACAATACAAGAATTTCTGGAGGCATCACAATCCCTGACTTCAAACTTTACTACAGAGCTACAGTACTGAAAACAGCATGGTATTGGCATAAGAACAGACAGCAGGACCAATGGAAGCGAATAGAAGACCGGATATCAATCCACACATCTTCGAACACCCGATTTTTGACAAAGAAGCAAAAAATATCAAATGGAAAAAAAGAAAGCATATTTAACAAGTGGTGCTGGCATAACTGGATATCAACATGTAGAAGAATGATAATAGACCCATATCTATCACCATGCACAAAACTCAAGTATAATGGATCAAAACCTCAACATAAAGCCAGCCACACTGAACCTTATAGAAGAGAAAGTGGGAAATACACTTGAATGCATTGGCACAGGAAACCACTTCTTAAATATAACCCCAGCAGGACAGACACTGAGAGAAACAATTTATAAATGGGACCCCCTGAAACTGAAAAGCTTCCGTAAAGCAAAGGACATGGTCAACAAGACAAAACATCAGCCTACAGAATGGGAAAAGATCTTCACTAACCCCACATAAGACAGAGGTTTGATCTCCAAAATATACAAACAACTCAAGAAATTGGACACCAAAAGAACACATAATCCAATGGAAAAAAAATGGGGTACAGACCTAAACAGAGAACTCTCAGCAGAGGAATCTAAAATGGCTGAAAGACACTTAAGGAAATGTTCGACATACTTACTCATCAGAAAAATGCTAATCAAAACAACTCTGAAATTCCATCTTACACCTATAAGAATGGCCAAGATCAAAAACACTGATGACAACTTATGCTCGAGAGATTGTGGGGAGAAGGGAACACTTCTTGCTGGTGGGAACGCAAGGTGGTACATCCCTTTGTATGCAGTGTGGCAATTTCTCAGTAAATTAGGGAACAACCTTCCTCAAGACCCCGTAATACCACTTTTGGGTATATATCCAAAGGATGCTCAATCATGCCACAAGGACATGTGCTCACCTATGTTCATAGCAGCTTTGTTTGTCATAGCCAGAACCTGGAAACAACCTAAATGCCACTTGACAGAAGAATGGATAAGGAAAATGTGGTACATTTACACAATGGAGTACTACACAGTAGAACAAAATGACATCTTGAATTTTGCAGGAAAATGGATGGAGCTAGGAAACATCATTTTGAGTAAGGTAACCCAGTCACAGAAAGACAATTATCATATATTCACTCATAGGTAGTTTTTAAACATAAAGCAAAGAAAGTCAGCCTGCAAACCATAATCCCAGAGAACGTAGAGAACAATGAGGACACTAAGAGAGACTTACATAGATCTAATCTTCATGGGAAGTAGGAAGTAGAAAAAGACAAGATCTCCTGATTAATTAGGAGCATGGGACTTTGGGGGAGGGTTGAAGTGGGGAGGGAAGAGGCAGGAAGGAAGCAGAGAAAAATGTAGCGCTCAATATGTATCAATAAAAAGAAAAGAATAGAAAAGAATGACCCCAGCTAAGACCCTAAGCAATAGTGGAGAGAGTGCCTGAACTGGCCTGACCTGTAGTCAGACTAATGAATATTTTAAATGTCACCATAGAACCTTCATCCAGCAACCCATGGAAACAAACACAGAGATTCACAGCAGAGCTCAGCTCTCATAATCTAGCTGAAGAGTTGGAGGAGTGAGAACATGAGCAAAAAGGTCAAGACCGGTCTGATTCCCTCCCCTCCTTGAACCCATAACATCTCCCAGCTCAGCCTGGTCGAGCGCTGGGACCGGGAGGGTGGTAGCTCCTTTGTCTCAATAGCCTGCCTGCAGCAAGCAAGGTAGGCCCTTTGTTTAAGAGCCACCTAAGCAGCAAAGAGATCTGATCTGGGCACCAGGAGAGACATCATTGGGGCACCAGGAGAGCCATCATGGGGGAGTAACATCACTGGGAAGGTACATCAGCGGGCAAGGAGACCTGATCCTGTAAAAGAAGACCCATAGGGGAGCATTCGGAGGAAGAGATGGGCAGGCGCCAATGCAAGAATTCACCCAATAATCTGAAGAACAACATGAAACCACCAGAACCCAGTGACCTCGCATCAGGAGGACAGGAAAACCTTAACTAAGAAGAAGAAGAAAAAATTGACTTTATGAAAATGTTTGATGCCCTTAAACAGCATGTAAAAAATGCCTTTATAGAAATGGATGAGAAGCATAACAGAAAGTTTGAAGAATTGAATAAATCAGTGAATGATACCCTAGGAAACCAAGGAAAAACAATCAAACAGATAATGGAAACAGTTCAAGACTTGAAAACTGAAATAGAGACAAAGAAGAAAACACAAACAGAGGGCCAGCTGGACATGGAAAATCTAGGTAAATGAATAGAGACTACAGAAACAAGCATAACCAGCAGAATACAAGAGATAGAAGAAAGAATCTCAGATGCTGAAGATACCATAGAGAAAATAAACGCACTAATCAAAGAAAACAGCAAATCCAACAAACTCTCATCACAAAACATTCAGGAAATATGCGACACAATAAAAAGACCAAACCTAAGAATAATTGGAGTTGAAGAAGGAGAACAAGTGCAGCTCAACGGTCCAGAAAAAATATTTAATAAAATTATAGAGGAAAACTTTCCCAACCTAAAGAAAGATGTACCTATGAAGTTTCAAGAAGCATACAGAACACCGAATAGGCTGGATCAATAAAATAAACATCCCCTCGCCATATAATAATCAAAACACAAAGCATACAAAATAAAGAAAGAATATTAAGAGCCACAAAGGAAAAAGGCCAAGTTACTTATAAAGGGAAACCTATCAGACTTACACCTGACTTCTCTATGGAAACCATGAAAGCCAGAAGGTCCTGGATAGATGTACTGCAAAAACTAAGAGACCATGGATGTAAGCCCAGACTACTATACCCAGCCAAGCTTTCATTCACTATAAATGGAGAAAACAAAACTTTCCAGGATAAAAACAAATTTAAACAATACGTAGCCACAAATCCAGCCTTACAGAAAGTAATAGAAGGAAAATCACTAACCAAGGAGTCCAACAATGACCACAATAACTCGGACATCTAGAGACCCTTCACCAGTGCAACTCAAAGAAGGGATGCACACAAACTCTACTACTAAAAAAGTGACCGGAGTTAACAACCCCTGGCCATTAATATCACTTAATGTTAATGGGCTCAACTAACCTATAAAAAGGCACAGGCTAAGAGATTGGATACGAAAACAAGATCCAACATTCTGCTGTTTACAAGAAACACACCTCAACCACAAAGACAGGCACCTACTTAGAGTAAAGGGATGGGAAAAGGCACATCAAGCAAATGGACCTAAGAAACAAGCAGGTGTGGCCATACTAATTTCTAACAAAGTTGACTTCAAACTTAAATCAATCAGAAGAGATGGAGAGGGACATTTTATACTCATAACAGGAACAATTCAACAGGAGGAAGTCTCAATACTGAATATCTATGCCTCTAATATAAAAGCATCCACGTATGTAAAAGAAACATTACTAAAACTCAAGGGAGCCATCAAACCCCACACACTAATAGTAGGAGATTTCAACACTCCTCTCTCACCAATGGACAGGTCAATCAGACAGAAACCTAACAGAGAAATTAGAGAATTAATGGAGGTAATGAATCAATTGGACTTAGCAGATATCTATAGAATATTCCACCCAAATAGGAAAGAATATACCTTCTTCTCTGCAGCTCATGGACCTTCTCGAAAATTGACTACATACTCGGTAACAAAGCAAACTTCCACAGTTACAAAAAAATATTAGTAACCACCTGTGTCTTATCAGATCACCATGGATTAAAGTTAGAATTCAACAACAATGCTACCCCCAGAAAGCCGACAAACTCATGGAAACTGAACAGTCAACTACTGAACCATACCTGGATTAAGGAAGAAATAAAGAAAGAAATTAAAGTCTTCCTTGAATTCAATGAAAATAAAGAAACAACATACTCAAACTTATGGGACACTATGAAAGCAGTCCTAAGAGGAAAGTTCATAGTACTAAGTGCCCACTTAAAGAAAACAGAGAAAGCACACATTGGAGACTTAACAGCTCACCTGAAAGCTCTAGAAAAAAAAGAAGCAGACTCACCTAGGAGGAGCAGAAGACTGGAAATAATCAAACTGAGGGCTGAAGTGTTTGGTTGATATATGAACAAGGGCATTGAATCTGAGAATGGGAGGAGATAGGGACTGGGTGAAATGGATGCATGGGAGGCTGTGATTAGGATGATTATATGAGGAAAGATTAAATAAAAAAGAATAACAACAACAAAAAGAAATGAAAATACATTTAGTCTAATTTCTATGATCTTCATATTCTCTAACAGAACCAACACTGTCAAATGTTCCAAGTACTTTTCTGATACTCAAGATAATCCCTTGAATATGAAATATTCTAAAATCAAGAAAAAAACTAAACCTTTCCAATAAATAGTGTCACAAGATATTTTCTTATTAAGAAAGAGAGGAATGCAGCCAAGTTCCTACACCCAACTCAGGCAGGCACCCTATGCTCAAGCACAGGCCACACTTAGACACTAGCCCATGGAAATTTCCATTTCTTTTGTTCCCACAGACACAATCCTTCACCAACCCTCCAGTCACCACACTTTTAGTCATGTTCCTGCTCCCAACTTGGACATCCTCTGTTCAAATACAGGCCACATTCAGAAGAATACATAGACAATCTCCAACAAAGATATAACCTGATGGACCAGAAGACACACCAACCATCAGAAATACATGTGGGATACCTGCTCATGGATCGCCTCTACACTTTCAGTACCTCATAACACTATCCCTGCTCTCAGGAAGATTAAATAAAAAAGAATAAACAACAACAACAAAAAGAAATGAAAATACATTTAGTCTAATTTCTATGATCTTCATATTCTCTAACAGAACCAACACTGTCAAATATTCATAGTCCTTTTCTTTTTGTTGGGTTGCCCTGTCCAACCTTGATACGAAGGTTTGTACCTTGTCTTATTGTAACTTATTATGTCATGTTTGGTTGATAACCCTGGGACAAATGTCCTTTACTGAAAAAGAATGGAGGAAGAGCAGATCTAGTGGAGAGGGGATCAGTGAAGGAGTGGGGGAGAAGGGAAATTGTAGTTAGGATGTATTGTGTGGAAGAAGAATAAATTTAAAAAGAAAAAGAAAAGAAAAGAAGAATGTGAACAGTAATATAAGATTAGATCAAGGCAAGACTAAAACTTAGCAGGGCAAACACCAAATTCTATAGGTTTCTCTTTCAGAAACATGGGGCTTAATTCTCAAAGACTTAGATAGTTTTAACCCTGCAACCTGCTATATATGCCTCTCCTTTTTTACTTCCACTTCCTTGTATAAAACTCTCCATAGCAGATGTCACATAGCTTGGGTATTTCAACATCCTATGGGCTCAAAATACAACCCAGGCTTCATCACCACACCTTCAGGCAATGAACACTGAGACTTTCTGACTCTGCCAAACATTGATGGGTACAACAGTACTGAACTGATAACAGGGAAGAAGAATTCATGGCCTTTAAACTGTGCATCTTTCTTGTTTAGAGAATTAATACAATATGAGTGATTTCCCCAAAATTTGGTTTCTAAGTTGTGATGGACCCATCATGCTTGGACTAGAGTTCTAACAGGTTCTGTATGAAGTTGTGCCCTAGGAAAAGACATCAAATTGCTCAATTTATTCATATACTTAAATTTTAGCTAAATGGAGTTTTAACCTTAGGTCATCTTGATAGGCTTCCACTGTACAGCAGTCATTCTCTCTTATGACAACAGTCTCCTTGAAAGTTCCTGACAGCTGGCTTCACCACTGGATTGCCATCTGAAACTACATAGTGCTGTTTTTCTCTACAAAACAAAGACTTTTCATTTCTTCCTGCCATGCTTGTTTTTCACTGTAGACCTGAGCTACTCATCAGTAATAACTATGCAAGAAAATCAATATTTTTTCTAAGAAATCAGCTCATTAGTTTTTATTTTTGGCTTACTTAATTTCTCAGGGAATGGCAAAAGTAAGAATGATATAGGGCTAATGTTATATGAATGACCACTAGCTAATTTTTTTATGGATCCAGTTTCCAATGAAATCCTATGATCTCAGTCTTCACTCTGTGTACTACTCTCAACACCCCCATCTTCCAGTCTTAGAAGAATACCCAATTCAGGTTAGGGTACAGTTTTCTACGGTATTTGTCACCTACAGTCCTAGTATCTTCAACATTCCTCCAAAAGTCATCAATCCGAGGTCCTTTACAGTAACAAAATCACATGGCATAACACATTTTGTTCTAACTTGCTTGTGTCTTGCTGTGATTAAATTATTTAAACAAAACCATCTCAGGTAATGAACAAGTTTATTGGGCTGATATTGCCTAAACACAAGTCCATCATTTTGAGAGTGTAAGATAGAAATTTAAGCTAGCAACTGAAGGCAAAATCATGGGGAAACTTTGTTTACTGGCTTTTTTCTTGTGATGGCCAAAGTCACAAAATAATCCCACACTAGTTCAGAATTATGGGTAATAAAGGTTTATTTATTTAGGGAATACTTACATATCACTGTCCTAGATAACAGTCCTTTGCACGAATGAGGAACAGGAACAAAGTCTATCAGCCAGAAGTGAGAGCCAGAAGCAAGAAAGTGAGCACATGCTTTACAGCTGCATATATAGTATGAGACCACAAACAAGTGGGCTGGTATCTTGAAGGCTATTGGGTGAAGGAGCAGAAGGAGCTCCCACAGCACCTCTCCCTTTTGTTTAAAAAGAGAGTTCCAAACCCAATTCAAAACTATATACACTAGGAACAGATATCAAGTATAAGATTAGATATACAACCAGCATAAACAATATTAAACTAGGAACATATGCTAAATGTTTTAATAAATATGTAGTCTAACTCTTGTATTGGAAATGGCTTGGCTAGATCATAATAGGACAGTAACTATGATTATCTAATCTTCAACCCCATTGAAGGCCTGAGAAGGGAGATTATATTACTTGAGTAGGTAGAAAGTGCAATCAAGCAGCTTCCAAAATGTGCAGTATATGACAGAGACAACTGGCTGGCTCCCTGAGCAATCACCTAAAGTCTCATTTGAAATGTTGAAGAAACCAACTTTGGCTAATGCCTAGAGTAACTGACAAACCATTTCCAGGAGCAGGAAATTTTTCAAAACCATCTTACCCTGTCTTGGCAAGATTTGACAGTCTTTTTTATTGTACTCTGCTTGTCCAGTCTGGACATCCTGCACTTTGACAGTGGTCGAGACATGGGCAGTTTCTTGCCCAAAGGCCAGTGGTGTCAAGAAGAAGACAAACTCCAATTGTAGGGTCTTTAGTGCTCAACACTCTCTCAGAAATAGATCAGTGCTGCCAGGAGCAATCGTGTCTCAAGTCAACAGAATCCTAAGTTATTTAAATGTCGTGTTCTACAGATCTTTAAAGTGGTTGAAGGTTACCTATCTATGCCGAATACAATCTCTATGTATCTAAAGAACCTAATTTGTCTGAATAAAAGTATAACAAACATGAATGACTATTGACCTATAATACTTAATACCTATATAACTTAAAGATTAAGACTTTATATCAGAATATTAAACTACCTTTAAACAACTGTGCAATAAAAGAGGATGATGACCTCAAAATGTAAACAATGTATAAGTATTTTGATAAGAGTTAGAAATATATAATGCAATATGATAAATATATCCAAAAATTGTATCAATATACAAAATGTCTTAAACAAAGGTAGAAATATGTATGGATACAATAAGACAAAATAATTTTCCATAGGAGTACAAATATTTTAAACAGAAATAACAAATATAATTTGAACTTGTATCAATATACAAGAAACTATACCAGTGTAAATTGTCCAAAAATAATAGCTCACAAATATTCACTCTATTGCTCACTATTATTACTATAATTAGAGTGATAAGTTCTTTTTTATTTTGAGATCTTTAGGCCTACCCAATTTCCTCCCCAACCCCCAACTCTATGCGAGTAATAATCAACCCCTAAATGTTGTCTGTAACCTTGAGGACAAACTTTGTTGGGAGAGAGGACAACACTTTCTAGAATTGCTTCCTGCTCTCATGGGGGCAATGTTTTTTCTATTGGATCCTGTAAAAGCAAAATGATGGTTAAGTTTCAAGATTGCTGTTTTGTATAATTACAAATGGTCTCTGAGTAGTTGATAGGGTCTCTTTGTTTATTTTGAAATTCTTATTTGGAGTTCTGGCAAGAATGTTGTAAGAAGGTACACAATTTCCACAGCTGGTACCCAAAAACTGGTCTCATAGTAGTGCTATCAGCATCATGACATCATATCAACCAGGTGGAGTTGTTGTTGTGAGGCCCCATCTTCCTCCTGGAAGCTTCAAAGATTACTGCAGAAAAATCTACTGGTCATTGTGGAAAACTTAAGCATTAGTCATGTAGACATATATTCAGTGAAAGATATGATATAAACAAAATGGGCATGTAGAAAAATAAAATATTTTCTTAAAATCTATTTTCTTTCTATCCCATACCAGGTGACTCCTGACATGAGACAAAAATTCTTAATTTTTATTTAACAACATGCTTGGATTTAGAGAAGGATAACCATTGGAAAACCCTGAAGCCATCTCTTATTTTTAAGTAGAGAGGTATATACGTGTCCAAATAATCAAATTTTACCATGCAGATAATACAGCATCATAAGGTTTTCTTACCACCTGTAGGATTTCCACCTCTGTGGATGAGCCAACGTTTCTCTTTCTCAAGAGGTTTCTCTTTTTCAAACCGAATCTTTATCAATTTCAATGGTATCCATAGCTTTTCTTCTCCTGTGGAAATAATAGTGAAACCCCTTCCCCAAGGTAGCACATCTCCTGGTTTCCACTGTGAGATCAACATGTCCTCGATATATACTGGCTGATTTAATTCAGAAGTTTTTTTCCTATTATCAAATGACTCTTTGCTCATATTTTCCTTCCTCATTAGCATTAAGAAAATTCAAGGTTAATAAAGCACAATCTATTTCTGGAGGAAATTTTCCAACTCTTTTTGTGTTTAACATATCCTTTATAGTTCGATTTGATCTTTCTATAACCACCTGACCTGTATGATTGTTTGGTATACCTGTAATATGCTTTATATTATAATAAGCAAAAAAAGTGCTTTATTTTAAAAGACACATATGCTGGACTGTCTTTATTTGTGTGCTCAGAAAACTCCCAAGAGGAATATGTGCTGAACCACCCACTAATCCCCTTAGTACTCTTTAACACAATGAAGTAAAAGTCTTTCATACAATAACAATAATTGCAAAACCTGATGAAATAAGTTAATAAACCTTGGAAACATCATGCATCAATATTAATATATTGGTTCTCATGATTTTCCAGCATGGATTTAAGACAACTTAAAAAATTCCCAAAATTTAATAACAAGATACCTAATTCCATAGCTACATGAAAGTAGAAACTCTCAGATTGCCTAAAAGGATTATCAAAAAATAGTAGACATACTGATACAGTGTGACTTCTAGACTTGCTACAGATCTACAATGGTCAAGAATGAGTACAATACTTGTGAAAGAATAAAGAGGATAGAGAGAAAAAGCCAAGAGCATAAGTAGAAAAATATACTGAACTTATAAACAAAATAACAACAAAAAATAAGCCAGGACGAGTGTGATGCTAAAATCATTTGTATAAGATTAAATAGAAACTTCACAAAATTAACTCAAAGTGACTGACCATTAAATTGTTTTCTGACACACTAGCTATTGAAATTTCTTAAGAACAGAAAGGACCCATGCTCTAGAGTTCTCTCTGTGAAAGGTTATCTCATACTACATGGCTCTGCAAATTATAATGTCTCCTTGTGGTTTCAGGCAAACCACGATCCACTGATGACCACACAGAAAACACTGTAGAAGAATAACTAAATGTCAGCTTCCTGCCACATGGATTATCACAAGATGTAGAATATCCCCATCCACCCATACAAAATCACACACAACTTAGAAACCTCTGCAGCTCAGAAGAACTGCTCCTACTCTGTGACAGTGAAGAGAGTGACCCCCACATTCACCATGGCACAACTTGTGGTATCCCTCACAGCTCTCTATGGCTACCTTCCTTTGGTACTCTGGATCGTTAAATGTTCTGAGGGTTCCACATTACTCTAGGCCACCAAGCTGGGCCTCAGGACATTATCACTTCCCATGCTGGGTGATCAGAAGTCAAGTGACTCATATAATACAGGCCTTTCCTGCTCTGCACATACACCCCTGTAGACAGGTCCCTAGTATTTTAGTAGAAATTCTTCCAGTCTTCCAGACTACTTCCTGTTCCTCTTCCAGGGCATGGAATCTTTTGTGTGAAAATCCTTTATATACTCAATGTACAATGAAAGTCAACCTTCTGCTTCTTAGCTGGGAATGCTTATAGTTAAACAAAAAGTCAACTATTGTTACTGTTTAACTTATTTTTTTCACTTTAATTTTTAATTTTTTTTTTTTTATTTTTCGAGACAGGGTTTCTCCGTAGCTTTTTTGGTTCCTGTCATGGAACTAGCTCTTCTAGACCAGGCTGGCCTCGAACTCACAGAGATCCCCCTGCCTCTGCCTCCCGAGTGCTGGGATTAAAGGCATGCGCCACCACTGCCTGGCCTGTTTAACTTATTTTTGAAGGAAAAGTCATGAATTAGAAAACAATTAGGGGTCAATGATAGGGTTTGTAGGCAGGAAACAGACTGGACCTATAGTTATAATCACAAAGAACTATTTTGAAAAGTTGAAACAAGCTTTAGGGACATGTGCTGAAAAAACTACACGTGTCTGAGAGCACAGCAAGGATAACTCACTTTTCTCTCAGGGTTGAACGTCTTAAACCAGGAAAGTAATAGTCTTCTTAGGCAAGGCCATACCATTTTACCAAAATCTTCAACTTTGATTGATCTAGTGTAACTATAGTAATTTGGTTTCATGAAAAGGTCATGATTCCGGATTGCCCTGATCTATGGACCCCAAGAAATGGCCTGTCAGGACATTTTGGAGGCATCTGAAAATGATTACGTACCACATTGTTAATCTCAACCACTGCCAAAAGAGGAAATGCCCTGCTTCTCGCTTTCTGCTCTGTCACTATGCCAGCTTCAGGGTTAGTCAGTGAACTCCATTCTTGAACAGGCCACTCTTCATTTGTATGTCCCCATAAAAGTCAGAGAGTTTGGAGGACACTCATTAACTGGTTTATTTTTCCTTCCAGGCCCAGTCTGGAAAAAGATGCAGAACTGTCTTCCCTGCACTGGGAAGCAGAGGCAGGATCAGGTAGGTGTTCAAAGAAATTCTAAATCATATACAATGAGGCAAGCCTAAGCTACAGGAGATATTGTTCTAAACAGAAATAAATAATCAGCAGTACTTGAAAAAAAGAAGAGTAATTCTTAATGATCAAGAAGCACTGAAGAGCAGAAACAAATGGAGAATAGAGAAGAAACACATTTAGAGAAAATGAAATTTAAAATATTATACCAATAATTGCTGTTTTCCTAAATAATTTTTAATAAATTTAAAGTAGTTTATTTTTAAGATAAAAATCTTAGCTATATTAGTTATATTACTTTAAAAAGAGTAGGACCTTCTTTAATTGAGGAAATGCAATAAATAAAAATCTGATTGATCATACCCATGTACATGTTGGTTTCTGAGATCTGTAACCTGAAGGAGAGTTACAGTCCATAGCCTGTTAATCAAAACTCTGAAATGACTTAACTCTGTCAAGCAGGACTGAACATATATGCAAAGGAGAGATGTCTAATTCAAATTCAGCATTCAGTGGCTCAAGCTAACTTACTCAGATTGTACCATCTATCAATCTGGTCTGTGTTCAGACACATGACACAAATAAAACATGTTAGGAAACTATAAAAATCACTGCCTCTGCCACAATCATTTTTCATACTGCCTACACTGTTTCCGCCTGAAGTACACAACAAACTACTCCTTCTATTCTAAAACATGTTAGGAAACTATAAAAATCACTGCGCCTGCCACAATCATTTTTCATACTGCCTATACTGTTTCCCCCTGAAGTACACAACAAACTACTCCTTCTATTCTAAAACTGCCCATTTGTGTCATGTAGTTGCTCCACATGCAAATCTTTTTGCTGTGACTGCAATGGATAATTGACTACATGACACAAATGCGGCAATTCTAGAACTCTGAAGTGGTAGAGTTTTTTAAGAATTTATGTTTAATCATGGACACCAAAGTCATTTTCCTGAGAACCAGCATACCTGAGTCAAAATAGGAGGATTTGTCTTAGAACCATTTTTCTAAATAGCTGGAGGTGCAGCAATTTAACAAATAACATAGCTTTTGAAAGAGAAATCATTTTATACATTTAAGAGGTTAATAAGGAAAAATCTCTTTAATGAAAACATGCATTCAGCTCTGGATAATGCTCAAAGAGGAACTAGCCTAGAACAGAATAAGAAGAATTCAGCAGAGAATTTGAGTTGGAATTAGAATTGAGACAGAATTAGAGCTAACAAATTGTAGATAGTTAGGAGTAAAGAATTAAAGTAGAGAATAAGAAAGAAAGCACAATAAAGAGATACTGATTCACTGGTAGCTTCCCGGCCAACGGCCATGTTGCCACTGTGACCTCTGGCTCTTCTGGGAGAACAATTATTTGGATGGGGTTTGTGAACCGTATGCTGCAACTTGCTTGATGATAACGTGGACCATTTTGTTCCAGAGGCCCAGTGGCTCCACCATACTGGACTGTGCTGAGCTAGCATACAGTAAGTACCATATATACCATAATAATGATGCAGCTTAAGTTTTAAGATGTGCTTGGCATTTTTAAAAGTGCTCCTGGACAGTAAAAAGTTACAAATATGCAATAAAGATAAATTCTGACAGTAAAAAAATAACAAATATGCAATAAAAACAAATTCAGATGAGTCATAGTGTTGGATAAATGTGCATAGGCTTGGAAGAGAGAAGAAAAAAATATAGGGAATCATAAAAGGAAGTCAATGGTTAAAAAAAGGTAAAGTCTTTAAAGAGGCAGAGTACAGATAGTCATTGATTAAAAGGAGTAAAGAAAATAAGCCACGTAAAGATGAACTATACACAGAGAGTCTGGATTATGTATATTATTGTGTTATTTTTTAATTTTTTGACTGTGAATGAGCTAAGAGAAGCATTTCGTTGTAAGAGCTGATGAGCTAAACCAGCATGTACATTATAAAGGTATCATGACTTGCAAATTTGGGTCTAAGGATATGTTGCTTTGGAAAAGAGGTTCTTCTCTTTTCCACAAAGGATGAGAACCTGTGGACTGCTTCCAGACTGGTGAGGCTTGATGGACTGCAAGATCCATATGCCTCTGCCTCATGTGACCACACCTGACTAAAGAGATGTTTAGCATGGATTTAGCACAGATATTACTAGAAAGAACTTTTGGAAAGTGTGGTCTTGTGAGAGAGAACCACACTTAAAAATTGACACAGAGCCCTATATACAGTTCTGTTAACTACGTAAGCTCCATTTAAATTGTTTCTAAGAGTCTCTCTCTTTCTCTCTCTCTCTGACACACACACACACACACACACACACACACACACACACACACGTAAAAGAAGACCAAAATTAACTAAATAAGAAAATAAGAGTGCCGAAGAATAAGAACAGTATTTTTTAGTCATTTCAGGTGTCACCACAGGTCCCTGTCAATTTACTCACAGAAATGAATGTAGCCAAGCACTGTAGAAGATCCAGGTAAATCTCTTTGAATTTGAGCCAGCTTGTTCTATATAGTGAATATGATAGGAAGATACTACTTAATAATACACACACTTGCAAATATAGTTGAACATAATTTTGCTTTGTTGAGACAGGATCTGATTAGAAAGTTTCAGCTGACCTAGAACTCATTATATAAATAGCTTAATGAATTATATATATTGAATATTTTAAAGCAAATTCCAGGAAATATTTCATTCTATACTGTTGTATCACTATTCAGAGCATGGCAGCTTTCTAGACAAGAGGGAATCTCCAAGCAATTTATTTAATTATATTTCAAGAGGACTCAAAGTAGGAAAAATTTTACACTGTTTACATTCCCATGTTGTTTTCTTCCATCCAATCATTTTATAAATCAATATTACTTTTTTCTTGAACTTTTAAAATCAGGAACATTTAAACTAGTTTGTTTGTAAACTGAATTGTTTGCACATTCTGTTTTATGCTAAGACTCCAACTGCAGAGGCTGAAACAATACCCAGTAAAGTAAATAGTCCAGCTACCAGTAACCAAATGAATTTTCAAGAATGCTTTTTTCTAACAGTTAAGACATTTATAAGAATTGCATTGAAATTTTTGGAATACCATTTTTTAAGTTTGGACCGCGAGGGGTGCACCCACACACTGAGAGAATGGAGATGTTCTATCGGGAACTCACCAAGGCCAGCTGGCCTGGGTCTGAAAAAGCCCGGGATAAAACCAGACTCGCTGAACATAGCAGACAATGAGGACTACTGAGAACTCAAGAACAATGGCAATGGGTTTTTGATCCTACTGCACGTACTGGCTTTGTGGGAGCCTAGGCAGTTTGGATGCTCCCCTTACTAGACCTGGATGGAGGTGGGTGGTCTTGGACTTCCCACAGAGCAGGGACCCTGATTGATCTTTGGGCTAAGGAGAGAGGAGGACTTGATTGGGGGAGGGAAATGGGAGGCGGTGGCAGGGAAGAGACAGAAATCTTTAATAAGTAAATAAAAATGAATACAAAAATAAAACACAAAAAATATTGATATATAATTATTGCATTATTTGTTGTGCTATCAACATTTTGAGTTAAACAGCTGCTATCATATGTTATGTGAAATCACGAATGACAACACTGGAGTACTAGGTTTCCTAAAATAGCACATGAGGAGCAACAACACAAATCTATATGTAATACAATTGCATCAAGAGCAAAATAACAGTGTTCTCATAATAATTTCTCTCTAATGGGTAATGAATCATGTACTGCCTTAGTTAGAGTTTCTATTGCTGCAAAGACATCATGACTATGGTAACTCTTATAAAGGGAAACCATTTAATTGTGATGGCTTATATTTTTAGAGGATTAGTCCATGATCATCATAGTGCAACATGGTGGTGTGCAGGCAGACATGGTGCTGGAGAAGAAGCTGGCATTGTACAACTTAATACACAGGCAAAAGGCAGTGGTCTGGGACACTGGGTGTGGCTTGAGCATAAATGAGACCTCAAAGCCCACCCACAGAGTGACAAACTTGCTCTATCAAGGCCATATATACTAAAACAAAGACACACCTCCTAGTAGTGCCACTCCCTTGGATTTTATGGGGCCTAATTCCATTCAGACTACCACAAGCAACTAACCATTAGTGTTCACAAGGAAGAATGATATATTCTCCTGTGAGAGGAAACAATGAACATGTACTGCTGAGAAAGACTAAAAGTGTATTTGTTTCCATATCATAATTTATAATTATGAGATTTTCAGTATAGCCACCAAAGGCACCACGATAGATTATAAGAAGTATTCGGCTCATATTTAATCAAATGTGGGAATAATGACAAGCTTGCTCTTTGTGTTCCAATTGGAGCATACCTGTATGTTTTTTGATATCTCTTTTTAGTAAGTCTGCCTGTAATAACTTGTAGAGGGTAAGCTTTTATTTTTCCTATTTTTTTTTCATTTGCTTAAGAAAATCCATACCTTTATTAATTCCAAGACATCCTCAAGTATTATTTGCCTAGCGGGTCAGTTATTCCAAGGTCCTGAAGAGGCGCTTTCTGAAAAAGACATGGGCAGGATACAGGAAGGAGACCAAGCAAGAGTCAGAAAAGATTCTGTTCTCGATTTTTCAAGGTCTCACTTGTGGCTTATATAGCCCTTGAATGAGGAATTTGGCTTGGGATGGGGGCAGGAGCATGGCAAGGGCAGGAAGGGATCTTGCTGGGGCAGCAATGGTCATGAGTTGACACACCTAGTGTTCTCTATGTAAGCGGAATTGTTCCTTTTGTGATTCCAACCACAAACAATTCTCTAGGTAGTTGGAATGTGGGGTGGGTTCTGCATGATGGCCAAGCACATAAATCAGCAGCAGTATTGTAATAAGTAGAGTAAAACCATACATGTCTTTTAGACATATAGAAATAACTTAGTCTGGAATCCCACTACTCACAAGACTGAAACTGCAACCAGAATTCAATAATATCACCCATTCAAGATAAGCAGACACAGTTTGAGAACACCATGATGCCTACTGGACAATATATAAGCAGAAGCCAAGAATAATGGATGTTCTGTACATATGGAGATATGCACCTTGATCTGCACTGCGAGATAATCTCCCCCAAGATCCTGACCCTCCATTTAGAGGCTCCTGTTAGAGACTGATCCTCAGTTTCAACTACGATACCCTGTACAATTGAGCAGCCTTGGGAAAATAGGCTTAGAACCACAGTTAGGAATTCAGAGTATGAACCTTGTGTGATGATCATTAACAAAAATTATAACTTTTGTTGAGCTAACTATGCATATCTACCTTCTTTCTCATGACGTTTCTCTTCTCCACCAACTTCCCTCCAATACTTATTGTTAGCTGTTTAGTGAATGTTTGCAATTCTGATTGCAATTACAACAATCCTTTAAAAAAAAGAACAAAACTTGTTTTTATAGAAAGAGGAACAATTTATAACATCATCAATCTCGATAATTCTGATAACTGCCAATATAACTATTTTTTAAATACAAAATAGCAAATGCCTCAAAACAAGTTATGAGTGTGTTTGCCTCATATCATTTCCAGTTTTATTGAGATCACCTATGAGAATTAGTCAAGCTGCCACAGAAAAGTTCAAGACTCTATAAAGCTTTATTGGCTGAGTCATCTTTTGAGCCTAATTCTAGCAATCTGTAATGGCTCAGAAGGCAACAATGGCTCCATGGAAAGCTTTGTAAAGCGTCTGGGCAGTGAAGTATTTGGAAGGCACTTGGGCTCCGAAGAAGAGTCTAGAGAGTGGCTTCCAGGCTATGGAATCAGAAGGCAACCTTCTGGTTGGTGACAAGGTCCTTAAAAAGAGCTTTGCTTTTCCTGTATCAGAGGTTCACCTGTACAGTCATGGCCAGTTGTTCCTGGGCTCTTCCCAACATGCTACCACTCCTGACAGCTACAGCAGCAACAGTATGACTTCCACTTCTCTGAATTTCATCATCAGATTTGGTTGACATGCTCCTGGAATAAGTCCTTCAGCTCCACAGATATTCACAGATAGATAAGAGCTGGGTTGGTGAGCAGGGCCTGTGATCTTGTATAGCCCTGACTTCCTGCTTTGTTCAATCAAGCCTGCCAATTGCCTACTAAACACACCCTCTCCTGGAGGAAAGCGAGAAAAATTCCTCCACTCATCTCCTCAAGCACAGCAATCTTCAGATGTATCCCTAGGCAAGTCCTTCAAAGACATACAAAGACACACAACATGCTCATCATACCCATTCTCCCAGGAAATGTTTTTCCAGACATTATTTTAGCCTGACTCGGAGGACCTGATGATCCTGTGGTGACCTCAGACCTGGGGAAATATACAGAATAGGGAGTGCTTGTCAGCTACACTGGAGAGCTGCTTTAAGATCAAGGCCAGTGGGGGGCTGGAGAGATGGCTCAGAGGTTAAGAGCATTGCCTGCTCTTCCAAAGGTCCGGAGTTCAATTCCCAGCAACCACATGGTGGCTCACAACCATCTGTAATGAGGTCTGGTGCCCTCTTCTGGCCTTCAGGCATACACACAGACAGAATATTGTATACATAATAAATAAATAAATAAATAAATATTAAAAAAAAAAGATCAAGGCCAGTGGAGACAGGGCAGACATCAACTGTAACCACAGGGCATTGGAAGAGGAAACCTGGCCTTCCAGAGAAGGTATCATACAGCAGCTGGGAACACAAAGCCACAGATGACAAGGTAAATAGAACCTAAGCCCTGCAATATCTCAGGTGAAGGGAAAAACATGGCCAGTAGACATACTTACATAAGGGGGGAGGGTGAGAATATTCCTAGAAAAAGTACTACAGGAAATTAATGACTGTTGAGAGAGGGAGTGTTATTCTTTCTAAGGCATGAACCTCCTAGTTAGTTCCCTGAAATCATACAAATGCACATTGATCAGCAGCTTATATTTAAAAATTTATGTTCAGAGACATATAAATATAAATGCAATAATACTAACAAAAAAAGAGATAACCAATTTCTGGTACCCTATAGACACTGCTCCTAATTAACTTCTGCCCCACTAATTTACTCTCAACTACAACCAGCTCACTTAAGTCTCCAAATTCAACTTGCTCTCAGCTATAAAAATCAGTCCTATTAATAAACTATTTGATGTTTCAACTTTTCACTATTCCTAGTCTTTTTCTTTCCCAAATGTATTTATATGAAAGTGCAAATGTGTGTAGAGGTGCAATATTCATGAACGGTCCAGAAGACAACTTTAGGTGTCATTTCTCAGGTGTCACCCTGAGATTTGCTTCAGCAATAAAAACAATTGTATGATACCTGGAGCAGGTCTTATACACACCCAATTCTTCCCTGTTCTATACCTCTAAACAAAATCATCGCACTTAGTTAGAAGCAAAACTCAAGAAAACAAAAAATACCAGGTATTTTCATAACCAAACCTTCCAAAGTCCTAGGGAAGTAGATCGCATTATTTGAAAAAAAGCAATGTTAAAAGATAAACTAATTATGACAGTTTGTTTATTCATTTATTTGTCTGTTACTTTATTTGATTTTATTTTCAGATAGGATCTCACTACATAGCCCAGGCTGTCTTACTGCATGGTCTTTATCCTGTTTGGACTTTCCTCAGCATGACAGAAACTAGGATTGCCTGGGAAGAGGAACTTCATTATAGGGCATTTTCTTGATTAACAGTTTATGAGGGATAGCCCACTGTAGAGCTGTACTATTCATGGGCAAGTGATACTGAAATATATAAGAAAGCAAAAAAAAATAGATGGTGGTTTGTTTTCTAATGAGAGAGAGAAAGAAGGGGTGTGTATCTGGATGGAAGGGGAAGAATTAGAAGGAGTTGGGGAAGGGGAAATCATAATCAAAATAGATTGCATGAAAATCTACTTTTAATTTTTTAAAAAAAGAGAAAACAGATAGAAAACTGAAGAAGCCAGGAAGAACAAGCCAATAAGCAGCATTCTTCCAGGGTCTCTATTTCAGGTCCTGCCTCTAGGCTTCTGACTTGAGTTGCTGACTGACTTGCCTGCATCACGGACAGTGAACTGGACTGATAAGCCAAATAAATCCTTTTGTTCCAAAGCACTAACTGAGTTCAGTGAGGAAAAAAGCACCCCTTGATGTGGAGAAAGGAAACAAAAAGAGGCAGGGTCACAGAAGGGGATGAAGTAAGAGGTGGAGTTGATCAAAGTAATTATAATCATGTATGAATCCTAAAATAATAAAGGTAGATTAATGTAAGGCTAACAAACCAGAACATAAGTATCTGTGAGTATTCCTGAATTTCTCAATATGATTTTGGTCAGTTATGAGCCTGGGTATAAGAAAAGCAATTGCAACATGATATACCACCCTAGCTTTCATAAACTGAATGCTTCTTAAGCACATAAAACTGTGAGAGGTGCTTCTGTCTATGTGTTGCTTTTATTGGTTAATGAATAAAGAAATACCTTAGCCTATAGAATGGGAGGAGGAAGGCGGAGTTAGAAACAATGGAGCCACCACAAGAGTCAGACATGCTGAAACTTTGCCGGCAAGCCACTGCCACGTGGCAATACACAGATTAATGGAGATGGGTTAAATTAATGTAAGTGTTAGCCAATAAGAAGCTAGAGCTAATGGGCCAAGCAGAGATTTGATTAATACAGCTTCTGTGTGCTTATTTCAGTTCTGGTTGGCTGGGAAAAACAAGTGGCCTGCTGATACATAAAACAGCTTTTAAAAAAAACTGCACAGGAAAGTACTGGAAAGGTATCTGATTTATCAGAAGTAAGCATTATAATAAAACTAAGATTAAAATCAGAAGTGGAAAACCACAAACACATGGTAGCATGAAGAATTTTGATACCAGTTCTTAAAATATTTATTATTCCTTCAAAAGAAAACATTTCAGAGCCCCTAAGATTCACTCAAATATAACCTAATTGTTTTATTTTTAAGGACAGGTCTGACTACTGAAATCAGTGAAATCAATGGAAATATTGTGAAATAGATTGCAACTTGGTTTACTGTGTTCCATATGAAAATCAGATGTGACGAAGACATTGACTTTTTTTATTTATTAAAAATTTCCACCTCCTCCCATCCTCCCATTTCCCTCTCTCTCCCCCCACCCCCCCCTCTCCAGTCCTAAGAGAAGTCAGGGTGTTCTGCCCTGTGGGAAGTCCAAGGCCGTCCCCCCTCCATCCAGGTCTAGGTAGGTTTATATCCAAACAGACTAGACTCCCAAAAAGCACTAGAATCAAAACCCGGTGTCATTATCATCGACTTCTCAGTTGACCCTCATTGTCAGTCACATTCAGAGAGTCTGGTTTGATCACATGCTCCATCAGTCCCAGTCCAGCTGGCCTTGGTGAGCTACCAAGGTGGTGATCTCAGTCCCACCGTCTCCGTGAGTGGATGCGCCCCTCGCGGCCCTGACTTCCTTGCTCATATTCCCCCACACTGACTTCTATGCCAAGTGGCTACGCAAATTAAATCTGTCAAATCAGTCTCGAAGACTATTAAACACTTAGCCATTGAACAATGAGAAGGCTTTTTATGTTTTTAATGGGTTTACTTTCAAGAGTCGATTTACTGTAAAAAATGTACAAGAGCTAAACTTTGCTGGTGTAATACTAGCATTCTCTCTCTCTCTCTCTCTTTTTTTTTTCTAATTCATAGAGACTCTCAGTTAACAAGTCACTTCAGGAACAAAATCCCAATAAAATAAACCACTGGTTTAAAGTACAATAGTGATTCTCAAGAATGAAAACTGTAGAGCACAGTGTGTCAGCATTTTGGGGATGGTCAACATACAGTAACAATCTCTGATTACCAGAAGCCTATAGTGTAGTATAACAACCACATATTTAAATCACATATTGTTATTATGGCATTATAATAGGGACTAGGGATATAGCTTACCTAGTGGGTGGACTGTTTGCCCGGCATTCACATCACCAACAGTCCATGTAACAGCTGTGGTAGTGGTGCACACTTGTAATCCCCAAACTTCCTAAGAAGGACCAGAAGAAGTTCAAGGAGTCACAATGAAGTGAAGGTCAGTCTGAAATACTTGAGAGCCTGTCTCAAAAACCTAAACAAACTAAAAACAGCCATAATGTTAACCAGAGATAGAATCAAACAGGTTTCCTATGATGTTGGCACAACTGGGGGACTGGAGCAAAGGCTCAGCAATTAAGAGCACAGGTAACTTTTCTAGGGGGTCTGGTTTTGACTCCCAGCACCCAAATACCAGCTCACAACCATCATTAATTCCAGTTGCAGGGAATCTGACAGCAACTTCTGGCATCCATAGGTACAAGAAATTTTAAGTGGTACACAAAGTAGGCAAAGTACAAAAATAGGAAAATTTAAGTAAAAGCTACTATCTTTTACTAAAAAAAATTCCAAGCAAAAAATGGGTAGGACTGGCTATATAATGGTTTGGGCTATAAATGTAAAGAGGTGACAGTGTAAAAATAAGCACCAAGACTGTATACATAATTCTACTTGGCTGAATTAGAGATAAAGACACTTTAGGATTCTTTCTATGCTCAGTCTCTTCTTCATAGCAAAGTTGGCTGAGCAAATCCAATACTGTGACAAAATGAGGCACTAAGTTTCCCTACAATGAACACAGCCTGTTCTCAGCAATCCAAAAGAACATAAACCAGGACTGCAGGAAAACTTTATTCTTTAATTTGTATTTGTCTGCACCTTCCTGGTACACAGATACTATTGCAGAAAAGCACTACTAACTTCACTTAACATAAATACACATAATGTCTCAATACTTGCATAGGACTACATGTATCCTGCAATAAAGTAACTTGAATTCTAACTTCCAACTGAAGAATAGGAAATATCCATCACAATGATTGTCCACTTGTAAGCAAGCACTATAGGTGATAGCACAGATTTCACATTTGCTGCAATATACCATCATTAATTTGGACATACAAGAGGGGAGAAAATTACTTGAAGATATATGGTATTTTACAAGGCAAACACCTATAATCCCACTTCTTAGAAGGGAGCAAGATTACCCCAAGTTTTAGACCTACCTAATCTACATAGATGAATTCCAAGAAAGGTATCTAGCAAAATTAGATCAAAACTAACAATTCATTAATAAGAATTTAAAAACATGGGAAATGAAAAAAAAACATGGTAAATGTAATTGAGCTTAAACATTTTTAGGCTTTGTAAGAAAAGGAAAGACACTTCTTTAATATGCAGTCGCAATACTATTGCCAAGAAAAACCTGAGTCCTTATTCAAAGATGGGTTACATGAAAAAAACAAAAACAAAGAATGCCTTAAAATCTAAGTCATCTATCAGCTATACAAATATCCCCACAGAAGAGGTAAAAACTAATACAATATATTTAGATTATATTTCACTCCTGAAATTACAAGAAAAAAAAATACTTATAGACATCAAATGAGTATTTCAAAGGAAGCTAGCAAGCAGCTCAGTGGTAGAGCAACTTCATAGCATGAACTCTGCCTAGGGCTCACTCCCAACATGAAAATAATCAATAATAATGGAGAATCTAAGATATGCAAAAATATCATAATTGTAAAAGCATATGTGTACATGGGCCAAAGGAGAGCTCTTGGCTTTTTGCATGCATCATATTGACCATTTGGCATACAAATTCGTTATGATCTTTTGGCCTTGTTTAATAAACTTCACCTCATAAGGAGGAACTATAATGATAAGCTCCATAGATTATCATCACACCAGAAGAAACAAACCAACCATGCATGATTCCAGCAGATTTGGCTGTGCAAAACATGATTAAAGAAACGTCTTCAGGAAATGTTTCATTTCCATGATGATACTGCAGGCCAGGAATATTGCATTCCAGATTTTTGGTTCTGCCCCCACAATGTCATTGCCATTTTGCCAAAAGAGAGCATCTATACATTAGTCACAAAT
The DNA here is from genome assembly GCA_963919715.1 of Microtus obscurus. NCBI lineage: Eukaryota > Metazoa > Chordata > Mammalia > Rodentia > Cricetidae > Microtus > Microtus obscurus. Next base: position 547,510 of record CAWTZC010000310.1, on the reverse strand, counting down.
TAGAGAGGGATGCCTCTGGAGACTCAACAGACTTTCTGATGATTTATATTCATCATTTTCTTTTCCATATTAACATACAAAGATCTAAGAAACAATACTGGAAGCTCAATATGAAGCTTACTGAAATCTTAGTTGCTCTTTTAACTAATAAAAGAACAATACCTCTCTCATGACCATGAACCACTTGTACCTACTTAACACCAGGCAAGTAAGGAAGATAATCTACTGTGATTAGCTTAACTCAGGTTCCTGCAGTTTCAATATTGCTATGCCCCCCTTTACAACACGTTTGTCTGAAAGTGATTGCATTTCCTTTTAGTTCTGAATGTGTTTTCAACTTGGTACATACCAAACCTAGAGAAAATAAAAAAAATAGGAAAATATCTATATGCCAAACAGATCATAACAATAAGCTGTGATATATATTGTTTTGACCATTTACTTAATAGTTACATGGTTTAGGGCCTAAAATTCATTTTCCTGCATTTATTTGCCTATTAGTAGTTGAAATATTTACTGTATGTATCAAGGACCAGTAGATAAAATGTATTGAGCATAGTAAAAAATTTTTTTCATAATGCAAAAGCAACTTAATCATGAATGGCACCACATCCAAGACTGTACCTGATGACCAGAACCCAGTAATATCACTCACTCAAGAAAATCAGACACAGTCCTACAACCACAGGTCAATCACAGGACAGTATATAAACAGATACCGAGAGGAATGCTGGGCTCTAAACATCTGAAGAGATTTCACCTTGATGAGCCCTGCAACTAGAGCATCTCTCCCAAAATGCAGACTCTTGAACTAGAGACTTCTGTTAGAAACTGGACCTGAACATCAACTAAGATAAACAAGTGAGCAGCCTTGGGAAAATAGACGTAGAACCATATCTAGGAATTTAGAAGATGAACCTTGTGTGGTGACCATCAGCATAATAGAATATAACTTTTGGAATGCTAACAATGCATATCAACCTTCTTGCTCATGAAAATCAGGATCACTTAGAAACCATACTGTTTCCTATGACTGATGATGGGTTTTAGTCTGCCACACAGTATGGAAAGAAAAACTTTTTCAAATGAAATGCAAGATAACAGATTTTTTAAAAATCCCAATGATTTGCAATACACACCTACAGCAACTTGCTTTGCTATAAATGTTTTCTAAGAAAAATAACTTTTGAAAGTAAACATATCCACAGTTTTAAGTTCACACTTGTGTTCAAGAGAATGACTTCCATGTACGTACAGGTGACACACAAGAAAAAAGGAGTTGGTTACCCTGAATCTGGAGCACTAGTAGATGGTTATGAGGTGTTGGGACAAGAACTCAGATATAATACTGTTTATCCAATAAACCAAAAGTCTTTCACAGATTAACAACAACAAGCACAAAGCCTCATTATATAAATAATCCTTGGTAACATGATGCATCAACATTAAAAAGTTGTATATGGTAAATTTCCACCATAAACTGAATACACTCCAAAGACTGTGGCCAATAATTTATAACAGGAAAGTTGACCCAAAGCTACGCACAAAGTAGAAACACTCAGAATGCCCAATGGGATTATGAAACGATAGTAAACACATTGACACACTATGACTTCTATATTTACCACAAAACTACAATAATCAACAATAAAAAGGATGGAGAATAAAAGCCAAAACATAATGCAGGAAAATATAATCAGCTTTTAACAAAAAGACCAAAGGAAACTCAGCCAAAAAAAAGTGTCATCCTGACCAATGTTACCCAGCTACCTATGATTATATGTTGAAAGACCCTCAGAGTGGTCCTTCCCTCAGGAGGAGACCCCAACCCAAGGAACAGTCGAGACCACTGGCTGCAATTAGCAAGAGGATTATTGGGCGGGCACAGGTACCTGTGGGCAGCAAAGTCCTTTCGGAGGACTTGTGCGCCTCAGGCTGGGCAGGGAGTTTTTTATATGGAAATGGGCGGCAGAAGCATGTATGGTTATAGGGATTCCATTGGTCAGTTCAAATGAGGCGATGGGTTTATTTGGGGACAAGCTCCTCGGGGACATGAAGATATGATAATAGCTGACTTGGCCCTAGCTAGGGCACATGTAGTTTTTCCCAGAACTGTCCGTTCCCCTCCTAGGTCTGGTGTCTGACCACAGATATCCTGTTTGGCAGCCTAGGAGTACTGACTTTACCTTGAACTTATACTTATTTGTGTGAAAGCTTTGCAAAATGGCATTACAGCAGCTAAGCTGGGGTCTTTCAATGTATATAGAAAATCAAACACTGACTTCAAAACTCCCACAAATTAACTCAAACTGACCCTTAAGATGTTATGTTTCTGACCATCTTGCTACTGATATTTAATCCAGATAGGCTCTAGAGTTATTCAAAAAGGGAGATGATCTCAGCCAGATCTTGTTCTGTAGCCCTCCATGTTCCCTTGTAGTTTAAGGCAAACCCAGTCCTAATGATACCCACACAGAAAACACTTTAGAAGAATAATTTAACCTGCTTCCTACCCCATGGATTATTCCCAAAATGTGGCATCTGCCCCATCCACCTACCCAACAGCATGCAAATCTGAGAAACCTCTGCAGAACTTCCTTTTGTATCCTGGCACTGAACTTCACTGAATCATACCATGGTGGCTAACAGTAGCAGAAACGTAAAGTATTCCATTGCAGAAGGATGATCCCCATCACTCACTCCCTTTCTAGCAGTTTCCAAACTGCCTGAAACATTTGTAAGACAAACATGAAAGTGAAATGCAATGTTCAGCACTTCTAGAAACCAGTCCTTCTGCTGTCCATTTTTTCTTCTCAGATTCCCATTGTGACAAAAACAATGCCTGTGTGTGCACGCTGGGCAGTGATATCAAAAGTATCATAGCCCCCCATGCAAGGGTGGCAGAGCCTTCTCTTCCCCAGAAAATCCACACTCAGAGGCCAAGGGCCACTGCCCAAGTCACCAAAGGGACCAACAGAAACAGCCTGGCTCATGGTCCATCCCAGTCCCAGCAGCTCAGACTCTGCAGCTCAGCCAACCTGGTCTTCCTAAGCTGGGAACCATGTTCACCATGGCATGACTGTGGTCTTTCTTATAGTTCCCTACAGCAGAAACAGGAGAATCCAGGAAAGATTCTGTAAGCTACCTCCCACTGGCACTTCCCAAAGTTCCTCACTGGTTAGGACCTCCCAGATAGACCTCAGAACATTAGCAGTGATGCTACTGTGTGAGCAGAGATCAAATGACTTAGATAACACAAGCCCTCTCAGCTCTGTCCTTCCACAATAGGTTAGAGAGAGTCCTAATCTGGGAAATTTGTAGTTTAGTAGAATCTTCCATCTTCCCAGAGCTTTTCCTGTTCCTCCTCCTGTTACAGCACGAAAGCTTTCACCCTCCTTTCTCCCCTCTCTGTGCTGTGACTACACCTGTTTACAGATGGTCAGGGGACTCAATTCTTACACAGGTCTTCATTTGTAAACTCACAATGAAATCTACAGAAGTTGGAGGCTCCTCATTCACTGGCCTACTTTTCCTTCTCACTGACCAGTCAAGGACCAGCATGGAAAGAGCTGCAGGACTGTCTTTCCAGCATTGTGCAGCAGAGGCAGGATTAGGTGTTCAAATCAATTCTCAATTATATAGTGTGAGGCAAGCCTGAGCTACAGGAGACATTGATCTAAACCAGTGGTTCTCAAGCTTTTTAATGTCACACAGTAATACCATTCCTTATGAGGTGGTGACCCCCCCACCTAGAAAATTATTTTCACTGCAACTTCATAACTAAAATTTTGCTACTGTTATAAATTATACTAAAAATATCTGTGTATTCTGATGGTCTTTGGCCACTCTTCTGATAGGGTCACATGTTCCCTGTATAGGGAGCTTCAACCCCTCAAATTGAGAACCGCTGCTGTGTAAACTGACATAAATAAATAAATCAACAAATAGCAACTAAGAAAATAATGGAACGAAATTCTTAATGGCTGGGAAACATTGGAAAATAGAAACATATAGAGATTGGCGTTGTAATGCATTTAAAGAAAGCGAAGTTTAAAAAACAATACAAATAATTGTCTTTTTTAAATGATAGAATTAATTGGAAGAGCACTTAGCTATACTGACTTTGCAACAGAGTTGGTGCTTTGCTGCTAGGGAGAATACCGTTAATAAAACATTGTATGACTTTGTCCCATGTAAAGTGTTAACTGCTGGGTGCTATAAGCTGACACATGGAGATAAAGCCAATGACCTGTGGCTCAAATCTCTGAGCTGACTGCACTGTATCAACCATGATTGCCCATATTTGCACAGGAGAGATTCCTAAATGCACACTGAATAATCAGTACTTCAAATTACCCTCCCTAAATTGTACACCCACCAATTCTGTCTATCTTCATTCACATGGAAGGAATAAAACAAGGAGTTAAATTACACAGAGAGCCAGTCACACTGCCCTAGCAGGTTCTTTCTTACGATTAAGACATCTGCATCTCACTGCCTTAAACTTCCGGCCATGACCTAGCTATTGCCTAGGCTGTTTGTCCCTACAATGTACACAGTACACCGTTCCTCTTCTGGTCTGAAGGGAGATGCCATGCTCCACACACAAATCCTTTTCCCCTTTTCCTGTTACTGCAATGGACAGCTCAGTATGTGACTCAAACCAATCACTTTAGAACTCTGTGGGGCTACAGACCTGTAATCCAAGAATTGATGGTGGTTAGTTTGGAGCATAACAAAGGGGAATGCCCAGTGGGGATACAGAAAGGGTTCAAGTCCTCCTCAATCTACATAGGAAACCCTGACTCAAAACCATTTTTCAAAAGGACCAGAGATGCAGAGAGACTTAATACATCCTTTATGGCACACCAGCATGTAATAATGATGTTTGTGACCCTGTAATTGCCCCTTCAGCAGCATGCTAAAGGCCTGTTCTTTGACAGGGGAGCAGGGAATAGGGAGACCCTTTTAGTTGGCTGTAAATCAAGGGTTGTCTCCTTGCTATGGGAATAGTGTTTAATGGCTGGTTATTCCTGGGGAACAAATATTTGCAACTTATCATACTAATCTCTAACAGCCATGGTTAGCATACTACTTATCTTTGCCATATCTGGAAGACAGTCCTCCCTTAGCTTAATTCTACTTTGTGGCTTACTGTCTCCTAAGAATGGATAACTCCTTATACCATCAATTCTATTACCATCCATTCTGCTCTTCTACACCACAGTTTAGCAGTGGAGTGCTGCTTCCACAGGGGATACTGTTTACCAGTTCCATAAAATTAACTATGGATATTCACTAGGATAGATCCGAAACCTAAATGTTAAATTTTACAAGTGCAGAGCTTCTAGAAGATACCAGACAGACCAGTGTTAAGATACAGAACAAGAGGGACTTTGGCAGGTCCAAAGAGTCCCAAGGTGGATGACAGACAACCCATGCAGAGTTTTATTGGGAGAAGGTGGGAAGGGAGCAAAGGGAGAGAGAAGGGGAGTGCAGAGCTGCCTCATGGGAAGACAGAGAGAGAAGAGAGAGAGAGAGAGAGAGAGAGAGAGAGAGAGAGAGAGAGAGAGAGAGAACAGAGAGAGAAACAGAGAGAGAAACAGAGAGAGAAACAGAGAGAGAAAGAGAGAGAGGGTGACAGAGAAACATGGTTCAAACACCACCTATCTCTTCAGAGAAATAGCAGAAAGGAAGCTGGAGTGGGCGGAACTTATCTCTTAAAGGGGCGTTGGTGCCTGCCTACAGACCACACACTGACCTAACAGTATGGACTCTGGGTTGGCCAGTGTCCTGCCTGAGTGCACCCAGCCAGGGGACAGGCCAGCATAATGCCTGAATCCTAACAATCAAGGCTTTCTGAGATTGACAAATTTGCCTTCATAGTAACAGTACAAGCACTACAGGTGCCAGCATTTCCCAGTGACAGCAACTACAACGATATTTCTAAGTCTTGCTCCCGGTTAGCTGCACAGACACAGCCCACAGAGTCAAGTGCCGCCCAAGCCCAGGAAGTTGCAAGGACCACATAGGACACATAGGGCCGGGAAGGAATATGCGGGACACGCAGAGCAAGAAAGGTACATGTGGGACAAGCGGGACCACGCAGGACCACGCAGGACCACGCAGGACCCTGCGGAACTCTGCCTCTGGCCGCTAGCTCCCACCCAGTCCCAGGAAGGACCCACCACCTGGCTCCTGCTGCTCAGCAGGCCGCTCCTCCCCATCTGGGAACAGAAGCCCCTCACTCACCATGGCCGGCCACTCCTTCCCGTCTGGGCACAGAAGCCCCTTGCTCACCATGGCGCGGGTGCCGAGTGCTCTACCCACACAGCAGCAGAGGGCACAACTTCCGACTTCCTCAGCAGGGAAGCTGAGCCAGAAAGCTAGGTCTGGGAAGAAGAACCCGCCCATCTGACTGGCTCAAGGCCCTGATTGGTTAGTGAGGTTTGAGTGACAAGACCTGGTGAGTTGATGGGACACAGCACAGTCCTGACTTGAGCATGTAGAACAGAACAATCCAGTTTGGCTAGAGATTTGCAGAAAATTCCTCAGCAAGTGTCTTGTTAATATAAATCAGCGGGTTCATTTTGAGAGAAGGAAGCAGGCAATTCAGATAACATTGCATAAGAGAAACACAGGATATCTCTAGAACATTATAGACAAAGTCCACAGTGGCCATGGGCTTGATAACCACAGTCCCAAGTGTGAAAAGAGATGGTTCTCAGGATATGAAACAACCCTTTCCCAGAACTTTAGCAGCTCTCACAAGCATATTCCTAGTTCCAGAGAAGGAACTCTTTTCTCCCACTCTATACACCAGGGCCTCAGGGAAACTTCCTAAGACCTAGACAGGTCCAAAACTCACAGATGCCTAGTTTCTCAAGTATCTAGTAGAAATTCTGAACTTTGACATTTATATATAAGATCCATTTGGAGTTGATTTTGAGAAGATTATAAATTGTTTCTCGTGTACTGGGTGCCACTCCACTACTCAGCAGTGATGTTGTATGAAAGTAGAATTGATGATATAAAACTTAATACATAGTCACAAAAAAATAGAATTTAGCTGGGGGCAGGGACTGCCCCTAAAGTAACCCAAAGATAAGTAGTACATTAACTAGGTTTGTTAAAGAATAAGAGGCTAGAGTGTGATTGTTTACCTTTTATGTATTTTGTTATTTGTGACATGTCTGTGGTAAAAACAACTAGGGGGATGTGCATGCATGAAGAGAATAGAGGAAGACCTCTGTGTAAGGATCTCTCTACACTAAAAGGCATCATCATACTTTTAAGAGGGTTTCTTAGATAAGCTTTGTAATTTATTAGGTAATAACTGTTTCTTTGTATTGCCTACATACACCTAATATTAACAAAAAGCATGGTTATTGTAGTGATGCCATGTATTATATGAAGACTGACTTGTGTTTTCTCTAAATTTCAGTTTAACAGACTGTACCAAGCAAGTATTAATTTATTACATAATCTTATACACAGTTTCTATTCAGCTTTGTTTGGTTGGATTCTTGTAGCTCAGCATTATCTAAGCCACAAACAATTAGCACCATCCTATGATCAGCTGTCCCTGCTTACAAAGGATGACCACCACCAGGTTTGTTGACTGTTGGTATTTTATCATAAAAGGAGGTATTTCCATCTTCTGAGTATACACCCTGTATAAAATTTAGCCCTAATAACATGTAACTTCATGGAACACTGGGTAGAGTCTGGTGAAGTGTTTCTATTCCTTGTCTTGAAGTTAGTGTTTGTAATCTCTAACAAGCTTGACTTATCCTCAGTCAAGTAACAAGGGCTCTGAAATGAAAAATGGGAGCAGGGAAGAGGCAGAAAGATATTAGCCCCATCAAATCAGCACCAGGGCAAAGTCTCCTCTTCATCCCCTACCCGAGACCCTGACACTATATAAATATCATGTGTACTGGCATCTCATTTGTATTTTAATATATAAGCTTGCCTGAGGATCAGAATAGTAAAAGGAATGACACACATCTTTACTCCCAGTAGCCACCCTAGTTTGCCTTAGAAAGCAGCCAGTAGGCATACAAATCCTTAATCCTGGAACTAGAGAGGATTATAAAACAGTAGGAGACAGATTTTAGCCTCATTCTCATTCTGAGGTGTCCTGGAGGCTGGATCACCTTTTTTGAATTGAGGTCGAAGTAAGAGCAAATGGTTAACTGTTTTGCTTTTCTGACCTTCAGGTTAAACCTCACTTTCTGTCTGAGTGTTTAATCATGCTAGAGTTTTGAGCTTTGATTTCAAGGCAACTGGGACTCACATCTCCCACAGCTCAGAACTTGGGGTTCACATGCCTCATGGAAGAAGGCACCTCAAGCCTCAGGAGTAAGATTGTCCAGAAGCCCACAGGCTTTTTCTAACCTGTAGACTAGTCTGAAGCCCACCATAGACTTGTCTGTGGTTGGGGGTCTGACTCTATACCCTATTGTACATTTAGTCCTTGGATGATGTTGAAACCCTCAGACACTAGTCCCTGTCTCCTAAGTTATGTGATTTCAGAGTTAGGATTTCATGTGTGACTATTTATTGAGTTTGTGAAACTGTATTGAGTATCATGGAATGAACACGCAGACACCAAAAAGGTAAAATTTTAATAGCAAATAAAGGGAATGTTTATAAGAAGTAGCCATGGTGGCAGGTAATGTTGACTCTGTATCCACTGTCAGAAAGCCGACAGTGATGAATGTTGGTCATTATTGCATAATTCAGTCATTATTACAAATCCAGTAAATAGAGTTGTCATATCACTTCTGAAAGAATCTTCTCATCTCAATGAACATTGTATACAAGATACTCCCTCACAAGCAGATCCCAGAGAATAATAAGATTTAGATATGTCCTCACAGGTGTGCCAGGAATATTGTCCCTTGGCAGATTCTATATACAATTAAGATTAGAATAATTATTAATTATCACTCAAAATTAATAAAATTTGCTGTGCAGACTGCCTGTGTAGACAGGGACAATATTCCTTTTTTTAGTGATATCTCAAATACCACTGAGCCAAGTTTGAGGCCAAAGTTTATAAAACCTTTTGAGTATGGACTTACTCCTTTCCCGGATAAGCCATTTTCTTATGATCTTTGAGGGAGGATTATGAACTCCATGTAGAGTAAAGCACGGTGAAGAACTCTTCTGACCCATGCATGCAATTACCCTATTAAATCAGAAGCATACCCAACACACTTCAGTAACTGACATATGATTATGTTACCAAAGAGGAGAGAGAGACAGAGACAGAGAGAGAGAGACAGAGAGAGAGAGACAGAGAGAGAGAGACAGAGAGAGAGAGAGAGAGAGAGAGAGAGAGAGAGAGAGAGAGACATAGAGGAAAAGGAAAGGAAAAAAGAGAGAGACCTATTGCAGTGGAACTTACATAGTCAACAGAACTGTACACATGACTTTGTCAATTCTTAAGTGCAGCTAACCCCCACAAGACAACACTTTCTAAAAGTCCTTTCTTTCTACTAATATCTGTGCTAAATCCATACTAAACATCTTGTTTTAGCCAGTATGGTCACATGAGGCAGAGGCATATGGATCTCTGCAAGTTCCAGGTCTAGCATATTTACTACATAGTGAGTTCCAGTCCAGACCCAGATAGAAAGTGAAACTGTGTCTCAAAACAGACTCACTCCAAAAATCTCTTTTTAATAAACTTTTGGACTGAGAAAATGTATTAACAGACAAAGTACTCACTTTGTAGCTATCTATTTACTTCTGCAGTATAAAGCAAATTGCAACAGTGTGTGCCTATAATCCAATGCTTTTAAGGCAAGATAAAAGGTAGACATGAAAAATCCTGCAAGCTGTAAACATGTGATAACAAACAAGAGACCCCATCTCAAATATGCTTAAAGGAAAGTACCAACATCCAACGTTATTCTCTGAGTTTTACACCCATACCGTGACACACATGCACACATTTCTACATATAAATGGGCACACACGTACAAACAAGTCATAAGTAAATACAAAATAAAATTACAAGATGGAGGATGTGACCTTCCTCTTTTATTTCAATACTTTATTAGAGGAGAACCCAGAATTCTGGGATTTGGTGCCAATCTCGTGTACATTCTTAGTTCAGGACAGTCAAAAATACAGAGACCCTGTCTCAAAATAAAATAACCGATTTGTATTGACCTATCCTGAAATCCTCTTCCTAAACACACCGATGTGTCCCTAATTAACCTCAGTAAAGGTTCCTATAAACAAATAGTTTGCAAAAACACAGCATGAGGTTGTGTCTCTGACTCCTTCATCTTTCCACAGAATGGCTATTCTTGTCTCTCCATTCACAAGTCTCACTCAATAGTTTGAAAACTGCCAACTTGAGCCATAAATGGGTATGTAAGCCTATCATAGTAGCATGCAAGAAGCAGAGGCAGAAAGATCACTGTCAGTTTTAAGGAAAACTTGTGCTATTCTCTCTCTCTCTCTCTCTCTCTCTCTCTCTCTCTCTCTCTCTCTCTCTCTCTCTCTCCTCACACACACACACACACACACACACATACAATGAAAAGAAGACTAAAACCAAAGTGTACAGAGTTTAATGAATGTAGCCAAGCATGGTAGCAGAGCCAGGCAGATCTCCTGGAATTCAAGCTAGCTTGGTCTACATGGTGAAAATGATAGAAAGGTGCATATTAATAACACACACACACACATAGTTAAACATAATTTTGTTTTGTTGTTTTAGACAGGATCTCATTAGAAAGTTCCAGCTGGCCTAGAACTCGCTATATATAAGCAGTTTAATGAATAATACATATTGAATATTTTAAAACAAATTCCAGTAAACATTCATTCTGTACCATTTCATCTTTATTCAAAGCATAGCAGCTTTCTACATAGGAGGGAGATTCCAAGCAATATTCCTTATATTTCCTTATACTTCAAGGGGGAAATTTTACACTGTTTACATTCCTAGATTGTTTTCCTTTATCCAATAATTCTATAAAATCAATGTCATTTTTTCTTGAACCATTTCTAGTTTAGAAACATTTAAACTAGTTTGTAAATTGAGCTATTTGCACATTTTGTTTTATGCTAAGGTTCCAACTGTTGAGACTGAAACAATGCTTAGTAAAGTATATATTTCAGCTACCAGCTACAAAATGAATTTTTAAGGATGTTTTTCAAATAGTTAGAGATTTTTACATATTGTATTGAACGTTTTGAAATACCACTCCTTTTTAATTACTAAGATGAAATACTAAAAGAAAGTTGTTGATACACAATTAGAATAATATTTGTTAAACTATCAAACATTGAGTGTAAATAGCTGATATTGCATGTTACATGAAACATAAAGTGACTATTCTGTAGTAAGAGGGAGCGGCGTGGCTGTGCCCCTGTACCTGGCCACCCGCATGGCTTAGCTTATTCCCCGAAATAATTACACACAAACTGTATTTATTTAAACACTGCCTGGCCCATTAGTTCCAGCCTCTTACTGGCTAGCTCTTGCCCCTGGACTAGCCCATTTCTGATAATCTGTGTAGCACCCCAAGGTGTGCTTACCGGGGAGATTTTAGCCTGCGTCTCTCTGGAGTGGGAACATCATGGCGACTCACTGACTCAGCTTCTCTTTCCCAGAATCCTCTCTGTCTACTCCGCCTACCTAATTTTCTGTCCTATCAGGGCCCAGGCAGTTTCTTTATTGAACCAATGAAATCAACAGATTGATATATGACACTCCCACATCACTATTCTGCATAAACAGGTTTTCTATTAGTAACACATGGGGCAACAATGCAATTCGATATGTAATACTATTGTATCAAAAGTAGAATTAGCCGTGTTCTCACAATATTTTCTTTCTAATGGGTAATCAATCATACTATTTTAGTTAGAATTTCTATTGCTTTGAATAGACACCATGACCTTGGAACCTCCTACAAAGAAAAAAAAACATTTAATTGGGGTGACTCAGAATTTTAGAGATTTTGTTTATTATCATCATCATGGTGCTACCTGGTGTTGTGCATGCAGAAATGGTGCTGGAAAAGGAACTGGGCCTTGTAAAACTTGACAAGCAGACTGAAGGAAGTAGTCTGTGACACAGGGTATGGCTTGAACATATATGAGACCTCAAAGCCCAACCCCCACAATAACACACTTTCTCGAAGAAAGCCATACCTACTGCAACAAAGACACACCTCCTAATGGTGCCAGTCCCTGTGAGCTTCTCAGTGCTAATTACATTTGGATCACCACAGGCACTAAGTTCACAAACAAGTATGATTTGTTCTCCTGTGTGAGGAAAGAATGAATCCATACTACTGAGAAAGACTAAAAGTATAAGTTTGTTTCCACACCATAATTTATTTTTTTTCAATTTTTTTAAAAATTTAAGAAATAAGTTATGTTACAGAAATATACAATATGCAAAGTATGGTGGTACATGCCTATAATCACTGCTCTTGGGAGACTGAGGCTACAATATGAGATCTCATCATACCACTATGCCTCTAAAAACCTAAAAAGAAACAACAAATTCCTATGAAAAAACTGAACAGACTCAAATCAAAGAGTTCTCTTTAGTAAACAACCACAAGAAAGTGGTCACTGTCAGGTGGTTTCACTCATTTTTCTTAATTCTCTTTGATTTTTTCCCCTCGTCATCTGTCCCCATCTCTGCAGGTCATTTCTTCAACCCCTTCATTTTCCTGGTCTGTAGTTTGCTTAGGTCTTGCTTCTGCATATGAATCCTTCCAAAAGTTGTACCAAAAGTATCCTGAGAGATATTCTTTCTCTTCTTTGGCTTGAGAGCTTTGGGCATTTTCATAGACAATTTATAAAGACCATCTGACGCTAAGTGTGTCCTCCTCAGAATGAGGTCCAGCGATGGTCCCATCGCCTCCAGCTCAATTTGTGGGGTTCTGCAGCCAGATTTCTTCAACAGCAGCTTACAGCTTCGAAAGTAAACCTTCCTGTTCAGTGCCGTGAAGTGCAGAGCATACTCTAATCAGGCAGTTGGACATTTGACACTGTGGGGCCTCTGAAGAAATCAATAAGAAGATTTTTTTAATCTTCTATAGTCTTCTGTTACATCAAAATCATTACCAGCGACTATCAACAGGGGTTTTTGTTCCCTCAGGGTACTTACTAGTCTTAATATCCTTTAGAGAGACAAATTTCTCAATACCTAGTTCAATCATATCCAGCACATGGTAGTCATACATTCGACCAATTACTAGATTATTCAGCCTCTTCTTATTATGAGAGCCAAACATGAATAATGAACAATCTGACTTCTTTGAGAATTCCATTGATGTCTGATCCTAAAATGGTCTTGTAATATTTTTCCTTTATATAGAGAACTCCATATGGTTTTTTCAGTGCATACATGTCTCTGAGGACTTGCATCACAGTTGCGTTTTCATAACACTGCAAACATGACTTTGGGTGATTACCCAGGTAGCTAGTTGTCCCTGTGATTTGTTGCATGTTTTGGAAGTTGTTTTACTGAACTTCCTAAATACCCAGGTAACATTATTTCCCTTTTCAGATCTTTGATGGGGTTGAAGACTATATAACTATAGTTACTTTTCTCTCATGACTTGGCCAAGTTATTTATTATACAAGTCCTAAGCTAGTTAGAATAGGATATTTATACTTATTGTATATAATTTCGTAGTAGGTTTAGAACTCTCTTATTTAAACAAAAGGGGGAGGTGTTGCGGGAGGTCTTTCCGCCCCTCCAACCAATAGCTGCTGAGATACCAGCCCATTGGGGCGTGGTTTCTCTCCCTTCAAAAGGCTTCTATTTCCTTCCGCTGGCCCTCTTGACTTCCTGCTCGGCTGGCGATTAGACTCGCTTCCTGATTGCTCAAAGGGCTGTTGTCTGGGATCGTGATCTGTAAGTTTTTCCTCTTTAAATAAATACTACCCTATTAATAATAATTCCAAACTGGTGTGGCATTGTTCGTGGCTTACGCCTTCATGAGATGCTCTTCTGAGATGACTATGTGAACTCTGTCTTGTTATTTCTCGTGCCTCTGTACCAGTTCAGTTAGGGGAAAAATAGTTTCTATGTTGTGGCCATGGGCCCTGACATAATGGTGCCAGCAACATGGTGTTGATCACTGAATCCTGAGAAAAGCCGGAGAAAGGATGGAGGAGAACATGAGGCTCATCTGCGAACCCCCAAAAACAAGAAAGAAGTAACCAGACATGAAAAGTAATCAGTGGATGCGTGAGTAATGTGTGCCTAGATAACAAAATGGGACAGTAATATTGGGAGTAAAATTTGTAAATATAGAAATATGGGACAAGGAGAAAGCAATCAAATGGCTATGCAGTTGATTGAAGATATATTAAAAGACAGAGGAGAGAGAGTACAGCAGCATCAGATACAAGAATTTTTAGAATTCATAGAGGAGATATGCCCTCATTTTTCCCAGTGTAGAACCTTAGACATAGCCGTATGGAAAGAAGTGGGAATTAGAATCCAACATTATTGTAATTATGGACCAGAAAGCATCCCTGAAGATACACCTTATTTCTGCATGCTAATACAGGAAAGGCTGGACTCAGATCCTGACCAGCAGGAGATAGTTCCATCTGTTCCACCTGAGAAGTTGCTAGATACTCCTTCAGAACAGAGCAGTTACAATAGGCCAGAGACTAATGCCACCAGTGGATTGGAAGCAGATAGCCAAGGCTTGCCTGTCACGAGGAGATTATCTATTGTGGGAAACTGAATTTACAGAACAATATTAGGCCACAGCTGAGAGAAACAGGACTCAGCAAATTCCTATTTTGTAGGAGATGCTGGCAGGTGAAGGAACCTATATGGGAGCAAATCAGTAGTTAGAATATGATATGGTAGCATATGTCCAGATCAGTACAGTGGCCAAGAAGGCCTAGAATAATCTTCCACCATCAAAAGAAGAGACTGAGGAGTTATATAGTATAAGACAGGGACCAGATGAGTTATTTCAAAATTTTGTTTCCAGACTAGCACAGGCATCTAATAGGTTGATTGGAGACTCAGAGGCAGGACAGATAATAATTAAACAGTTAGCATTTGAGAACACCAATGCTATATGCAAGGTGGCTATAAGACCTTTGAAGAAAGAGGGTAATGTTGAAGATTATATCTGAATCTGCTCAGATATTGGCCAATCATATACACAAGGAATGATGTCTTATCCCAGCAGGGAGACTTAGCCCCAGGGAAAATGCAAGCTACAGGAATGCCTAGAGGCTGTTTTGGATGCGGTCTTATGGGACATCAGCTCAGATGATGTTCTGATAGGAGAGCAAGCCCTAGAACTAGAAAAGAATCAGGATTGTGTAGGAGATGCAGGAGAGGAAAGCATTGGACTAGCTAGTGCAGATCAAAAAGAGATGAACTAGGAAATCCCCTTTCAGGAAACGGATTCAGAGGCAATCCAGCAATCTGTACCCCCACATGAAGATCTATATAGGACCTTTTCAGGGCCACCCCCAGGTAGCACAGGGCTCAACCTCAGTTCAGCCATATACACAGTTCTAACGCCTGAGATGGGAATGCAAGCTCTCCCCACAGAAATATTTGGGACTTTACCAAAATGCACTGTGCGATTACTGCTAGGGAAAAGTAGCTCAACTATGCAAGGGATCTTAGTGGCTCCTGGAGTCATAGATGCTGACTTTGAGGGAGAGATCAAGATGATGGTTCATTCACGAAATGGAGTTTCCAGAGTTAAAGCAGGTCAGAGGCTTGCACACTTAATATTACTTCCAGCTGTGCAAACCAGTAATCAGAGTAAGAAAGAAAAGAGAGGAGAGGATGGATTTGGTTCATCTGATGCATTTTGGGTACACACCATAGGTCCTCAGAGACCAGAACTCACTTTGTTTATAAATGGAAAAAGATTTTCTGGCATTCTGGATACTGGCACAGATATTTCAGTCATAACCACCAGTCAGTGGCCTTCTAAGTGGCTAAAAACAGAGACTATTACACAGCTACAAGGAATTGGTCAGACTAGAAATCCTGAGCAGAGTAGTAATGAACTGCATTGGGAAGAAGAGAAAGGCCATGAAGGAACTTTTAAGCCATATTTTATTTCTTATTTACCTGTGAACTTGTGGGGCTGAGATATTATGTCCAAAATGGGAGTATAACTGAAATATCCATGCTGGGAAGAAGGAAAGTCTGGCAGACACCATGAATCTCCTGCCTGAGACGGACGTAGGCTAGAATCTTGCTGGTAAGCCACAGTCATGTGGTGATAAACAGATTTAATAGAAATGGATTAATCAAGATGTGAGAGTTAGCCAATAAGAGGATAGACCTAATGGGCCAGGCAGTAATTTAATTAATACAATTTCTGTGTGGTTATTTTGGGGGTTAAACTAGCTGGGCGTCTGGGACAAACAAGAGGCCCCACTCCTCACTACAACACCCTAGAGGAACCAGGAAGCTGCCAAGATGACCACTAGTGGGGGGAAGAGGGAAAACCACTAAGGGACTCACTGGGGAGCAGTTTAAATAGACTTGGGGAGTGATCAAGATTTGGTGGGCTGCCTTGACCCTCCTCCAGGGGAGGGGCCAAGGTTTGGCAGGCACAGGGGTGTGGCCTTTAAAGATGGAGGCCCAAGACTGGGACTTACAGTAATTCTATGTGCTTGGATATCTGGGAATATCTTAAACGAAATGCTTTTTGCCTGGACCCTAAACACTGACTTGTCAATAAAAGTAATTGCAGGGAGGTAGATCCCTGAATTTACATAGGAAAACAGCCTGGGGGTGCGGGAGAACTGTCTGTAATCTGTCAATTATGTTATAAATAAACGCTGATTGGCCAACCAGGAAATATAGGTGGGAAAACCAGACAGAAAGTAGAAATTATGTAATGAGAACAGGAGAATTCTGGGAAGGAGGAAGCTGATTCCTCCCATTCCTGCCCAGAACACCGAAGTGGCAGGATGTGATCTGCCCCACTGAAAAAGGTACTGAGCCACATGGCTAACATAGATCAGAATAATGGGTAAATCAAGATGTGAGAGTTAGCTAGTGAGAGGCTAGAGCTAATGGGCCAATCAGCTTATAATTTATGGAGACCTATGTGTGATTTTCTTTGGGGCTAAACAGTTGTGGGGTACAGGGCAGGACAGAAACCCCAACAAACAAACAGGCATCCCATTCATGTTACAGCCTGGCAGTGAGAAACTGTCTTCACACATAGCTAGGGAAGTGTAATCAGTAAACCCCAAAGCATAGGAAAGACAGTAGTCAGTAAATGATCAAGTATCTCAGAAATGTGGGAATTCTCAAATTTGTAACAGAAAGGGAATCAGCTACAGCAAAAAATCGACAGCAAAAAGTGACCAATTAATTCACAAGGCAATAATGCCAATTTGCCCTGTGTCTTGGTTTAAACATCCATCAGAGCTCTTAGCTCTGATTAGTTGCCTTGTGAAATGAAAGTGGTTTTAATTACAGAATGATTCTTCAGTTTCTAGCAGGGGTGGGACCTCCAAGGACCTTCCTATTTCCCCTCCCTATGAGAAGCCATGAACTGCAGGCAGGGGGCTGGGCCTCCCAGGTTCTACTTTCCCCGTGTATGGGGCGCATGGCCTGCAGTTATGATGTGGGAGTGGTTTCTTATTAATAAAGAAACTGCCCAGGCCCATTCATTAGGCCCACCCTTAGGTGGGTGGAGTAAACAGAACAGGATTCTGGGAGAAAGAAGCTGAGTGAGGAGTCGCCATGATGTTCCCATGCCAGGCAGATGCAGGTTAGATCTTCCCTGGTAAGCCAGCTCGTGGGCTACCCAGAATATTAGAAATGGGTTAGATTAATATGTAAGAGCTAGCCAATAAGAAGCTGGAACTGATGGGCCAGGCAGCATTTAAAAGAATACAGTTTCCGTGTAATTATTTCAGGGCATAAGCTAACCATGTGGGCGGCCGGGTGCCGGGAACATAGCCCTGCCGCTCCTCTTTCAACAGAATGGCACCCAACATGCTAATGAACTCCACATAAAACCTGAGAGGGCTTAAAAAGGAGAGAGAGAAAATTTAAGACAGCTTTTTGCTGTTCCTGGGTTGCGTACCACAAAGAAATTGTCCTGACTCAGCAGCAGGAAAAAACTGGCTGTTTTAAAATGCCGGCTTTCTGGGCTGTGCCGCCATTGCGATCTCTGTCTGGCTCCTGGGGGAGACAAAGCTTTTGAATGGAGCATTTGGAGTAAAGTGCTACTATTTGTTTGATGGCAACTAGACTGCTGTGTGCCTAAAAGGGGGACATTGCGTGCCACAGCTCAGAGGCACAAGCAGCTCCACCATACTACTGATGCACTGTGCAAGGATCAGAGGCACGAGCGGCTCTGCCATGTTGGACTGGGCGGGGCCAGCAGGCAGTACCTGTTTTTGACCTAGGAATGTCACAACTTAGATTTTTAAGAGCTTACTGATTTAAAGGCGCAAAACAAAGTGCTCCTGCATAGTAAAAAAATTGCATTCACAATATAACAGATTTCAGACATAAAAGACCTTTATGGATCACAGTGTTGGATAAATGTACGTAGGCTTGAGAGAGAGAAGAAAAAGAATATAGAAAATAAAGTTAATGGTTTAAAAAAAAGGTAAAGTCTTTAAAGAGACAGAGTACAGATAGTTATAGATTAAAAGAAATAAAGAAAAATAAGCCACGTAAAAATGAAAATTCACAGAGAGTCTGGATTATGTACATTGTGTTTTCTTTTAAAATTTTTGACTGTGAAGGAGCTAAGTACAGGGAGTCATTTCATTACATGGACTGCTAAGCTAAACCAGAATGGATATAAGGGTATTACGATTTCAGAATTTGGGTCTAAGGATATGATGCTTCGAAAAGAGTCTTCTTTTGTTTTCACAGAGGATGAGACTCTATGGATTGCATCTATTCCGATATGGTTTGATAGACCACGCCCTCCTGAAAGGTTGCTGCAAACACCCTCAAGAAATTACTTCACTCAACTGCCAACTGAGATGACCCTAGCACACAGGTAATACCATGAAAGACCTAATTAACGATGCCCCCATTCAGCAGGAAGCAGTTTAGAGAGAAAAAACTGCGCCCATGTTCCCAAATATTGTTTATAAATGTTCTTTTACATTTAAAGGGGGATATGATATAGATATGAATAATTTGCATTGGTATGGATTTTAAGGTCAATTTATATATATATATGTATTTCTGATCTTGATTAAGGTATTGTGATTGTGTAGTTCATTTAAAATGTAATGTATAATAGGAAATATAGTTTGCTAATGGATAATCATTGATAATAGTAAAGCTTGTAGTCATGTGAGTTAGATTTTCTAGATATATAGAGATATACTTCAGTTAGATAGGCATTCTTCATATCTTTCAAAGACTGCAAAATATGGCATTTAAAATATTGTAATAACTTAGGGGTTTTCATGACAATGAGACACATTTGCTCCTGGCAGTACCAATCTACTTCGAGAGGAAGATGGGCATCGAAGAGGATCCTAATGGAGTTTGATAGCCATTGGGCAAGAAACTGCTCTTGCCTGGACTATTGCATAAACTGGACACAGAGAACCCGCAGAGAGAGGACTGCTGAACTTGCCTAAAGGTGAGATGGTCTTTTGGGGTTCCTGACTCATGAAAGAGTCTGCGAGACATTCTTCAGGACACAGCAGATAGTGACTGAACTGTCTTTGAAATTTCCTGCTTCATGGAAATGTCTGCTGGATACTATGGGCCTGAAGGCTGAAGATGGATGCCCCAACGGTACAGAGGAACTTTGGGTGACTGTCCAGGCAGCGAGTTGTCTCTGTCATTTCTAGAGTTTTGACTTCCTGTTTACTTAGGTATTATTATATCCTTCTGGAGTCTTTGATGGAGTTGAAGAATGGTTAATTATAGTTATAGTTTTCCTTAGTTATGATAAAAGATAAAATAGATATAAATATTGTAACTGTAATTCTTGCTTGATAACTGTTTTGCTATATGTAATTTTACTATGTTAAAATGAAAGCCTTTCTTTTTTGTTTAAACAGAAAAAGGGGAAATGATGTGGGAGTGGTTTCTTATTAATAAAGAAACTGCCCAGGCCCATTCATTAGGCCCACCCTTAGGTGGGTGGAGTAAACAGAACAGGATTCTGGGAGAAAGAAGCTGAGTGAGGAGTCGCCATGATGTTCCCACGCCAGGCAGATGCAGGTTAAGATCTTCCCTGGTAAGCCAGCTCGTGGGCTACCCAGAATATTAGAAATGGGTTAGATTAATATGTAAGAGCTAGCCAATAAGAAGCTGGAACTGATGGGCCAGGCAGTGTTTAAAAGAATACAGTTTCCGTGTAATTATTTCGGGGCATAAGCTAACCATGTGGGTGGCCAGGTGCTGGGAACATAGCCCTGCCGCTCCTCTTTCAACACAGTTAGGGGGTGTGTGGCCTGCCAAGTCCTACCTACTCCTGCACTGTGTGTGAGTGCATTAGGTGGCAGTCCATCTGTGAACTTCCTGGTCACCCAGAGTGGACATACCCACAGTCTAAGTGAACCACTTGGGAGGGCGTGTGCTGCAGTTATGGAGCAGCGCCTCTTGTGAACTTCCTGTCCATAGAGCAGGGACACACCCCAGTCCCAATTGTGAGAGGGCATGGCTGACTGTGGCACCCCTTACAGAATGTGGCGCTGCTGTAAGAAAAGACTGACATCAACCAGCTGACCAATATCTTCTACTGCAAGTTCTGGAAACTCTACAGAGGTCATGTCCTGTTCTTTAATGCACTTGACCTGGAGAGGCAGAATGACCATGTGAGCTTCAGTGGGGGCAAAGACGGGGCCTCAGGTGAGGTTGGAGCTCAGAAGTACAGGGGCTTAGATACAGACTTTGACCTGGTGCAGCACAAAGACCACAGTGAGCTTGGGTGGGGGTGGGGCCTGGGGTGAAGGCAGTGACTGCAGTGCTGGGCCATGGGGCAGAGGGTGGGTTGTGGGGCTGCAAGATGGAGGGAGGGGCCTGGGATGGAGGGGGTGGGGCATTGGGATGGAAGGGAAGGGATGGGGCAGTCTTAGGCAGAGGGAGGGACTGTGGATGGAGGGGTGGAGCCTGGGGTAGAGTGCAGGCTTCAGGGATAGAGGGCCAGAGGTAATGGAAGAAGGGATGGGGCTGTCAGATCTAGGGGCGGATCTATGGTGTGGAGGGCAAAACCATTGGCAGAGAGTAGGGCTCAGGATGGAAGGTAGTAGTTTGACAGAGGAGTGGGGCCTTGGAAAGAGGGGCTATGCTCCGGGATGGTGGGGCAGAGCCAGGCCCCAGTCATCAAGTGTCAAGACTACCCTACCTGGTTTTTCTTACCACCATCTCCTCCAAGATGATTGGCAAGATCTTCTCATGCACTGTGATGTGGTAGGTGCTTCTGTGCTGCATCATGTGAGGTCCTGTAGGTGGCGAGGAAGGGGTGGTGGTGGTTCCAGAGTGTCAGTGTCATCACTCACGGTCTCTGGTCTCTGGTCTCTGTCATGTGACCAGGGTCACAGTACATGTGATACCTTCTGCCCCGTGGCTGCTGTTTGGGCTACACGTCCCACATCACTGTTGGTGGTGGGCGGTCATGTTACTGGCAGTGGGTGATTTTGTCACTGTGTGTGATGGGTGGGGCTGCTCTATTAGCAGTTATCCAAACCCCATGAGAGGCCCCATGTTCCCTGACCCCCACATGTAGGCAGAAGGTGCAGCAGGATGGAAAAGTCAGCTACATGGACTTGGTGTGGTTCCTTATCTCAGATGAGGACAAAAAGACACAGACCAAGCAGGCAGATTCTAGGTCCACCGTCTATTACCATCTGTGGCCCCTGTGTTGTCACTCCATATTCTGTCAGATGCTAGTGTGGGATAATGGGCAGCGCAGTTAGATGCTCATGTGTGACTTGGGGCAACACACTGTAACATGCTCATGTGTGACACAGGCAACGCAATCAGGAGATGAGTCAGTGTCTCCACAGCTAAATGCACACGGTCAACTGTCACCTGAGTTCTGTGCCAGGAACCCACTTGAAGGACGTGACTGAGCTCCACGCAAACATACACACATGCACACACGTCACCTCGTGCAGTCCCAAGCGTGACACACACACCACACATACCCACATATATATACATCACACAAGCACGCGCATGCATACACATACACACACAGGTCACCTCAGCTGTGGTACCGAGCACACATACATCACCTTCGTTTTGGCAAGCGTCTGTGGGACTGCACTGCAGCTGGGGCTAAGGATATGCGTGTCCGATGTCCCACACAGAGGGTTAAGTCACAGTCCCCAGCCCTTTCCTGTTGCAAGTCTCCTGGACTTGGTAAGTATCCTCTACCCGACCAGAGTGGACCCGCCTCCCCGCCAAACAGAAGCCTATCTCTGGGGCAGTCGCTGGGAGCCCAGCCCCGCCGCCTTTGAGCGCTCAGACTTCCAGTCCTCTGTTCGTGCGGGCTCTGGCTCTTGCACCCCCGCCCCCGCCTTGGCCGCTCGCCCCACCCCTAACGGCCCAGCCCCAGTCACCGTGGCCATGCAGCCAGGACATCCTCCTGGGCTCAAGTTCTCGCTTAGCCCCGGTGTTGCTCCTCGCCCCACCCCCAGGCCCCGCCCCTGCCAGCTCCTCCCACTCCAGGGACCGCTCCTCCTTTCCGGTCACGCCCCCATGATGGCGGCCACTCGCGCCGCCGTACGACCAGCGCTCAGGCTCCTGCTTAGCCGTGGCCTGGCCCCTCGCTATGCCCCACCGTGCCCGCCACAACCGGCCCGCGCAGGCAGCGTCGACATCCGGAGCCCCTGCGGCGGAGTTAGGAGCGGCTCCCACGTCCGCAGCTGGGAGAGCGGGGCCGGGGTGGTGGGGAGGACGCAGAAGAGCCCGAGGAGGAAGAGGAGGAGGAGGAGGAGCTGCTGAGCCGGGAACCACTGCTGCCCGCTGCGGCCCAGCGTGTGTGCGTCCTACATCCTGACGTCAGGGGCCGCGCCGGAAGGAAGGCGCAGGACACAGGTCAGCGGAAGGGCGGGGCGGGAGGAGACAGGCTGCGTGGGCATGGGTTCAGAAGGGAAGGTGTGAGGAGAAAGAAAGGTGGTGCGGACTCCTTGGGAGGCGCACAGGGGACAGGGGAACTACTATGGGCATCAGCGTGGAGTTTTGGTTGGGCAGGCGGGATTTGTGTGTGCTAGCCTCCCTGGGATCCATCCCCAGGGTCCATGCGATTTGCGGCTCCCGATGGACGCCATCTACCCCCCGTCTGTCCCCTCACAGAGTATCAGGTGGCGGAGGCTGCCGCGCTGGTGCGCGCATTGCATGGCTGGTCGGTGGTGCGGACCCTAGTGGTGCCCACGGGGGTCCCAGACAGCAAGTTTGTCTTTGGCAAAGGAAACTTCCAGGAGCTGACGGGTAAGTAGCCCGCCCCTTCGTGTGACATGCTCCCTGCCCAACTGGTGTACCTGTGCATGCATGCGTGTTCTTGCTATGTGCATGTGTGTGCTTCCTTCTGTGCAGTGTTACAGTGTTACTCAGCATGCACATGCGTGTGCATGCCTCAGTGTAGCTTGTGCATGGTTCTCAGTGTGCACATGTGTGTACCTCCCTCTTTGTGTAGCATGTGCACACCCAGACTTGCCTGCAACTGACGGACCTCTCCCCCTACTCCTCAGAGAAGATCAAGGGATCTGTGGACATCACGTGTGTGTTTCTGAATGTAGAGAGGATGACGGCTCTGACCAAGGTATGGAGTGTGTGATTGTGACCCATGTGTGTCAGTTCCACCCCTTCCCCTGACTCCTGTGTCCTATCCTCACTCCTTCCTATGTCCCTGCATCCCCTGACCCTCCTGTGTCCCAACCTTTCCCTCCCTCTGAGCCCCAAGTACCCGTCTCACCCCTTTCTCTATCCCTGGGTCTCTGACCCCTGTGTCCTGGCCTCACCTGTTTCTCTGACCCCAGGAACCTGACCCCTCTCATTCCCCTGACCCGCTTGTCCCAGCCTCATCCCTTACCCTGCTCCCTCTTTCCTGGCACCCCTCTCCTAGTCTTTCCCCTTCCCCTGACCTTTTTTCCCATTTACCGGCAGAAGACCCTGCAGACTGCCTGGGGCGTCCATGTGTTGGACAGGTTCACTATCGTACTGCACATATTCCGCTGTAATGCCCGCACCAAGGAGGCCCGGCTGCAGCTGGCTCTGGCGGAGATCCCCCTGCTCAGGTGGGTTACACCTTCTCTGGTGGGTCACTCCTGAAATTGCCTGGCACAAGTTAAAAGGAAACACGGAACAAGTTAGGGGGTGTGCACAGGACTGGGAAGTCAGTGTGCAGAGAAAGGGAGGAAGATGGCACATCCAGCTTTTTTAAAAACTGCCTAGCGCATGCACACAGGGGTTGATGTGGCTACTTCATATGCAGATGATGGGACTCAGGCAGACGTGCAAGGGCCTAGCTGAGTCATACGTGGATCACGGGAGGCCCTTTAACATCCCTGGGGGCCGTTAGGCACTTCTGCCTGGGGGCTTGTCTGCACATGCATGGCACCTAGAACCTGGAATTATCAGCCTTATGTGGCTGAAATCATTACAGCCCCTGCCCAGGCCGGTCACCCCACACTCCTCCTCATCCAACACCCTTCCTCACCCCATACCCCCACATCCCCTTCCATACAGAGATAGCAGCTGCACACCCCTTGGTGGTTGACACCCTATTCTGTCCAGTGTGCCCTAGGAGGGCTTGGCTTTGACCTGAGGACCCAAGTGCCAAAACTCACTAAGTGATACCTACTAAGCATGTATTTCCATCCCAGGTCTACCCTGAGCAGCTGCTCTGCCCGACCGGACCAGCAAGGAAGGGGCTCACGGTACATCATGGGGTCAGGTGAGGGTGCCACATGGCCTCTAGTGGGGAACACAGTCCAGGGCAGTGGGAACACCAGCCAACCAGCTGCAGAGTTTCCCAGCTGTCACAATGGGTAACACTAGTTACATGGGTGTCCAGTGGGGGATACCAGCTACATGCAGTGGGGTGCACCCACAGGTACACCCCTGGGACCCCCTGCACCCTGGCTCCTACATTCCAGTTTGCATATCCATGTTCACAGGAGAGTCATCCACAGAGCTGTGCCAACGGGCACTGAAGGAGAAGGAGGCGAAGATCAGGCGTGGGCTAGAGCTGTTGCGGGATAAGCGGAGGCCAAGGTGCAGCAGGTGCAGGAGCTGCCCAACATTGACATGGCGCATGTGACCGTTATCATCAGCCAAGCCACCTATGGCCGTTTCTGGAAGCTGTTTCCTGAGTGACAGCCTGGAGTGGGGTGTGGATACAGATTGTGGCCATGGTGTTGTCCCACCACTTTTTCTTTCCCAGCTGTTCCCTGAGTGACAACCAGGATCAGATGTGGATTCAGCTCGTGGGAGGGTGTTTGTGGATGGCCCTATGTAGTCCTCCTTCCTCCCTCCCTCCCAGACTGACTGGCAGCTCATTAAAGCAGGATTTGCACTTTGTTCCCTCTCTTTGGCTGGCGATGTGTGGGCTCTGTGGGGTTCTGTGTCACTGGGGAAGGGGAGGGGAGTGTCTTTCACTGGAGAAGGGAAGGGATGAGTAGTGTCTGTGTCACTGGGGGAGGGTCCATTTCACTGGGGAATGGAAGGGTAGAGTCTCAGTTGAAAATGGTGCTGTAGCTGTTCCAGGACAGGAGGACTGAACATTGCCCTCCCACAGCTCTCCCCCAACACCTGTGTTCTACCCCTCCATGTTCTTGGATGATACACAGATTTAATAGAAATGGGTTAATCAAGATGTGAGAGTTAGCCAATAAGAGGCTAGAGCTAATGGGCCAGGCAGTAATTTAATTAATACAATTTCTGTGTAGTTATTTCGGGGGTTAAGCTAGCCAGGCGACGGGATGCAGCTCTCACCCTTTACAACACTCTATAAGATTGATGCCAGCTCAAACAGGCCGCCTGCAAGGGAAGGGGAAGGGTGGGGTAACGTCACAGCATGTGACTGACAGATGACATCCCCACAGACCCCATATGACTGCCAGGTGACGTCCTCACAGACACCCACCCCCATCTGACAGGTGACTTCAGTGCCACTCATTCCTAGCTGTGTCCCAGGTGGCACCTGGTTGGCCGTAGCTCCTCATGGTCTCCAAGTACTAAAGCAGCACCTGCGAATTCATCTGGTCGCCCCATCAGTAAGGGATCCCAGGCCACAGCTCCGTGTGATGACCATAGAGGTCTCATTCTCAAAGGACACAATCACCTGCTGGCCATGCACTCACAGCCGCCACTGTGATGTCCTGTATGGGAGTGAGGGAGGGGTTGGTTGATTGAGACTGAGGATTGGACAGCTAAGGGCCCACGCACCCACAAGGCCACGCCCTGGGCGGCCACGGACTCCTTACTGCAGTGCCCATGCTGTTCTCACCCCGTCATCACCCACCCATGCCCTCCTTACCCCACCCCACATGCCCTGCAGTGTCCTCCATAGCACAAGTGGAACACATGTGGGTGTCTGGAAACCTTGGGGGTCCCCCTAGAGGTGGGAATCACCCGCTTGTGCCCCGTGACAGGAGGGGTAGCCCCCAATGAAGCTTCTAGGAGGGGACATGGAACCTGGGCTGTCAGAGACAAGGTCCTATAACCTGCGAGGGTGATCGTGGGTAAAGTGGAGAAGAACCGACAGACAGACGGAAAGAGCCCGAGGGATTCCATGGGGTCCTTAGGGCCAGGACAAACGCATGTTGGCTTTGACGTCTGTCTGTTCACAGAGAGCCATGACACCATGACATACTGCCTGAGCCGGAAGTCCCCAATCTCCTGGGAAGAGTCTTGGCTGCTACACCCTGCTGGGGCAGGTCACACCCTGAATTATGAAGCCCTTGGTGTTGAGATGGTCAATCACACAGGTGAGTGGGCGTGGGGGAGGACCTGCTGGTGGACAGGGCAGGGGATTGGGGGAGGTGTAGGTCGCGCAGGTGAATGGGGCATGAGGGAGGGTCCTGGTGATGGGCAGGTTATGGGGAAGGAACTGAGAGCCCCGAGGGCAGGGTTAGGGACCAGGTGATGGAGGTGACTGTGAGTCCCGGGGTGCTATCCAGGTTTTGGGGTATTCTGGGGTGCTATGCATGGTGGTCACAGTGACACCCCTGGAATGAACCCTGACCCGCCGTCTGCCCCAGACCCTTGACGTGATGAAGCAGCTGGAAGCAGGGGTGCGGTACCTGGATCTGTGGATTGCTCATGTGCAGGGTGGCTCGCAGAGGAATCTGTACTTTGAACACATGTTCCCCCCACCTCCACTGTGCTGGGGGGGGGGGAGAACCAGGAGTAGCTGGGGGAAGGGTGGAGATTAAGTATGTCATCATGTGTTCCTTAAATGTCCCTAGGGCACCCTCACCAAGATCTCCGAGTGGCTGGAGTCGCACCCCCATGAGGTCATCATCCTGGCCTGCAGAAACTTTGAGGGGATGACAGGAGACTTGCACGAGTACATCATAGACTGCATCAAGAACATCTTCGAGGACTCTCCGTGTCTGCGTGGGGTGAGAAGGAGGATTGCGCTGGCCAGGGTGAGGAAGGCCTGGTATTCAGGCATAGACATGTGGCCTCGGGGTGAGGAGGGCTTAGGCAGGTGGACATACCATCTATGCTGGGGAACCAGAAGCAGCAGAGGAGGAGTGGTGTGGGAGAATTGTCTGTATTCTGTCAATCATGTTTTAAATAAATGCTGATTGGTCAGGCAGGAAGTATAGGTGGGAAAACCAAACAGGAAGTAGAAATGATGCAAGGAGAACAGGAGAATTCTGGGAAGGAGGAAGCTGATTCCTCCCACTCCTGCCTAGATCACGGAAGCAGCAGGATGTGATCTGCCCCACTGAAAAAGGTACTGAGCCTCATGGCTAACATAGATCAGAAAAATGGGTTAATCAAGATGTGAGAGTTAGCCAATGAGAGGCTAGAGCTAATGGGCCAATCAGCTTATAATTTATAGAGACCTATGTGTGATTTTCTTTGGGGCTAAACAGTTGTGGGGTATGGGGGGCGGGGGCAGAAACTCCAACAAACAAGTAAGCCAGCCCCTCATGTTAAAGGGGACACCAAGGTAGTTGGGAGATACGAATACAGTGAGGCGGAAACACAGAGTAAGTGGGGGAGCACTGAGGCAGTTGGGAGGCACAGAGGCAGTTTTGGAGATACTGAAGTAACTGGGGCACACCAAGTCAGAAGAAGACACCCAGGAGTGGGAGAAGTCTGAAGCATCGCAGCCCATGTCCTCAGGACACTCTATGTCACTTGTTGTTCACCAAGCTCCACCTGGGGTCTCAGCGGGGGTCAGGTGTGTTTGCCCAAGAGGGGGGAAGATAGGAAGGGGCAGAGGGTGGGGCAGGGCAGCTGTATCCCTGGTCTCCATGGAGAAGCACCTGGATTCCAAAGCCCTCACACACACCCCAACAATCTTCGTGACCACGTGACCACAGCCCCTTCGGTGCCCACCTGCCATGAACCTCCCCGTGGGATCGCCCTTGCCATCATTGAACCTGTTGTCTGTCCAGCTGTGCCACCCATGTCACCTGCTGCGAATCCCAGTCCAGGAGGCCCAGGAGGGTGCCAGCGGCCACCACTTAGCTGCCCGTTCCCTTGCAGTCCATGTGGTGTCCTGGGGGGTAGAGGGTCGTGGGGCACGGACTGGGTGGGCAAGTGGCCTTGAACGGGGTGGATGAGGGGACAGAGGGCTAGGGGACATAGATGAGCTGGATCAGGGGCCTGAACTAGGGGTCAGCAGCTCCACATCCCAGGGCTCCCCACAGGGCCCAGGGCTTTCACCCAAGGCCCAGGACTCCTCCCCACTTCCCTGACTCAGGTCCAGCACTGCTCCCCCAACCACACCTGTATCTCTCACTTTCGCAGGTGTACTACTTGCACCTGCATGCTGTGAGCACTCTCCTCTCCCCTTCACCCAACCACACCTGTTGCTCTCACTCCCCACCCAGTTGTCTCCTCCCAGCACTCCCCACTCCGCTACCGCCACACCCATTGCCACTCTCCCAGATCCCCCACCACCACCACCTTTGCCCTTACTCAGGCTCACCACCTGCACCTGCCCACTATGCAGTGGCACAGTCTGTGGGTGGATGTCCACATAAACCCTGACACCTCCTCCTCCCACACAGAACATTCACCCATCCTTTGCACATCACACATAAGACACATGCACAGGCCAGAACATTCATAACTGCCAATGACCAAGAAGGTTATGTAGAGTCCCTGCCCCTCAGAAGATGACCTTGCTCGTCAGTAGGTTACCCTGCCCCTCAATAAGTAACCCTTCCACTCAATAGGTAATCTTGACTCTCAGCATGGGATCTGTCTCAGTAGGTGACCCTGCCTTCAGTATGTGACCCTGGTCCTCAGTAGGTGATGCTGTCCCTGAGCAGGTAACCCACATCTTTGCCCTCAGTAGTTGACTCTGTTGTTCTGTGGATATCCCAGCCTTCAACAGGTGACTCTGCCAACCAACAGCTGTCCTGGGTCCTCTGCAGCTGTCCTGTGCCTTGGCTGGTGGCCATAATCTTCTTCCAGTGTCCTGTGTTGTCAACAGTTGACAATGGTGCTCAGGAGGTGACCTTGACCCACTGTAGGTGTTCTTTGTCCACAGTAGGTGTCCCATGCCCTCAGAAAGTGGCTCTGCCCTTCTGTAGCTATCCTATACCTTTATGAGATGGCCTTGATATTATGCAGATATTCTGTGGCTGAGCAGGTGCCCTTGCCCTTCAGCAGGTGCTGTGTGCTCTCACCAGGTGGCTCTGAATCTTGGCAGAAGGCCCTGGTCCTTAAGATGTGTCCTGTGAAAGTGTACTGCCACTTTGCAGATGTACATGTTCTGTGCCCCTCAACAGGTGCCCCTACTCTTCTGCAGATGTTCTGTGACCTTTGTAGATATCCTGTGCCCTCAGAAGGTGGCTCTGGTCATTTTCCAATGTCTTGTGTCCATTTGCAGATGGCTCTGATACTTAAAAGGCATCCTTTGCCCTGGGCAGTTGATCCCTCCTTTATTCAGGTATCCTGTGCCTTCAACATTTATTTGTTCTTGCCTTTCTGCAGGTGTTATGGGACCTCTGTAGGTGTTCTATGTCCTCACCAAGTGGCTGTGTCCTTTTGTAGGTGTCTTATGTCCTCAGTAGGTGGCCTTGACCTTCAGCAGGTGGCTTTGTTTTGCAGGTGTCCTGGGCCTTCAACAAGTTGCCCTACTCTTCTGAAGATTTCCTGTGCCCTCAGCATGTGACTCTCACCTGCAAGTGGCCCTTGTCCCTAATAGCTGTCCTGTGGCCTCAACATTTGACTGAGCTAATTTGCAGGTGTTTTTGGGTCCTCTGAATGTGTTCTGTTCCTTCAGCAGGTGTCCAGACCCCACAATAAAGCCTTGGTCTTTAACAGCTGTCTTGTGACTTTACCAGTTCATTCTTCCGTTCTACAGCTGTCCTGAGTCCTGTGCAGGAGTTCCATGCCCTCAACAGGCAGCCCTTCCCTTCTGAAGTTGTTCTGTGCCCTCATTAGGAAACCTTGCGCCTCTGAATGTGTTCTCTGTCCTCTGCAGTTTAGGACCTAACATAATCCGAACCCTAACCCTACACTGACTCCTACCTCTACCCCTAAACCTGATGAGTGTTTGTCTCTAAGGGCACTGTAGAACACAAGGGGGCAAAACTGTAAGGATATTCAGTAGAATTTCGTTTTTTTTGATTTTTTTGTTTATTTTATTTTTTTAGTCTTTAATGTAAATTAACAACAAAGACTCTCCATTTTATATAAAACTGCTTTAAACACTACTTTGTAAGATGGTTTTCCTTGAATCTATCCTTTTCTGCAACTGAAAAAGGTGCCTATTATGTGTAATTTTGTAAATATGATCACCCAAGACATACTGCTTTTCTTATTAGAACAGCGTGGAGATGCCTTTTTGCTATCATGGTACAAAGAATGTTTCACTGAATAAATAAATATAGGTGTCAGCACCCATGTATTAGTGCACAGAGCTAATGGTCTGTCCTGTAAGGCCCACAGGTAATAAACAATAGTGGATTCTTATTTATTTATTTTTTATTAAAAATTTCCACCTCCTTCCCTCCTAGTTTCCTTCCCCTTCCCCTTTCTCCCCCTCCCCCTCTAGAATCAAGTCTCTTTCCAATCCTAAAATGGCTCCCTTAATTACATACTTCCCATATATACCCTTCCTCCATCCCAACTGTCCCATTCCCATAAGCTCTCCCCATCCTCCCCTTCTCACTTTTCTCTCCCCATCTCCCCTTACCCCCACCGCACCCCAACCCCAAGTTCTCAATTTTTGCCTGGCATTCTTGTCTACTTCCAATATCCAGGAGATAACTATATGTTTTTCTTTGGGTTCACCTTCTTATTTAGCTTCTCTAGGATCACGAACTATAGGCTCAATGTCCTTTATTTATGGATAGAATCCACTTATGAGTGAGTACATACCATATTCATCTTTTTGGGTCTGGGATACTTAGGATAGTGTTTTCTATTTCCATCCATTTGCATGCAAAATTCAAGATGTCATTGTTTTTTACCGCTGAGGAGTACTCTAATGCATACATATTCCACAATTTATCCATTCTTCCATTGAAGGGCATCTAGGTTGTTTCCAGGTTCTGGCTATTACAAATAATGCTGCTATGAACATAGTTGAACAAATCCTTTTGTAGTATGATAGAGCATCTCTTGGGTATATTCCCAAGAGTGGTATTGCTGGATCCTGGGGTAGGTTGATGCCGAATTTCCTGAGAAACTGCCACACTGATTTCCAAAGTAGAAAACGGAGAAAGCACACATTGGAGACTTAACAGCATACCTGAAAGCTCTAGAAAAAAAAAGAAGCAGACTCACCCAGGAGGAGTAGAAGACTGGAAATAATCAAACTGAGGGTTGAAATCAACAAAATAGAAACACAGAAAACAATCCAAAGAATCAATGAAACAAAAAACTGGTTCTTGGAGAATATCAACAAGATTGACAAACCCCTATCCAAACTAATCAAACGGCAGAGAGAGAATATGCAAATTAATAAGATCAGAAATGAAAAGGGGTAATAGTAGGAGATTTCAACACTCCTCTTTCACCAATGGACAGGTCAATCAGACAGAAACCTAACAGAGAAATTAGAGAATTAATGGAGGTAATGAATCAATTGGACTTAATAGACATCTATAGAATATTCCACCCAAAAAGGAAGGAATGCACCTTCTTCTCTGCAGCTCATGGAACCTTCTCGAAAATTGACCACATCCTCGGTAACAAAGCAAACTACCATGTTACAAAAAAATATCCATAACCACCTGTGTCTTATCAGATCACCATGGACTAAAGTTAGAATTCAACAACAATGCTACCCCCAGAAAGCCTATAAACTCATGGAAACTGAACAGTCAACTATTGACCCACACCTGGATCAAAGAAGAAATAAAGAAAGAAATTAAAGTCTTCCTTGAATTCAATGAAAATAAAGAACCAACATACTCAAACTTATGGGACACCTTGAAAGCTGTCCTAAGGGGAAAATTCATAGCCCTTAGTGCCCACTTAAAGAAAACAGAGAAAGCATACATTGGAGACTTAACAGCCCACCTGAAAGCTCTAGAAAAAAAAGAAGCAGACTCACCTAGGAGGAGTAGAAGACTGGAAATAGTCAAATTGAGGGCGGAAATCAACAAAATAGAAACACCGAAAACAATCCAAAGAATCAATGAAACAAAAAGCTGGTTCCTGGAAAAAATCAACAAAATTGATAAACCCCTATCCAAACTAATCAAACGGCAGAGAGAGAATTTGCAAATTAATAAGATCAGAAATGAAAAGGGGGACATAACCACAGACATAGAGGAAATTCAGAGAATCATTAGATCTTACTACAAAAGCCTGTATGCCACAAAACTGGAAAATGTAAAAGAAATGGACACTTTTTTAGATAAATACCATATACCAAGGTTAAATCAGGACCAGGTGAACAATCTAAATAGACCTGTCAGTCGCGAAGAATTAGAAGCTGTTATCAAAAACCTCCCTACCAAAAAAAGCCCAGGACCAGACGGTTTCAATGCAGAATTCTACCAGAATTTCCAAGAAGACCTAATACCTATACTCCTTAAGGTATTTCACAATATAGAAACAGAAGAGTCATTGCCAAATTCCTTTTATGAAGCTACAGTCACTCTGATACCAAAGCCACACAAAGACTCAACCAAGAAAGAGAATTACAGGCCAATCTCAGTCATGAACATCGACGCAAAAATCCTCAACAAAATACTGGCAAACCGTATCCAAGAACACATTAGAAAAATTATCCATTATGATCAAGTAGGCTTCATCCCAGAGATGCAGGGCTGGTTCAACATACGAAAATCTATCAATGTAATCCATCATATAAATAAACTGAAAGAAAAAAACCATATGATCATTTCATTAGATGCTGAAAAAGCTTTTGACAAAATTCAATATCCCTTTATGATAAAAGTCTTGGAGAGATTAGGGATACAAGGGTCATACCTAAATATAATAAAAGCTATTTACAGCAAACCGACAGCTAACATCAAACTAAACGGAGAGAAACTCAAAGCCATCCCACTTAAATCAGGAACACGACAAGGCTGTCCACTCTCTCCATACCTCTTCAATATAGTGCTTGAAGTTTTAGCAATAGCAATAAGACAACACAAGGGGATCAAGGGGATTCGAATTGGAAAGGAAGAAGTTAAACTTTCGTTATTTGCAGATGATATGATAGTGTACATAAGCGACCCCCAAAACTCCACCAAAGAACTCCTACAGCTGATAAACACCTTTAGTAATGTGGCTGGATACAAGATCAACTCCAAAAAATCAGTCGCCCTCCTATACACAAAGGATATGGAAGCAGAGAGGGAATTCAGAGAAGCATCACCTTTCACGATAGCCACAAACAGCATAAAATATCTCGGGGGTAACGCTAACCAAAGAAGTGAAGGATCTATTTGACAAGAACTTTAAGGCATTGAAGAAAGAAATTGAAGAGGATACCAGAAAATGGAAGGATCTCCCTTGCTCGTGGATTGGGAGGATCAACATAGTAAAAATGGCAATCCTACCAAAGGCAATTTATAGATTCAATGCAATCCCCATCAAGATCCCATTAAAATTCTTCACTGATCTTGAAAGGACAATAATCAACTTTATATGGAATAACAAAAAACCCAGGATAGCCAAAACAATCTTATACAATAAAGGAACTTCTGGAGGCATTACCGTCCCTGACTTTAAACTCTATTACAGAGCTACAGTAATGAAAACAGGGTGGTATTGGCATAAAAATAGAGAAGTCGACCAATGGAATCGTATAGAAGACCCGGATGTTAACCCACAAACCTATGAACACCTCATTTTCGATAAAGGTGCTAAAAGTATACAATGGAAGAAAGAAAGCATCTTCAACAAATGGTGCTGGCACAACTGGATGTCAACCTGTAGAAGAATGAAAATAGACCCATATCTATCACCATGCACAAAACTCAAGTCCAAGTGGATCAAAGACGTCAATATCAATCTGAACACACTGAACCTGATAGAAGAGAAAGTGGGAAGTACCCTACAACAGATGGGCACAGGCGATTGCTTCCTAGGTATAACCCCAGCAGCACAGACATTAAGGGCAACATTGAATAAATGGGACCTACTGAAACTGAGAAGCTTCTGTAAAGCAAAAGACACTGTCACTAAGACAAAAAGGGAACCCACTGACTGGGAGAAGATCTTCACCAACCCAGCAACAGACAAAGGTCTGATCTCCAAAATATATAAAGAACTCAAGAAACTAGACTTTAAAATGCTAATTAACCCAATTAAAAAATGGGGCACTAATCTCAAGAGAGAATTCTCAACAGAAGAAGTTCAAATGGCCAAAAGGCACTTAAGGTCATGCTCAGCCTCCTTAGCGATCAGGGAAATGCAAATCAAAA
The DNA here is from genome assembly GCA_963919715.1 of Microtus obscurus. NCBI lineage: Eukaryota > Metazoa > Chordata > Mammalia > Rodentia > Cricetidae > Microtus > Microtus obscurus. The sequence continues at coordinate 512,482 of CAWTZC010000310.1, read as the reverse complement.
CAACATTGAGCTATCACCTTACACCTGTCAGAATGGCTAAAATCAAAAACACCAATGATAACCTTTGCTGGAGAGGCTGTGGAGAAAGGGGTACCCTCATCCATTGCTGGTGGGAGTGCAGACTTGTGCAGCCACTTTGGAGAGCAGTGTGGCGGTTTCTCAGGAAAATTGGGATCAACATACCCATGGACCCAGCAATGCCACTCTTGGGAATATACCCACGAGATGCCCGATCATATGACAAGGACATTTGTTCAACTATGTTCATAGCAGCATTGTTTGTAATAGCCAGAACCTGGAAACAACCTAGATGCCCTTCAATGGAAGAATGGATGAAGAAAGTATGGAATATATATTCATTAGAATACTACTCAGCGGTAAAAAACAATGACTTCGCGAATTTTGCATGCAAATGGATGGAAATAGAAAACACTATCCTGAATGAGGTAACCCAGACCCAAAAGGATGAACATGGGATGTACTCACTCATAATTGGTTTCTAGAGATAAATAAAGGTCAGTGAGTCTATAATTTGATACCCTAAAGAAACTAATTAAGAAGGTGAACCCAAAGAAAAGCATATAGCTATCCTCTGGGTTATGGGAAGTAGACCAGATTGCCGGGCAAAAAATTTGGGATCTTGGGGGTGTGGTGGGAGGGGGGGTAAGGGGAGAAGGGGAGAGAAATGTGAGAAGGGGAGGGTGGGGGGAACTTGGGGAAACGGGACGATTGGGATAAAGGAAGGTTGGCTAGGGGAGCAGAGAAGCACACATCTTAATTAAGGGAGCCATCTTAGGGTTGGCAAGAGACTTGGATCTAGAGGGGCTCCCAGGTGCCCAGGGCGATGTCCCCAGTTAGTTCCTGGGGCAGCTGTGGATAGGGAACCTGAAATGACTCTATCCTATAGCCATACTGAAAAATCTGAATCTTATGGAGGAGAAAGTGGGAGGTAGCCTTGAATGCATCGGCGTAAGAGACCACTTCCTAAATATAACCCCAGTAGCACAGACACCGAGAACAATAATTAATACATGGGACATCTTAAAACTGAGTAGCCTCTATAAAACAAAGGACACAGCATGATAAAACAGCAGTCTGCAGAATGGGATAAGATCTTCATCAACCCTACATCTGACAACTAATTTCCAAAACATACAAAGAACTCAAGAAACTAGACATCAAAAGAACATATAATCCAATAAAAAAAATTGGGTACAGACCTAAATAGAGAACTCTCAACAAAGGAGTCTCAAATGGCTGTAAAACATTTAAGGTAGTGCTTAAATTCATTAGCCACAGAGAAATGCAAATCAAAACTACTCTGAGATAGCATCTTACATTTGTCAAAATGGCTAAGATCAAAACCTGATGACAGCTCATGCTTGAGAGGATGTGGATTAAGAGGAAGACTTCCTCATTGCTGATGGGAGTTCAAATTTTACTGCCACTTTGGAAATCAGTATGGTGGCTTGTCAGAAAATTAGGAATCAGTCTACCTCAAGACCAAGCTATATCACTTTTAGGCATATACGCAAATGATATTCAACCATACTACAAGGACATATGCTCAACTATGTTCATAACAGCATTATTCATAATGTTCATAGCCCAGAAACAATCTAGGTAACCCTCAACTGAAGAATAGACAAAGAGAATATGGTGTAGAGTACTACTCAGCAGTAAAAATAAATAACATCTTGAAAATTGCTGGCAAATGGATGGAACTAGAAAAAAATATACTGAGTTAGCTAATCCAGAAACACAAATATAATATGTACTCACTCATAAACATATATTAAACAAAAAGCAAAGTCTAACCAGCTTACAGTCCACCACCACAGAGAATCTAGACAACAATGAGGACCCTAAGAAAGATGTACATGGATCCACCTTAAAAGGAGAAAAACAACAAGATCTGAGAAAATTGATAGGATGGGGTGTAGCAGGGAGGGTGGAAAGGCAGGGTAGTGGGGAAAATGTATAGCTCAATAACAAAATTTTGAAAAAGAATGAAAAGATTACCTTTTCCTGAAGATGTGGAAATGCTTAGTAAGAATCACAGGAACTACGCAATTCCTCATAAAAAAGGAAAGGAGGCAGAGGCAGGTGGAACTCTGTGAGTTCGAGACCAGCCTGGTCTACAGAGCTAGTTCCAGGACAGGCTCCAAAGCCACAGAGAAACCCTGTCTCGAAAAAAAAATAAGTGAATGAACTGAATTGGGACTATCATCTGGGTATGCAGAAAAATCTTCTAGTCCAATGTCAAAAATTGAAAGTACTGTGACAGTGACTTTTTTACACTTTTCTTCCAAAAGATAAAAGTTTGCACCCGATTTTAATGCTACCAAAAATGTAAACTTTTATTTTTAAATTGTTTTAAATTTTATATTGATCTATATTTTTTCTCTGCTGCCTTCCTTCTTTGCCTCTCCCCTTCTACCCTCTCCCATGATTCCGATGTTTCCAATTTACTCAGAAGATCTTGTGTTTTTCTACTTCCCATATTGATTATATCCAGTATGTCTCCTTAGGGTCTTTTTGATGTATAGGTTCTCTGTGATTGGGAATTGTAGGCTGGATTTTCTTTCTTTTATGTCTACAATCCACTTATGAGTGAGTACATATTATATTTGTCTTTCTGGGTCTCAGTTACCTCACTCAATATGCTGTTTTCTGAACACTATCCTGAGTGAGGTAAGCCAGACCCAAAAAAGAGGAACATGGGATGTACTCATCATATTTGGTTTCTAGCCATAAATAAAGGACATTGAGCCTATAATTTGGGTTCTTAGAGAAACTAAATAAGAAGGAGAACCCAAAGAAAAACATATAGGCATCCTCCTGAATATTAACCTTCATCAGGCAATGAAAGGAGACAGAGACCCACATTGGAGCACCAAACTGAAATCTCAAGGTCCAAATCAGGAGCAGAAGGAGAGAGAGCACGAGCAAGGAACTCAGGACCGCGAGGGGTGCACCCACACACTGAGACAATCGGGATGTTCTATTGGGAACTCACCAAGGCCAGCTGGCCTGGGTCTGAAAAAGCCTGGGTTAAAACCGGTCTCGCTGAACATAGTGGACAATGAGGACTACTGAGACCTCAAGAAGAATGGCAATGGGTTTTTGATCCTACTGCACCTATTGGCTTTGTGGGAGCCTAGGCAGTTTGGATGCTCACCTTACTAGACCTGGATGGAGGTGGGTGGTCCTTGGACTTCACACAGGGCAGGGAACCCTGATTGCTCTTTGGGCTGACGAGGGAGGGGGATTTCATTGGGGGAGGGGGAGGTAAAGGGGAGGCAGTGGTGGGGAAGAGACAGAAATCTTTAATAAATAAAAAATATGCTGTTTTCTAGATCTACCCATTTGACTGCAAATTTCAAGATGTCATTATTTTTTCTGCTGTGCAGTACTCCATTGTGTAAATATACCACATATTCTTTATTCATTCTTTGGTTGAGGGGCCTTTAGGTTGCTTCTAGGTTCTGGATATGACAAATAACACTGTTATGAACATAGCTGAGCACATGTCATTGTGGTATGATTGAGCATTCTTTGGGTATATACCCAAAAGTAGTATTGCTGGATCTTTTTTTTTAATTTTTTTTATTGGAAAAAAAAGAAATTTCTGCCTCCTCCCCACCTCCCATTTCCCTCCCACTCCTCCTCCCCCCACTCCTCCCCCTCCCTCTCCAGCCTGAAGAGCAGTCAGGGTTCCCTGCCCTGTGGAAAGTCCAAAGTCCTCCCCCCTCAATCCTGGTCTAGGAAGGTGAACATCCAAACTGGGTAGGCTCCCACAAAGCCAGAACATAAAGTAGGATCAAAACCTGGCGCCATTGTCCTTGGCTTCTCAGCAGCCTTCATTGTCCGCCAAATTCAGCCTTGAGTTTTAGTAATGTTTCTTTTACGTACGTGGGTGCTTTCATATTATGGGCATAGATATTCAGGATTGAGACTTCATCCTGATGAATTGTTCCTGTTATGAGTATAAAATGGCCCTCTCCATCTCTTCTGATTGATTTAAGTTTTAAGTCAACTTTGTTAGAAATTAGTATGGCCACACCTGCTTGTTTCTTAGGTACATCTGCTTGATAAACCTTTTCCCATCCCTTTACTCTAAGTAGGTGCCTGTCTTTGTGGTTGAGGTATGTTTCTTGTAAACAGCAGAATGTTGGATCCTGTTTGTGTATCCAATCTCTTAGCCTGTGCCTTTTTATAGGTGAGTTGAGTCCATTGACATTAAGGGATATTAATGACCAGTGGTTGTTAACTCCGGTCACTTTTTTAGTCATAGAGTTTGTGTGTTTGCCTTCTTTGAGTTGTGCTGGTGAAGGGTGTCTAGATGTTTGAGTTATTGTGGTCATTGTTGGACTCCTTGGTTTGTGATTTTCCTTCTATTACTTTCTGTAAGGCTGGATTTGTGGCTACGTATTGTTTAAATTTGTTTTTATCCTGGAAAATTTTGTTTTCTCCATTTATAGTGAACGACAGCTTGGTTGAGTATAGTAGTCTGGGCTTGCATTCATGTTCTCTTAGCTTCTGCAGTACATCTATCCAGGACCTTCCGGCTTTCATGGTTTCCATAGACTAGTCAGGTGTAAGTCTGATAGGTTTACCTTTATAAGTAACTTGACCTTTTTCCTTTGCAGCTCTTAATATTCTTTCTTTATTCTGTATGTTTTGTGTTCTGATTATTATATGGCGAGGAGATTTTTTTTTTTTGGTCCAGTCTATTCGGTGTTCTGTATGCTTCTTGAACCTTCAAAGGAATATCTTTCTTTAGGTTGGGAAAGTTTTCTTCTGTAATTTTATTAAATATATTTTCTGGACCATTGAGCTGTACTTCTTCTCCTTCTTCTATCCCGATTATTCTTAGGTTTCGTCTTTTTATTGTGTCCCATATTTCCTGAATGTTTTGTGATGAGAATTTGTTGGTTTTGCTGTTTTCTTTGATCAGTGTGTTAATTTTCTCTATGGTATCTTCAGTGTCTGACATTCTTTCTTCTATCTCTTGTAATCTGTTGGTAGTACTTGTCTCTGTAGTTCCTGTTCGTTTACCCAGATTTTCCATCTCCAACCTTCCCTCGGTTTGTGTTTTCTTCATTACTTCCATTTCATTCTTCAGGTCTTGAACCACTTCCCTTACCTGTTTTATTGCTTTTTCTTGTTTCTCTGGTTTTCTTGGGTATCTTTGAGTGATTTATTCATTTCCTCTAACTTTTTGTTTGTAATCTCTAATTGTTTATGGCAGTTTTTCACCTCCTGTTTAAGGTCTTCTATTATTTTCAAATAATTCACTTTTGAGTCGATTTCTTCTAATTCTTCTGGAGTAGGGTGTACAATTCTTCTTATTTCGGGATCCCTGGGTTCTGGTGATGTCATGTTGCCTTTCAGGTTGTTGGAGGAATTCTTGCATTGGCGCCTTCCCATCTCCTCCTTCAAATGAAGCCAAGAGAGGCCTGGTGTCTTGGTCCAGTCTTTGGTGTGACTGACTCTCTGGGTGTATCTCTTCAGTGTAGAAGCAGGGACCGTCCCACTGAGCTTGAACTCCTCAGCACCCAAACATGGACGACCGTCCAGCTGGAACTCCTCAGCACCGCTCTGGGTGGGTTGTGGATGCAAGCCCAATGTCTCTCCTGGTGCCCGGATCGGATCTCCTTGCTGCTTGGGTGGCTCGCAAACAAAGGGCCTACCTTGCTTGCTGCAGGTAGGCCACCTAGACAAAGGAGCTACAACCCTCCCGGATGCCCTCCCAATTCGGACCCTGTCCCAGCGCCCGAACAGGCTGAGCTGGGAAATGTTATGTGGTTCAAAGAGGGAGGGAGTCAGACGGAGTGGGGAGGGTTGTGGATGCAAGCTGGGTGGGATAGGAAGAGAGAGGAGGTATCGAGCAGTATAGCCCCTGCAGGATGACCAGGAAGTGTAGGAGGGGTGAGGAACGTCTGAGTTCCCTGTCCTGGGCTGCTTCCCCGGTCAGAAACTCACTCACCCCAACAATGTCTCTCCTGGCGCCCGGATCGGATCTCCCTGCTGCTTGGGTGTCTCGCAAACAAAGAGCCCGCCTTGCTTGCTGCAGGCAGGCCACCTAGACAAAGGAGCTACTACCCTCCCGGATGCCCTCCCAATTCGGACCCTGTCCCAGCGCCCGAAGAGGCTGAGCTGGGAGATGTTATGTGGTTCAAAGAGGGGAGGGAGTCAGACGGAGACTTTATTAAAGATTTCTGCCTCCTCCCCGCCACGGCCTCCCATTTCCCACCCCCTCTCCCTGATCAAGTCCATACAATAAAGTTTTTTATGAAAACAGGCTGTTGTGGGGACAGAGGAAAAGACAAATACACCTGGGTTAGGTGGCTCAGGTGAAGTAGTGCGGCTTCTTCACATTGATGCCATGTTCACTGAGGGCAGGGGTCAAGTCCTCCATAGTTAAGGTGTACTTTCCATCCTTGCTCTTGCTCCGGTAGCTGCCAGAGTCTGTGCCCTTCCTTTTGCAGTGCTGTAGGGCATCATTAGCAATATCTGAGATGAATTTCTGGGCAGCTAGTGAGAAGAGCCGGATTATGCGAGGGTCTGAAGCTTCAAAGCCAGCATGCTTCAGGTAATAACCAGTCACTGCATCTGGGATCGTAGGGGTGTAATCCTCCGGCTGCATCAAGATGTCCACCAGTGGCGTGCTGGACACTATGGGTTTCACTTCTCTGTTGGCCGCGCTAGGCAGGGCGAAAGCCCCATTAGACATTGCCCTTTCAGGGGCAGCCGCGCCGCCCACTGCCACCAAGGCCGGCCGGCGCTGCTCTGCTGCCGGCTCCCTGGTTCGTGCTTCTATGGGACCCGTGGCCATAGTGGTGACCCCAGCCCCGGGTCCCCATGCTATACCCGCGGGGATGGCCTTGCTCTCTGCGGCTGTGCTGGTGGGCAGCGTGGTGGGAGCCCACACCTGAGGGTCCGGGCTGGAGCTGCTGCAGCTCAAGGGGCTGGTGGGAGAGGCAGCCAACCCACAGCTAAAGTTTTTAAAAGTATAAAAGAAAGAAAGAGAGTAGTTGGGTGTGTAATATAATACCCGCTTTTGTGTTGTACCCTCGGTACAGTTCGCAGGCCACTGTACCCTATGCAAGTCAGGAAAGGGCCTGGAGACTGAAAGAACACACAAAGAGCCCTCACTCATTTGAAGGAGATCAGCAAAATGCCATTTATTCACCCCTGGGGACATCCTTATATACCTAGCTGCTGCATGTGGATTTCCGCCCAGGCAGGTGGTTAATTACCATACCAAGGGTGGAGCCAAAGTCCTACAGCTAATCACCAGGCGGGGCAGGGAGAACACAGGAACATATAGAATGCTTTAGTTAGCTGACCAGAAACTTTCCTCAAGTTGCACCCCAGGAACAAGGGTAGACATGGGCCCTTTTACTGAAGTGTTTTGTGTAAGGGGCCAAATGGGAAAACTGAGGCAGAGCTTGGGTTCTGGGACAGTGAGCACATTTTTAGTTCAGTCCAGTGAGCCACAAATCAGGGTAACGTTTGTGGTTTGGGGGAACTTGGGGAGCCTGCATAGCACCCTGCGTTCCTATCTGTTGAACATATTCAGTAACCCTTCTGTATGATTCCTTGTGAACAGGCTGGAGAAGCGGTCAAAGGCCCAAGAGGTCTCCCTAGAAAACTTCTGTCATCTCATCTGAGTATTTAGTTGGCGAAGGATAAAATCTTTCTAAGTTCCTTGGTCACCAACCTGGTCTACAAAGTGAGACCTTGTCTCAGAAAACCAGCCAAGAGCTGGAGAGATGGCTCAGCAGTTGGGAGTACTTCCTGCTCTTTCAGAGGACTTGGGTTCAGTGCAGCACCCACATCAGATCCTTTGCAACCACATGTAACTCTAGCTGCACGAGATCTAACAGCGCCCTCTACTGGCCTCTACAGGCACTACACTCAAATGCACGATCCCATGCACAGAAACACTTATATAAAATTAAAATGAAAAATTGCAACCCCCCCAAACCCAGTCAATCAACCAAAAAAAAGATGCCTCGCAACTGGAGAGAAGTCTCAGGAGTTAAGAGCACTTGCAGCTCTACCATGAGCACCAGAGGTCAGGTCCCAGCGTCCACATCAGCTATCTTATTAACACCTGTAATTCCAACCCCAAGGGATTTTAATACCCTTTCCTGGATGCTGAGGGTATCAGACACACATATGTACATACTCTGACACACATCTGTGCAAATTCTGACACACACATATACATCAATGTAGTAAGGAGCAGGGGGCTGCTTTCTGGCCACCCCAGCTCCTGCATGGCTAGTTTATGCCCCAAAATAATTACACAGAAACTGTATTCTTTTAAATAATGCTTAACCCATTAGTTATAACCTCTTATTGGCTATCTCTTACATATTGATCTAACCCATTTCTAATATTCGTATTGCCACTTGAGTGTGGCTTACTGGGACGAGTCTAACAGGCATCCATCTCAGAGAGGAGAATCATGGCGAGTGCTTGAATCTGCTTCTTTCTCCCAGCATTCTGTTCTTTATACTCCACCCACCTAATTTTCTGTCCTATCAAAGGCCAACCAGTTTCTTTATTAATTAACCAATGAAATTAACACAAAAAGAAGACTCTCCCACATCATTTCTCCTTTTTCTGTTTAAACAAAACAGAAAGGCTTTTACTTTAACATAGTAAGATTACATATAGCAAAACAGTTATGAAGCAAGAATTACAGTTACAAAATTTACATCTACTTTATCTTTTATCGTAACAAAGGAAAAAAACAACTATAACTATCTATCTAATCTTCAACTCCATCAAAGACTCCAGAAGGATATAATATTACTTAAGCAAACAAGAAGTAAGAAACTTCCAAACTCTAGAAATTACATAGACATCTCGCTTCCTCTGTATCGTTGGGACATCAATCTTCAGCCTTCAGGCCCATAGTATCCAGCAGACCTTTTTGGGGGGCCCACTTTCCCGATGGAGGCCAGCCCCTTGTTTTCCACTCACCGAGGAACTCTTGGCAGATGTCTGTGGAAGAGAGCTCATTAGTGATGAATTAATGATGAATTCATGATATGCTATGGTGAAGGAATAAGAATGTTAAGGAGTGAAGGGCTCCCTCCCTACCTCCCATGCACCTCTGAGTTCTAGTGAGCAGTAGGAGGTGCTGAGCAATATGACCAAAGCCTGGCTCTGAGAGACAGGCTTGGGTGCCAGCCCAGGATTAAACTAGGAGTCTTGGCAGAAGCACGTTCAGAACTGCCCTAGCTCTGATGGCATTGGGGCCTAGTGCCAGGGCTGCCCCACTTCCCAGTGCCCATCTTGGGCCACTGCCAGGAGATGTTCTGCATCTTTTTGGAGTTTGGACCCAGATCCTTGAAGCCTATAGACTTGGATTCAGCAGATAAAACAGGGTCCTCAAACAGTTCCCCCTTCCTTAGACATGCTTCTCAGAGCTCCTCAAAGTTTTGATTCTTGTTGTGGGCATTTTGGTGTTGGCCCACGCCCTTGGCCTTGAGCCGGCTACTGTTTATAGAAGCCACTATTCCCTTTCCGATATGAATGGGCTCTGTTTGATTAAAAAAAAAAGACAACTAACCCGATTTAAAGCGGTACTGAAGCTGGGTGGGTGGGAATAGCAGCTGTTTGGGAGGTGGGAACAGGTGAGTCAGAAGATGACCATCTTCGCTTACAGAGGTTTTATTTTTTTAATACTGTTCAGGGTGGTTTTGTGTGTCAACTTGATGCAAACTAGAGTCATTAGGGAGAAAGGAACTGTAAGGAGGTTTCTCAATTAGTGATCAATGGGGGAGGGCCCAGTTCACGGTGAGTGGTGCCATCCCTGGGATGGTGGCCCTGGGTTCCATAAGAAAGCAGATGGACCAAGCCATGGGAAGCAAGCCAGTAAGCAGCTCTCCTCCTCAGTCTCTGCATCAACTCCTGCCTTCAGGATTTTGCTGTTTGAGTTCCTGTCTTGAATTCCTTCAGGGATGAACAGAGATGTGGCAATGTAAGCCAAATCAACCCTTTCTTCCCCAGTTTGCTTTTTGGCCATGGTGTTGTGCTGCAGCAATAGAAACCCTGACTTACTTTTATATGCATTTGCACATGGGCCTGAGTGTGTATCTGTGCACCACATGCTCACAGAGGTCAAAAGAGGCATCAGATCCCCTGGAACTGGAGTATAGAAGGCTGTGAGCTGTCACACGAGTGATGCGATTCAAGCCAAGTCTTCTGCAAGAGCAGTAGGTGCTCTTAACCGCCGAGGCCCTCCACTTCCCTCTTCCTCCCAAGTGCTGGGTAATGGTGTGCACCACCATGCCCAACCTTATTTAATTAAAAAATGTTTAGGGATTCTTGCCTGCCTATATGTCTGGGCAGGTGTATGCAGTGTCCATGGATGCCAAAAAAAGAACATTAGATCCCCTGGGGCTGGAGTTAGTGATGTTTGTGAGCTGGCTAATGTGGGTGCTGGGAACTGAACCAGTGCCCTCTGGAAGATCAGTCAGCGCCCTTAACCTCTGAGCGATCTCTCCAGCCCCACAAATCTAAAAGATGTGTTTTATTTATATGTGTACACGTCTGTGTTTGTGTGAGTGTGTGTGCATGTGTGTGTTGGAGGGGGCAGGAGGGGTCAGATTCCTGGGAGTTACAGTTACAGACTTTCGCAGACTCTCAAGCTTCTACTAAGGTGATGGGATCCAATACTGGGCCTCATTATTGTGCAGCAAGTGCTCTTGATTGTGGAGTCATCGCTCCAGGACAAAAGGAAGAGCAAGCATCATGTCTTTAGAGAGCTATGGTTAATGACACCTGGCCTCTGAAAAAGAAAACAGGGTGGCTGTTTATAGAAGAGAAGATCAAGGCTTCAAGAGCATCAAGAAGAGATGCCCTTCCTGCTCGCAGATGGGAGGAATGATGAGGCATTCATAAGGCACAGCGAAGAAGTGAAGACATTGAAGTCCTTGAGTTCAGCCAGGGAGAGCGGAGATGATGGGGTCCCTTCAGAGGGCATCGTTTGACAGCACTGACTCAGATAACAGAGCACAAGGACTAGAGAGATGGCTCAGAGGTTAAGACTGCTTGCTGTTCTTCCAAGGATGCAGGCTTGGTTCCCAGCACCCACATGGGGGCTTCTTGGGTACCTGCACCCATGTACACATACCCACACATAGACACATAATTTAAAATAAAAAATCAGGGGCTGGAGCTATTCCTCCATGATTTAGAGCACTGGCTACTCTTCCCGAGAATTTAGGTTCAATTCCCAGCACCCACATGACAGTTCACAAGCATCCTCAACTTTAGTTACAGGGAAGCTGATTTTTTCTTCAGGCCTCTGAGGGAACTAGGAACTCATATGATGCACAGATGTACATGCATGCAAAACACCTGTGCATATTTAATATCAAAATAACAACAACAAAATATAGCACTTGGGAGGCAGAGGCAGGTGGATCTCTGTGAGTTCAAATTGGGTCTAAATAACAAATTCCTGGCCAGGGCTACATAGTGGTTGAGATCCTGTCTCAAAGAAAGGAAGAAAGGAAGAGAGAAGGGGAGGAAAAAGGGGAGAGAAAGAGAGAGGAAGGAAGGAAGGAAGGAAAGAAAGAAGGAAGTTCTCAACAAGGGAGACTGATTTACCCAGCCTAAGGATTCTTGGCCATGTCTAGAGACACTGTTGGCTTCCTCAACTGGAGGGCGGTTGCTATTGGCATCTAGCAGACAGCACCCACTGATGAGCTAACTACTTTATAATGCTTGGGACAGCATTTCCTCCATGTGGACCAAAGGTCACTCAGGCTAAAATGTCAGCAGCTCTGCAGAGGCTGGAAAATCTGGGGCAGATCTCAGGCCATCTACACAGGTAAGTGGGAGACTTGGGTGCCTTCCACTCTGAGCTTTCCTGGGAGGCCTCTGTCATGGCTGCACTAGGACTGAGGGGGCTCAGCCTCTGCTGGAGGTCTGGGAGGATCACCGAAGGTTTTGGCACCCAAGAGAATTGGACATCACCACGGACAGCCCAGCCCAGTGAAGGTGCACCTTTACCTCCTCATTTCCCTGCAAGTTCCTTCCAGGATCATCGTGCAGCTAAGAGTAATGTCTCACCATTCTGACTGTAAAGGCTGGTTGGAACCCCCATTTGGGTTGCCAGTGTCTGAGCTTGTTACTTAGTGGTGACAGCAGGGAGTCATACACTCTACTTTTCCCCCCACTGCCATTGCTATGGCAAAAATCTCTAAGGAGACAGCTGCCCCAAGTCCTGTCATATGATGTTGTGGGGCCTTGTGCTGCAAGAACAGCAACCATTGTCATCTTCATCAGAGTAGCTGGGATTACTAGCAATGGACTCTCAAGATGAAAGCCACTGGATCCTCACCTAGGTCCCAGCCACTCGGTCTTGCACTTCCTAGCCACCTGAGAGACTTGGTGACATTAGACGGTGGTGACACACACTTTAAAACCCAGTACTCGGGAGGCAGAGGTAGGTGGATCTCTGACTTCAAGGCTAGTACAGTCTACATAGTGGGTTCCAGGACAGCCAAGGCTACACAGAGAAACCCTGTCTTAAAACACAACAACAAAAGAAGACCCGACTCCATCAGACTAAACGTCAAGATGAGCAACCTCCTCAGACTAGGGATCCTGCACGTTGTGCCTATTTCCGTGTTCGTGATGTTTTATAGGCACATACATGTGCCAGAGCATATCTATCTGGAGGTCTTGGGGATTGAACACAGGTCCTAATGGTTCGTGGCAAGTGTCTTTATCTGCTAAGCTATCTTGTTGGAAAGGATCCTGCTTTTGAGACCTAAGCCACAGAGTGAATGAAATCCAGTCTCTGAAACAAACAAAAACAAACAAACAAAAAAAAAAACAAGAATACTTCTTCCCAATGATCTAAATCTATTTATTTGGGTTGCGTCAGTTGAGCCAATTATAATTAATATGTGACATCCAACCTCACAACTTTCTGTTGTGGTAAGAACACTGACTATGATACTATTGTTTTGTTTTGAAGACAGGATCTCAGAGAGACTAGAATGGCTTCACACTCTCCGAGTAGTGTAGGGGAGGAGACCTTGATGGGCAGTTTGCACTTGGTGGGTAAAGGCCACTGCCAAAAAAAAAATTGCTTGTTAAAATAAGACCTAATTCAGATCAAGGAGAACTATTGTCAAAAATCACCATGCCATGTATCATTAAGGTGCACAACCCACAACAAAGGAAGGCAGCAGAAGCAAGAGAAGGCTCTTTTGAGCAGAAGAGCTTAAAGAATTAGATAGGATACAATTGGCACAGTGATTTTGAAGTGTCCCATTCTTCTGAATTGAAGGACTTCCAGTCAGCAGCATACATGAAGTGTTTACACAGGCAGTCAGTTCAGATACAAAAGGTTGTCCATGCCATAGCTATTTATCTGTTGTTTTAATCCTATAGATGACCACATTTCCAGTGTTGTGGCTAACAGCCAAAGGTCTAGTTAAACCCTTTCCTCTGGAGGCACTGTGAAGGATGTAGCTAATAAGGGGTTCCTACGGATTCATCTTTATCCAGGCCAAGTGGGCTCATCCAAGATGAGTCAACTGGCAACTCATGTCTCTTAGTCAGAGGCATAGAGTTCTTTAGGATCATGGAGTGTGCACTAAGGGGAAATTTCACTCTGGAGCTACAGCTTCAGATTGTCATTTCATACTGGGAAATTATTATCCAACAGGGGTAATCTGTGGGTGATTAGAGACTGTAAAACTCAAGTGGTAAATAAATTGGTAATGTCTAAGACATGGTATATTTAACCCCTCCCAGACTCCAAAGCCATAAAAGCCTTATGGGACCATCAAGATGAGAGCGACACTATCGTGGACTAGAATATTTAACTATGTAAAGATGTGTTGCTGTTTTACTTTGCCTGCATACGGCACATGATTCGTCAAATAAAATGCTGAATGGCCAACAGCTAGAGAGAAGAGGGATAGGCAGGACTGGCGGGCAGAGAGAAAAGGGGAACCAGCCAGTCAATCAGGACCCAGCAAGACAGACCCAGAGAAAGCGAGGAAGCAGGATTGATAAATGTAGATGAGGTAAGCAAGCCTCGGGACAGGGCAGAGATTAATAGAAATTGGTTTATTTTAAGTTAAAGGGGAAAAGACCAGCTAGAAACAAGCCTAACTAAGACTAAGCTTCATAATTAATAATAAGTCTCAGTATCATGATTTGGAGACTGGCAATCCAAGAAAACCTGCTACAAGACACATCTATGCTGACCCAACTGTCCAGCAAACAGGAGTGGTGGATGATATCTCAGTAAAGTCACAGAGAGCAGCATAGACCCCACAGGAGAAACATCCAGATGATCAGTTACAGCAGTCTGATACTTTAGCTATGATGTAATATTTTCATAGCCAGGTTTAAAAGAAAAAAATTTATTTGACATACATATATCCAGTTTTTGGAACTGTTAATCTCAGACCTTAAGAATTTTAATATCGTATTGTCTTAGCCACTGTGGTGGTTTCCATAAGGATAGCAGCCATAGGCTCATATATTTGAAGGCTCTTCTTAGGGTGCCTGTCAGCACCTGAGAGAAAGGAGGAGCCGTTTGCAGATGATATTAACTGAGCTGCAGTCTGGTCTACATTGTAACAGAGTCCTCACATCCCATTTTCCCCCCTGGATTCTTGGCGGTACATGGTTATCCTATTCTTTTCCCTTTCCCTTCTTTCACTTCTTGCTCTCTGTCGTTATCATCTATTAATATCTGGGAAGTGAGGCTGGTTTTCTCTTTGGCTCTTGTTTCTGTGGAGTGGCTGGAGTACTGGTGGCCAGGAATGTACCCAAAAAGAGATCACCCTGATGACCCCAGCTTGACCAAAAACCAAAGGTACCTATCGCTCTAGAATCCCCATGGAAGATCCCTGGAATCCAGATGGAAAAGGACCATACGGAGAACAGAATAGATCTAGCCTGTACATTTCAGTTTCATCATTAAGGACATCTTCCCATGGGGCTGCTCAGCTCAGAGACCTGACATCCTCCTCAGTTCCACAGCACCTGGGCAAACAGAGAACCGACTCTCTCAGAATATCTGTCATCCTGGCTAAAAGCTGAAAGGCAGAACAACTTTGGAATTTCTTTATCAGAATGAGGACAACTGAAACAGGATGCCCTGCCCAGAGGAGTCCTTTCTTTCACTAGAAAGACAAAAAGAAGGAGGAAGGACCACAGGGAGCCAGGGTGGAAAAGGAGCAAAGAGCAGAGGTAGAACCTGCATCCTCCATAGGCTATCGTCCTCAGCCATTACCACCGCATGAGATCCGAGAGAAAGGCTGGTCCACCCACAGCAGCACTGGCTCCTTCCTGCAAGCCTCCCTGCTGATAGAGCTGAACATTGGTGCCACCATTTTATCTCAGTTTGTAGCTGGGTGTTAGACATCCAAGTTAGACAAAAACAGGGACAAGTCTCCGTGTCAGTCACTGCAGCCCAGCGGCCTTTGCAGTTCTTTAAGAGCATACGTTAAGGATCTGCTGTCCCTCCATGTATCCTTCCTTCAAATACGGCTAATTTTAATTGGTTTAATTATGAGATAGCATCCAACGGGGCTGCACTCCCTTCAGGAGAGACCCCAGACCATGCTAGACAAGGAGTTAACTTTAAGATATCCAAAAGGAAAAAAAATAGTTTATTCCTGTCTTTTGAAGTGTTTTGTTTCTTTCCCCCTCTAAAAGTTCCAGAGTTTCTGGTCTTATATTGAGGCCTTCCCTTAATCGGTCTAGCTTTTTGTGCAGGATGAAAGATAAGGAATTAGTTCTCTTCATTTGCGTGTGGCTATCAAGTTTCTTAAAACCATTCGTGGAAGACGCTCTTTCCTTCAATGTGCATTTTTTCATCTTTGTCACAAATCAGGTGATGGGAGGTGGCTGAGTTTGTATCTGGATGTTCTATTCTGTTCCATTCCTTCCATCTCCGTGTTTGGGCATTTCTTTTTTTTTTTTTTTTTTTTTAATATTTATTTATTTATTTATTGTGTATACAGTGTTCAGCCTCCTTGTATGCCTACAGGCCAGAAGAGGGCACCAGACCCCATTACAGATGGTTGTGAGCCACCATGTGGTTGCTGGGAATTGAACTCAGGACCTTTGGAAGAGCAGGCAATGCTCTTAACCTCTGAGCCATCTCTCCAGCCCCCTGGGCATTTCTTATGTATGTTTATCTCATTCACAGTCTTACCTTAATCCTATTCAAAGTCGGCAGTTTGCCTCTGACATCCATCCTAGCTTCATGTGTATAGGGTTATGTGTGCATTGGTGCAGTTAGCTCTCTTCTTTGAACACTTTGCAAAGATGGGTTAGTGATTCTTCGTCTACCCCGGAGTGCTCTCGTTTCTTTATTTCCCCAAAGCCCCTGCTCTAAGTAGTAGCTGGCAAGCACGGAAGCAAGGGCTATTTCCAGAAAGCTGGCTGGAAACTCTCACCAAGGTGCAAGGCAGGGTCCTGCTGCCTGCTAGCACCTGGAGGAAAAATCCCTGTGACATCGGACTCAGAAGCATGCTATCCACAAACTTCCCGGGTCTGAAGTACTCCTTCCTCTGAAAATGATCCTCTTCTGCCCTCTGGTGGCCACAATACTGTCAAAGCAGAGGCAGCAGAGTTCTGAGGCTGTTCAACAAAGCAAGGAGCAGGCAGAGTGGCGTCCACAGTGTGCTGTCAATAGTAGAAAAAGGCTGGAATGTACATGGTCGCAGCTCTGCTTGGGTCTGTGAAATAATGGAAAGAGGTCCTAGAAAGGAACAAAAATTATCCACGGAGCAGGGATGGGTGCATGGAACCGTTTTGGGTCTCATACTTTCTGTTCTTTTTAATTTTAACTCACAGGCCTTTTTGTTCATAAATTATAGTTTCAATTTCGTGCATTTAAGGGATTTCTGTGGATGCCAGTGTGTGTCTAAGTGTGTTTCCTGTGCTTTCCCTTCGGCTCTTGTTTTTGTATTTGTTCATTTATTTAGTCCTATTCAGGTTGGTTTGTTGGTTTTTATTTTGTCTTATTTTCTTATTTTTTCTTTTCTAAAATGCATGTTTGTTACATAATGAGAGAGTGGGGAGAACAAACATAATCAGAATATATTGTATGAAAACAATCTATTTTCAATTTTTAAAAATGGTGGGGAAAAAAAAGGCTTGCCCACTAGCAGATAGTCTTCTTGAAAGAGTTGTGACCAAGGAAGGGGTCTCCACTTAAAGAACACCTCCTCCTGCCTTGTCACATCTTTGTGGCTTCCCTGGAACACATCAGCACTACCCACTGTGCCCTCCTTCCTTAAATCCTTTTCGTAAATGAATCTTCCAAAGTAAGGTACAAACCTTTAAATGTTATTTATCCATTTTCGTTACCTGCAACAACAAAATAACTAGAGCCATTTCAGATATTTGGGACTTAACATTTTGGCTTCTATGAAACTGTACTTCTATATGAAATGCCTGGAGAATTCGATGGAACACAGTTCACCTTGGAATGAGAAACTGAGAGTATATGGAAGCACTACAAAGAAACTATACTGTCTGCAATCACCTTCTACAGCCAGAGCAGCCAGGCAGAGACTACTCAAACCAGCTAAGTCTGAAATGACGTCTGAGAAACATTGCTCAGCATTGATCCTCAGAAGACGCACTATATAGGACTCAAGTAATTGTTTGTCAGGAAGCTAAGGATTGGAGAGGAGACCCAGCTCAAAGGTTCATGCCGTCCTCCAGAGACCATGGCATCCCTTGGGTACTTTTCTTTGGAGAACATGAGTAAGAGTCATTTTTAGAGACTAGAGATGGAGTTTATTTGTAGGGTACATGCTTAGAGTGTGTGAGGATCTGGGTTCAGTTCCCAGTGTGCCCACATGCATGTGCGCACACACACACACACACACACACACACACACACACACACACACACAGAGGTGAAATTGCCCGATTTACATACAAGGATAGGAAGCTGTGTTTTTGACCTTCACTGTAAATGTAGACAATATATTGGAATAAAGATGTAATGAATTCCTATTTCTTTTTAAAATGAAACCAATTGGCAATAATCAAACCCAGAAGTTTGGAAGCCTGTTTCTCTCTAAAGGAATGGGGACTAAGCAAGTGATCAAAAAAGAATCCGTGCAGTTTAACGGTGTGAATGGTTCCTTCTTGCTGAAAAGACTAATATAACACCAGCCTCTTCTGACCCCCATGTTAGACAATTCTCAGTCCTCTACCCACCTCCCACGGTGGTCACGTCTACTTGGCAACACATTTGAGACTTCCATGGCCTTGACTACGGTCCAGATGCATCAATCAAAATAATTGGCAACTTATGTCTAAAATAATTACTATGCTCTTCCAGGAATAACCGTTTCAAGGTTACTCTGACCTTCGGTAACTCTGATGTATCTTTGTGGGTTTTGCCTTTAAAATGCTGTGCCCCTGAGCATGGGCTCAAGCTGCTTTTGGTCTGGCCATCAATAAAAGGGACATAAACTCTTAATGGACTTAATTAACGTGGCTGTCAATAACCATCTCACATGAATCATTACATTGCCCCAAAGGCTTCACTAAAGCTTTGCTTCTGGCCTGTGTTGGGAGATCCCTTACTCCTGAAGTCTCTGCTTCTCCTCTGCTGCCCTCTGCAGGCACCGTGCCTCCTTCCCACTGACAGTGCCACCTAGATCTCCTTCCTGGGCCCTTCAGCTCTGCTGCTCTGTGGCCACAGCAGGCTGCCACTATTGAGCCGCTTCTATATTTCTGTGACTGCTTCAATGGTGGACATCAAAACAGACTCCCAACTTTCCTTTGAGGAAACCGTTCCTTTCTTTCATTCAGTGGCTCCTTAAGTTTTGGCCAAAAATAACTAACATTGGCATTTCAATTGAGACTTGTGGGGTTGTGGTCACCAAGTCCTGTTGTGAGCTGATCAATGCTGGTGGATCGATGTGGCCCCTGAGATGTGTGCCAGCACTGTTGCCAGGGTCTCCACAGCACCCTTCTTTTTGATCATCTTCTCAGCTGACTGCTTGAAAAGGCCGATGGCAGTAGGAGGTACAGAATCCAAAAGCCCGATACCACTGCTCTGTGCTAGAAGCTCCTATTATATCTGCTGCAGAAGGAACATCTACTCATTCACGTTCAATGCCCACTCTCTGGTCCACTTGTGCTGACTGATCCTCTTCCTTGCGCTGATAAAATCAGGTGCAAACCCCTACCCTTTCAGTTCTGCCTGTCCACCTGATGGATGGATGCAGGGGTTGGACAGCTCTGCATAGCCAGGTCAACCTCAGGGATGTCTAACCCACATGCAGCAATGTTGGTTGCCACCAAAACCGTGAAACTGCCACAGTGAGAGCCTTTCAGGGTTATTTCCCTTTGCTTCTGTGGGATGTGACCATGTAATGACTGACCCTTTACACATGTCCTCTGCCACAGTTGCCGGGCTTCTATTTTGGCTTCAGATAGGACACTGACTGGTATCACATCCCCAATGGCTGCTTCCCTCTCTGTTCAGTGACAATAACCAGGTGCTCCGTGGTTACGGTTGTTTTCTGAGTCTTTTTACCAATCAGATTCACTTGTTAGATTTCATCTATTTCTTCAAATTGAACCCTGTGGTGTTTAAACACTATAGTGTTAAAAGAAAATGGCCCTCATAGGGAGTGGCACTATGAGGAGGTGTGGCTTTGATGTAGGAGGTGTGGCCTTGTTGGAGGTAGTGTCACTGTGGGAGCTGGCTTTGTGGTCTTCTGTGCTTCAAGCTACACAGATGGTGACACTGAGTTCACTTCCTATTGTCTGCAGAACAAGCAATAGAACTGTCAGCTCCTTCTCCAGCACCACATGTGCCTGCATGCCACCATGTCCCACCATGTGATAATGGACTACACCCCTGAAGTCATAAGCCAGCCCCAATTAAATGTTTTACTTTGCAAGGGTTGCCATAGTCATGTTGTCTCTTCACAGCAATAGAAACCCTAACTAAGGCAAATACCCAATAAACAAATTGCTATGAAAAGCAATGTTTGGGCTTGTCTTCTGAATCCTTCTTGTATGCCACACTTAAAATCTCTTCCATTTGATCAGCAAACATCTGGCTTATTTCTTGCAAGACATGTTTTAGTTTGGTGAGTTCTAGCTTACCATTCTGTAAGTGTAAAATTCTTCAATCCACCCTGGGGTTCAAACATGAACAACCCCATTATATATTCATTTTATTTGACTACCATTTGAATAGACACACCATTAAAACAAGCCACGGATAGCTTTGTTTTTGTCATGTCTGCTTACTTAGTTTGCCAGTTCTCTCTCTTCCTCTCTTATAACCTGTCCTGAAGCTTCTCAATGCAAGGGAGAATGTCTACCCCTTTCCTGTCCAGGTCTTTTGCCCTTGATACATGGTGGGATGTCTTTGTTTGCTTAGGAAACAGAAGTCCACCCCGTGATCTCAGAGAAGCCTGAGTCTCCTCAGATATGGAGTTGAGAAAGTCCCTTCTTTTTGTCCCCCCAAGCTTTCTGCTCTGTCTCACGACTGCTTTTTCCAGAAGCAGTTTCCTTGGAGCTTGGGTCTGATTAAGAACGAGCCTTGGGATTTCGTCAATTTCTGCATTCCATTTCTTCCCTTCCTTCATCTTAGGCTTTATAACACTGGTGTTTTCTTCAGAAGGCTTCTCTATTTTTATTTCTTTGATTTTAACAAAGACCACTTTTTTTTCCCCTCGGGGTGCTCCTCTTTCTTTTTGGAAGTGTTGCGTGAAGCCGTGTGCCATACTGATGGGCCACCTCTTGCTTTGTGGCTTCCTTGGACTGAGGAGGCTCCACATGTTCCTCATCTCCAGAAAGCTCTTTCTTCTTAACGGTGTTAGCATTGAGAGGAAGTTTCTTCTGTTCCCTCTATTGCTTAGACTTCCTTCTTTTTAGATTTTGGCTTCTCTTTTCTATCTTGCTTCTCACTCGACTTCAGCAGCCTCTCCATGTTCTCCTCGATCGTGTCTGATCCCAACATGGAAGCTCTGCGGAGTTTTGGCAACATCATTCAGCATGAGCTGCCAGGCCTATCGGTCTCCTTGACCTCATGCAGAGTAAGAGAGAAGGCACCAGGAAGCTTACAACGTCACGCTTACGATGTGACGCTTACGACATGATGCTTACGTGCACTTGCACCCATGCATGCATCTGCACACACAATAATAATAAAAATAGATTTTAAAAATAAAAACAAGTAGTCCTCTGTGCAATATTTGTTAAAATATGCATTTGCTCTTAAAACAATCTACAAATTTATATATAACAATGTGAATTCACCTTGCAATGTCTCCTTCCAAACAGATTTTAAATATGTGTACTTATATACATAGTTATTTACTGTAGAATGAATAACAAAATTCATATGATTTCTTCAAGATTGTTTTAATATAAAACTATTCATTAAGATTGGACTATATATAAATAAATAGATATAGATATTTACTGAAGATCTCTATAATAAGCTTAGTTTTTACAATGAGGCTATAGAAAATACAATTTAAACAATGATGTTCAATATTATTAAAATATATTTTATACCTATATATATGCGCACGTGTGTGTGCGTGTATGTGTGTGTGTGTGTGTGTGTAAGACATAGGTCTACATGGTGATTATGGTTTTTAGAGTTTCTTGATAAAGTATTTAATTATTATTATCAAAGTAGCTTATAGGTAAATGCTCATGTACACAAAAACCATTAACTAAATCTGTTATTCCCCAGAAGGCCCCTGAGCGTAGCTCGCCTGGGGAACTACATTTCCCAGGAGCCCCTAGCGTTCCACGCAAAGGCTGTGCAGGCCCAGAACGTGGCGTTTGATGCACATGGGGAACCCTTTCAAAAGCTGGAAAGCCGTCTGTTTGCTCTCTTTTTCCCTTCTCCCCCACACGCTGCAATAAACCTCACGCTCCACGTGGGTTTTGTTATGTCTTGTGTCCTCCTTTCCTGTCGAAGAAGACCAAGAAGAAGAGAGACCAAGATGGCTATGGAAGGTCAGAGGTAGCGGGAGTGGGCGTGGCTTGTCTCTTAAAGAGACAGGAAACCATAACATTCTCAGGTCTTCCTTATAATAAAAAGCAGGAGATTAGATACCAGTTTAATGGAATTGGGGCAACGAATTCTCAAGACTGCTTCATGCTGACCTGTGGGCGTCGTCTTTGGGGGGGCGCGAGAGAAGGCTGGGTGTTGGTCGCATCCTGGCATGACTGGTCTCTTTGCTTTTGACCGGTGTCTATGGCATGGGAATGTCTGGTGTCCCTAAGGTATTAGCAGAACAAACAACAAAGTTAAATTAAGGAAAAAAAATTTTTGGACCAGGGAATTGAGGGGGTATCTGACCTGTTTAAGATGGTTTTCTTAATTCGGCTGCCTGGAACTCACGAGAACTCCTTGGGTTTGTGAAAACAGAAGTTTTAGTCACATGGAAAGCAGTATAGGAGAGAAATTTGATTTAAAATTTATTTGGTGAGGTGACCTGGCAAGCAAAACCGGCTCATAGTAAACTAAAGCTTTTAAGAAACAAGAAAATAACAGTAAAAGGGTAGATTTAATCAATGCAGCCACATAAGTAAGCAAATAGAGACACCTAAAGACATCCAATCTTTCTTTGGGACAATTAACATGAGTTTTTAAATCTAAACTTTTTTAAGCCTGACTTTAAGGACAAGATAGATGTATGTAACCTTACAGTTCTGCTCAAGTTGTTCTCTCCTTGACCCTTATCCTAATTCTGTGTCTACTACATGGTCCCTATGGCTCAGGGCTGCTGACTGACTCCAGGAAACATTGCCCCAAATCTGGAATATGTTTTGAATATGAACATTTTAAGGATTTTAAGGGTTAGTTTTTCTGGGTTTTTTTGTTTTGTTTTGTCTACAGTGTCTTTAAAAAGAAACAATCAAGATATTCAGGATCCCTATTTTAGGCAGGCCTGGGCAAGAGAAACCCTAGTATTTTTTAAGTAGTCATTCTAAAAACCTATTTTGAGGCTTATATAGAAATCTTAGGGTTTATGGACCATCTTCATGTGTTACAAAATAATGATAGAGTTTTAGAAATTATTCACCTCTGTGTTTTAGTTAAGAATTACAGTGAAGTCACACATTCTGAACTCTCCCACTCCAGATTCTTTATTCTGCCACTGACGAAAAGGGACCGCTGACAATAACCATGGAAAGTGTCTTCTGAAACCTGAACTATTAATGTGCTTTACCTGTGATATGACTATCAGATATCTGAGATAGGATGCTTCCTTATTTTAGATACAGCCTCCTAACCTTTCATTTAAATTTACCTCATTAAAATGGTTTTCCAAATTTTGTAATAGTAATATTTAAGATGAAAACATGTTTTTAAATTATTTTTAAATGAATATGATTATAACTACATGAAAAAATAAAGACTATAAAATTTTTAAGGTTAATTTAATACGCTAAGAGAAAATTAATGATTCATTTTCTACAGCAATTTTTTTCTTAAGTATTAAATTGTTCTTAATATCATTTCACTGACATTAAAAACCTATGACTAAATTTTAATTTCTTATGTTTTTCTCATTGGACTAAGTTCTTACTTTTTGGATAGTCAGCTATTGCTTTAAACATTAATAATGCCTAATTAGGCTGTTCCAATTAGATCAGGATCGAGGTGGCGTGGAAATAAAGAAAAGCAGACAAGCATCTGCAGGAGAAGAATTGCTCTTTAATAAGAACAGCTGAAGGACTGGGGCTGCAGTCTCTCTGGTGTGGGACAGTGTGTGCATGCAGGGGAGGGGGCTGGGCATTACCCTCCCACTGAGTTTGTGGTGGGTGCGTCTAGAAAACAAATGGCCAAAGGTCTCTAATCGAGAGATCACAAAAGAGAGGGGAGAGAGTGTTCTGTATAGACTGTGGGCACATATTTCAATGTGTGGCACAAAGGCCACCCCGATTTGAGCTGACATAGTCTTTCTGGAGACTGAATGTCTGTGCTCGTCACAAAAGCCAGGATGTCTGCTCCTAACTTCTTTTGTTAAAGTGTGGATTACTTGAGGAAAGGTGTTAGCTGAAACTGGCCAGGATGTTTGGGGTTCATTTCCTTATGCAATTTGGAAGCTGTCTTATAGAGATGTTAATTCAGGGCCTTCCTGACTGCTAGAGGGCAAACATGACTTAAGTCCAGGCACCTGGTTGCCTAGGTGATGGTATAACGGGTCCCCCCCCACTCAATTTGGTGTGGGTATATAAAATGTTTGGAGAATAAACGGATTGAGGCCTTTTCCATGATGACTATGTGAGCTGTGTCGGTTTATTCCTCGAGACTCCATTCCAGCCAAGTTAGGAAGTTTGTAGTTTGTGTTGGGCCCACAGAGGCTCTGACATAATGGCCCCACAACATGCGGCTGACCACTGAACCCCAAGATTAAAGACAATTGGGGCTGACCACTGAACCCCAAGATTAAAGACAACTGGAGCTGACCACTGAACCCCGAGACGAAGGCCGGAGGAAGAAGTAAGAAAAAGGAACGCGGTGCTGACGGCCGAACTCCACAACCCAGGAGAAGGCACAACACGAGAGAGAGAGAGAGACGGTGAATGCTGATCGCTGGATCCCAGAGGGAAACCGGACAAAGTACGGAGGAGAACACCAGGCTGATCTGCATTCCCCAAAAAGCAAGGAAGACGTGACCAAGACGTGAGGAACCCGCGAGAAAAAAATCGGTGGATGCGTGAGTAAAGTGCGCTTAGATAACGAAACGGGAGTGTAATATCGCGAGTAAAGCTGGTAAAGATAGAAATATGGGACAAGGAGAAAGCAATCGAATGGCCATGCAGTTAATTGAAGATATTTTAAAAGACAGAGGAGAGAGAGTACAGCAATATCAGATACAGGAATTTTTAGAATTCATAGATGAGATATGCCCTTGGTTTTCACAGCGTAGGACTGTAGACACAGCTGTATGGAGAGAAGTAGGAATGAGAATCCAACAACATTATTGTAGTTATGGGCCAGAAAGCATCCCTGAGGATACGCCTTATTTTTGGATGCTGATACAGGAGAGGTTGGACTCAGATCCTGATCAACAGGAGGCAGTTCCATCTGCTCCACCTGAGAAGTTACTAGATACTCTTTCAGAACAGAGTAGTTACCAGAGGCAGGAGACTAATGATTCAGGCCTTGAAAGGGAGTTCTCATCCCTCTCACTAGCGAACGGCAATGCTGAGAGGCAGGGACACGAGGACAGAGTTCAGAGAGAAATAAAAGGCCTGAGAAGGATGGTAACCTCGCTATCGCGCAGATTAGGAGCTATGCAGATACAGGATTCTTGCCAGAGGAACAATAACCTTCCTACAGCAATGGGGGGTTTAGATCCACCCTCGGCTCAGAGTACACCGCAGGTAAAGCAGAGGCATAATAATAGCAATGAATCGCCTCTACAAGCTTGTATCAGAGAAGCCGTTAGCAGGGGCGAAGAGGTGCAAGGATTTCAATTGTTCCCAGTTATGGAGCAGAGAGATGCACAAGGAAATCTGTTTAGAGTACATACTCCTATATCATTTAAGTTACTCAAAGAATTAAAAACTGCTTGTGCTCAATATGGTGCCACGGCATCTTTTACCCAGACACTGGTGGAAAATATAGCTTTAGAAGCTCTGCCACCAGCGGATTGGAAGCAGATAGCCAAAGCCTGCCTATCAGGAGGAGATTATCTATTGTGGAAAACTGAATTTACAGAACAGTGTCAGGCCACAGCTGAGAGAAACAGGACTCAGCAAATTCCTATTTCATATGAGATGCTGGCAGGTGAAGGACCCTATACGGGAGCAAATCAGCAGTTAGACTATGATATGGTTGCTTATGTCCAGATCAGTACAGCGGACAAGAAGGCCTGGAATAAGCTTCCATCATCAAAAGAGCAGACTGAGGAGCTGTCTAGCATAAGACAGGGTTCAGATGAGTTATTTCAGGATTTTATATCCAGACTGACACAAGCATCTAATAGGTTGATTGGAGACTCAGAAGCAGCACAAATAATAATTAAGCAGTTAGCATTTGAGAACGCCAATGCTATATGCAAGGCGGCTATAAGGCCTTTTAAGAAACAGGGTAATGTTGCAGATTACATCCTAATCTGCTCAGATATTGGCAAATCATATACTCAAGGAATGGCATTAGCAGCTGCTTTACAGGGAAAGACAATTAATGATGTCTTATCCCAGCAGGAAGACCTAGCCCCAGGGAGAGCTCAAGCCACAGGAATGCCTGGAAGCTGTTTTGGATGTGGTCTTATGGGACATCAGGTCAGACGATGTCCTGAAAGGAGAGCAAGCCCTAGAACTAGGAGAGAACCAGGATTGTGTAGGAGATGCACAAGAGGAAAACATTGGTCAAGCGAGTGTAGATCTAAAAGAGATGATCTAGGAAATCCCCTTTCGGGAAACGGATTCAGGGGCCAGCCTCAGGCCCCGCGACAAATTTATGGGGCAATCCAGCAACCTGCACACCAACAAGGAGATATATACAGGACCTTTTCAGAGCCACACCAGGGAGTGCAGGGCTTGACCGCAGTTCAGCCGTTTACACGGTTATAACGCCTGAGATGGGAATGCAAGCTCTCCCCACAGGGATCTATGGGCCTTTACCAGAAGATACTGTAGGATTACTGCTAGGAAGAAGTAGCTCAACTATGCAAGGAATATTAGTGGCTCCTGGAGTCATAGATGCTGACGTTGAGGGAGAGATCAAAATGATGGTTTATTCACCTAAGGGAGTTTCTGTAGTAAAGGCAGGTCAGAGGCTTGCACAATTAATCTTACTTCCAGCTGTGCAAACCAATAATCAGAGTAAAAAGGAAAAGAGAGGAGAAGATGGATTGGGTTCATCCGATGCATTTTGGGTACAGACCATAGGTCCTCAGAGACCAGAACTCACTTTGTTTATAAATGGAAAAAGATTTTCTGGTCTCCTGGATACTGGCGCGGATACTTCTGTCATAAACGCCAGTCAGTGGCCTTCTAAGTGGCCAAAAACAGAGACTATTACACAGTTACAAGGAATCAGTCAGACTAGAAATCCTGAACAAAGTAGCAATGAACTGCATTGGAAAGATGAGGAAGGACATGAAGGAACCTTTAAGCCGTATATCATTCCCCATTTACCTGTGAACTTATGGGGCAGAGATATCATGTCCAGAATGGGAATATATTTATATTCTCCCAGCACAGCTGTCACTAATCAGATGTTTCAGCAAGGATTATTACCTAATCAAGGTCTAGGAAGAGATAATAAGGGAAAGATTGATCCTGTCGTATCAGACAGTAGACCTTCTAGAGCAGGATTAGGGTATTTTTAGGAGAGGTCACTGAAAGACCTGCACTCCATGCAGACCCGATAATATGGAAAAGTAATGACCCTGTATGGGTGAGTCAGTGGCCTCTAACACAAGAAAAATTGCAAGCTGCCCAGCAGTTAGTGCAGGAACAGCTGGATAGTGGACATATTTCACCATCTAATTCTCCATGGAACTCTCCAATTTTTGTTATATGTTAACAAAGCTTTTCAAAGATTCTGTACTCAATGGAATATTGTTCATAAGACTGCTATTCCATATAATCCTCAAGGACAAGGAATTGTGGAGCATGCACACGGCTCCTTGAAAACACAACTCCAAAAAATAAAGACAGGGGAGTTGTATCCTCAGACGCCACACAATGCTTTAAATCATGCATTGTTTAAGCTAAACTTTCTAAATACAGATGTCCATGAGCTATCAGCTGCGGACAGATTGTGGCATAATGGTACAAAAACCACATTTGCTAAAGCAAAATGGAAAGATCCTGCAAATGGGACTTGGAAGGGACCCGACCCCATCCTAATATGGGGTCGAGGGCATGTTTGTGTTTTCTCACAGGACAAAAACCAAGCGAGATGGCTTCCAGAACATCTAATCCGATGCATTCAGCAGAAGGACAATGGACCTAAGGACAACGTAGCTGACAACCGCCCCACAGAAGGAACGGAAAGAAATCGGCTCCAGGAGGAATCCAGTAACCCAGCCCACAGAGAGTCGCCTGATCCAGACCTGTAACTCACAGCGCTGCAAGGAGACTTCAGACAAAGAGATCCTGCTGAGACGAGCTGATTGCGATGTCTGTGCTGGCTGTGGTGTGAAACCTGTTGCTTCAGAACTGAGATACAAACTGAACGTTTGAGTGTTCTCAGTTTATGGGACAGGACTCATTTTGAATAAAATATTAAACCTAAGAACTAAGACCTAAGCTTTCCCCTCAGGGAAAGAAAGCTGCAAAATAAAGTATGTCTAAAACCCTCCTTCACTTAACAAAGGGACAGACTGAGGTTTTAACAGCTACACAGAGACTGAAAATGAGATTTAATAATAGCAAATGGTATTGTGCTCTTAACGGTAATGACCTGATAGTTACAGCTGCATATAAGGTGATGGGAAAAATCTGGTAATGACCAGTGGTGCCAAATACATCGGTAATGACCGAAAGGAATATGAATTTATGGTAAAGAAAGTTATGAAATTATGAACTGGTACTGACTGGCTAAACATAAAATTATGAATAATTGGAGAGCTGGTACTGACCGGCTAAATATGAAATTATCAATAATTGGGAAGGCTGGTTTTGACCGGCAAAACACGAAAGTATGAAAATTGGAAGAGCTGGTTTTGACTGGCTAAACATGAAATTACGGTATTAGAAATTTAAAGATCGGTATTGACCGATGATGGTGTGGAAAAATCATGATTGTGAATGAGTTGCTGTGATTGACGGTTGGCTGAAAGAGGTTGTGACAATGAATGTTGAGAGTTGATACGTATGCTGAGAAAGTAAACTCTAAATGATGTTCTGTACCAGCGGAAGAAACATCTTCAACTCAGGTAATTCTACTCTCCTTTAAGATAGGAGAATATAGTCTTTGGGAGCATAATCATACATAAAGTTTTGTGATGCATCCTGACAAGATATGGCTGATACACAGGGCCTGAAAAGTATATTTCTCTCCACTAATCTCTTCTCTTTACAGAGGTCGGCAGTCAATGACGGGTTTGAAGCTTCTTCCCCCCAGATGCCTAAGACAGGGGCTTGCATAAAAAATGCCTGCTCCTATGACGGGAAAATTTGGGTAAATGAAGAGGACTTTGCCCAAACCAGACGCGGTTTCTCTGTCCTGTTGCAGAAGCACAGGGTTTATTAAAAATTGATAAGAGAGAGTGGATTGTGGGCACATATTTCGATGTGTGGCACAAAGGCCACCCCGATTTGAGCTGACATAGTCTTTCTGGAGACTGAATGTCTGTGCTCGTCACAAAAGCCAGGATGTCTGCTCCTAACTTCTTTTGTTAAAGTGTGGATTACTTGAGGAAAGGTGTTAGCTGAAACTGGCCAGGATGTTTGGGGTTCATTTCCTTATGCAATTTGGAAGCTGTCTTATAGAGATGTTAATTCAGGGCCTTCCTGACTGCTAGAGGGCAAACATGACTTAAGTCCAGGCACCTGGTTGCCTAGGTGATGGTATAACGGGTCCCACCCCCCCACTCACTTTGGTGTGGGTATATAAAATGTTTGGAGAATAAACGGATTGAGGCCTTTTCCATGATGACTATGTGAGCTGTGTCGGTTTATTCCTTGCGACTCCGTTCCAGTCAAGTTAGGAAGTTTGTAGTTTGTGTTGGACCCACACGGGCTCCGACAATAGACCAAGTCAGGCTAGCCCATATTTGAGCTCTGGAACCAGTGAGAGACACAATATCTCAGGCTAGCCCATCTGTGAGCTCTGGAATCATTGAGAAACACTGTCTCAGGCTAGCCCATCTGTGAGCACTGGAACCAGTGAGAGAGACAATGTCTTAGGCTAGCCCATCTGTGAGCTCTGGAATCAGTGAGAGAGACAATGTCTCAGGCTAGCCCATCTGTGATCTCTGGAATCAGTGAGAGATACTGCCTCAAGCTAGCCCATCTGTGAGCTCTGGAATCAGTGAGAGAGACAATGTCTCAGGCTAGCCCATCTGTGATGTCTGGAATCAGTGAGAGATACTGTCTCAAAACATAAGGTAGAAAGTGGTTGAAAATTCTCAGTGGCGTCAATAGGACAAATCAGAAGCCTACAGGAAAAGAAAAAACCTTCACCAACCACACATCAGACAGAGGGCTGATCTCCAATATATATAAAGAACTCAAGAAATTACACATCACAAAAACAAAGAATCCAATTAAAAAAAAATGGGATACAGATAAACAGAGAGTTCTCAACAGAAAAATCTCAAATGGCAGAGAAACACTTAAGAAGATATTTAGTATCCTTAGTCATGAAAGAAATGCAAATCTACATGATTCTGAGATTTTATCTTATGCCTATGAGAATGGCTAAGACAGAAAGCACTGATGACAGTGTATGCAGGAGAGGATGGGGAGTGGGAGTGCAAACTTAGACAGCCACTCTGGAAATCAGTGTGACAGTTCCTCAAGACCCAGCAACACCCAAAAGATGCTCAATCATACCAAAAGGACATTTATTCAACTATGTCCATAGCAGCATTATTTATTATAGCCAAAACCTAGAAATAACTTAGATGTCCCTCCACCAAGGAGTGGATAAAGAAAATGTGGTACATGTACACAATGGCATATTAGTCAGCTGTTAAAAACAATGACATCAGGAAATTTGAAGGCAAATGGATGGAACTAGAAATAAACAATCCTGAGTGAGGTAACCCAAACCCAGAAAGGCAAACATGGTATGTACTCACTCATAAGTAGATATTACCTATAAAGTAAAAGACAATCATGCTGCAATCTGCAGCCCCAGAGAGGTTAGGTAACAAGGAGGGACCAAGGGAAGAATTCACGTATGGGACAAATTCTAATTGGTATTGTTAATAAAAACCTAGATGCATATATAGGGGTTAATGTTGAAAATCAAAGAAGCAGAGTGGCCAACCACAATGATTTCTTTTACTTCTACAATGCTCAAACTAAAGGGGCAATCCTGTCCTCATATTGCTTTGTCAGACTGCAGTTATCTCCACCAAACCTCAGACTGCCCTGCCTCCTGTCTCCTTCTGCCATATATTCCTCTTTCCACCCAGCCATATCACTTCTATCTCCATCTCCCTAGTTCTGGGATTAAAGGCTTGTGATCCTAAGTTCTGGGGTTACCTTTTTTGTGAGCTGTTTCTCTTTTAGAAAGATTCAATCTTATGTAACCATGGTGGCCTTGAACTAACAGAGATCTGTCTGTTTCTGTTTCCCAAGTCCTGGGATTAAAGGTGTGTGTGTCACCACTCTCTGGCCTCTAGTGGCTTAGCTCTGCACTCTGATCTTCAGGCAAGCTTTATTTGTCAAAACATAAACAAAATATCACTACACACATGAATCTTCCTTGGAAGGAGGAATAGAAGAAATTTCCCGAGTGGATTTGAAGTAGGTGGGGATGGAAACTTGAGGGACTGGGGTGGGAAGTGGATGAGGGGGGATCCTTAAAGGGATGACTAAAAAAAGGAAAGGGCACTTGGGGTCAGGAAGAAACTTAATAAAGGGAAACTTCCACAAATTTACAAGGATGACCCCAACTAAGACTCCTAGCAATAGTGGATACATAGCCTGAACTGGCCATCTCCTGTGATCAGACTGGTGACTAGCCCAGTTATCATCAGAGTGCCTTCATCTAGTAGCTGATGAAAAATGAAGTCCCACAGTCAAACATTAGTCCAAGCTAGGAGAATCCTGCTGAAGAGAGGGAGAAAGGATTATAGGAACCAGAGGGGTCAAGGACACCACAAGAAAATCCACAGAATCAACTCACCTAGCTCATAGGAACCTAGAGTCTCAGCCAACAACCAGAGACCCTGCATGGAACTGACCAAGACTCTCTACATCTATTGACAGCTGTGTAGCTTGGTCTACTTGTGGGACTCCTAACAATGGGAGCAGGGGCTGCTCCTAACACTTTGGCTGGCTCCTGGGGACCTATTCCTCATACTGGGCTGCCTTGACCCATCTAAATAGAAGAGAAGGTGCTCCAATGTAGACTGAAGTTACAGATAGCTGTGAGAGGTTATGTGAATGCTGGGAATTGAAATCAGGTACCTGCAAGGAAGAGCATCCCGTGCACGTAATCGCTGAAACTCTCCAGCTCCTAAGTACAATTGCTTTCACAGGCAGGATTTCCTGTAGTCCAGGTTGGCCTCAAGCTCACCGTGTATTTACCACTGGCCTTGAACCTCTGTTCCTCCTTCCCCTAGATCCCAAGTGCTGAGGTCATAGGTTTGTGTACTTATTTTTTCTCCAAGATATCTTAACTTGAAAATATTGCTATGATTGAATTGAAGCAAACTGCTAAACTGTTAGACTGAGTTATTAAAAAGGTTATTATTTCCTAATTAAAATTAATTTTCCAAGCCAGGTAACAGCTAAACATGCAGAAGTATTTGGGGGAAGGTGTGTTGGATAGAGAAGGGCAGGAAAGGAAGACTTTATTTTCACTAAATTTACATTTATATCCTTTGGACTTTATGCTATATGCATTTAATGCCTACCCAAAACTCTCTAAAAAATGTTGAAGCTCAATATAAGGCTCAGATTATGTTATTTCTATTCTATATGCAGTCAGAGGTATCAAATGTTTTCTTTTCCAGGATTTTGCATTTTAAAAACTTATTTCCCACTCATTGTTTTAATTCTATCTTAAAACATTTTACAATATCTATTGTGTTTTAAGTAAAATTCACATAGTTTTATGAAATTGAACTCATTAAATTTCATTCATTTTAACATTTGTTCAGCATTTATCCATAGGATTCTTTTGATATTTCTTCTTAAATTTTTGTGGTTCCAGATTAATTCTTTAAATTTCCTTGCTGTTTTCTGTTTCGTTGGTATTTGGCATCCTATGTAATCATTTTAACTAGACTGCCAAATGTGTGAACACTTCTAATTATGCTGTCTATACACTTGCCTCATTATAATAATGAACATTTTCTGAAAATATTTTAAGAACTCAAGTTTAAAGAAATTTAAAATAGTGAAATTTCTCTGAGTGCTGGAATGCTTGCACAGAGCCCTGGGTTTGTTCTCCACTTCCAAATGGGGAAAAAAGCATTTATTAGAATATCATAAAGTGTCCTTGTTTGTCTAATACAGTCTAGTGAAAGTGTGAGACCATAAAGGAACATGGAAATCTAGAAACTAAGCAAGGTTATTAAAACATCTGGTTACCTTTCTTTCATCCCTTGTCCCATGTGAGAGGAGGTGAATTGTGCAAAACGACAGTCCAGAAGGGCTGTGGTTGCTCAATTTTGTTCTGTTGGACAGGATGCAGAGACCAAAGAATCAAAAGGCCAAAATGTTAAAAAATGTATTAAGCAAAGCGGTACAATAACCTAGCTGATGATTGAAGAAAACAATGAAAGTTCAGGGCAGGACTCACACCCAGTCTGTACAGTCTGCAGCAGCACAGGCTTGTCCTTGGCATCACACTCTCACCAGAGCAGCCTCCAATGCTGAGATTTCCACCAATGAGCAATCCGTGGTACATGCTCTATACAGGTACACTTTACTTACATGTATTTTAAAACAGGAGTCTGTTTTCTTCTGCATGGATCCCTGGGACTCAAACTCGGGTTATCAGACTTGACAGTAGGCACCTTTAGCATCTGAGCCATAATGCCAGCCCCTGTGTGTATGTGTGTTTGTGTTTGGGTGGGGGGGAAGCTTTGTTTCAAAATAATGTATCACTATGCAGCCCAGTCCAGTCTTAAACTTGCACTACCATATATAAGAACGGGCACACTGTTTGTTTGTTTGTTTGGAGTTAGTTAATAGCCTATAAATTATGTACAGAGCTGACATTATATCTCAGCGTTAGAGCAATTACCTAGTATGCACAAGACCCTGGGTTCAACCTTTAGCACCATAAAGGTGAAAAAGGTATTAATCAGCTTTAGAAATGGTGTGGAAAGCTAAGTGTCATGATGTTGAGTGTCACCTTTAATCCCAGCACTTAAAAGACAGAGGCAAATGGATTTCTGTGAGATTGAGGACAGTCTGGTTCACATAATTCCAAACCAGTCAGGGCTACACAGTCCCACCCTGTCTCAAAACCAAACAAACAAGAAACACAGCTACAGAACAAATAACAAAGCAGAGAGAGAGAATGAAGGAAGAAAGGAAAGAAGGAAGGGAGGGAGGGAGGAAGGGAGGGAGGAGGGAGAGAGGGAAGAAGAGAGGGAAGAAGGAAGGAAGGAAGGAAGGAAGGAAGGAAGGAAGGAAGGAAGGAAGGAAGGAAAGAGAGAGAGAGGGACAGAGGGAGGGAGGAAGAGAGGGAGGGAGGAAGGAAGGGAGAAGAAAGAAAGAAAGAAAGAAAGAAAGAAAGAAAGAAAGAAAGAAAGAAAGAAAGGAAGGAAGGAAGGAAGAAAGAAAGAAAGAAAGAAAGGAAGAAAGAAAGAGAAAAGGTTGTGTGAGGAAACACCTTGAGGCCTGTGGACATTTCCCTCCCTTCCTTTTCCATTCCTTCCCTTTCCATTCCTTCCCTTCCCTTTCCTTTCCTTTCCTTTCCTTTCCTTTCCTTTCCTTTCCTTTCCT
Organism: Microtus obscurus; assembly: GCA_963919715.1. Taxonomy (NCBI): domain Eukaryota; kingdom Metazoa; phylum Chordata; class Mammalia; order Rodentia; family Cricetidae; genus Microtus; species Microtus obscurus. The sequence continues at coordinate 477,856 of CAWTZC010000310.1, read as the reverse complement.
TTCCTTTCCTTTCCTTTTCTTTCCTTTCTTCTGCTTCTCCTCCCTTTTCTCTTTCTGCCCCCTCTTTTCCCCCTTCCTTTCTGTTTGCATTTCTCTTGTCCTTCCCCTCTCCTTCAAAAGAAGGGAAGAAGGAATATGGTTGCCATCTCAGTCCTGGAAAGAAAGCTTTGGGAACCCCAAGGAAGTGCTGCACTGCTGAACCGTGTTTGATGCTTGGACAGGCAGAGCTGTGAACAGACATACCAGTCTGCCATGTGATGGTCTGCAGCAGGAATCACTAGCAAACACGTGTGCCAGTGCCACCATGCAGTGCCACCGGGACAAAGCACAGGTGCAAATATTTGTGCCCACCTTGCCCCATGGCGGTGCTGGGACATAGGAGACTTACGAACAAGTGTGCCCAAGCTGCCACATGGTGTTGTGGTGGCATGGCAGATATGTAAACAAACATTCCCAGGCCCCCATGCGGCAGCCCTGAGATACAGTCAGTGTGTAAGTGGATGTGCACAGGCTCCCATGTGGTCCTGGAACACAGCAGTCATGTAAACAGGGATCCTGGTCCACCATGTGGTCTCTCCAGAACAGGGCAGGTTTGCAAGCAGGAGTTCACAGGTCATGTGTGGCAACCCTGGACACACCAGATGTACAAACAGGTTATTCCCAGGCCACTGTAAAGTGGGACATGGCAGGCATATGAACGGTGAAGTCCTCACTGCCATATGGTAGCACTGGTTTACAGGTCATATGTAAACCTTTGAGCCTGCTCTGTCCAGTGGCAGTTCTCACACAAGGGATGCAGGTGATCGGGCACATGCTCACGCATGCCCAGGCTGCCACCTGGTGACCCTGGGACATGGTAGGTGTTCAAACAGGCATATCCAGGCCACCACATCATGGTGCCAAGGCACAGCAGGTGTGTGAACCTGAAATGTAAAGGTCTCTAGTTTAGACAGTGTCACCTCTAGCAAACAGGATGTGCTGTCTATGTGGATATTGCTGGTGCTTGTGTCTCAAGAGAGAAGAGCAGACACGGCACTTTTCAGAAGAGAGAAAGGTGCACACGTTCACAAAGCAAAAGTCAGCAGCTCGGTGTCAGCTCTGCTCCCTCAAATCTGAGACAGTGCCTCGTTATGTTTTGTCATGCCTGTATAGCCTGATGTCGCCTCGTTATGTTTTGTCATGCCTGTATAGCCTGATGTCGCCCAAGGAAGTCTGTTCACTGTAAGGAACGAGAAAGCTTGCTATTTGTCCTCCCTTTTGGAGCTTTTGAATTTCATATAAAGGCTCCAACTTTGGAATTCTGACTCATCGGGAACCAGACTGCTACCTAATAAGCGGGTCTAGAAGTCAACATCATTTGTAGCTCCCACCCAGGAGGTCATGAACTGGGCCAGACAGTTTAGGACACGGGGTCCAAACAACAGACTCAAAGTGTTTAGGAGGAAAGCCCCTGTGAAAGATATCGGGCAAGTTTTCCCATTTCAGTAGATACCCCAGGAATTACAGATACTTTAGTGTTTTTTTCTTCCTTCTTCTTAACCATGTCTCTGACAATAACTGATTTATCATCACAATAATAATATTAATACATTCTTTATTAAGAATGCTGTAGTCTTTTCTCTGCTGTTTATAGGCCTCTGCTAGTCTGGAGGAGCATTTCAGTGAGGGAATCCACATGATTCTGTGTTGATCCTAATGCTTCAGACAGCTGCTCCTTGTCCTTTATAGTCTGGTTAGGCAGACAATGGTGCTGTATTTATAACGACAGTGTTCTTGTAACACCCAGTCTCACGTCAGCTGTCGTTCCCACCCACTGCTAAGGGGATGAGAATGGGAAGCTCATTTAATTCTGTCAGGGGGCCTCTACTGGTAAAATGGGAGGTTCGTTACATCGAGCTGTACATGAACTAGAGTAGAGAGCCCATCCATTTAGGGGGAAAGCATTGGCAGGCCCATGTTTCACTGTATAAAATTGAGTCTGTCTGTGGCTTACTTTCAACAAGAAAAACTGGTTTGGCTTACCTTTGGGGGCCTGGTGCATAGTTTGATTACATAGCTCTCGCTTTAGCATTCCCGTAAGAACGCTTCCCTTCAGGGTTCTATGACACTGTGAAGCCCTATTGATAGTGTAAGCATTCCCAATCTGGAGTCAGAGGAGCCGTTTGCCTTCAGTGAGAAGGTTCCACATACTTAGGCATATAAAAGGCCCTGAGTTTGTTCTGATCTTAGCAACTCCAGAACATTTTGAGTGGCCCTTTTGCATGCCCTTAGGGCATAAAAAGTCCTCTTCTATAAATGTTATCCCAAATGTATAATCTTATCTATTTTTATCAGCTACAAGGTTCTATGTTACTTGCAGGAGAATATTCATATCATCTGCTTTAGAAAAAAGCTGTTACCTGGGAACATAACCAAGCACATATCAGCAGTCTTCCCAACCCCGTACAATAAAAATAACAATTCCTAAGGATATCAAGGCTAACATAACCTTTTTGTGCCAGGCTCCCAACCTGGGGAGCCATCGGCCCATATTCCTTTTCCAAATCTGGTCGTATAACAGGGGTGTAATGGTATTATAGTCATGTTGAGCTATATGCCATTTCTAAGGCTGGTCACTTCGGGGGCTGGAATCTTGTTGGCCCACATGTTAACAGGCATGCCTGCACTGCTAAGCCATGGCTCTAGGCATGCAACCAGTTGTGCTCAGGCCACTAAGTGCATGCCCTGACACATGGCAGGCATGGGATCAGATGTGCCCACTTGACTGTTTAGCAGCTCTGGAATAGGGCAGAAGTAAGAGCAGACATGGTCGGGCTGCTACATGGTGGCACTGATGGACAGCAGCCTTCCAAACGGGCATGCTCAGGTGGACAAGTGGCACCAGTGGGACATGCAAGGATGTGAACTGGAGTGCCCAGGTCACTGGGACATGTTAGGGAGTGAGCGGGCATGCCCAGGCTCCCCAGTAATGGTACATGGTAACTACCCAGACCTCCATGACGTGACAGCAGTGGACACAGTACGGTTGAGAACAAGTATGCTCAGACTGCCATGTTTCAGCCCTGGGATATGACAAGCATGCAAACAGGCCTCTGCGGGCCACATTGTGGTTGCCCTGAGATACAAGTAGGCAGAAAAATGTACACGGGCGACCATGTGAATTGGCAGCCCTGGGACACAGCACAGTGTAAACAGGTGTGTTCAAACTGCTATGTGCCAGGACTGGGACACGGCAGGCATGTATGGGACAAAGGCATGCTTCCCAGGCCACCATGTGTCATCCCTGCGGACATGACAGATGAGTGCACATGTGTGCCCAGGTGTGCACTAGGTGAGCACTGGGACATGGCAGGCATACAAAAAGGTTGTCTATGCTGTCATATTGCTGTACTAAGAGGGGGTCCATGTACAAGAACATCTGTCTAGGCCACCATGCATGGGAACAACCAAATGTTGGCACTGGGACACAACAGGTGTGCAAATAGGTTTGACCATACTGTGTTGCAGAACTGGACATCATAGGTGTGTAAAGAGACACACACAGGCCACTGCACGGTGATGCTGGAATACAGCAAGTGTGCAAACACAGCAGAAGTGTGGATTGGTGTGCCTAGTGTACCATATGGCAGTGCTGGGTCACTGATGGTAGGCAAATGATGTAGCCAGACCAGCATGTCATGGCATCAGGACATGGCATGTGCATAAATAGGTGAGACCAGGCCACCAAGTGGGGACACAGGGCTTGGGAAGCATGCATGCAAACAAACTTGCCCAGGTTGCCAGGTAAAAGAACTGATACACGACGATCTTGTTTACAGACAGGCTAAGGTTACCAGGAGGTAGCACAGATATGGCAGGAGCCTGAACAGGTATGCTTACTCCACCACGTTTTTGAGGTAAGATACGACATGTGTGCAAAAAGGCCTGCCCAAGTAACCACTTTTGTTGTTGTTTTGTTTTCTGTTTTTTGTTTGTTTGCTTTTTGGTTTTTCAAGACAGGGCTTCTTTGTGTAACAGTCCTAGCTGTCCTGGAACTTGCTGTGTAGATCAGGCTGGCCTCAAACTCACAGAGATCTGCCTGCCTCTGCCTCCTGAGCGCAGGGATTAAAGGTGTGCACCACCACCACCAAGTCACCAATTTTCAATCCTGGGACACAACAAGTGTGTGTACAGGCATACCTGAGTTAACATATGGCGGTGGTAGTACAATGCACTCATAGTTGTGATAAGACCAACAATTGGCAGCATGCGTGCACAGCAGGTGTGTAGCATGAAGATACAGCAGGTGTGTAGACAGGTGTGTCCATGCCACCAGTTTGGTGCACTGAGATGTGGCAGACATGCAAAAAGGGGTACTTAGGCCTTCCTATGGTGGTAGTGGGGCATAGCAGGCATGACAATAGGCATGCCTGAGCCACCACGTGGCAGTACTTGAAGAATGCAAGCATATAAAAAAGTGTGACCACATCAACTGACAGTTTTGTGACATGGGTTTCCCCTCTGTATACTGTGAATATGTTTTATTACCATTGGTTAATAAAGAAGCTGCTTCAGCCTATGGCAGAGTAAACATAGCCAGGCTAGAAGAGATAGAGAGAGAGCAGGCAGAGTCAAGGAGACGTCATGAAGCTGCAGACAGCCTGTGGTAATACACACATTAATAGAAATCGGTTAGTTTAAAATATAAGACCTAGCCAATAAGAAGGCTAAGCTAATAGGCCAAGCAGAATTGTAACTAATATAGTTTCTGTGCAATATTTTGGGTCTCGGTGGCCGGGAAATGAACGAACAGCCTGCATCTACAGTTCTGAAACATGGCAGTGTGTGAATGGGCTTGCCTATTTTGTAGCTTTGTAAACTTAGGACATGGAGAATATGCAAACAGGTGTGCCAAGGCTGCTAAACTGCTGTACTGGTACTTGGCAAACACTGGAACAGGTGTGCTCAGGCCACAGTGTAACAACAGGCATGTGATCAGTCATGATCAGGATGCTGCATGGTAGGTGTGCAAACAGGCAAAACCAGGCTGGTGTGTGGATGGTTTGGGAATCCCCTCTGTATGCTGTGAATACCATTGATTAATAAAGAAACTGGCTTGGCATGATAGGGTAGAGAGGCGGGGAAAACTAAATTGAATCCTAGGAGAAAACAGGCAGAGTCAGAGAGAAGCCGTGTAGCCCTACCAGAGACAGACACCAGAACTTTAGCCAGTAAGCCACAGCCATGTGGTGATACACAGATTAATAGAAATGGGTTAAATTAGGATACAAGTGTTAGCCAATAAGTAGCTAGAGCTAATGGACCAAGCAGTGTTTTAAATAATACAGTTTCTTCAAGTGGCCTCCTTCTTACAACATGTAGAAGCACTGGGACATGGCAGGCATGCAAACAGCCAAGCACAGCTACCTACTGGTACTGAGACCTGACACACATGGGAGTCATCATGCCCAGGCCACCAAGTGGCACTCTGGGAACACACCTGGCATGGCTACTGTGTGATGGAGCTGAAACATAGTAAGCAAGTAATAAAGCCCAGGCTGTCAGATCACAGCACAGAAGCAGAACAGGCGTGTGGTGGGCATTCTGTGCAGATACATGGCAGCATAGGGATATTGTAAGCAAGTAATAAAGCATGTCCAGGCTGTCAAATCACAGTACAGGAACAGAACAGGCGTGTGATGGGCATTCTGTGCAGATACATGGCAGCATAGGGACATTGTAGGTGTGAAAACAACTGTTCACGACTAGCCATTTTTGTGGCTCTGTGACACCATATGCATAGGAACAGGTGATTACACTGGCACCCAGTACACATGTGAACAGCCATGCCTAGGCTACTGCATTCGGACACTGGGTCCTGCAAATCCATACACCCATGTCTTAGTCGGGGTTTCTATTGTTGTGAAGACACCATGACCATGGCAACTCTTTTAAGGGAAACATAGTTCATTGGCGTGGCTTACATTTTCAAAGGTTTGATCTGGTATCATCATGGTGCAACACGGAAGCATGCAGGGAGACATGGTGCTGGAGCAGGAGTCTAGAGTCTTTTCATCACGACTCACAGGCAACAGGAAGTGGTCTGGCTCACTGGACATGACTTGAGCATATGATACCTTCAAGCCCACCCCCACAGTGACACACTTCCTCCAACAAGACCACACCTACTCCAACTGGACCACACCTCCTAAAAGTGCCACTCCCTTTGGGGACCATTTTCCTTCAAACCACCACACCACGCCACCATATGACAGCCCAGGGACACAGCAAGTATGCAAATGGGCTATGCTGAGACATGGCATGCATGTGAACCAGAATTTCTAGGCCACCCAGTGGGAGCATGGGACACCACAAGAGTGCAAAGAGCCATAACTGGTTACATAGCAACACTAGGGCACAACCAGTGGACAAGCAGGTGTGCCCAGGCTACCACTTGGTGGCCCTGGGATATGGCAGGTGTGCAAACAGGAGTGCCCAAGTCACCAACTAGCAGTGTTGGGACATGATTTCATATGAACAGGCAAGCACAGACCACTATGTGATAGATATGTGATGTGACATAAAGGGGAGGAGGCCTGCCCAGGCTACCACATCAAGGAAACTGTGTGTGAGCAGATGCACCCATGCCACTGCATTGCTGCACTGGGACACAGCAGGTGTGTGAGCAGATACACCCATGCCCCTGCATCGCTGCTATGGAACACAACAGATGTCTGAGCAGATGCACCTATGCCACTGCATTGCTGCACTGAGACACAGCAGGTGTGTGAGCAGATGCACCCACGCCACTGCACTGTTGCACTGGGACACAGCAGGTATGCAAGCAGCTGTTCTCAGGTTGCCAAGCAGTGGCATAGGGATATGGCGGGTATGCAACACTCATGCCCTTGTCTCAGCTTGCAGTCTTGAAACATTGTAGGCAATCTAAGAGGCATGCATATACCAGCTGAGAGAGACATGCACAGGCCACTCTAGGGTAATGCTGGTACACAAGAGGACTGTCAACAGAGCAGTGTGTGGTGGCACTGGGACACAGCATTCATGCAAAGAGGTGCGACCATTTCATGGTGGTGCTAGGACAAGGCACACATGTGAACAGGCATGACCAGGGCAACAAGGGGAACAGGGACACAGCAAGAAATTCTGTCAAGAAGTAGAACTTGGACATGACAAATATGGGAACAGGCATGCCCAGGTGCCAAGGGGCAGCACAAAGACATGGCAGGCATATGAGCAGACATGCCCATGGTGCCCTGCGGTGGTACCGAAACAATGCAGACGTATAAACAGATGTTCCTGACCAACAACTGGCAGTGCTGAGACAGTGCACAAACAGGCATGCAAACACTTCACCAATTTGCAAGCCTGGAACAGGAAAGGTGTGTACCCAGGCCACCATGTTGTAGCACTAAAACACAGCACACATGGGTATATCTATGCGCAAGCCACTAAGAAGCAGTCCTGGACGTGGCAAATCTGTAAACGGGCCTGCCAAGGTCACCAACTAGTGGAACGGTGCATAGGGAGGATGTAAATAAGCACATGAAGCCACCCACTTGATGGCCCCAAAACATAGCAAACATGGGAATAGGCATATCTGGCTGCTACCTGACAGCCCTGATACACAGTGGATGAGCAAAAGATGCACAGGACTAGAACACATGTGAACGTGAACATGTTGTTAGGACTTGGTAGGTGTGTGAACATATGAACTCAAGCCACCAGGGAGTGGCACTGGAATACAACATCCGCAGAAGCAGGCATGCCCTGGTCACCGTGTCTTGGCCCTGGGACATGGCAGTTATAGAAACAGGCTTGCCTCAGCCACCACATGGTAGAACTGGGAAATGGCAGGCAAGGAAACAAGTGTGCCCAGGCCTCAAGATGATAGCATAGAGACATAACAAGTGTGCGCATATCCCTGCCTAGGCCACCAGGTGGCAGATCCGGGACATGGCAAGCATGGGACAACACATGGCACTGGGACCATGCAGGTATGGAAATAGATGTGCCCCAGCTGCCATGTCTTGCCCCTGGGAAAGGGCAGAAATACAGGCAGGCCCCCAGGTAGTGATGCTGGGCCCCAGCATGCATGCAAGCAAGACCACCCAGCCAGCATGGGGTAGTTTTGGGGAATATGTGAAGAGGCGTACTAGGCAATGTGTGTTAGCACTGGGGAATGGCAGGTCATGAAAGGGCATCCCTGCACCACAGGGTGTTGAAGTGATATGAGCAGCGGGGCTGCGTCCCCAGTACCCCGGCCGCCCACACGGCTAGCTTTACCCGAAATAATTACACGGACACTGTATTCATTTAAACACTGCTTGGCCCATTTCTATCTAGCCTCTTCTAGGCTAATTTTCACACCTGAACTAGCCCATTTCTAATCAGGTTTGTAAGCACCCCAAGGTGCGCTTACCGGGAAGATTCTAGCCTACGTCCATCCTGAGTCGGAGCTTCATCGCGTGTGTCCTGTTCTGAGAGGAGCTGCGTGATTTCTGACCTCACTTCCTCTTCCTCCCAGCATCCTGCTCTGTTTACTCCACCCACCTATGCTCTAACCAATCAGGACCAAGCAGTTTATTTACTGCTTAACCAATGAAATCAAAAGATTGATATATGACACTCCCATATCACTTCCCCTTTTTCTGTTTAAACAAAAAGGAAAGGCTTTATCTTTAACATAGCAAAATTACATAAAATAGTTATCAAGTAAAAATTACAATAATCTTTATCATAACTAAGGAAAACTATAACTATAACTAACTATTCTTAACTCCATCAAAGACTCCAGAAAGATACAATATTACCTAAGCAAACAAGAAATAGGCAACTTTCAAACTCTAGAAATGACAGAGACATCTTGCTGCCTGAACAGTCACCCAAAGTTCCTCTGTACCGTTGGGGCATCCGTCTTCGGCCTACAGGCCCATAGTTTTCAGCAGACATTCCACAAAGCAGGAAATTTCAAAGGCAGTCACTATCTGCTTGTCCTGAAGAATGTCTTGCAGACTCTTTCATGAATCAGGAACCCCAAAAGGTCATCTCACCTTTAGGCAAGTTCAGTAGTCCTCTCTCTGCGGGTTCTCTGTGTCCAGTTTATGCAATAGTTCAGGCAAGATCAGTTTCTTGCCCAAATGGATATCAAACTCCATAAGGATCCTCTTCGATGCCCATCTTCCTCTCGAAGTAGATTGGTGCCGCCAGGAGCAGAGTGTCTCATTGTCATGAAAAGTCCTAAGTTATTAAAACATTTAAAATGCCATATTCTCTAGCCTTTGAAAAATATGAAGAATGCCTATCTAAAATATATCTATGTACATCTAGAAAATCTTAACTAACATGACTACAAGCTTGACTATTATTGATGATCCATTAACAACCTATATATATTACATTTTTAAGTGAACTACACAATCACAATACCTTAATAAAGATCAGAAATACATATACATATAACAAAATTGACCTTAAATTTAAATCAATGAAGCAAAATCCACATCAATGCAATTTATTCATACCTATATCATATCCCCCTTTAAATGTAAAAGAACGTTTATAAACAATTTTTGGGAATATGGGCACAGTTTTTTCTCTCCAAACTGCTTCCTGCTGAATGGGGGCGTCGTTAATTAGGTCTTTCATGGTATAACCTGTGTGCTAGTTTCATCTCGGCAGTTGAGCGAAGCAATTTTCTGAAGATGTTTTACAGCAACTGTTCAGGAGGCCGTGGTCCATCATACCATATCGGAACAGAAGAAATGAACAGGGTCTCATCCTCTGTGAAAACAAAACAAGAAACTCCTTTCCAAAGTATCATATCCTTAGATCCAAATTCTGAAGCATTTTCAAAATATCTATCTTGGATTAGTTCAGCAGCATTTATAAACAAATATCTTTTAGTAGCTTTTGCCTTTCTTTTTTGTTTAAACAGAAAAAGGGGAAATGATGTGGGAGTGATTTCTTATTAATAAAGAAACTGCCTAGGCCCATTGATGGGCCAACCCTTAGGTGGGTGGAGTAAACAGAAGAGAATGCTGGGAGAAGGAAGCTGAGTCAGGAGTCGCCATGATGTTCCCACGCCAGGCAGATGCAGGTTAAGATCATTCCTGGTAAGCCAGCTCATGGGCTACACAGAATATTAGAAATGGGTTAGATTAATATGTAAGAGCTAGCCAATAAGAGGCTGGAACTGATGGGCCAGGCAGCGTTTAAAAGAATACAGTTTCCGTGTAATTATTTCGGGGTAAAGTTAGCCATGTGGGCGGCTAGGGTGCCGGGATGCAGCCCCGCCGCTCTATATTACTACAGGGTGCAGTGCTGGAACATGTGTACATGTGTGCCAAACATGTCCAAGCCACCAATTATTGTCATTGGGACATGGATTGCCCAGATTGCCAAGGGGCAGCCCTGAAACACTGCAAGTATGCAAACAGACATGACCATTCTGCCATACAGCAGAACCGAGACGTGTCAGGTGGGTGGACAGATATGCTCAGTTTACCATTTTTTTTGGCACTGGGACATAACAGGTGTGTGAACATACATCATAGTGCTGGGACACAGTGTGTATGCAAACAGGCTTGCCCAGAATGCCAAGTGATGGTAATGAGATATGGTAGGCATGTGATCAATCATGCCTTGACAAGAGGCCATGCTGGGACACAGGAAGCGTGTAAACAAGTGTGCCCATGCCATAAGTTGGTGACCTCGGTGCATAGCAGACATAGAAACAGGTATGTACAGGCCACTACAGAGTGGTTGCATGAACAAGCATGTCACAACACTGTGTGACTGATCTGGGACACAGCAGACATGCAAACAAGCATGTATGCACCACTGGAAGAAACGTGGGGGCATGGCAGACATACGAACAAGTCAGTCTTTGTCACCAAGAGGTGACACTGGGAGAGGACACAGGTGTGAGCAGACGCAGTAGCACTAGGACTCTTGGATCCATGAACAGGAGTGCCAGTGCCAGCCGGTGGCGAGGCTAGAGTGTAGTGGGTGCAAGCAAGCAGGCATGGCCACAACACCAAATGACGGCATTGGGAGGCAGCACAGTGCAAACAAGCTTGCCCGTGTCACGGCATGCAGACACTGGGGAGTGGCAGTGCACCAACAGAAGTGCTAGTGTCATCGGAAGGTGGCACTCAGAGATAGCAGCTGCAAGCATTTGTGTCTTTGCTACCCTGTGGTGACACTGGGAGAGGTAGGTACAGGTGTGCCCAGGCTGCCACATGGCAACCCTGGCAGAGAGCAAGAATGCTAACAGCAATGCCTGTGCCACTATGTGGCCATTCTAGGACAGGAGAGGTAAGCAAACAGGTGTATCTGTTTGCACACAACAGACACATGGATGGGTTTGTGCCTATCACCACGTGGCAGTACTAGGCAGCTGGACAAACAGTCATGCCTTGTCTGCTCTGTGTAGTGTGCTTCTGCCATGTGTCAACACCAGCACAGAACAAAATGTTTGTGTGGCAGGGCTAGGACATGGAGCTGTACAAACAGGTATGGCCTCGCTGTCACATGTTGGCACTGGGAGATGATAGCCGTGAACATTTGCACCCACACCACTACAAGGTAGAGATAGGACACTGCAAGTGGGCAAGCAGATGTGCCAGGTTGCAGTGCTAAGACACATCTGGAGTGTGAGCAGACATACCTGTAGATGCGCTGGACACAGAATGTATGACAATTCTCATTCCCACGCTATCACACAGCATCTTTGGGACACTTCAAGTTTATAAGCAGCTGGGCCTACACCACCATGAAGCATTGCTTGAACACAGACGGTGTGCAAACAGGCTTGTCTGGGCCCCCACGTGTCAAGAATGGGATGTGATGGGCGTGTGTAAAGACGCGGATATGTCTCCATGTGGTGTTGGTGTCCCTTGAGAGATGTGTGTCTGAGCCACCACGTAGTAGTGTGGGGGCTTGGCAGAAATGCAAACAGGCCTGGCCCTAGTGTGCAATTTCTCCTACATGCCCCCACCATCACATATAAGCACTTGAATATAGCAGGTACTCAAGCAAGCATGCCTGTGCATCCAGGCGGCAGTCCTGGGACATGGTAGGCTAATAAACAGGTGTGCTATCACATCTACATGGAGGCACTGCCGTGGTTACCCTACAAACAGATATTCTCACACTGCCACAAGGATGACAGAAATTCAAACAAGCATGCCCGTGATGCCACATAGCAACAACAGGGAGCAGTGTGTTGAGAATAGGCAAGCCTGGGCAGCCTTGTGGTGACCTGGAAACACGGCAGCTGTGTAAACAGGCTTGCCCCAGACACACACGGTGGCAGTGTGATACAGGAGGGGTGCAAAGAGGTTTGCCCGTGCTTCCACATCGCAAGACTGCAACGTAAAACACTTGGGTCAGGGCGAGTGCAGGCTACCACCTGGCATAAAGAGACAGGGCAGGCAGGCAAATAGGTGTGCTCATTGCACAGGGAGCTAGCAGTGGAGCAAGGCAAGCTTGTAAGCAGGTGTGACTGCACCACCTTGTGGTGGTACTGAGACTCAGCAGACGTTCAAACAGGCCTATCTGGACTGCAATGTGTTGGCAGCGGTGCACAGCAGAGCTTCAAACGGGCGAGCCTGTGCTACATAACAGCAGACACCTCAGGCAAGGTGTGGCCATGTTGGGAAACAGCGGACATGCCTGCAGCATCACCTTCTGGTGTTTGCATGCAAACAGGTGTATTCTGCCTCTGTTTAATGTCACTGATAACAGCAGACATGTGAACGAGTTTGTCAGAGCTACCACCTGGCAATGCAGATCTGTAAACAAGCGTGACCCACTATGGACATGGCCTAGCGTTTGAACAGATGTGCCCACACTGCTACATAGCAGCCCTGGCACAGAACAAGAATGCTAACAGGCATGACACCACGTGGCAGTTCTAGGAAGTGAGAAGCATGCAAATTGGCATGCCCCGCCACTGTGCTGTGGCACTGGTACACAGCAGGCCCACGAGTGGGTTTCTCCTCCCATCGTGCAGCAACACTGGGTTGTGGCAGATCTGTTGGTGTGCCTTGCCACCACATGCCAGTGCTGGCATACTTACCTGTGAGCCATTCTGTGGTCCTGTGCCTTAACCATATGAGCACACATGTACACAGGTGGTTGGCACTGCAACCTTTGCAGCAAATGTGTGCTTACATGCAAGACATATTATGGCTGAGATGACACGGTCATTCACACTCACTCTCAACCACAGTGTAGTGGTATGCCACAAATCATGAGCACAAGTGTTCATGTGCAATCAGGTCATGGTACTGTGCCAGTGCATGGCATGAACATGCATCTTCATGTGTGAGCAACAGCATGACAACATGATGCAGTCTCATGTGCATTCATGTTTCTCACACAAGCTGTCCTGCAGCATCGTGTTATGCTGGAGAAGACACATGTCCACACATGACCGGAACCATAGTGGCACAGTGTTCATACACGAGCCACACCATACTATGGTACCATGGTGGTGTTTGCACCTGTTCGCTTACAAGCCATTCCATGACACTGTGCCATGGAGACATGGACACACATTTCCACATGCTAGTCATACTGTGGGAGTATACCTTGGAATTGTAGGAATACATGTTCACATGCGAGCTGCACCTAGGACTATATTGCATGGGCATGAATATACATGTTACACACAAGATGTGTCTCAGTCTCATGCTACAGAGGAGTGGGCATGCATGTCCACACACTTAAGCTTAACATGACATTGCTAAATGGTTGCATGGCCACACATGCTTACATATGAGTCACATTATGGTACTATGTCAGGGTGTCCTACGACATTGCCCTTTCAAGATGGCATGAGCACATATGTTCACATGAATATCATGCTGTGGCCCTGTGCCATGGTGCTTTACCATGATGACATGGGCATGTGTGTTCATATGCAATCTGTGCCACAGAGCCTTGCCATTACTGAGGGGGCATGTGACCCACATTGCTTCATCATAAAATGTAGGTGAGGGTACTTGTAATTACATGCTGTGTGCCATGTTGCTGTGTCACGAAGGTATGGGCATACATGTTCACACATGAGCAATTCTAGGGTGCCATTCCAGAATCATTTCATGGTGTCTTGGGCACAAATGTCCACATGCACACCATGCCATGCAATATGTACCATGATTGTTTGCCCTACTATCATGGGTATGCATGTTCACATATGATCTATGCTTCTGCAGTATTCTGGGTCAGCATAAGCCCATGTGAGCACAGTGGCATGGGCACACATATTTAACGCAACCCCTGTCAGGGCAATGATCTGCACTTGTGTGCTCGTGTGAACATGTATGTTCACTCACATGCTGAACCCACATGCTGTACCGTGGCAGTGTATGTCTGCATTTCACATGAGAACCATGCCTCAGCACTGTGCTACATGGTATGACATGCTCATTCACATGCCTGTTTATACATAAACTGTCCTGGAGCACTATGCTGTGGTGGACTGCATGCATGTTCATATCTAATCTGCACCGCTATCCTGTGGCAGCTTGTTGTAACAGTGTGCTGTGGTTTGGTACCATAATATGATCATGCATGTCCATAAGATCTGTGCCTCAGTTCCATGCCACTGTGTCATGCCACTATGCCATGGATATGTGTGTTCACACTTGTTTCCATGTGAACTGTGCTGATATGCCATGCCATAGTACCAAGGACATGCATGGTCCCACATAAGGCATGCCATGGCACTTTGCTGTGATGCCATACTGTGGCAGCATGGGCATGTGTGTTCAAATGCAAGTCTTGATATAGCACTATGCTGAGACAGCATGGACATGCATGTTCACGGATGACCTGGTCGGCTTCGTTTTTCCACAGCACTATGCTACATGGTCATGCTTGTTGACACATGATTTGCTCAGCCATTTTGTGTGAGGGGCCATGCCATGGAGTCATACCATAGTGGTGCAAGCATGCATATTCAGTCATGAGACATGTCACTATGCTGCACCTTTGTGCCATGCAGTAGAGGTATGGTCATGCTTGTTCACATGCCAGGCATTCCACAGCACCCTGTCTAGGCAGTGTGGGCACATGTGTTTTCACAGAATACATACCATGGTGTCATTCTGCAATAGTATGGGCAGTGTGTTCACACATGAGCCACACTGTGGCTCTGTGTGGTGGCATCACTGGCATGTGTGTAGACACTAGACTGGTCATGCTTGTTCAGACTTGGCAGAATGGGCACCAGTATTCCAATGCAAGTTGTTCCATTGCACTATCCCATACGGCAGTGCATGGGTACACATGTTCACATGTGAGCTGAGTTGCTCCATTATGCAATGGAGGATGTAACAACAATAGCATGGTCCTTTGTCAACAAATGTGAGCTGCACTGCTGTACTGAGATGTGGGTCTGTGCCTCAACCACTTCAGCATGCATATTCCCATGCGAGTTGCTCTGTCACACTGGGCAGGCAAGGGCGCATCTTCATGGTAAGATGGAAGCCTGTGCCATGCTGTTCTGCCATGCTACAGCACCTTGCCATAGTCTCACCCCATAGAGGCAAGCAGGTTTACACGCAAACCTCACCATGGTACCATGGCATGATAAAATTGGCATATGTGTTCACACATGATCCAAGCATGGCACTGTGTTGTGGTAGGGTGTGTACCATGCAAACAACAAATATTGGGTGTTCACGTGTAAGTCACACTAGTGCACTGTGATGCTGTGAGGTGAGCAAACAACACAGCCAAGCTATGCCACATTAATGTGCTATGGTACCATGTGGTAGTAGCATGGGCACATGTGTTCAAATGTGAGGCTTGCTTTTGTATTATGTCAGAGAGGTGGGGACATGTGTGTTCACATGTGAGCCATACTATAGCCCAGTGCTGTGATGAATTGCTGGGGTGGCTTAACATGCAAGCAGCTCCATGGAGTCTTCCTTTCTTGTGTCTCTGAATGAACATGGAGTGACAGTCATTTTATAGTTCTTTGATTTCTTTATTAGTTTTATGACTTTAATCACTGATTTGTTTTTATTACTCATTTTTGCATGTTGCTCATATTGTTAGGCTTTCATATAAGCATTCTTAGAGGATTATTGAAAGACAGTACATTCTGATCAGTTTCATCTCCCTCATTAACTTCAGATCCTCTCCACCTCTCTATCCGTGCAACTCCTCTCTTTTAAATTATCTTTAAAAATTTAAAATACAAAATATACACATCAAAAAATACATAAAAGTCCCCCAAAAGCCATATGAGAAAAAAAAACCACAAAAACTCAATTGAGCGCATTTGTGCTGGTCATCCTGTTGGATGAAGGGCTTACTCATGACTGTGTTTGCATACTCAGTGAGACTCCACTGGAGAAATCTAATTTTTCTTTTTGCTAATAGCTGTCAATGGTAGATATCATCTTGGTTGTCAATAGGAGATCTTGTCCACTTCCTCTCTCAGTTCTGGGGCCCCACAAAGCTTAGAACTGTGCATTCTGCCACCCTCTCTGAGTTCATGTGTGCGATGGTCCTGTTGTGTCTGAAAGGCACTTTCATTGGTGCTCTCCATCCCTCTGGGGCTCTTACAATCTTTCTACTTCTTCTTCCACAAAACTCCCTGAGTTGTGAGGAGACGATTGATGAAGGCATCCCATTTAGCGCTGAGTTCAAAGCTTTTTTTTTTTTATTGAAAAAAAAAATCCGCCTCCTCCCTGCCTCCCATTTTTCTCCCCGGCTCCCTTTTCCTTCCCCCTCCTCCTACTCCTCTCCCCCTCCCCCACTCCTCTCTCCCTCCCCCCACTCCTCTCTCCCTCCTCCCACTCCTCTCCCCCTCCCCCCACTCCTCTCCCCCTCACTCTCCAGTCTGAAGAGCAGTCAGGGTTCCCTGCCCTGTGGAAAGTCCAAAGTCCTCCCCTCTCCATTCTGGTCTAGGAAGGTGAACATCCTAACTGGCTAGGCTCCCACAAAGCCAGAACAAAGCTTTTCACTGCACATTGCACACTATGGGTCTCTGTTTTAGCTCAGGGCAAGGGGAAGCTTCTCTGAAGATGGCTGAGTGTAAAACAGACCTGAACATATAGGATAATCTCATTAGGAATCTTTTTATGTTCTTTTATCAGAACAATAGTATTTGGTTTTCTCTTCAGCCCATGGACTATTTGGATTCATGTTCTTGGATACCTGAGCAGTGTCAGGAATGAGTTCTATCTTATGGAGTGTGCCCTGTTTCCAATCAGACTATGGTTGGTCCCACAATGTTTGTGCTACTATTGCACCAGCATATCATGCAGACAGGTCACCATTGCAGATTGCAGGGTTTGTAGCGGGGTTGGTGGCTACCCTTTCTCCTCTGGTAGTATGCAGAGTACCTTTCAGTACCATGAACACTAGGGTGAAGGCACTAGTTAGGCAGCAGCTCTCCTCCATGTTTGCAGAGATGTCTAAGTGTTGGCTTCCTCAATAAGACCTTACCATCAGCTTTTGGAGAGCAAACATTAGTCTTGGCAATAGGCTGCATTGTTCAGGGGTTTCCTTGGAGCCCCTTTGGCCAAGAACTCAATTAGATGTAACCCATTCCTGGCACTTAGTGGTGAAAGATGTCTAATTGGGGCATTGTCTCTGTTTTAGTTAGGGTTTCTATTGCTGAGAAGAGACACCATGACCATGGCAACTCTTATAAAAGAAAACATTTAACTGAAGTAGCTGTTTACAGTTCCAGACGTTCTGTTCATTATCATCATGGTGGGGAGCATGGCAGCATGCGGACAGACATGGGGCTATAGCTGGGAGTTCTACGTCTTGCAGACAACAGGAAATGGTATGAGACAGTGAGTTATATTCTGAGCATAGGAACCTCAACGCCTGCTTACAGTGACACACATCCTCCAATGAGGCTGTACCCACTCCAACAAAGACACACCTCCTGATAGCGCCACTCCCTATGAGATTATGAGGGGCCAATTACATTCAAACTACGACAGTCTCCTTGTTATTTGGTGACTCTATTTAGATTTCTTTCATAGAGGTTTCAAAGAACCTTCTACAAAAGTGCCTTTCTCTATGACTCTTCAATTGACCCTTAGAATTAGTTGTCCCTCCTCATATACCCTCATTTACCTCCTCAAACTTCCACTCTCCACTTAATCCTCATGCTAAAGTCTTCCCTAGCCCCATCTCTCCACAACTATATATTCTATATATTCATGGAGGATCCCATGACCAATGGTTAAGTTGTTCACCTTTCCAAAAATCCTCACCAGGATGAGCTCTTATTTATTTTATTGATCTGACTGCTGATGAAATCTCAAAATAGTTTTGATCTGCATTTCCTTAATGACTAAGGATGTTGAACATTTAAGTGATTCTCAAACATTTGTGCTTCTTTGTTTGAGAATTCTGTTTAGTTCTGTATTCCATTTTAGTTGGATTGTTTGCTTTCTTGATGTCCAGTTATTGTTCTTGATATCCACTTCTTTTAGATAATAGTCATCTATCAGGTATGTGTTTGGTAAAGAAACTTTTCCATTCTGTAACCTGCTGCGTTTGTGTTTTTTGTTCTTTGCATCTTTTGCCATACAAAAGCTTTTCAGTTTCATGAGGTACCATGGATTAATTGTTGGTTCTACTGCTTGTGTTACTAGTGTTCTGTTCATAAAGTCATTTTCTGCATCAATAAGTTCAAGACTATTCCCCATGTTATCTTATTTCAGATTTGGACTAGCTAGCCTTATGTTGAAGTCTTGATCCATTTAGAGTTGAGTATTGTGCAGGGTATAAGTATGGATCTATTCATATTCTTCTAAATGTAGACATTCAGTTGGCCAGCACCATTTGTTGAAGTTGCTAGGGTTTTTTTCCAACATGTATTTGCAGTTTCTTTGTCAAAACTCAAGTATCCATAGGTATGTAGATTTATGTCTGAGTCTTCAATTCAATTACATTGATAAAAGCATATCTATTTTCATGGCAATATCATGAGGTTTTTATTATGAGACATCTGTAATGGATGTTGATACTGTGAACAATTCCTTTATAATTCAAGATTTTTTTTATTTATCCTCTATTTTGGGAGTGTCCATATGAAGCTGAAAACTGTCCTTCCAATTTCTGTAAAGAATTGTGCTAGAATTTTGATGGAGATTGTATTGAATCTGTAGACTACTTTTGGAAATATGGCCAAATTATATTAATCCTACCAACCCATGCTCATGGGAGATCTTTCCATCTACCGATATCTTCTTTAAATTATTTCTTCCCTGTCTTAAAGTTTTTCTTTAAGTCTTTTACTGACATGGTTAGAGTATCCTAAGATATTTTATTTTTTGAGGTTTATTGTAAAAAGTGTTGTTTTTCTGAGTTGTTCTCAGTCTCTTCCATATTTTGTATATAGGAAGCCATTTGTATATGGGAAGCCGTTTCTATATGGGAAGCCATTTGCATATAAAAAGTTGATTGTATATAGGATGTCATTTGTATATAGGAATTTGTTTGTATATAGAAAGTTGTTCGTATATAGGAAGACGTTTGTATATGAAAAGTCATTTGTATATAGGAAGTTGTTTGTATATAGGAAGCTGTTTATATATAGGAAGTTGTTTGTATATGGGAAGGCTACTGAGATTTTGAGGAGTTTGGGGGGGTAAGTTTGGTTGGTTGATTTTGTGAGTTAATTTTGTATCCACATACTTTGCTGAAACTGTTTTTAAGCTGTAGGAGTTTCCCAGTGGAAATTTTGGGGTCGCTTATGTACACTCTCATATCACTTGCAAATACGATACTTTGACTTCCTACTTTCCAACTTGTATCCTTTTGATGTCCTTCAGTTTTCTTAAGGGTCCGACTAGAATTTAAAGTACTATATTGAATAGATATGGAGAGAGCAAATAATCTTGCCTTGTTCATGGTTTTAGTGGAAATGATTTGAATTTCTCTCCATCTAGGTTGATGTTGGCTGTGGTCATGCTGTAAATAAGCTTTTTTCTGTTGAGGCATGTCCCTTGCACACTTGGTCTCGCGAAGACTTCTGTCATGAAGAGATCTTGGATTTGGTCAAAGACCTTTTCTGCATTTAGAGAGATGATCATGTGGTTTTTGTCTTTTGGTCTATTTGCATGGTGGATTACATTTATTGATTTATGTATGTTAAACCATCCCCGCATCTCTGCAAAATAGCCTACTTGATTATACTGGGAATTTTTTTAATGTGTCCCTAGATGAAGTTCGCAAGTATGTCATAGAGAATTTTCCCACCTATGTTCAAAAGACTGCAATTCTCTTTTTGTTGGATCTTTCTGGGGTTTAGGTATCAGGGTAATTATAGCTTAATAAAAAAAAGTTGATAATATTGCTTCGGCTTCTATATTTTGGAATAATGTAGAATACTGACATTAACTTTTTGAAGGTCTGGTTTCTTGCTATATCAATCAGGCCCTGGGTTTTTTTGATTGGGACACTTTTAATGACTATTTCCATTTCACTGGGGGTTATGGATCTGTTTAAATTTCCTGTTTGCTCTTGATAGGTCATATATATCAAGATTATTGTCCATTTCTTTTAGGTTTTCAATTTGGCAGAGTAGAGATTTTTAAAGTGTGCCCTTATGATACTTTAGATTTCCTCAAAATCTGTTACAATATCCCCCTTTTCACCTCAATTTCTTGAAAATAAATGATGTAGGCACTTAGTGCTTGAACTTGCCTCCTAGAACTAACTGTCTTCAGTGTGCCCCAAAAGTCTGGGAATGTTGTCTTTAAATTTTCATTCAACTTCAAAGTTTTTAATTTCCTTCTTAATTTCTATATTGACTCAAGCCAGGCGGTTGTGGTGCTTGCATTTAATCATAGCACTCGGGAGGCAGAAGCAGGCAGATCTCTGTGAATTTGAGGCCAACCTGGTCTACAAGAGCTTGTTTCAGGACAGGCACCAAAGCTATAGAGAAACCTTCTCATTCAGGGGTGAGTTATTTGGTTTCTATTAATGTGTAGACTTTTTTGTTGTTTCTGTTGCTTCTGACATCTAACTTTAATCCATACTGGTCAGAAAAGATACAGGATGTTATTTGAAATTTCTTATATCTGGTGAGACTTGCTTTGCAAACAAGTGTGTCACTAGTTTTGGAAGAAGTTCTATAAGATGTTGAGAAGAGGGTATATTTTTTGTATTTGAGTGAAATGTTCTGTAACGGTCCCACATTGGGTGCCATTGTAGACAGAAACTGTACTTTCATTTACCGGTGACTCAGAACCAAATAATCATAAAGAAACTATATTAATTGCAGTATTGTTTGGTCAATGACTCAGGCATATTCCTATCTAACTATTACATCTTAAATTAATCCATTTCTATTAATCTATGTATAAGGCTGTGACTTACTGGTAATGTTCTGGCATCTTTTTCTTTGGCAGCTATATGGCATCTCCTTGACTCCACCTACTCTCTCTCTCTCTCTCTCTCTCTCTCTCTCTCTCTCTGTATGTATGTATGTATGTATGTATGTATGTATGTATGTATGTATATTTCCTGTCTGGTTTTACTCTGTTAAGACATTGGCCGAAACAGCTTTGTTCATCAACCAATAAAAGCAACACATATACAGAAGGACATCCCACATCGTCTAAGTCCATTCAGTTTATGATGTCATTTAATATCAGTGTTTCTCAGTTTAGTTTTGGTCTGGATGGCCTGTCTATTGGAAAATGTGGTATATTGATATCACTGACCAACACTGTGTGATTTAATAGTGTTTCTGTTACAAACGTGGGTTCATAAATATTTAGAATTGCAACATCCTCATTGTGGATTTTCCCTTTAGTAAGTATGTAATATCCTTCCCTATATCTTCTGATTAGTTTTAGTTTGAAATCTATTATTTCAGATATTAAACAATTATATCTGTTTGCTTCTTGGTTCCATTTTTTAGAAATATCTTTTCCCATCCTTTTACCCTGTGAAGATATCAATTTTTGATGGTAAAGGGAGTTTCTTAAATGCAGGAGAAAGATGGATTCTGAATTCTAGTCTCATAAATTTGTGTCTTTTTATTGCAGAATTATTATTATTCCTGAAGGTTATCAATGAACAGTGTTTGTTGATTCCTGTTATTTTGTTGTTGTGAGTTTTTCCTCCTTTGTTGATATTCTGTCCTGGGATTATTTATTCCTCGTGGGTTTGTGGGTATGATTAACCTCCTCAGGTTGAGGTTTTTCTTCTAGCATTTTCAGTAGGGCTGGATTTGTATGTATATAGATACTGCTTATTTTTTTGTTTTATCATAGAATGTTTTAACCCCTCTGTCTATTGTGATTGATAGCTTTGCTAAGTATAGGAGTCTGGATTGGCATATGTAGTCTTCCAGAGTTTGTAGAAGCTCTGTCCAGGCCCTTCTAGTTTTTAGTGTCCCGATTGAGTAGTCTGGTGTTATTCTAATGGGTCTAATTTTATATGGCACTTAGTATTTCCCCCCTTGCAGCTTTTAGTATTCTTTGTTTTATACATTTAGTGTTTTGATTATTATGTGTCTTGGGGAATTTCTTTTCTGGTCCCGTCTATTTAGTGTCCTGCCTGCTTCTTCTACCTTGGTAGAAACATCTTTCTTTAGGAATTTTTTGTTTGTTTCTGTCGTTTTATTGAAAATGTCTTCTGTGCCTTTGCCCTGGGCTTCCTCTTCACCCTCTGTTCCTCCTATGCATAGATTTGACCTTTGACCTGGGCTTTCTCTGCACCCTCTATTCCTCCTGTTCATAGATTTGTCTTTTCAAAGTGTCCCAAACTTCCTGGAAGTTTTATGCCTAGATTTTATCTTAATTTTTTTAGATTAAACATTTTGTTTGCCGGAGGCACTATTTATTCCATCTTGTCTTCAATGACTGAGAGAAATACTCTCTTCTATGTCTTGTATTCTGTTGGTGAGGCTTACCTCTGAGGTTTTTGTTTCACTTCTTTTTTTTTTTTTTGAGACAGGGTTTCTCTGTGGTTTTGGAGCCTGTCCTGGAACTGGCTCTGTAGACCAGGCTGGCCTCGAACTCACAGAGATCCGCCTGCCTCTGCCTCCCGAGTGCTGGGATTAAAGGCGTGCACCACCACCGCCCGGCCTTTTGTTTCACTTCTTAAGTTTTTATTTCTAGTTTTATATGTTTGGATTTTCTTTTTTCTTTAGTGATTCTATTTTTACTTTCAGGTCTTGAACTATTTTCATTAGCCCCTTTGCACTGTTTATATTTTCATGGTCTTCACTAAAGCATTCATTCATATCTTCTTTAAGGTGTTTGAACATATTCAAAACTGCTATTTTGAAGTTCTTATCTTATGGTTCAGCTATGTTGCCTTTCTCACGGCCTACTGCAGCAGTGTTTCTGGGTTCTTGTGGAGGTGCATTGACTTAGCAGCTGATGCTTGTGTTTTTTGGACTGGTATTTAGGCAGCCAGGGTTAGGATGACCGTGGTATTTCTAGGTCTTGATATCCGGTTCTGTCTTTGTTAGGTGGGTGGTCTGTTTTGTGGTTTCTGTTGCCCTCTCTAAATCTTAGGAAAGTATGCTGCTGTGGGCTTCCTGCTAGTGAGTATTTCTGCAGCTAAATGGGCAAGAACAGAGGTGGTCTAGGAGAAAAGGCTGGGAGGGCTTCAGGGAAGAATTGAAGGGATCCTGTCCATACCCAGAGGTGGGGTACTCAGGGATGAAATGGCTATAGGGGCCCTGAGTCTTTACCAAGAGTTTATGTCTCCAGTGAATGGAGTTGAGGTGGGAGAAGGGGCTCCTATTAGCAAGCTGTTCCTGGGCCGAGGGTGAGAATGGCACTATCTTAATGGAGGACAGGAAGAATCCTGTGAGTTACACACACAAGTCCCCACCAGGTGTGGCCACTGTGGGTCCCAGGCACAGGGTGCATCTAGATATTGGCAGATGACCACAAAAGGAATAGGTGCAGGCTAAAGGGAGGACTGAGAGAGCCCACAAATGAGAGAAAGTTGGGTCTGCCGTGAGGTTCTGCAGGTCCCTAAGGAATGGAGGTAGGGATAGAGAAAAGGCACCTTGCATGCAGTCTGCTACAGGGCTGGGGATGAGACTTGGGCTAAGCTAAGGTAGGCACATGTATTTGGAGGGATAGTATTAGACAAAATTCCTGCAGATCAAGAAATACAGGTCATTGTTTCATTAGTTTTTGTTTGGTAGCAAAAGTGTCCAAGGGTATAAAGAATTCACAACTGACCATTAGATGGTTTCACATGTGCTTAAGATAGGCATTTGGCTTTCTAAAGAAAGAAAATCATTTGCCCATGAATGGAATTAACTTAGTTTGTTTGGAATAAACTATTGTTTGATAAGTTCTCCATAATATTTACAGCCAAGATAGAGATTCCTTGGACACCGATGTGGTCTCAGGTAGTTGCCCAAACACCATTCATCTGCACAACCCTCAGTGATAACAGGTAAAACAAACACCAACTCAGAACCTGGATGATAATAGGCCATGGATTCAGACATGGCCCTAGACAGGCAGCCTGGGCCCACAGGACACCATGTCCCCATGTGGCAGCATAGGCCACAGAAACAACATTGCCCCAGTGACAGAATGGTCCTCAGACACCAACATGTTCACAGGTTGTGTCCTTGACCTTAGGCATCCATGTGGTCTTTGGTGTTACCACAGCCCACGGACAGCCACAAAGACCCCAGCTGTAGTAGGATTATGAACCCAGACATGGTCCTTAGTAGCAGCCCAGGCCAAGATGTCATCATGGTGGCAGTGCAGGCCATGGAGATCAGCATGGCCCCTGGGGCAGTGTGGCCCTCAGACACCAACAAGGTACCAGGTGAAAACCCAGAACTCTGGCATTGGTGTGGTCTTCGACGGTATTGTGTGCCACAGACATCAACACAGACCCTGGCTGAAGTAGGTCCACAGACCCAGACATGGCCCCTCGTTGCAGCCCAGATTTCACCATGGTACCTGTGCATCACCATGAGGCCATGGCCTACAGCAAAGTTTCAGAATGTCTGTCTCTGGCAGAGACTTCATGACTTCTCATTAACTCTTATGACTTATGTTACCCCATAATTCCTGTCTATGTTAGCCACATGGCTTGGTACCCTTTTTGTTGAGGCAGTTACATCTTGTTTGCTCTGTGTCTGCGTTCCTCTGTGGCTGGGTGATGACTCCAGGCTGACTCTTTCCTCTTCCCAGGATTCTCCTGTTCTCCTTGTCCTACCTCTACTTTCTTTTTTTTCCTTTTTTTCTATTTTATTTTTCTGTAAAAGATAAGTTTATTTTAGACTTTAAAAATAATTATTCATTAAAATGATTTTTGCATATAATATTACCCAAGATTAGTTCTTAAGAAAAATTCTACAGATACACTGTTATGTGATTAATTCACATAACCACCTCTACTTTCTGCCTGGTCACCTCATCTGTACTTACTGTCTGACTACTGGCCAATCAGCATTTATTTAAAATACAAGTGACATGGTACAGACCATTGATAGCACTCCCCCCTTTTTTAAACAAGAACCCTGAATCAAATCTTTTTTGTTTAGCTTTTCTCTTGACCATTATTCATAATAACTTGTAAACAACATTCTAAACAAAGTCAAAAATCCATAATCAACTTTTTTGGGAATGTGGGTATGGGTTTCCAGGATACTTACTGCTGATTGAGAATGCTGATAATCTTATGGGGACCTAAAGAAAATTTAAAATTATGATCAAGTCCTGGCCAGAATATTCTGTGAGGCTTGATCATCTCAGCCAGCAGTCTTGAGGCTGTTCTAGATGTAGAATTCAGACATTTGGGCTATCTACTCCTACCAGAGATTTCTCAGGGGGTTTTCCTTGGCCAAATCTGATTTTTCTTAATCCAGAATGAATCCACAGCCTCTCATTTCCTGTGGAAACAAAAGCATAACCTCATCTCCAAAGTAACATATATTTTGTCTTAAACTTTGAAGTCAAGATATTTTCAAAATACCTATCTTGGATTAATTCAGCAGCATTTATAAACAAATATCTTTTACCAGCTTTTGTTCCTTCTTCAGTCATCAAACAATTTAAAGACAACACAATAACATACAGTATCCAGACTCTGTGTGTATTTTTCATCTTTATGTGGCTTTATTTTAAACTCTATTTCTTTTATTTTTATTTTTTATCTTTGGCTTTTTGAGACAGTGTTTATCTGTATATTTTGGTTGTCCTAGAATTCACTCTGTAGACCAGGCTGGCCTCAAACTCACAGAGCTACACCTGCCTCTACTTGTGGAGTGTTGGGATTAAAGGCATGTGCCAAAACCAGGCTCCCAGATAATATGTGTTGTGCTGTATAATTTCCTTTGTGTGTTAAATCACAGATTAAAGGTTGAATCAATTTAAGACAGTTTGATGTTAAAATCTTAAGAATTTTTTAAAAGATATGTTTGCTAAATATAACTGGAGGAAGAAGACCCAGAGGTAAGCTCTGTACTTCAAAAGCTCCTTCAGACATACAAGTTTATAAATATAATTGTATAGTTACAAAATTTTTAAATATTCTTTTTTTTTGGTTTTTCAAGACAGGGTTTCTCTGTGGTTTTGGAGCCTGTCCTGGAACTAGCTCTTATAGACCAGGCTGGTCTCGAACTCACAGAGATCTGCTTGCCTCTGCCTCCCTAGTGCTGGGATTAAAGGCGTGCTCCACCATCGCCCGGCTAAAATATTCTTATTTACTAACCTTATGTAAAAAATCTCAAACCTGTTTTTCTTATATATAAGCAACATTTCATCAATGAGATATTTCCAAGAAAAGATTTAAAAGAAAATCAAGTCTGAAAATACATAAAATAAAAAAAAAACAGCTTGCTATTGGCATAAAAACAAACATGTGTATCAATGGAATTGAATTAAAAATCTTGATTTTAATTCACACACCTATGAACACCTGATTTTGTAAAAGAAGTCAAAATTCCACAATGGATAAAAGAAAGCATCTTTAAAAAATGGTGCTGGCATAACTAGATGTCAACATGTAGAAGAATACAGATAGAGCCATAAATATTGCCATGCACAAAACTCAAGTCCAAATGGAACAAAGACATCCATATAAATTCAATTACACTGAAACTGATAGAAGAGAAAGTGGAAAGTCATCTTGAATGCATGAATACAGAAGACCACTTCTAAATATAATGTCAGTACAACAGACACTGAGAACATCTATTAATAAATGGGATCTCTTGAGACTGAGAAGATTCTGTAAGGCAAAGGACATGGTCAATAAGACAAAATGACAGCACGCAGAATGTAAAAAGATCTTCATCAAACCCACATCTGACAGAGGGCTGATCTCCAAATTATATAAAGAACTCAAGAAATTATATACCAGGGCTGGAGAGATGGCTCAGTGGTTGGGAGCACTGCCTGCTCTTCCAAAGGTCCTGAGTTCAATTCCCAGCAACCACATGGTGGCTCACAACCATCTGTAATGAGATCTGGTTCCCTCTTCTGTCATGCAGGGATACATACATAATAAATTAATAAATCTTTAAAAAAGAAATTATATACCAAAATATCAAGTAACCCAATTTAAAAACTGGGGTAGAGATCTAAACAAAGAATTATTAATAGAAGAATCTTAAATGGTTGAAAGACATTTAGGGAATTTTCATCAGGGAAATTCAAATCAAAACAACTCTGAGATACCAACTTATACCTATCAAAATGGCAAAGATCAAAAACACTGAAGGCAGCTTATGTTAGAGAGGATGTAGAGTAAGGGGAACATTCTTCCATTGCTTGTAGGAGTGCAAACTGTGCAGTCACTTTGGAAATCAGTATGGTGGTTTCTCAGAAAATTGGGAATCAATCTACCTTAGAACCCAGCAATACCACTCTTGGGCATATTCACATAGGATGCTCAATCATATTACCAGGATATTTGTTCAACTATGTTCATAGCAGCATTATTCATAATAGCCAGAACATGGAAATAACCTAGATGCCCCTCAACAGAAGAATGGATAAAGAAAATGTGGTCCATTTACACAATGGAGTACTATTCAGCAGTAAAAAAAAATGACATTTTGAAATTTGCAGGCAAAACGGAACTAGAAAAAAATCATCCTGAGTAAGGTAGCCCAATCACATAAAGACAGACACAGTATATACTCAGTCATAAGTGTTCATTAGTCACAAAGCAAAGGATAACCAGTCTACAATCCACAACCCAAGATAAGTTAGATAAAAGAGAGGACAATAAGAGGGACACATGTGGAAGGACCCAGGAAAGTGAAATAGTTAAGATCTCCTGGGTAAACATGGAGGGGGTATAAGAAAAGGGATGGAGTGGAAACATAAGGAATTGGAATATCTGAGTTGGGAGAGGGATAAAGAGGAAAAACAATGAAAGAGATATCTTGATAGAGGGAGCCATTAAGGGTTTAGAAAATAACCTGGTGTTAGGGAAATTCCAGGAATCTACAAGGATGACCGCAGCTAAAACTCCTAGCAACAATGGAGAGAGTGATTGAACAGGCCTTCTCCTGTAATCAGATTAGTAACCACCTTAACTGTCATTATAGAACCTTCATCCATAACTGATGGGAGCAGATGCAGTGACCACAGGCAAGAACTTAGCTGAGCTCCTGGAGTTCAGATGAAGAGAGAGAGGTGGGGTCACATGAGCAAGAAGGTATCAAGATCATTATTGGGAAAACCACAGAGAGAGCTGACCCAGCTAGTGTGAGGTGGGATTCCCTTCTGTATGCTATGAATATGTTTTATTACCTGGTGTAGGAGGTTCTTCTGTTCATGTGTTGCTTTCATTAGTTAATGAACAAAGAAACTGCATTGGGCCTGATAGGACAGAACTTAGGTAGGCAGAGACGGCAGAATGCTGGGAGGAAGAAATAAGAGTCAGGGAGAAGCCACGGATCTGCCAGAGTCAATCATGCCAAATCTTTCCCTGTAGGACACAGCCACATGGTAATATACAGATTAAATAGAGATGGGTTAAACTAATATGTAAGAGTTAGCCAATAAGAAGTTAGAGCTAATGGCCAAACAGTGTTTTAATTAATACAGTTTCTGTGTGGTTATTTTGGGTGTAAGCTAGCTGGGCAACTGAGACAAACAAGGGGCCTACTCCCCTGCAACAGTTACCATTGGTTAATAAAGAAGCTGCTTTGGCCTATGGCAAGGCAGATTATAGATAGGCAGGAAAATAAACTGAATACAGGGAGAAAGAAGGCAGAGTCAGAGAGTGGCCATGTAACTGCTGAAGAAGAAAGACATCAGAACCTTGCTGGTAAACTGTGAGCCTCATGGTAAAATATATAAGAATAGAAATGGGTAAATTTAAGATATAAAAGAAAGGTAGAAATATGCCTGAGCCATCAGCCAAACAGTGTGGTAATTAATACAGTTTCTGTGTGATTATTTGGGTCTGGGTGGTGAGGAAATGTAAGCACAGTCTCCATTTATACTAGTGGGAACTCACAAACTATGGAATGGCATATGGGGAACCAGCATAGGACCAAATTAGGCTTTCTGAATATGGGTGACAGTTATGTAGCTTGATCTATTGGGGGGTGGCAGTGGGACCAGAAATTTTGGAATCTGTTCCTTATGATGTGATACCTTGCTTATCCTTGATATGGGGGGAAGGGCCTGGTCCTGCTTCAATTTTGTATGCTAGACTTTGTTGATTTCCCAAGGGAGGCCTTACTCCCTCTGAGGAGTGGATAGGGGGGAAGGGGGAAGGTTAGGGGACCAGAAGAAGTGAAGGGAGGGGAAACTAGGATTGGTATGTAAGATGGAAAAAGTTTAAATAAAAACGCTACTGATGCAATAAAGAGTTTTAAAAAAGACCTCTAAAAAGATATAAAAATGAAAATTTTATATTTCTGAAGAAACATATTAAGAAAATAGAAAGGCATCCAATGCTCATGGGTTAGTATAATTAATATTATGAAAATGATCATCATACCAAAAGCTATTTACAGACTCGATGTAGTCCTAATCAAAATACCCATCTCATTCTTCATAGAAATAGAAAAAGAATCCTAAAATTCATTCAGAACCACAAAGACCAAGATAGTCAGGGTTCTGTGCTATTGGCATAAAAACAAATATATACTTCAATGTACAAAATAGAAGATTCCAAAACTCAGCCATCTGATAACTGACAAAGATGCCAAAACATGAGCTGGATTGAAGAAAACATCATCAGCAAGTGAAGCTGGAAAAACAGAATGTCTTCAAGGAGACAAATGAAATCAGACCTATTACCATGCACAAAAATCACCCCTAGATGGATCAAAACCTGAAACGTTCACACCCTACTTCACAGATACTTGCTCGGTCATGTTTACTATTGTTTTATTCTCAATAGCTAGGAAGAAAAACAGCATAAATCTCCTTCAACTGTCAAATGGACTCTGAAAATATGGAGTATACATTCAGAAAAATACTATTCAGGTGTAAAGAAAAATGAAGTTTACAAGTAAATGGATGTAACTAAAAAATACTATGTTGAGCAAGGTAATGTCACATGTTGTAGCTGATTTTTCTATAACACTTTGGTGTCCCACCACCCAGCTCCCAAATAAATACAGAGATTCATTCTTACTAATCAATGTCTGGTCTTAGCTTGGCTTATTTCTAGCCAGCTTTTCTTAAATTATCCCATCTACCTTTTGCCTCTGGGCTTTTACCTTTCTGTACTCTGTATACCTTTCTTTCCTTCTATTTTATGATTGGTTGTGTGGGTGGGTGACTGTCTCCTGGTGTTCTCCTCTTCTCCTTTTCCTCATTCTGCTCATTTCTTCTCCATTTCTCCTCTTCTTTATTCTCTCATCTGGCAGCCCCGCCTATCCCTCTCCTGCCTAGCTGTTGGCCATTCAGCTCTTTATTAGATCAGTCAGGTGTTTTAGGCAGGCAAACATGGCTTCACAGAGTTAAACAAATGCAACATAAAAGAATGCAACACATCTTTGCATCATTAAACAAATATTCCACAGCACAATAATCTATGTGTATGTACAAACAGATGGAGAGTTGAAGTTATTTCGCTTGACCTGATAATGTTCTCCCAAGAGCCACAGAGTAGCTAACAAAAAGCCTCCTTTCGAGTTGTTACTTATAGGATTTCAAGAGGCTCCTAAAACAATATAGACTATTGTTGTTACCTTTGGTTGCTTTCTAGAGGTTGAAGGTAAGTCTCTATTGCTGAAGATACCATGAATACAGGACACAGGACTAAGAGGATCTGATCTGGATCTGATCTGTAACATTCTCCTCCCTGGGGGCTAGATTTCATAGTTCCAGAAGGTGTGAGCTGCCAGGAGAAGGAAGAACAGTCCTACACAGCTGCAACATCTATGAACCACAACAATTACCATCATGGCAAAATATTCATAATGGTACAAGAAACGGCATTCACATGTTAATATAAACAAACAGTTGTCTAATTGAACTTAAAGCCTGATTAACAGGGAGGGATTGATGCCTGATACTAGAAACTTAGCTGTGGTAATTTGAAAAAGAATGGTCCCTGTAAGCTCCTAAATTTGGATACTTGGACCCTGGTTTGTGGAATTGGTTGGAAAGGATTTATTAAAAGGTCTTGCTCTGTTGGAGGAGGTGAGTCCCTGGGGACAGGCATTGAAATTTCAAAAGGCTCATTCAATTCCCACTGTTTCTCTCTCACTCCCCCTTGCTCTCTCTCATTTGCTTACTCACTTTCTTGCTCTCTTGCTTTCTCTCTCACACACTCACTCACTCTTGCTTTCTCTTGCTCTCTTGCACTCTCTCTCACTCTTTTGCTCTCTTTCTCTTGTTAGCTGACTCTCTTTCCCTCTCTCTTGCTCTCTTGCTCTATCTTGCTCACTCACTGTCTTTTGCTCTCTCTCATTCTCTCTCTTACTGTCACTCTCTCTTGCTCTCTCTCACTCACTCACTCTCTCTCTCGTTCTCTCTCGCTCTCACTCACTCTTTCTCTTTCTTGCTCTCTTTCTCTCATGATTGTGTGTCAATCTGTGAGCTCTCAGCTGTTCCTCCATGTCTCTATCATTTACCCTAACCATCTGAACCCATTAACCAAATTCAATGATTTATTTTATGAGATGTTTTGGTCATGGAATTTTAGCACAGCCACAGAAATGTAGCTAAGAACTACCCACCTGCCTGGGGCTAGTAAGGTCATAAGAGATCTTAGAAAACTCACTATTCAACTTTACTAAGCCAGCCTAGTTTCTAACTGAAGGGACACTAGTTCACTGGAGTCTATGTCTCTGGCAGTCCTTGCCCTTCTCCCTATTCCCTCTGCCTTTACTAACTGTTAGATTACCATTCTAAATCTAGCCACCAAGATCTATTCCCTTCTTTGGCCACTTCCTTTTCCTGAGACTGAATACCAAGATCCAGCTATCAAAGTATTGAAGTCCAGAAACCAAAAACCCAATTTGGATCACCTAATTAACATGCTTAAATATTCAAGGTCAGCACACTGAAGACATGGTTGTGTGTCTGTGTCAAGGGCAAGGCTGTAAGTTCAACTGATAGCTTGATTTGGCAATATGTAAAAATCAAGTCTTGAAGGCTTGGATGTCTTGGAGAGCAGCTGAGGTTTGCTGCCATGAGCCAAGGGCTAGAGTTCCTTAGAAAACCTGAGAGGCCTATAGTTCTTTGCTCAGGGGGTGGGCCCTCACATTATCGTAGCATCAACTAATTGGCAACTACAGATTCCCAATCTAAAATATCACACAAACACCCTGATGAGTCTCAGCTTTCTCAGAAACCCCAAGCCAGGCTTCTTATTGTCTGTATTTCTCTCAGCATTATCTTGAAAGTACCCACTGTAATGGTCTGTCTTGTCCCTTTAAGAAACAAGCCCCACCCACTCCAGCCTGACCATCTCTTTCTGTCTCTTTCCCAGAGAGGTAGCCTCTCCTCTCCTCTTCCCCTTCATTTCTCTTTCTGTCTCTCTGCCTCTCTTTGCTCTTTCCCCTGTTCCCTTTCCCTTTATTCTTTCCCCTCCATAACCTACTAAATAAATACCTACTTTCTCTGCATAGCATGCCTATCTGTCTCTGTCTTTCACCCACCACAGCTCCTCATGGGACCCGCTGCCCCACTGAGGTCCCTCACCTGCTGTGTGGCTCCCTGCCTGGGACCTGCTGCTCCTCATGGCCTGCTGCCCACTGCCACCCCTTAGGGAACGGTGCCATTTTACTTTTACCATTACACCCACAACAATTCATAAGCTCTGGGATTGATGGTTCAGAACACTGGCTGCTCTTCCAGAGGTCCTGAGTTCAATTTCCAGCAACCACATGGTGGCTTACAACCATCTGTATAGTAAGATCTGGTGCCCTCTTCTGACCTGCCAGGACACATGCAGGCAGAACACTATATAGTTAAAAAAATAAATCTTAAATAAAAAAAATTATAAGCTCTGAGCCTTCATTGGCTTTTCCAGCCCAAAGGGCCAAATACTTTCACAATCTGTCTTTGAGAAAAGTAAAGACAGGAACTTAAATTACAAACCTAGAGGCAGTAACAATGCATCTGTTTCATGTTACACAGGACAATCAAAGGAAGATGGTCACTCCAGGATGAATTTAGACTTTACAGGTGGTAGGAAGATTCAACCTCGAAGGACTAAATCCTGAATAGCCATACAGAGGTGTAGTTGTTGATTATTACATAAAAGTATTTTTGTGGAGTGGGGGTTAAAATAAGTTCATGCCAAAGCCCATGATGTAATCCATATGTTTCTTGAAGGAGAGAACCACACTCCTGCAACTTCAGTTCTTATTGTACACTGTTTACAGTAATCAGTAATATGAGAGTTCCAGGCATACCAGGATACTTGTGACCAAAGTCACGCAATGGCTGTACATCTCCTTCAATAAAAACACCAAGATTGCGGGGTCCTCCAGAAGCCACCAGAGTCCACACTCATATGTAAAAACCAAGAGCCTTGAATCAAGTTTAAACTTGAACTCTCCATCTGTCCAACACAGCGGTTGAGAGTTATAGAGTGCTCAGCCCAGACAGGGAAGGGTTTTTATCATAGTAGATGTGGTTTGAGGGTAATTCCAGGATTCAGAACCCTGATTGGCTGACATTTGTCTAGGAGTCTAGGTAAAAAGAGATTAGGTGAGTCCTGAGCTCAGGGACATCTTATGGTCTTATCTTAATGTTATCTAATGGGTGGACATCTCTTTAGTTGTTGGCTGTCCCTGGGTGGTGTCAGCTTATGACTTTTCCTGGAATGCAGTGCTGCCTGCCATGACAGCTGTGCAGCCTGGGCTCCAAGTGTGGCCAGACTGCTCTGGGCCCCACATAAATCACAGAAACCTCAAGGCTGTTTCCCACTTTCTCTTCCACTAGGTTGTGTAACTGGATTTATATTGAGGTCTTTGATCCACTTGGACTTAAGTTTTATGCATGGGGGTAGATATGGATCTATTTGCATTCACCTACATGCTGACATCAGTTATGCTAGCACCATTTGTTAAATATGGTTTTTCTTTTCCATTATATAAGTCTGGCTTCTTCATAGAAAATCAGATGTCCATAGTTGTGTGGTTTTAGATCAGGGTCTTCAGTTCAGTTTAACCAAACTCAACACAGTATGTGCCATCTCAAAGTTAATCTTCTCTGAATTCCTGGGACAATAGGAATTGTGGACACTTGGGTCTTACTTCTCTGCCTCATTTATGGAAACTGTGTCTGTAGTGATTTCAACCACAATAAGGCTGACATTTCTGGGTTCTAGGGTCATGTATGTGAGGACAAGCCCTCAGGCAGAAGTGTCTAATGGCCCCAAGCCCCCCCACATGACCCACATACATGTGTGGCTGCATCATCCACATATGACTCAGCTAAGCCCTGTGTGCATGCATGAGCCCCACCATCTGTGTATGACATAACCACAACAACCTCCTGTGCACATGCACTAGGCAGCCTTTAAAAGCTGAACACACCATCTCTCTCTCTCTCTCTTTCTCTCTCTTTCTGCACACTGACTTCCCCAGGCCTGTACACACCTCCTCTAATCAACTCCTAAGTGGGTTTGTTGCATGTTCCGTGTTTCCTTCTCACTTGCGCCAGGTAATTTCATTGTCATCATTTATACCTCCTTGTTCCCATTGGGATGGAGGACCAATTAACCATTTCTAATCAGTTATTGTTACAGAACTATGATGTTGTCCATAGAGCTGGAGGCGTAAAACTATCAAACATGTCCAGGTGAGGCTGTGGTAATGGGAAAGAATCAGGTCCTTTAAACCATAAGGAGTCAGCATGTCACCAGGTCCAGACTGTGCCTGATGTTTCCACAGAGCCTGGATAGTGAACTGAAACAGCCAGATACTCCAGGAAGTGGCCAGCAGCCTAGCTTTCCCAGGTCCCCCAAAGATTATTGATGCCCCCAGGTTGGCAGGAAGCTGTCTTGAGAACATGACATCTTCATTCCCAAATTACTTGCTACCTTTTTCTATCTCCTTGCCTTTTTATAGTAAATAAAAAGGTGTTCTGACAAGGTATGTCCTCAGCTGCAGCAACTAAAGAGCACCTGCTGTGTGCATTCACTACATTCCCTTTTATTTTTTTTTATTTTTTTTAAAGATTTATTTATTTATTATGTATACAGTATTCTCAGTACTCTATCTGCAGGCCAGAAGAAGGCACCAGATCTCATTACAGATGGTTATGAGCCACCATGTGGTTGCTGGGAATTGAACTCAGGACCTTTGGAAGAGCAGGCGGTGCTCTTAACCACTGAGCCATCTCTCCAGCCCTACATTCCCTTTTAAAAGGGCCTTGCCCACCTCCCATCTCACTCTCTTCCTCTCTCTTTGTTCCTCTCTCTTTGTTCCTCTCTCTCTGTCTCTCTCCTCATCTGCTGCTCCTCACCCCCTGAGGCTCTTCTCCCCCTCCTTTCCTCTTTTTACATTCCCTTAATAAAAACCCTTCCACATAAACTCTATTGCATGGCATCTTTCACACAGAACTTTTTAAATGACAACATTCACATCCTTAGCCATCAAGGAAATGCAAATCAAAATGACAGAGATTCCACCTGTCAGAAGGATTAAGATAAAAAACACAAGTGACATCTCATGTTAGAGAGGATGTGGAGCAAGGAAAACACTCCTCCATTGCTGGTGGGAGTTCAAACTTGTACAGCCATTTTGGAAATCAGTGCAGTGGTTTCTCAGAAAACTGGGAACCAATCTACCACAGACTCAATTACACCACTCTAGGGCATATACCCAAAGGATGTGTAATCATACCACAAAAACACTTGCTCAGCTATGTTCATAGCAGCTTTATTTCTAATAACCAGAACCTATAAACAACCTAGACCAAGGAATGGATAAAAAAAATGTGGTACATTTACACAATGGAGTATTACTCAGCCATTAAAAACAATGACCCAGTATTTGAAGACAAATGTATGAAACTAGAAAAAAAATCACCCTGAGTGAGACAACCCAAACCCATAAAGGCAAACATGGTATGTAATCACTCATAAGTGAATATTAGCTATAAAATACAGGACAACCATGCTACAACCCACAGCCCCAGAGAGACTTGATAACAAGAAGGGCCAAGTAGGGAAATGTATGGATCTCCCTAGAGAAAGGAAATAGAAGAGATCTCCTGGTTTGACTTGGGGAGAGTGGGAATTAAAAATTGAAGGATCAGGCTAGGAGTGGATGGAGGAGAAAGGGATGACTGGAAGGGTGGGCATTTGGGGGTTAGGTAGAAACCTGATAAAAAGAAAACTTCAACAAATCTACAAGGATGATCCCAGCTAAGACTCCTAGCAATATCAGACACATAACCTGAACTGGCCATCTCCTGTGACCAGGCAAGACTTCAAGTGGAAGGAGCAGGAAACCAACCCATCCACATAACCTTCAATCTACAATCTGCCTTCCCTATAGGATGTGCTGGGATTGGTGCCTAGCCCAGTTGTCATCAGAGAAGCTTCATCCAGCAACTGATGGATACAGAAGGAGACCCGTACCAAACACTAGGCTGAGTTCAGGGAATCCTGCAAAAGAAGAAAAAGGGAATTATAGAAGCCTGGGGGTGGTCAAGGACACCACAAGAAAATTTATAGAATCAACCCTGGCTCATAGGTGCTTACAGAGACTGAACTGACAACCAGGGAGCCTCCACAGGACTTGCCTAGGCATTTTGCATATATGTTACAGTTATGTAGCTTGGTCCTCTTAGGGAACTCCTAACAGCAGGAACAGAGGCTTTCTCTGACTCTTTTACTGGCTTTTGGGACATCATTTCTCATTAGGCTTTAGTGACCCAAGCCCATAAAACATGAATGTGAGGGTCCGGAAGTAGATGTCCCAAGTCAAGCCCTGAAGTAGGGAAACCTTCAAGATACATCAGGAGTTTCTATGGAGAAATCTTCAGGGGTCTGAATTAACGCAGCATATCTCAGGTCAGGAGGCAGAGGTCCCAATGAAAGCAGTCAGTCAAGGAAATTCTAACTGTGCCAAGAATGTTTGCCCCTGCTCTCTGGATACTCCTTCTGTGGGCCAACCTGTTATGGTAAAAGTAAAATGCCATAGGTCCCTGCTGACTCCTGACCCCCATATACCAAGGCAAGTGGATCTTCCTTCTGCTTCCAGCCTGAGCTTTCTTTTCCATCTCTCTCCTGAAAAAGCAGCTTTTGCCTCTCTCCCTTCTCCCCACTTCTCCTCTTCCTGCTCCTCTCTCTCTTCTTCTCCCTTCTCCCCTCTCTCCTTTCCCTTTCCCCTCCATAACCCACTAAATAAATATCTAACCTCACTCTGCATGGTGTGCCTACCCATCTCTGTCACTCACCAACTGCAGCTCCTCATGGGACTGGCTGACCCTCTGAGGTCTCTCACCCACCAGACAGCTCCCTGCCAGGGACCTGCTGCCCCTCATGGCCTGCGGTCTTCTGCTGACCCTTGAAGAATGGTGCTGTTTTATTTTTACTATTGCACCAGCCTCAGAGGGTGTCAGCAGCTAAACTAAGGGCATTAGTTGGTAAAGAACTGAAACCTGCAACCTGGGATGGGGATGTGAGGGAGGACCCTATTGAAGCTGAAAACTCTGGAACCTTGAGATTCTCAAGGGTTTGTACCCCCTGAAGCCATCTCTTCAGCTTCAACAGATGAGTTCACCCCTCCAGCTCCTGAAATATTGCCTTTTTCACCCTTGACTAAGGAAATTAATCTTTCACTGTCTACTGACCCAGCAGCGACTTTCTCTGAAGGAAATGCCAGACAAGACATACTGAAGTCTCTCAAGACCCACCAGTAGTTACCTCTAGACCTATAATCAGACTTGAGGCTAATAAGCAGGCTCCTAGAGGGAAAGAAGAAAGTGTGATGCATGGGGGGGTATGTTATACTTCAAAGAAGTATATGAGTTTGTTAATTCATTCTATCTGAAGTCTCATGAATATGTGTGTGGATGGATTTTATGAGTGTGGGGTAATGGTGGAAGGAACATAAACCTGGACTAGGCTGAGTTTTTTGATATGGGCCCTCTGAGTGAAGAGTCTAGGTTTAATATGGAAGATCACATGGCTTAAAAAAAGAGGTGTCAAAAGTTTGTTGAATGGTTGCTTAGACACATTTGTCAAAATGGCTGTCAAAAAGGAATTGGAGATATCCTTTGGTATGCTGGATAGTTTTATGTCAACTTGACACAAACTAAAGTCATCTGAGAGGAAGGAACCTCAACAGAGAAAATGACCCCATAAGATCAGTGTAATGGTCTGTCCTGTCTCTTCAAGAGACAAGACATGCCCAATCCCTCCCCCATGCACCAAGGCAAGCTGATCTTCAGCTTCCAGCCTGAGTTCCTTCCTTTTCTATCTCTTTCCCAAAAGGCAGCTTCTGCCTTGCTCCATTCTCCCCACTTTTCCATTTCACCCCCATCTCTCTTTCTCCTCTTTTCTTATTCTCCCTCTTTCCTTCCATAAACCACAAAATAAATATCCAACCTTACTCTGGACGGCATGCCTATCCATGTCTCTGTTTCTCACCTGTCACTTTGTGTCTCCCTTCCTGAAACCAGCTGCCTTTAGAGACCTGCAGCATGGTCTCATGGCATGCCCATCTGTCTGTCTCTACTTATAGCCTGCTGTAGCCACTCGAGGAAGTGCTCCATCTCTGCCTGGGACTGGCTGCTTTGGGGACCTGCTGCCCACTGCCTGCCACCACATGGCCTGCTGCCACCATTTGGGGTCCTGTAGCATTTCTGCCACTGCAGCTGCCAGGCCTCCTGCAGCATTTTTTTATTTAATCCATTACAATCAAGCTTTAGGCAAGTCTGTGGGGCATTTTCTTAACTAATGGTTCTATACCTGGGCTGGTATATACCTGAGTTCTGTCAGAGAGTGGGCTCTAATGATATTCTGATATACTCATAGGTCAGTGCCTTATCTGTAAGACCCAGCCATGACAAGTTCAATAGAGGCCCAAGTCTCAGTAGTTTACCCTAAGGCAATATCTGGTTCTAAGAAAGACCAAAACTGAGACTACCCAGACACCACCCATAAGAAAATTCCTAACACTCCAATTGTTGTAGAAAGAATCACCTGCAGCACACACCCATCGCTTTTCACCAGAACACCCCTAGACAAATGTCAGCCAATCAGGTGTTCTGAACCTTAGAAATCCCTCACCCTGACCTTTGTTACTATAAAAAACCAAACCCTCATTGAGCTCAGGGCTCTCCCATCATTCCAAGTTTGCAAACTTATGTAAGAATAAAGCCTCTTTGCTTTTACATATGAACTCAGTCTCATTGTTGGTTTCTGAGGGACTTCGTGGATCTGGGCATAGCATTATCCAGGCATCATCAGAGAGGCTTTCTCTGGCAGATGATGGAAACAGATGGTGATACCCACAGTCAGACATTATGCAGAGAGAGTCTGTGGGAAGTGTCCATTAAATCCCTCTCCTCAGAGCTCAGGGAATCCTGTAAAGATTGTAAGAACCAGAGGGGATCGGGGACACCAGGGAGAACAAGGACCTCTGAGTCAGCTTAGCAAGATTCATATGAGCTCATAGAGAGATAAATAGCAAGCACAGGGTCTACACGGGTCTGCACCAGGTCCTCTGTATATATATTACAGCTATTAGCTAGGAATTTTGTTGTTGTTGTTGTTAAATATGATGTTTCTCTTTTTATTTATTTATTTTTGTTTTACATACCAACCTCAGTTTCCTCTCCCTCCCCTTTTCCCAACCCAACCTCTCCTCTTTCCATCTCCTATCTACTCCTTAGAAGGGTTAAGGCCTCCCTCAAGGAGTCAAACAAGTCTGGCAAGCCATGTTGAGGCAGGGCCAAGCCTCTTTCCCCCATCAAGGCTCATTAAGGTACCCCACTGTTAACTTGGAATTTTTATGGGACTCCTGACTGTGAGAACAAGTGGATCTCTCACTCCTGTGCCTGATCTTGGAACTCTTTTCCTCCTGTTGGGTTGCTGTATCCAACTCCAATATGATAGTTTTGGCTTCATCTTATTATATTTTCTCTTGTCATATTTGGTTATTTCTTAGAAGCCTATTCTTTTCTAGTGAGAGTCAGAGAAAGATTTGGCCCAGAGGGAAGAAGAGATGGGGAGAAACTGGGAAGAGTAGAAGGAGAAAAAGCTAGCAAGCAGGCTGAGCAAACTTTGTGGAGCAAGCCACTAAGTAGCACCCCTCTATGCCCTCCACATCAGTTCCTGCCTCCAAGTTCTGGCCCTGTTTGAGTTCCTGTTCAGGCTTCCTTCATTGATGGACTACAGTGTGGAAGTGTAAGCCAAATAAACCCTTTCCTCCACAACTTGCCTTTTAATCATGATGTTTTGCCACAGCAATAGAAATTCTAACTAAGACACTCAGATTAATGATGAAGAAATGTTCAGGCTCAATAAAATTGCAATGGTAGAGTGGATGATTTTGTAAAACATAATCCTTCACAATAGGAAGGCCCAGAAGACATGTCTTTCACTAATCCTATAAGACAGAAAATGGTGAGGGGGCACTAGCACATTTGAAGAATTTTTTGTTACCCTTTCCTTATTCCAGACCTTAGGACTAGAGATGTTACTACTTAGTTGGATGAATTCAGTGCTATAGGTTTTATTGGGTATTGAGGTAGCAGGGGCCAGGTGACAGTACTCAATCACCAAAGGCAAAGGGATTGAAGGTATCATGATGGACACGCATAGACAAAGCAATGCTCATAATGGCCCAAGCCACAATGATCAACACAGTGAATTTTATGGTGGCATGACTCGTGTGGCCCTTTGGTACCAGCTAATCAATCATGGTGTTTCCAGGCATGGGATAGATAAGAAGCCTATTTTATTTTTGTTGGCTCTGTACACGTGGAAACATTCTCAGACAAATAAAAGAAAAGCTACATTGGCTCATAGCAGAAAGGAATCTTGGATAGGGACTCAGTTTCCAGACTTGAGCCAGTTTGTAGACCCTTTGAATGATGGAACAATATGGAAAAACTTTGATAAAAATATCTAAAAGTTTTACTATAAGCTTTTCTCCAGTCCTTTTTCTGAAGGACCTACAGTCTTTTTACAAGGGTAACTGTAAACTGGGGGAAAGGTAACAATCAGACTATCTGAGGTTTATTAGATACTGACTCTGAACTGACTTATTCCAGGAGACTCCAGAAAACATTTTATCACTCCAGTTAAAGTAGGGGTGTTTTGAGGTCAGGTAATCAATGGAGTTGGTTGAAATCTGACTCATAGTAGGTCCAGTCTGTCCCTGAACTCATCCTATGGTTATTTCCCCAGTCCCATAATGTATAATTGGGATAGCTATAGTTAGAAGTTGACAGAATTCTCATACTGTTTCCTTGACCTCTGGAGGGAGAGTTATTATGGTTGGAAAGGCTAAACAGAAGCCTTAAGAGTTGCCTCTGCCAAGGAAAATAGTGAATCAAAACCAGTACTGCATC
Organism: Microtus obscurus; assembly: GCA_963919715.1. Taxonomy (NCBI): domain Eukaryota; kingdom Metazoa; phylum Chordata; class Mammalia; order Rodentia; family Cricetidae; genus Microtus; species Microtus obscurus. The sequence continues at coordinate 435,902 of CAWTZC010000310.1, read as the reverse complement.
CCTAGAAGAGTTGCAGGAATGGACTCCATCAAGGACTTGAAAGATACAGGGGTGGTGGCTCCCACCACATCTCACTTTAACTCTCCCTTCTGGCCAGTGCAGCAGGTGGATCATGGAGAATGAGTTGACTATCAAAAATTCAATCAAGTAGTGACTCACATTGCAGCTATTGTACCAGATGTGGTATCTTACATGAGCAAATTAACACATCTTCAGGTACATGATATGCACCTATTGATCTAGCAAATGCCTTTTTCTCAGTACTTGCCTTAAGAATCACCAGTAGCAATTTGCTTTCAGTTGGCAAGGCCAGCAGTAGACTTTTACAGTTCTACGTCAAGGATATATTTCTTCTCTTGCCCTGTGTCATAACTCAGTTAGAAGGGATCTAGATCATCTATTCCTTCTACAAGATATCAATTGATGCCCCGTTTTAAAGTCATTGTGCTAATTGGACCAAGTGCGAAAGAGATGGCTATCATTTTGGGCTTGTTGGTAACACATAAGCATATCAAAGGATGGGAAATAAATCCAAATAAAATTTAAGGATCTTCTACCTCAGTGAAATTCTCATGAGTCCAGTGGGGTGGAACATGTGGAGGCATTCCTTCTAATGTGAAGAATAAGCTATTGCACCTGGCCAATCTCACTGCCAAGAAAGAAGAGTGATGTGGGAGAGTCTTCTGTTTTGTGTTGATTTCATTGGTTAATAAAAAGACTGCCTTGGCCCTTTGATAGGACAGAAAATTAGGTAGGCAGAGTAAACAGAACAGAGTGCTGGGAAGAAGGGAAGTGAGGTCAGATGCCATGGAGCCAGCCACCAGGTCAGACATGCTGAATCTTTCCCGGTAAGCCACCAACTCGTGGTGCTACACAGATTATTAGAAATGGGTTAATCAAGATGTGAGAATTAGCCAGTAAGAGGCTAGAGCTAGTGGTCCAAGCAGTGTTTAAATGAATACAGTTTGTGTGTTGTTATTTTGGGTGTAAAGCTAGCCATGCGGGGCAAGCCTGCAGCTCCTTATACAGAAGAGTGACATTTAGTCATCCTATTTGAATTCTGGAGACAGAACATTTCTCACCTGAGTTTATTATTTTGTCCCAATACTACAAGACTCCCAAAGTTGCTAGCTTTGAGTGAAGCCTGGAACAGAGTGAAGAAGGCTCTTCAACAAGTCCAGCCTGCTATACAGGCTACTCTACCACTTGAACAATGTGGTACTTGAGGTGTCAGAGCCTTTGGTAGGCCCCTCTAGGTGAATTACATAAGAGACCTTTCAGATTTGGGAACAAGGCTCTACCATCATCTGCAGACCACTATTCTCCCTTTATGAGTCATCTCTTGCCCTACTATGGGGCCTTCATGGAAACTGAATATTTGATGGTGGGCTACCAAGTTACCATGCAACCTGGTCTGCCTATCATGATCTCTGTGTGTTGTATGAGGAGCGGCCGGGGCTGTGCGGCCCGGCTGCGTTCCGGCCGCCCGCATGGCCCAGCTTAAGCCCCTAAATAACAACACACAAACCGTATACTTTTAAACACTGCCTGGCCCATTAGTTCCAGCCTCTTATTGGCTAGCTCTTGCACCTGGACTAGCCCATTTCTGATAATCTGTGTAGCACCCCATGGTGTGCTTACCGGGGAGATTTTAGCCTGCGTCTCTCTGCAGTGGGAACATCATGGCGACTCCCTGACTCAGCTTCTTTCTCCCAGAATCCTATTCTGTTTACTCCGCCTACCTAATTTTCTGTCCTATGAGGGCCCAGGCAGTTTCTTTATTGAACCAATGAAATCAACAGATTGATATATGACACTCCCACATCACTTCCCCTTTTTCTGTTTAAACAAAAAAGAAAAGCTTTAACTTTAACATAGTAAAATCACATATAACAAAACAGTTATCAAGTAAGAATTACAGTTACAATATTTATATCTACTTTATCTTTTATCATAACTATAACTAACCATTCTTCAACTCCATCAAAGGCTCCAGAAGGATATAATACTATTTAAAAAAACAAGAAATCCAAATTCTAGAAATGACAGAGACATCTCACTGCCTGGACAGTCACCCAAAGTTCCTCTGTACCAGTGAGGCATCCATCTTCGGCCTTCAGGCCCATAGTATCCAGCAGACAGTTCCATGAAGCAGGAAATTCCAAAGACAGTTCAGTCATTTTCTGCTGTGTCCTGCAATGTCTCGTAGACCTTTTCATGAATCAGGAACCCTGAAAGACCATCTCACCTTTAGGCAAGTTCAGCAGTCCTCTCTCTGTGGGTTCTTTGTGTCCAGTTTATGCATCAGTCCAGGCAAGAGCAGTTTTTTGCCCAATGGCTATCAAACTCCATAAGGATCCTCTTCGATGCCCATCTTCCTCTCGAAGTAGATTGGTGCTGCCAGGAGCAGATGTGTCTCATTGTCATGAAAATCCCTAAGTTATTAAAATATTTAAATGCCATATTCTGCAATCTTTGAGAGATATGAAGAATGTCTATCTAACTGAAATATATCTCTATATATCTAGAAAATCTAACATGACTACAAGCTTGACTATTATTTATGATTATTCATCAACAACCTATATTTCCTAATTATACATTACATTTTTAAATGAACTACATAATCACAATACCTTAAGATCAGAAATACATATACATGTAACAAAATTGACCTTAAAATCCACATCAATGTAAATTATTCATATCTATATCATATCCCCCTTTAAATGTAAAAGAACATATATAATCAATATTTGGGAACATGGGCGCAGCTTTTTCTCTCTAAACTGCTTCCTGCTGAATGGGGGCGTCGTTAATTAGATCTTTCGTGGTGTAACCTGTGTGCCAGGGTCATCTCAGTTGGCAGTTGAGTGAAGTAATTTTTTGAGGGTGTTTACAGCAACCTTTCAGGAGGGCGTGGTCTATCATACCAAATGGGAATAGATGTAATCCATAGGGTCTGGTCCTCTGTGAAAACAAAAGAAGACCCTTTCCGAAGCATCATATCCTTAGACCCAAATTCTGAAGTCATATCCTCATGATATCCATTTTGGTTCCACTTGGCAGCCCATATAATGAAATGCCTTTCTGTACTTAGCTCCTTCACAGTCAAAAATTTTAAAGAAAACACAATGTACATAATCCAGACTCTCTGTGAATTTTCCATTTTTACGTGGCTTATTTTTCATTATTTCTTTTACTCTATAACTATCTGTACTCTGTCTCTTTAAAGACTTTACCTTTTTATTTTTAAAGGCATTAACTTTATTTTTATCTCTCTATATATTTTTTTCTCTCTCAAGCCTACGTACATTTATCCAACATTGTGACTCATTTAGTGGTCTGTCTGAATCTGTTTTATTGTGAATCTGTAATTTTTTTACTATCCAGGAGCATTTATTAAAATGTTAAGCATTTCTTAAAAACTTTAGTTGCTTCTTGTACAGTTAATACGGTACCGCCTGCATTATGCCCAGTAGAAACCTTAAGTGCTCTGTCATTAAGGTAATTACGGTAGTTCCTGCCTGAGACTGCAGTATGGCAGAGCTGAGCGGCTCCTGCCCAGAGCCATTTGGTGCGCCCGAGCAGCGCACAGTTTCAGGCACATAGCAGTCCACATTGCCATCAAGCAAATCGTAGCACTTTACTCCAAATGGTCCATTTAAAAGCTCTGTCTCTCACAGGAGCCAGACAGAGATTGCAATGGCGGCACAGCCCAGAAAGCCGCACTTTAAAATGACTCAGCTTTTTTTTCTGCTGCTATTGCTGAATCAAAAAATCTCTCTACGGCACGCCACCAACAAAGAACAAAACTCTGTGTTAAACTCTGTTTTTTCTCTGTTTAGAATTAAGCTCTCTCAGGTTTTTAAGTGGATTTAGCCCATCACGTCCGGGCGCCAATCTGTTGTAATACGGAGCAGCGTGGCTGTGCGGCCGGCTGTGTTCCCCCTCACCCGGCCGCCTGCATGGCCCAGCTCAAGCCCTGAAACAACAACACACAAACTGTATTCATTCAATCACTGCCTGGCCCATTAGTTCCAGCCTCTTATTGGCTAGCTCTTGCACCTGGACTAGCCCATTTCTGACAATCTGTGCAACACCCCATGGTGTGCTTACCGGGGAGATTCTAGCCTGCTTCTCTCTGGAATGCGGGCATCATGGCGACTCCTGACTCAGCTTCTTTCTCCCAGAATCCTCTTCTGTCTACTCCACCCACCTAAGGGTTGGCCTATCAATGGGCTCAGGCAGTTTCTTTATTTTAACCAATGAAATCAACAGATTGATATAGGACACTCCCACATCATCTGTGTTATCTGACCTGCCAAGTCACGGCACAGCAGCAATCCAGCATCAAATGGAAGTGATGTTTACATGATTGGGCCTGAGCGGGTCCTGAAAGTACAAACAAAGTACATGAAGAAGTTTCTCAAATGCCTGTTGTTTCAACTCCCATTACAATACCATCTGCCGCCAAAAATGCACCTCTAGTGTCATTGGTGTGCCCTATGATCTGTTAACTGAGAAAGAGAGAATTTGGACCTGGTTTACTGATAGCTCTGCATGTGTAGGCACCACCTAGAAGTGGACAGTTGCAGCTTTACAGCCCCTTCATGGGACAACCCTGAAAGACACTGGTGAAGGGAAACTTTGGCCAGTACAATTTTTGGAAAAAAAAAAAAGAAGGCCAGATGTGTGTTGTTTCTAAGTGGATAAAAGATGTGAAGATATATGTATGTCCCATGTAAATGCTCATCAAAAGGTGACCTAAGTTGAGGAGGAGTTCAGAAATCAAGTAGGTAGGATGACCCATTCTACCAACTTCTTTCCCCAGATATTCTTATTCCCTAGGGGGACCATGATCAAAATGGACATGGTGACAGAGATGGAGGATTATACATGAGCTTGACAACGTGACTACCATTCACCAAGGCTGACCTGGATGCCAACAGTAAAGACCAACAATGAGCCCTAGATATAGCACCATTCCCTGAGGTTACCAGTCAGTGTGCCAGTGGCAGTCTGATTACATTGGACCACTTTCTCTGTGGAAAGGGCTTTGTCCTTATTGAGTAGATACTTATTCATGGTATAGATTTGGCTTTCCTGTACATAATGCTTTGACTAAAACCACCATCCATGGATTTAAAGAATGTCTTATCCAACATGACGGTACTCTGCACAGTATTGTTTCTGACCAAGGAACTCACTTCACAGCCATAGAAGTGCAACAGTGGGCCCAAGATCATGGAATCCATGGTCTTACCATGTCCCCACCATCCAGAAGCAGTAGGCTTAACAGAATGAAAGAATGGCCTTTTGCAGACTCACCTACCATGTCAATTAGGGGACAGCAGCTTGGGTGGCTGGGGCAGTGTTCTCCAGAAGGTGGCATACGCTTTGAATCAGTGTCTAATATTTGGTATGATTTATTTCATACTGAAGCCTGTAAGTCATTCTAATAAATTCTGTCTATAAAGAGAGAGATTTAGTCTATAAGCTCGGTCACTCTAGAGAACCCTAACTAATACAGAAGGGGATTAGTGAGAGGGGAAAGGAGAAATAGTAGAAGGTAATAGGGAAGTGGATTGGAAAAGGTATCACTAAGTTGCACTTGGCTATGGTGTGTTCACAAAGGTATGACTGCAGACACATGCCATATGAGAAGGAAAATGTTAGTCTAAAACACTTTATGTTGCGGGAGGTCCTTCCACTCCTCCAGCCAAAAGCCGCTGAGATACCAGCCCATTGGGGCATGGTCTCTCTCCCTTTAAAAAAGCAGTGTCTTCCCTCCTTGCTTCTCTTACTTCCTGCTCTGCTTCCGGCGACTAGACTCCTTCCTGATTGTGCAGAGGGCTGTTGTCTGGGACAGTGATCTGTAACTTTTTCCCCTTTAAACAAATAGCCTCCTATTAATCATAATTCCAAACTGGTGTGGGATTGTTTTGTGACTTACGCCTTCATCTGGTGCCCAAACGTTTGGTTTTAGGATCTCTCCTTCCCCTGCTTGGCTGCAGGCCGCAAGTTCAGCTTGGCGTGAGCCCTCCCTTCCTCAGCCATGGCCTGTGCCTTACGGCAGCCTTGTAGCCTGTGCCTTGTGTGTGGAGCCAGCAGTTTAATATAAATTATCACGCACTGGCTTTTCTTGCTGCAGTTCTTTATATTTTTCTTTTAGACACCTCAGATTGACTTCAAGTCCCCACGTACCCTATCGTTTGGCTCCCCACATAGATTTAAACTCCACAGGCCCGCGTAGTCTCTGCCCGCATGGTTTGCTCTTTTCTGAGTCTTTTTCAAATCTCCCTTGCAAGGGCAGCTCTTAAGTGGTGCGAACCAGAGCACGCGGTTGCCAGTTGCCAAAAGCTGCAACCCCTCGGGGTGACTCTGTCATGTGGAGGCATACACGGCTTCTGGGTTACTCTTCTCTACCCCTGGATTCTGGGTTTATGGTTCTGAGTATGGAATTGATTTAATTACATTTACTTTTTTGAGCAACTTGCATTTCCCAGTTTTTAACAAATACTAGGCGAACCCTGAAACAGGACCCCGTTTTCGTCGCGACTTGGCAACAGCGCCACCTGCTGGATAATAGGTAATATGGCAGTTTTCGTTTCCAACATGAATTTTACTGTTTTGGTTACCAATACAATGGGTTGTATCATGCAAGGTTTATATGACTATGGGGACAACTTAATTTACTGGCTACTAGGTTTCAGTATTCTTTTGCATATTCTATCATTTAGGAAGAATATGGCACTCCTAAGAACCATACAATCTTTACTAGAAACTCATGCAGGTCAGGAGATTCAGGATTCAAAAGAGACAACAATAAAAAGACTTGAAATGCTTGAAGAAATTATTGGAGCTGGTGAACAGAGTAAGAAGGCACAAGGACAGGATACAATGCCACCACCAGCTATTAGAACTGGTTTATCCAGGGTTTTAGCAGCATACCCTATAATTAATTCTGACAAAGCATCAACTTCTAAAGGCTCAAAGGGAGTCAGAGGAGCTAGATGAACACCAATAGCAATGAATGATCTAAAAGAAATTAAGCAAGCTATTGTTAATTTTGGCTTGCACTCTGCATATGTAAAGGAAATGATAAGGACTTGGGCTTCTAATGCTATGATTTCCATCAGTTAGTGTCTGCAGTTTTAGATAATGGACATTCCTTGATGTTTGGCATTTATTTCAGAGAAGAATCCAAACATATGGAACAGCAAGGAAGAGCAAAAGGTGTGGTGGTTTCCCAAGATCAAATTCTTGGTACAGGAGAATATACTGATCCACAGGTCCAAGCAATTTATGATGAAGAAGTACTGTGTCTATGTCACCAAGCAGCTTTAAAAGCTTGGAATAGGATACAAGATCCAGCAAAAGGGGTTGAATCATATACCAGAAATAGGCAGGGACAGAGAGAACCCTTTATTTACTTTTTGCAAAGATTAATTAAGGCTCTGGACATAGGGGTAACAGACCCAGAAGCTAGACGAATACTTCTTGAATTTCTAGCTTTTGAGAATGCAAACATAGAATGCAAAAAGATAATTGGGCCTTTAAAGTCTAGATCAGCACCTATGGATGAATGGATTCAGCATACGATGAATGTTGAGACGTTTAGCTATAATGATGAATCTTAGGTAGGAGAAGCGATTTCCAAAGCAATGAGGAGACATCAAACTGCCAGGTGTTTTAATTGTGGTAAATTAGGATATCTGAAAAGGGATTGCAGGCACAGAATTTTTAGGAATAATATCTCCTCTGGGAATGACAGAAATAGGAGACCTTGGCCTTCAGGTATATGTAGGAGATGAGGTAAAGGCTGACATTGGTTCAACAAATGCAGGTCAACAACAGATAGACAAGGCAACCCGATACTGTTGGGAAACTCCTTGAGGGGCCTCTCGCAGGCCACCAAGCCAACAGTGGCCCAGTCATTCCCAGTCACAGTGGAGAACGTGCCTCACCAAGAAAATTAAAAGCTCTAATTTCTGCTGTAAAAAGTAATACTGGTCTAAATGATGAATTACATGTGGAGGATGAGTCAAAAAACCCAGTAGGACAGAGTAAACGTATATTTTGGCAGACTTCTATTAACGATCGAAGACCAAAGCTAAGAGTCTTTATAAATGGCATTTTTATTGAAGGCTTATTACACACAATTGTGGATGTAAGTATCATTACTCCAGAAACATGGCATCCAAATTGGCCTCTTCAAGAAGTAGATGTTCAGTTTCTGGAAATTGGAACCCTATCTCATGTAAAACAAAGCACAAGATGGGTTGAATGCATAGGGCTCGAAGGGCAAATAGGAAGACTAAGGCCATATATAGCCAATACTGCAATAAATTTATGGGGCCCTGATCTGCTACAGAAATGGAATACCCAGATTAACATTCCTGTAGTTCCAGGAACTCATAATTTTGAAAAAGATATGATGAGGTATTATGGAAAGAGGTCACCAGCCATTCAGGCTGTACAAGAACATACAGCAAATACCAAACCTTTGGAGGTACCAACAGCCCTACCTTTAAAATGGCTAACTGGGAAGCCAATATGGATCAAACAGTGGCCTCTAGCTGAAGATAAATTACAGGCATTGGAACAGCTGGTGCAAGAGCAACTAGATGCTCACCATATTGAAGAATCAACCAGCCCTTGGAATTCTCCTGTGTTTGTTGTAAAAAAGAAATCTGGTAAATGGAGAATGGTGACAGATTTAAGAGCTGTCAACAAGGTAATTCAACCTATGGGTCCACTACAATCTGGAATTCCTTTGCCTTCTCTATTACCAAAAGGATGGCCTCTTATAGTTATTGATTTGAAAGATTGCTTTTTCACTATACCGTTACAAGAAAAGGATAGAGAAAAATTTGCATTTACAGTGCCTACTTATAATAATTCTCAGCCTAATAGGAGATATCAATGGACTGCACAGGGTATGCTCAATAGTCCTACATTGTGCCAATATTTTGTAAGTAAACCATTGGAAATAATTTGTAATCAATTCCCCAAGTCCATAATTTATCGTTACATGGATGACATATTGTTATCTGATTCAAATAATGATACTTTAGAAAGGAATGTTTGAAGAAGTAAACAAAGTCTTGCCTAGGTAGAGATTACAAATTGCCCCTGAAAAGATTCAAAGAGGAAACTCTATTAATTACTTAGGTTACAGAATAGGGTTAGAGAAAATTAAAACACAAAAGGCACAAATTAGGAGAGGCCAGTTAAAGACTCTTAATGACTTCCAAAGATTGTTAGGAGATATTTCAGGTCTACTACCAGCTGTTGGGATAACACCTGATCTAATACTTCATTTAAACAAAACCTTAGATGGTGATAAAGATTTGAATAGTCCAAGAAAACTGACAGCTGAAGCAGAAAAGGAACTGACAATGATTGAGTAAAAATTACAGGAGGCACATGTGGATAGGATGAACCCAAATCTTAGCTGCATCCTAGTCATATCGCCTTCCAGAATTTCTCCTACAGGGATTCTAATGCAGAGGGAAGATATTATTTTAGAATGGATATTTATACCCAATAAACCAAGTAAAAAATTATGTGGAAAAAGTCTCTGAATTAATTATAAAAGGTAAGCTGAGCCTTCGTCAACTAGCAGGTATAGACCCAGCAGAAATTATAGTGCCTTTTACTACTGAAGAAATAAAAAAGTTATGGGAAGACAATGAACCATGGCAAAGAACTGGTGCTAATTTTTTGGGAGAAATTAATAGCAACTATCCCAAAAGTGGTAGACTTAACCTCATAAAGAGAACTTCTTGGATTCTTCCTAGAATTGTACATGATGTTCCAATAATTGGAGCCTGTATGTTCTATACTGATGCAAATATATCAGGGAAAGCAGGCTACAAGTCAGAAGAATTGAGTAAAGTGGAACAAAGCCCTTATAATTCTGTCCAGAAGGCAGAATTATATGCCATTCTTGTGGTGCTAAAGGATTTTAAAGAACTTCTTAATAAAGATACAGATTCACAATATGCAGAAAGAGTTATCTTGCATATTGAAACCGCTGAATTTATACCAGATGACACAGAGTTGACTTCATTGTTTATCCAGGTACAAGACATAATCAGGAATAGGCTTTGTCCGATGTACATAACACACATCCGGTCCCATACAGGTCTGCTTGGTCCTCTAGCACAAGGTAATGCTGAGATTGAACAATTATTAATTGGAAGCATGTTGCAGGCCTCAGAATTTCATAAAAAGCATCATGTCAATAGTAAAGGCTGAAAGAAAAAATTTTCCATTACATAGCAACAAGCTAAGGACATTATAAAGAGATGTCCTACTTGTTCTTTCTATAATCAAACACCGTTGCCTGCAGGGAGTAACCCAAAGGGTACTAAGAGAAATGAAATCTGGCAGATGGATGTGTTCCACTTTATGGAATTTGGTAAATTAAAATATGTACACCACACCATAGACATGTATTCAGGTTTTCAATGGGCTACTGCCCTGAGCTCAGAAAAGGCAGATTCAGTAATCACACATTTATTGTAAGTTATGGCCATCATGGGTATACCTGCACAAATAAAGACAGAAAATGGTCCAGCATATGTATCTAAGAAAATAAAACGTTTTTTTGATTATTATAATATAAAACACATTACAGGTATACCAAATAATCCTACAGGTCAGGCAGTTATAGAAAGATCAAATCGTACTATAAAGGATATGCTGAACAAACAAAAAGGGACTGAAAATACCCCCAGAAATAGATTACATAATGCTTTATTAACCTTAAATTTTATTAACGCTAATGAAAAAGGAATGACAGCAGCAGAAAGACATTGGATAATGGAAAAGTCTGCTGAACTAAATTAACTGATTTATTTCAAATATGTGCTGACCTCTCAATGGAAGCCAGGAGATGTGCTACGTTGGGGAAGGGGTTTTGCTATTGTTTCCACAGGAGAAGAAAAATTGTGGATACCATCAAAATTAATAAAGTTTCGATTTGAAGAGGAGAAACCTCTTGAAAAGGAAAAATGACAGCTCATTCACAATGATGATATTCATATAGGTGGTAAGAAAAACATATAGAATGGGGGCAGGGTTCTGTTCTTATCTCCACAGGAAAACACTCATCTTTGAAAAATTCAAGGGACCCTGGATGTTTGGATACTGACAGATGGAAAAATACCTGCCCAATAGGAAATATCAAGAAAACTGAATAGGTTGTGTAAGTAAAATATATTAAACCATATTTCTAAATTTACAGAGCTGGTTTTGAAGTTGGACTCTGGCTCAGTCCCTCTCCAATTCCAAGCCTGTTAGTAAGAGAAAAACCCAGTGTTTCTGGAGTTTCTGTCTCATGTCAAGAGCCGTGATATGGGACAGAAAGAAATATGAGTTTAGAAAACATCTTTGCTTTTCTTCATATCTATCATACTTTTCATTGAATATATCTATCATACCTTTCGTTGAATATATATATGTCTATATATGTCAATATGATTAATGTTTAAGTTTTTCACAATGAACAATGAGTTTTTCCTGAAGTGACATTTGAATTTTCCAGGAAGAAGATGGGGCCCCATAACAACAACTCCACCTGGTTGATATGATGTCATGATACTGATAGTGCTACTACAAGACCTGCTTTGGGTACCAGCTGCACAAGACAGTTCCAACTTGGTTAGCTGAAATGGTGCACATCTTATACAACATTTTTGCCAGACCTGCACAACATACTTAGAGACTATTTGCAACTTTAAAAGTCATTGATCTTGAAATTTAACCATCATTTTACTTTCACAGGATTCCCCAGAAAGAATGTTGCCCCCATGACTGCTGGAAGTAATTCTAGAGGACAATGTCCCCTCTCCCAGTAAAGTTTGCCCTTGGGTTTAGGGACATCATTTAGGGGTTGATTATGATTAGTATACGGTTGAGGGTTGGGGGAGGAATTTTATAAGCTCAGGGATCATTTGAAAAAAGAAAAGAGGGATAATGGGATGATGGGATAATAGATTGGTACTTGTTGGTACTCGTGAGTTATTGTTTTGAGACCAATATATTGGTATCAATTCTTATATATTGATACAAAGTGAAATTATATCGACTATTGTATGCATGCATATTTCTACCTCTGTTTAAAACATTTTTTATGTGTTGACATATATTGTATTGATATATATATATATATATATATATATAGTATATATTTACCATATTGCATTGTACATTTCTACCTCTGATTAAGATACTTATATATTGTTTGTGTATGATATATATTTACTATACTGCAATGTATATTTGTACATTGTTTATATTTGGAGGTCATTGTCCTCATTTGTTTCACAGTTGTTTATTGTCTTAGTGTTTAAGTTAGATAGATATTGAGAATTATATAGATCAATAGTATTCTAAGTTTGTCATTTATATTTAGACTAATCAGGTTCCTTAGATATATAGAGATTATACTCAGTATAAATAGATAATCTTCAACCTCTTCAAAGAGCTGTAGAAAATGGCCTTTAATCTAACTCAGAGTTATGTGGTAGTGAGACACAATTGCTCCTGGCAACACCGCTCTATTCCCGAGAGAATGTTGAGCACCAAAGACACTCCACCTGGAGCCTTTCATTTTGGCTGAACTGGTCTTTGGGCAAAGAAATGCCCATACCTCAACCACTGACAGAGATACAGAATATCCATGAATGGAAAAAACAGGACTGTCATATCCTGCCAAGACAGGGTAAGATAGTTTTGAAAAGTTGCATGCCTTTGAAAATGGTATGTCAGTTATGTCAGGCCTTAACCAAAGTTGGTTGCTTCAACGCTGCAAACATGACCTTGGGGGATTGCCCAGGTAGCTAGTTGTCTCTGTACTTTGTTGCATGTTTTGGAAGTTTTACTGAACTTCCTAATTACCCAGGTAATATTATTTCCCTTCTCAGATCATCGATGGGGTTGAAGACTATATTAATGTAGTTACTTCTCTCTCATGACTTGGCCAAGCTATTTATTATATAAGACCTAAGCTAGTTAGAATAGGATATTTGTACTTATTGTATATAATTTCATAGTAGGTTTAGAACTCTCTTACTTAAACAATAGGGGAGAGGTGTTCTGGGAGGTCGTTCCACTCCTCCAGCCAATAGCTGCTGAGATACCAGCCCATTCGGGCGTGGTTTCTCTCTTTAAAAAAGCAGCATCTTCCCTCCTCACTTTCTCTTACTTTCTGCTCTGCTTCCTTTGACTAGACTCATTCCTGATTGCGCAGAGGGCTGTTGTCTGGGACAACAGTTTTTTCCCCTTTAAATAAAACCACCCTATTAATCATAATTCCAAACTGGTGTGGGATTGTTTTGTGACTTACACCTTCAACTTTATTTTGTAGACTCAACTGAAACTAGTAAAGTTTTTAAACACCAGAATACAGAGACTGGCACTCAGGGGGAAGTTTGCCCTGTCCTTCCCTGAGTCCTGTCAGAGCTACTCAGGAACTTCCTCCTCATGAAGCTCTGGAAGCCGCAGACACATCCACATACAGCAGTTATCTGAAACACAGATGCTTGCTCTCTTGTGTTTCAAAAGGTTGGAAATCTAAAGTCAGGTTCCTTGGATGCTAAGCAACATGTTACATGGGTGACTGTCCCTTGCTGTAGAGAATTGAATTGATATGGATCTTGGTTTATTGATAAAAATTTAAGGTCAAATTTGTTATTTGTATTTTTCTGTTCTTGATTAAGGTGCTGTGTTTGTGCAACTCATATTAAAAGGCATAATTAAAAAATACAACCTAATAGAGATTCATTTATAATAGTCAAGTTTGTAGTCAATGTTAATTAGATTTTCTAGATGTACAGAGATATATTTCAGATGGATAGGCATTCTTCAAATCTTTCAAAGACTACAGAATGTTGCATTTAAAATGTTTTAAGAACTTAGACTTTTCATGACAATGAGACACATCTGTTCCTGGCAGTACCAATCTAGCTTCAAGAGAAAGATGGGCACCGAAGAGGCTCCTTATGGGGTTTGCTAGCCATTTGGGCAAGAAACTGCTCTTGCCTAGACTGCTTGATGTTATGTTGCATGAACTGAAGATGCAGGACCCACAGAGAAATGTTGGCTGAACTTGCCTAAAGGTGACATGATCCTTCAGGGTTCCTGCTTCATGGAAGACTCTTCTAGACATTCTATAAGACACAGAAGAAAGTGACTGATAAACTGACAATATAGGTGGAACTGTCTTTGAAATTTCCTGCTTCATGGAAAAGTCTACCAGATACTATGGGCTGTAGGCTGAAGATGAATGCCCCAACAGTACAGAACAACTTTGGGTGACTGTCCAGGTAGTGAGATATCTTTGTCAATTCTAGAGTTTTGGAAGTTATTTACAATGTACTTCCTGTTTACTTAGATAATATTATATTTTATGGAGTCTTTGATGGAGTTAAATAATAGATAGTTATAATTATGGTTTTCCTTAGTTATGATAAAAGATAAAGTAGATATAAATATTGTAACTGTAATTCTGTTTTGTTATATGTGATTTTATTATGTTAAAGTTAAAACCTTTCTTTTAAACAGAAAAGGGGAGGTGATGTGGGATTTCCCTCTGTATGCTGTGAATACCATGGATTAATAAAGAAACTGTCTTAGACCTACACAGGGCAAATATAGATAGGTGGGGAACTAAATTGAATGCTGGGAGAAAGAAGGCAGAGGCAAGTGAAGCCATGTAGCCATGCTGGAGACAGATGCCAGAACTTTACCCAGTAAGCCACAGCCTTATGACAATACACAAATTAATTTAAAATGTAAGAGTTAGCCAGAAATGTGCTTAAGCTATTGATGGAACAGTATTGCAAAAAAAAAAAAATAGGGTTTCTGTGTAATTATTTCAGGTCTGAGCAGCTGGGAACAAATGAGTGACCTCTTAAAACAGTCCCTGAAGAGGTCAGAAGGACTGTCCATCCTTGTTTTCCCACTCGGTGGAGGTCATTGTCATCCTTGTCCCCTCTCCATCAATCCCATCTCTGCCTCTGGGGTCACATGGCCTCGACCCTGAATCAGCTTTTACCTTAGAGAAACACTTGTGATTGGATCTGAAAACCATAGACAATGCAGGATGGTCCCTAGAGGGCAAAGTCCTTCACTTAGTCACATCTACCAAGACCATTCACAGGATAAAGGAAACTTTTATAGGTCCCAGGCAAAGGGGCCTTGAGTTTCTTTGGGCTGACCTGGCCTGTGGCCATCTCTCCAGGATGAGATTTTAAGGGTGTGGCTCCTGGTAGGTTGACCACACCCCAGTAGGAGGTCACAAGAGTACAAGTGTCACATAAACTGGAATCAATGGGTTTTATTTAAAATGAAAGCACAATGGTGGGTAGATAGGGAAGTAGGGGTATATATGATCAAAATACACTGTATGAAATCCTCAAAGAATTAATAAAAAATAGTTTTGAGACGGTGTCTTGCTGTTTAGTCCTGGCTGGCCTGGAACTCACTATGTAGACCATGCTCATCAACTCAGAGACCTGCCTGCTTCTGCCTCCAAGGGCTGGCATTCAAAGTATAAACCATCACACCCAGCAAATAAATTTGAATATATATAGTGTATTCTCACTTTTCTAGGAAGCACACAGTGAACTGTGGGCATTGCAGAGCTGGACACAAGGGAACCTGGTCCCCTCCTGTGCTGCCCGCCATGCAGAAGCGTCAGACTCTCCACACACTGATGCAGCTGTCTTCAGGACTGCTGGCACTGGGGACTTCTCCACCTGCAGCGGAGGCATATGGGATATATTTGTAAAGCAGGAGCTGGAAACTATTTCCCTCAGGTCTAATGGATTAACTCCCAGGGTATCAATGTCAGTAGCACTGTCAAGGTGACACGAACACAAGAGATGTCTCCTTGGGATCTTGGGGGTGTGGTGGGAGGGGGGTAAGGGGAGAAGGGGAGAGAAATGTGAGAAGGGGAGGTTGGGGGGAACTTGGGGAAACGGGATGGTTGGGATAAAGGAAGGTTGGTGAGGGGAGCAGGGAAGCACACATCTTAATTAAGGGAGCCATCTTAGGGTTGGCAAGAGACTTGGACCTAGAGGGGCTCCCAGGTGCCCAAGGCGATGTCCCCAGTTAGTTCCTGGGGCAGTTGAGGATAGGGAACCTGAAATGACCCTATCCTATAGCCATTCTGATGAATATCTTGCATATCACCATAGAACCTTCATCTGGCGATGGATGGAGATAGAGACAGAGACCAACACTGGAGCACCGGACTGAGCTCCCAATATTCCAATGAGGAGCAGAAGGAGGGAGAATATGAGCAAAGAAGTCAGGACCACAAGGGGTGCACCCACCCACGGAGACAGTGGGGCTGATCCATTGGGAGCTCACCAAGGTCAGCTGGACTGTGACTGAAAAAGCATGGGATAAAACCGGACTCTCTGCATTTGGTGGACAATGAGGGCTGCTGAGAAGCCAAGGACAATGGCACTGGGTTTTGATCCTACTTCATGTTCTGGCTTTGTGGGAGCCTACCCAGTTTGGATGTTCACCTTCCTAGACCAGTAAAGGCGTAAACCACGAACAATGCCACACCAGTTTGGAGTTATTACTATTAGGGTAGTATTTATTTAAAGAGGGAAAACTTACAGATCACGATCCCAGACAACAGCTCTCTGCATAACTAGAGAAAGAGTCTAGTCGCCAGACGAGCAGGAAGCCAAGAGAGAGCGAGCGGAAGGAAATAGAGGCTTTATGAATGGAGAGAAACCACGCCCCAATGGGCTGGTATCTCAGCAGCTATTGGTTGGAGGGTCGGAAAGACCTCCTGCAACAGACCAGGATTGAGGGGG
Source organism: Microtus obscurus (assembly GCA_963919715.1). Lineage (NCBI taxonomy): Eukaryota > Metazoa > Chordata > Mammalia > Rodentia > Cricetidae > Microtus > Microtus obscurus. The sequence continues at coordinate 419,052 of CAWTZC010000310.1, read as the reverse complement.
GAGGACTTTGGACTTTCCACAGGGCAGGGAACCCTGACTGTTCTTCAGGCTGGAGAGGGAGGGGGAGGAGGGGGAGAGGGGGGAGAGGGAAGAGAGGGAGGGAAATGGGAGGCGGCAGAAATTTCTTTTTTTTCTAATAAAAAAAATAAATATAAAAAAACCCTGAAATTTTAGGTCTATCTTAGCTAATGGTTTCACCTCCACTATCTAAGACTGCACAGATCTTGCATGACATGGCAGTTATTTGACAGGCATATTTGAGGGTATTCAAGAATTAAGAATTTATTGATAATTGATATTAATTTTTGCACACAGAACTACAAATATGTATGAAGACAGTCAGATTTTATAGGGAATTGGAAGGAGACTCCAGAAATTGAGAATTCCAAAGCAACTTTCATAATAAACTTCATTGTGAAAAAAAAAGAGAGATGTCTCCTTTTCATTAGAGATCTTCCTCCTCAGGAGAGACCTTAGACCGACACCCCTGTACCAGATCCACCTCAGTGCTGGAGGAAGTCCCTCAGAACTTGCTCATTAACATCCTCTATTCCTCCCTCCCTCCCTCCACCCACCCATCATTCTCCCCTTTCTTTTTGTGTATATGTATGTGCATATGCCTGTGTCTTATGCACGTGGTGTTCATGCACAAGTGTGTGTGTGAGGGCCAAGGTTGATGTCTTCCTCGACTACTCTGCCTCATTAAAATATTTTTAAGATTTATTATTTTATCTATGTGTATGAGTGTTTTGCCTGGGTGTAAATGTGTACAGGCCAGAAAAGGGTGGCAAATCCCTTGGAACTGGAGTTATGCATGACTGTGAGACACCACATGGGTGCTGGGAATTAATCCTGGGTCCTCTGCAAGAGTCTTAAGTGCTTTAAACCGCTGAGCCACCTCTCCAGTTCCTCCACTCAGTTTTTCAGACAGGGTGTCTCACCGAATCTGGAGATGACCAATTCGGGTAGAATGAGTGGCAGATGCGTGCTAGGGATCCTCCTGGCTCTGTCTCCCCAACCCTGGGATTACAGGCACACAATGTCACGCACAGATTTTTATGTATGTGTTGAGAATCTAAATGTAGGTCCTCATGCTTTTGCGACAAAACCTCTCGCAGAGCTGCCTCCATCGCTCTCCTCCTCTGTTTGTCCCTACCCGGGTCTCTTGGGCCCCTTGGCTGTCTGACTGCTGGGTTTTCATGTGTTCTCTGCAGACAGGAAGACTCAGGCCACCTGCAATCTTTGGTTCCTCTTCTGTGAGCCACAATCTGTTGATTTTCTGCAGCTTTCTCAGTTTCTAGAAAGTTGTGCCTGCGTCTCCCTCCCTTTGCTCACTCGCAACCATTCATCGGGATGCCGCTGCCCCGACTGCTGTTTCTGCTCTGGGTCTGCGAGTGGGCACCTGGAAACCACTTTCTTCTCCCTATGGTGTCCACGGTTACCTGCGAGACACACAAGCTGGAACTGAAGTCCAGCCTAGTGAAAGTGCAGGAGGGTCTGTGTGTCCTTGTGCCCTGCACATTCTTTGAACAGTCTGGGAACCGAAGCTCAGACATGGTCTTTGGCTACTGGTTCAGAGCAGGGGCAAATACAGACTATGATTCGTCCATGGCTACAAACAACCCAAATCAACCGGTGAAGAATCAGGGCCAGTTTCATCTCTCCGGGGACCCAAGGAAGAATGATTGCTCGCTGGACATCAGAGATGTGCAGAGGACCGACAGCGGTTCTTACTTCTTCAGGATGGAAAAAGACTCATTTAAGTGGAATTACTATATGAATCAGCTCTCTATGCAAGTGACAGGTAAAGTACTGGTTCCACGCTGGCTAGAGAGGAAGCTCATGGGTGTCACAGAGCAGGGCTAGGGTCCCGACCGAAGAGTCACTGGGGATGGAGGAGAGTAACAGGAGTTGGGTGAGACTGTGTCTCTCAATGGCTGTACTCCCTCATCCTGATCCTGCATGTCTTTCTCACCTCACCAGCCCTCACTCACATCCCCAACATCGACATTCCACAAATGCTGGAGCTTGGCCTGCCTAACAATGTGACGTGCTCTGTGCCCTGGGCCTGTGAGCGGGGGACGCCCCCCATCTTCTCCTGGATGACAACTGCCCTAGCATCCCTGGGTCCCAGGACCACCCTCTCCTCAGTGCTGACCCTCACACCCAGGTTCCAGGACCATGGCACTAACCTCATCTGCCAAGTGGCCTTCCCTGGAGTCGGTGTGACTGTTCAAAATACTGTCCAGATCAATGTCTCTTGTGAGTTCAACTCAGGGCTGGGATTCATGGTGACTGTGTCATAGTTAGGCTGGGAACTGAGACAGACAAGGGTCCTATACCACTCAGATTCTGTTCTTTCTGGACAGTTGTGGGGAATAGGGCTGAAACCTGAGACATTGTTTTGTTTTTGTTTTGCCAAGATACTATACAGAACGCCACAACCCATGGCCCTGGAGGAGCTGGTCCAGGTAGGGGGAGTCATCTTGGGTTGGAGGAAGAGAGTCTCTTTAGCTCAGAGCAGGGTCCATCCTTCCTTATCCTGGCTGCTCTTGTAGACCACCAAGGTTCAGTTCTCAGCACCCACATGGCAGCTTGTAGCTATCTGTAAGTCCAGTTCCAGAGGAGCTGACACCTCTTTTGGCCTCGGAGAGCACCAGGCACTCATGTGTGCACATACATACATAAGGCAAATAAAAATATAAAAACTTTGAAAAGGTTTTTTGTGTGCCCATTACTACCATATGCAAACGTGCTCTTCAGTTCTGTAAGTCCTTGATATTTTCAACTGCAATTGTTGGTTTTGACTTTTGATGCAGAATGTTGCTATGAAACCCAAGCTGGCTTTGAACCTATGGTCTTATTGCTTCCTCCTTCTGAGTAGTGAGATTATAGATAGCCACCATGCCTCTGTGATGGAAGCTTTAATTATGAAAGAAGAGAGTGATTTTTTTCTGATGTATTGTTGGCAACGGGATGAGTCTCAGATCTGGGGTGCAGGGAGATTTGGAGGATCAGATCTAAGTTCTGTGGAGAGAGGGTGTCTGGGATTAGCAGGTAAATTAAGGTCCATCTACATTTCTTCAGGGATATCAGGGCCCCTGGCAGAGGTGGTGCTCGTGGCTATCGGAGAGGCGACTATCAAATTCCTGCTTCTTGGGATCTGCTTCTTCTTCCTAAGGTGAGTGCTGCTCCTGGGGCAAAGGGAGGTGTGATGAGGGCAGAGACACAGGATGGAATCTTGGATTACTAGTGCTGGGAGACAAGATGCAGGTCTTAAGGGTTGGAATCCAGACAGGGAGCTATTGGGTTCTGACCTCACCAAGCTGGAGCTGTCACATGTGGCAGATGAGGGAGTGTATTAGTCAGAGTTCTCAAGAGAAACAGAACTGATAGAATGTCACACAGGGAGAGACTGGATTTATTAGAGTGGATTACAGGTTATGGTCTCTGGTGTGACTATTTCAACAATGCCTGTCTTCTGACAGAAAGTCCAAGAGTTCAACATTTGTTCAGTCCATGAGGTTGGATATCTCAGCTGGTCTTTAGTATACACTGGCATCCCAAAGAAGTAGGCTCTGATACCCGTGAAGGAGTGGACTTGCCAAGCAGAGTGAGAGCAAGCAGGCAAAGGGAAGAGCTTTCTTCTTCCATGTCATTTTTAGAGAGTGCCACCAGAAGGTGTGGCCCAGATTGGAGGTAGATCTCCCCATCTCAAAAGATCTGGATTTAGAGTGGGTCTTTCCACCTTAAATGTGTCAATCAAGAAAAATTTCCAACAGTAGTGCCCAGCCATTTGGCTTAATTCCAACAGCCTTCACAAGAAGGTTGTCTCCCACAGCTGGGTCCTGCCATCTGGGTGTCTAGCTCCCTCTCAGCCACCCTTACAGCCCATGACTGGGGCTCAGGGGAGGTGACTGCTGTACCTGGTCCCCTTCATGCCCACAATGAAGGCTCTGGTCTCCTCACTCAGCATAAAAGCCCAGAGGAAGAAAGTAGAGAGGCCAGCAACACAGGTGGACTATGCAGAAACTGCCATGGATTAGTCTCTTGGGTGAGTGATGTGGAAGCTGCCCAGCATTGGTGTCCCTTGGGACTCTTTCCTGTGATGGACCCAGTATGGCCTGGCTTCACATGGCCACTGGTGACCCGCTACCCTCCCCCATGGTGCTCCTGGATTAGCAGCTCCATCTCTTTCCAGAACTAGCTGGGAATCTGTGAATCTCTGCTGTCGCCTCTCTGTACCCCTCACTTCATGTCCCATACTGATCCTCGAACTTTATCTTCCCTGGCCGCCGACTCTTTCTCACCTCCTGCCTCTGTAGCAGGGCCCCAGAACTTAGTATACCTGACTCCATAATGGGACTACCATTCAGGCCATAAAACTCAGCACATGGTCAGCACCACCTACCAAAATTAAAACAAAAATCTAATACATCAAAGTCCATAGTTCTGCTAATGTTGTCTTTTGGCCTCTATAATTCTGCTCTGGTTAACTGTTCTTGTTAACAAAGTATGTCAACCAAGAACAGTGGGGCTTAAAAGCTCACACTGAGAATGTCTTGGTGCTGCACTTGGCCCTGAACACCAAGTATAGTCTCTGGTCAACTAATATAGATTTTTCTCTTAGTTTAAACCAAGTAGTCTGCTCTGGAAGGTACCCCCACAACATTTCTGGAAGTTCTACCAAGATCCCCAGAGATACTGGGGGTCTCAGAGCCCCCTCGAAATGAGAAAGAGTGTGGTGGCCAAAGAGCTCCTAGGGGGTACATAACGTGAGTTACAGGTCCGCAAGACTTTCTTGGATCAGTTACTGCCTAACACTTCAGAGAAGCCGGACACCTCCTCTCCAAAATGAAACCAATGAGAAAGTCACCAGCAGAGTTAAGTCTGCCTAAGGGGACTTCTGTTTGGATACAGGAGAGACCAGACATGGCTGCTGATCCAGTGTCCGGGAACCACGTGAGATGTCAGTGGATTCCCACCATCTGTTTGGGTGTATGAATGTGTGGGGGTCACCCAGGTTGTCCTCTCCCTCTCTCTCTCTCTCTCTCTCTCTCTCTCTCTCTCTCTCTCTCTCTCTCTCCCTCCCTCCTTCCCTCCCTTCCTCCCTATCCCTCCTCTCTCTCTCCCCCTTCCCCTCCTTCCCTCCCTTCCCCTCTTCTTGTTTTTGTTCTTCTTGTTCTTCTACTTCTCTCTCTCTCTCTCTCTCTCTCTCTCTCTCTCTCTCCCTCCCTCCTTACCTCCCTCCCTCCCTCCCCTCCTCTCTCTCTCCCCCTTCCCCTCCTTCCTTCCCTTCCCCTCTTCTGGTTTTTGTTCTTCTTGTTCTACTTCTCTCTCTCTCTCTCTTTCTCTCTCTCTCCTTCCCTCCCTTCCTCCCCCTCCTCTCTCTCTCCCCCTTCCCTTCCTTCCCTCCCTTCCCCTCTTCTTGTTCTTGTTCTTCTACATCTCTCTCTCTCTCTCTCTCTCTCTCTCTCTCTCTCTCTCTCTCTCTCTCTCTCTCTCAGAGGGTCTATGTGTTTCTGTCAGTTGTTTCCCTGTATTGATCAGTGGCTTTCTTTGGTGTGAGAATCCCCTGGCTTGAGACCTGTGACCCTCTTGTTGGAGACCCGAATCCTTTTGTCTCTGTCAGGTTGCCCAGAGAAATACCCCATCCCACTCCTGAAAGAACAACCTTCACCTGTCTGCCCCACTCCAGGACTGAGAGTACTTGCTTGTTTTGTTGCTTGACTCCTGCTCAGTGTTGGTCCCTGTGGGGAGATGGAAGGGGCTGGGCCTCTCATCCAAAACACCTGCTATTTAATATACAAGGAAGGAGGAAATACTTCCCCAGTGAGCATTTCCTCTGCTCTGTGCCTGCTCTAAGCAGCCCTAAAAAAGGGGGAAGTTCCCCTGGGTGAGCCCCAAGGAAAAGAGAAAGCTCTGTACCTTTCTCTTTCATGATTTATGTCTTCTTTTCAATTAGTGATCTGTATAGTTGGAAAACACCATTCTCTGAAAAAAAAGTAAAGAACCCAACCCTGGGCCAGGCTGGGGGATCAATGCCAGACAGTGCAGCTGGACAAAACAGATTTTTCCCTTATGACCAACACTGACCAAGGAATCTTTAAACAATTTCCACTAGGTTCTTTTTAGAAGAATTAAAGACAGGTGCTAAAAAGATTTCTCTCATCACCTAGTTGGCTCCAGATATTAGAAAAAAATTACAAAAGTTTTGAAATGTTAAAAATATAAATAGGTCCCAATTGCAGGAGGTGTTTGACAACAGACAACTGATTGAGACGAGACCTTTAGTGTAAATCAAAAGCCACTGTCACCTTCTCTGTAAGGAGACTCAGTTAGACTGACAGACACCCAGTGAAATTGTGGTGTCTCACCCTCCTAGCTGCAAATTCTGCCTATACAGTCAAAGGATATTCTGCAAATACAGTCAAAGGATACAGTGGGTTATTTCTCAGATTGAAGACAAAGATTCCTGAGGTTATGGGTGGAAATCAACTTCCGGGACCGACCCAACACCAAGTTCCTAAGCTTGTTCAGCTAACCAGTTCAGCTACTCCATATTAGAAACAATACCCAATGACCCTGGGAACAAAAGGGAAATTGCAGTCCATGTTGCCTGGCTTCGAGAGATGGGCACCCTGGTATCCTTCTAGTTACCCTGGAATACATCTCTCCTACCTGTGATGAAACCTGGGACCTCTGGTTCTCATGAGTCTGATTCTTCTAGAAAATTAAGTGTACACTGTCTTAGACCTTAGCCTCCCACTGGCAGAGGTGAGTCAACCATGTTTGCTTTTACATAGACAGACCTAGAGGGGTGTTATAGCAGGCAGTATACTTGAACCAGGTTGTCCCAAGGATTTAAAGACACTAAATGTATTCCTCCTTCCCGTCTGTCAGGGATTTCTTAGGAAAAGAGATCGTAAAAGGGCCACTGAGGGGCTGCAGCAAGAGTTACAGACATTGGGCAAGAGAATACCAACTAAGAAGAAAGCCCAGCTCCACACATAAGAGGCTGCCAATCTTGAGTCCCAGTTGAGGGCAGGCAAAGGGAGCCTGTCTCAGAGTGAGATGCTGCCATCCTTCAGATGCCATCTCCAAAGACTGAGACAGGCTTGAGAGTTTCTAAGCGCAGCTAGGCATTTCTGCTTCTGGACGCCAGAGTCTGTGGAAATAGCAAGGGCTCACTTTACACACCAGCACAAAGAGGAGCACTCATTGAGCCCCAAACCTGAACTGAGACCTAACAAAAAGCATTTGAAACTTATGAAACATTCCTGATGTCTGCTACAGCCCTAGCTGTTCCAGATGTCTCAAAAGATTTTCCATCTGTTTGCCCACAAACAAAAGACTGTAATGTCTTTTGTAATAAAGAGGTCTTTTTAAAAATTTATTTATTTATTTTTACTTAAAAATTTCCACCTCCTCCCCTCCTCTTATTTTCCTCCCCCTCCCCCATCCCCCTCTCCTTCTCTCTCCAGTCCAAAGAACAGTCAGGGTTCCCTGCTCTGTGGGAAGTCCAAGGTCCAAATAATAAAGATGTCTTAACCCACACTCTGGGGCCACGAAAACCTTGCTGTTCAATGAATGGCACGAAGAGCAGAGGGGCCTTCTTGATACTCTGATGACATACCCCAACCCAGCGCTGCTTGAGACTCCTTGGTAAAGAAGAAACGGACGATTCAAACTCAAAGGTTGATGGAGGACAACAGAGATAGCATTCTCCCAGAAACAACTGGCGGGACTCTGGGACTGGCCTTTATCAGGCTGCTCAGACCAGCTAGGTTGTATAGCTAACTCAGGATGCCTCAGCCAGATTCTTTTCTTGTGTCTAAGTAGATCCAAGCCAGAAAACCCTTATCCAGGAAGGGTTCTGAATGAGAGATCAACACTCTGGTATACTCTGAGAATACTGACTTCACAGTGATCTGGCATGCCAGGGGCAGATAAAAATACTTGAGGGTTTTTATAGAAACCAGCCATCTTTTCTGGATGGGTAGATGCATTCCTCACCTGGGCTGAAACTGCTCAGATTGTAAGTAGAAGCTTAAAAGCCCCTCCAAAGACTGGTTTCCTGATTTGACCTGGCTTTCAAAGTCAAAACCTCTCTGTTAATAGCTAAAGCTTTAGAAATACACTGAAAACTTCATTGTGCCTATAGAACTCAGTGTCCTGGGAAGGTAGAAAAAAATAGGATGTTATAAAAAAATAAAACTATAACAAAACTCTCTTTAGAGTCCAGAGAAGGGTGGACAGACCTTTTTCCTTGGCCTGCTATACCCCATTAGGAAGGGATTTACTCCCATGAGACTATTTTTGGAAGACCGCCTCCACTGCATCCCAGGCCCAGAGACCAGCAGTTGGCAGAACTCTCTAACCATTTTTTTTCTTAAGTCACAACAGAACCTCCAGTCCTCCAAAAAGTGCATTTGCTGGGCTATCTGAGAGACCCATCTGACCTCCAAGTACAAGTTTCTCCTTGCTGGAGTCTGCTGATACTCTCTGGTTCTAGCAGGTAGCCAAAGGGACACTGGAACCACTTAGAAATGACCTTACAAGGAGATTCTCTCCATTACTGTGGCTGTGAAGGTAGCTGGCATTGCATGATGGATCCACCACACCCAGGTCAAGCAAATAGAAGCCATGGACGATGATGCCAACTGGACTGTGTCTGGACTATGGTTTCACTGGGCCCCAGGCCTTTTCATTCCCTGCCCCTCTACCTCCTCCTGAGTCTTATACTTTGTTCTGTGGGTATGAAGGGTGTGAGTATAGAGTTATGGTCTGACCCCCACAGGACCAGAAAGACAGATACAGGATATGTATTGGCTAATTGACTATAGCTCAGCAACCCACATTCATCTTGAACTTTGCTCACTGATCCCCACTTTAACTGTTTGGTTGTATTGAAACAAAGCAAAGATAGGGGGGGATTATCTTTTGAGATAGAAATACCGAGTTTACAATTCTATGCATGCCCTAAAGCTGGGCCCCTTAGGTGTCAGGAACAAAGGTGTTTCCAATTCAAAAACTGTAGTTAGAAAAACCTGAAAAATACTTTTAAAAGATTCCAGTCTATGGAAAACTTGGAGGATCACTCTATACCATAGGAAGGGACCCTGGGAATAGAGTTATTAATTCCCAGCCAGAAATCAGCCAGGATTGCTGGTTATGCTTAGAGACCCAGCTCCCATACTAGATAGGATAGGAACTAACCAGCCTGTCAGCCCATTGAGTGACAACTCACTGTGATTGGGGACCACCCAAATTATGGGGATTTAGAAGAGACAAAACTTGTCTACTATTCCTGAATCTTTAACCTAGGCACTTCCCTTTATTCTGACACCTGCTATTCAGCCTTGTGGGTTAACACATCTGGACACCAGCAATATTACCAAGCCCCTGAGACTAACTGGTGGGCACATACCAATGGTTTGACTAAATGTGCCCCTTCTAATGCTTTCCAAACTAAGGGGCAGGTTGATCAGGACCTAGATGTTTTAAACACTGGAAAATCTTCGGCTTACTGTTCCTGAGATAAAGGCGACAATAAAAAGCTTTGGAAGAAACCTGCTGTTTCTATGCTAATTAATCAGGAGTAATTAGAAAAAAAAATCTCGCTGTGGCTGGTGGGGGGGGGGAGACTCAAAAAGAGAAGAGACACAGACAAAAACCAAATAATTGACACCAGTCTGTTTTCTTGGTTTGCCCCCGGCCCCCATAGCTAGCTACTGTGCTGTCAGCACTGGCTGGGTCTCTACTTCTGATTGGATTAACACAGGGGCTCTGCATCTTAAACTAAAATAGTGTGAGTTCACACTTTGACTGATTCACTAAGACCACTGGAGAATGTGACAGGGCCCTAGACCTTGGGAGGCCCTCAGACCTTACCACACCTGACTTCTTGAGGAGTACCACTCAGGCCATAAAATTCAGCATCGTTAATACCACAGACAAAATAAAGACCCAGTCTATCCAAATCCATGCCTTTTGGCTTCTGTAATTTTGCTTCTGGCTAACTGTTCTTGTTAACAGAGTGTGCCAACCCAGACCAGTATGTCTGTGCTTCAAAGCTCACACTGGGGAAAGTTCAGTGCTACAATGGGATCGCAAATACCCAGGGTAGCTGCAGGCCAGTTAATAAAGATTTTCTATTGGCTTAAACCCATGCCCAAGCAGTGTTCTCTGGTGGACACCCCACAATGCCTTCGTGCCTCCCTAGCACCAGCTCCAGAATATACTTGTGGATGCAGGCGTTGCCCTCTCCCTCCATAGTCTGAGCAGTTTGTGTTCGTGCTATGGACAGAGACTGAAAACCGTGACAGCTTGCTCTGGGGGCCTCATGGTGTCTTCACTCTGAGCTCCCCCATCCTGCATGATGATCCTGTCACCCTGCCTACCCCACCTTCCTGCACCAGACACTGTGCCTGTGCTGGGCCCACTCCTCAATACTCTTCCACCTTCCTCAGGCTTGGTCTGTGTGGTGTGGGAAGTCCTTCTGCCATGTGTTGCTTTTATTGGTTAATGAATAAAGAAACTGATTTGAATCTATAGCAGGGCAAAACAGAACTAGGCAGTGAAAACTAAACTGAATGCTGGGAGAAAAAAGGCGGAGTTGCGAGATGCCATAGCTACCAGAGGGGAAAGACACGAGCTGCCAGCTGGAACCTTGCCAGTAGGCCATGAGCCTTGTGGTAAAATATGAAATAATAGAAATGGGTTAATTCTAGATGTAACAGCTAGCTAGCAATGCACTCAAGCTATTGGCCAAACAGTATTGCAAATAATATAGTTTCTGAGTGATTATTTCAGGCATAAGCGGCCATGAACAAATGAGAAGCCTATGTCTGTGTGTGACTTTGGGTGATGAGGGCTTGTGATGCACACAGGGCTCTGTGTAGGAGTGACACCAGCCACTAAGTGTGCACCATCTTGGTGAATAATACTGAGCTCCTTCCAGGGACTAGCATTTTTGTAAGGACTAGAGATGCACCCCCATTTCTGTCAGGAAGAAATTGTCAAACTCATTATCATAACTGGAATGAAAAAATAAACACAACTAATTAGGACAAATCAGGGGATGATGGGTAAAGTTCAGAGAAATCATGCAGGAGAGGGCCTGGTGACTGGGGACAGTCTTCTAATCTGAAGGCATCAGGGGTGATGGCAGAAGTAAAGATGTCTGGTGCATTTCCTGGAGGGAAGTGTCCCAGGGGAAAGACAGTACAATGACTCAGAGGCAAAAACAGCTTGCTTAGCTCAGCAGGTTGTGTGGGGACTGTGTTGGGTACATCATGTTACCCACAGAAAAAGATGGTTGTTCAGAGCAGAGAATGGCAGGATGCTGAACAAGAGGGCTTCAGGGTGAGGCAAGAATGCAAAGCCCTTGAGGAGAACAAAGCTATATGGATTTTCACTTTTACAGGCTTCTATGGCTGCCCTGCTGAGAACCACACAAGGCAGATTGTCTTAGGGTTCCTATTGCTGTGAAGAGACATCATGACCTTGGCAATCCTTATAAAGAAAACAATGAATTGGGGTGGCTTGCTTACTGTTCAGAGGTTTCATGATAGGGCTCGTAGGGGCGTGATAGCAAACATGGTCCCAGCTACATCTTGACCAGAAGGCAGCAAGAAGTTGACTGACATCGGGTGGTATCCTGAGTATATGAAGCCAAAGTCCACCCCCACAATGACACACTTCCTCCCACAAGGCCACACCCATTCCAACAAAGCCACACCTCCTAATATGAGATTGTGGGATTATGAGATTATGGGGGCCACACAAACTACCACACAGATCCTAGGGCTGCAAAGAGAAGGGTATGTCCATAGGATTTTCACCATTGTAACAAAACACCCGAAGGCTGAAAGGGTTAGTCTGAATCAGTCTGCACTATTGTTTGGCTCTATTGCTATTGGCCAACAGTAACAGAGTACACTAGGGGGCAAATGCATGCTGAAGGAGGTCTGCTCTCCTCATGGTTGCTGGGAGGCAAGGGAGAGCAAGGTCTGGGGAGGGACCATTCCATACTCAGACTTTACTTAAAGAGAAGGAGCTGCTGCATCCTAGAGGAGGTGATGGTGGCCTGAACCAGGCAGGTCCTATGAGGATGTGTGTTTAATCCATGTGGAAGGTCAGGCAAAGGGATTTTAGGTGCCCTGTGTGTATGATGGGGCATTCACTTGCTTAGCTGAGCAGGCCTGCATTTTGAACCAATTCCATTTATGTATTTTAGCTTATCCTATTCTTGGGGTAGGGGTAGGTCATATTCAACTACATTTAGTTTTACTAATCTGTGGTCCAAACCTGCCATTTGTTCTCTAGTGGTATTTGTAGGAGTTTTTTTTTTTTTTTTTAAAGTGATGGGTTCATTTTCAAAATGAAAATGCCTTGAGCCAGTTTAAGTCTAGCTACAGGTGAACAAAAAGATTGGTCCCCTGCTATAGTATGGTAGACTACGCACCCCGACCCAAACTAAAAGAGTAGAGCAGAGAGTTACTAACAGCCAAGCTTGCCTGTCACCTGAGGATGTGATAAGGTCATGTACCCAATAAGCTTTCAATTAAACAGGATGATCATGAACGGCCTGGCTTCACCATGCTGTGTTTTACCTACAGGCACAGGGGCTGCACCTTAATCTACTGCTATTTCAGCCAGCAATTGTGATTCAATAGTCAAGCCCCTGCTGCTTGGACTGCAGCCTAGCAGGATTCTGTTCCCACAGGAGCTGGCTCTGCTGCTGCCACTAAAGGTAGCTTTAACTAAATCTCTACCATTCTATTTATAAATAAAACTCGAGGTAATACTCTGCTAGCTCAAAGAGGTTGAGTGGCATCTAGTTAACCTTCTGTCATTGCTGGTATCTTCCAAAGGGCCTGTTCTTATGCTCAAAAAAACAAAAACAAAGATAAACCTGCGCCACTCAAAGCCCCTTGCTACTGCTTCTGGTGAGTCTCTCTCTCTCTCTCTCTCTCTCTCTCTCTCTCTCTCTCTCTTTCTCTCTCTCTCTCTCCCTCTCTGTCTGTCTGTCTGTCTCTTCCACATGCCATCTGATGTTCTGTGGCTACGTTCTGTCAGCTAGTTACTAATTCAGCCTTCTGACCCAAGGTTAATTTTATTTAATTAATACAAAAGCAAACTCAGGGTTAATAGTGATCGAATGAATATCCCCCAAAAATGTTGCTTCTCCCGTGCTTGTTATTATGAAGTGAGAGCCCAGGTTTCTCACAGCATTGATTAAACCAAGTCCCACATTTTATGTTTTTATCTATTCTGGGCTGTTCCTGTATAGGGCCCAAGACCACTCACAGAGGGTGTTCTGATGGGGCCATGGGAACTGGGGTGAGACTTAGTTGGAGAGAGGTCAGCTAGGTTGGAAGAATGGATGTGGGTTGGGGGAGTACGGGCACCCCTGTGAGAAGTGTAGTCAGATAAACAACTAAATGATGTAATTTTGGGGAAACGGGTAGAACTGGCGACAGAGTAAGCTGGATCAGAAAGGCACAAATGCTATGCTTCTCTCATACATGGAATGCAGGTTTCTTTACGTGCACAGACATCCACGACATGAAAGCTGATCAGAGACAGAAAAAAAAGTGACAGGGAAGATGGGAGAAGATAATGGGAACGCGTATGAGCAAAAATGTGTGGTGTACTACACTGGAAGATTAGTAAACCTTCCCTTTGCAGACTGAGCACACATTGATAAATACAATTAAAAATGTGTAGTGTACTACACTGGAAGATTAGTAAACCCTCCCCTTGCAGACTGAGCACACATTGATAAATACAATTAAAAATGTGTGGTGCACTATACTGGAAGATTAGTAAACCTTCCCCTTGCAGACTGAGCACACATTGATAAATACAATTAAAAATGTGTAGTGTACTACACTGGAAGATTAGTAAACCTTCCCCTTGCAGACTGAGCACACATTGATAAATACAATTAAAAATGTGTGGTGTACTACACTGGAAGATTAGTAAACCTTCCCCTTGTAGACTGAGCACACATTGATAAATACAATTAAAAATGTGTGGTGCACTACACTGGAAGATTAGTAAACCCTCCCCTTGCAGACTGAGTACACATTGATAAATACAATTAAAAATGGAAAAGGCTACAGCAACAGTGAAGATCCTCTGTCTTCCTTCTTCCCTGGGCCGGCCAGGGATGTTTAGTGGATGCGGCCCCATGAGCCTCTGATGGCGCCTGACACAGTCACACACAGCAGGTGTCTAAAACACAGATGGTTTCCTCTTTCAGTGCAGCAGACCAGGAACTGAGATTGGAGTGCCTGTGGTAAAGTCAGTGTCACGTGGGTAACTGTCCCTGTAGAGAGAGCTAGGAACTGGTATTTACCCCTTATCTCTCCAGGTGGTGGAGGCCTCCTGTCCTGACACTCCTGTCTCTGCCTTTGTAGTCATATGAACGCCCTTGCACCTGCAACCCAAGGGACCCTAGTGATTGGATGTGAGGAACAACTGTGTGATGCAGGATGGCCCCCACTGTGCAAGATCCTTCATGGAAACACAGACCCCCGGGTTTCACCTTGAGTACTGCAGAAATTGGGTGGGTGTTGTGTCTCATGCCTGTCATTTTAGCATTTGAGAGTTGGAAATAGAATGATCAGGAGTTCAAGCTCATCCTCACCAACAAAACTGTTCAAGGTCAGCCTGCATCATCTGCAACCCTACCCTAAAGAAGACTGTAAACAAGTAGAAAGAGACTTCCTTGTTTCCTTTTTAAAGCAGTGGCTTCACAATAAAGGAATAATAATTGCATTTGAAAATAGTTCAGGGAGCTGGGCTGCGGTGGCACACACCTTAAATCCCAACACTTGGGAGACAAAGACTGGCAAATCTCTGAGTTCAAGGCCAACCTGATCTACAGAGTGAGTTCCAGGACAGCCAGGGGTACACGGAGAAACCCTGTCTTGAAAAACCAAAATTCGTAGTAGTAGTAGTAGTAGTAGTAGTAGTAGTAGTAGTAGTAGTAGTAATTGCTATTATTCAGGGATATGGACAGACAGCTCTCCAAATCCAAACACACAGTTAATACCCACATGACAAAATGCTCAAACATAACTAGGCATTCTAAATATAAGCCAGAGTCTCTAAATGGAGACTAGGAATGCAGCACAGGTGGAAGAGAACTGGTCCAGGATGCATGGAACCTCGGATTTGGTCTTGGTAACATAGAAAACCAGCATGGTGGTTGTGATGCTTTGAATGAGAATTGTCCCCATGGGCTTATGTATTTGGATGATTGGTTACCAGGTATTTGAAAAGATAGGAGGTAAGGTCTTGTTGGAAGAAGTGTGTCATGGGGGTGGGCTTTGTGGTTTTCTGAAGCCCAAGCCAGGCCCAGTGACTCTCTCTCCCTGCTGCCTGTGGATCCAGATGTAGAACTCTGAGCTCCTTCTCCAGCAGCATGTCTGCCTGGATGCCACCATGCTTCCTGACATAATGGCAATGGACTAAAACATTGATACTGTAAGCAAGCCTAAATAAACTAAGTGCTTTCCTTTGTAGGAGTTGCTGTGGTCATGGTGTCTCTTCGCAGCAATAGAACACTGGCTAAGAGAGTGGCCCATGTTTGCAATCCCAGTATGTGGAAGGTGACTGCAGGAGGATCAGAAGCTCAAAGTCATCCATGACTACATAGTAAGTTCAAGGGCAGACTGAGAACTATAATTACATGCATAAATACATAAATAAAATCATGACCTTTACGGTGTTTCCAGGGAAGCATATGGAATGGACAACATCATGTTAGGTGATGTAAGCCAGTATGAAATGTTGTCTGCAGTATGCAGAGAAGAAAAGTTACTGCTAAGGAGTTTGTAATCCCTGAGAAAAGACCATATACTCAATCCAATTATAATTTAAAAATGTATTTGTTACTGCCAGCAGGATGACAGGACCACAATCTCTGAGCCAAATTTGAGATGCCATGAGAAGAGGGGTGAGGGGAGGATTTTTTTTATAGTAAGCTATGCATTTTTATTCATTTTACATACCAACCACAGTTTCCCTACCTCCCCTTCTCCTGCCCCCCCCCCCCCCACCTTCCTTCTATCCCCTCTGCACTCTTAAGAAAGGGTAAGGTCTCCCATGGGGACTCTACAAAGCCTAGCATATCCAGGTAAGGCAGGAACAAGCCCCTCTGCCCTGTCTCAGCAAGGTATCCCACCATAGGGAATGGGCTCCAAAAAGCCAGTTCATGTACCAGGAATAAATCCTGGTCCCACTGCCAGTGGTCCCACAAACAAACCCAGCCATATAACTGTTGTCTGCATTCAGAGGACCTAGTTCGGTACCATGTAGGCTCCCCAGCTGTCAATCCAGAGTCCATGAGTTCCCACTATCTCAGGTCAGCTGTCTCTGTGTGTTTCCCCTCATATCCTTGACCTCACCTTGCTCATATGACTCCTCCTACCTTTTTTCTGCTAGATTCCAGGAGCTTGGCCCAGTGTTTGGCTGTGGATCTCTGCATCTACTTCCATCAGTTACTGGATGAAGGTTCTATGATGACAATTAGGGTAGTCATCAATCTGATTACAGAAGTCTGGTTCAGGAACCCTCTGTTGAATGAGGAGTGGCAGGGCTGTGTACCTGGCACCCGGCCGCCCACATAGCTTAGCTTACGCCCCGAAATAACTACACGGAAACTGTATTCATTTAAATACCACCTGGCCCATTAGTTCCAGCCTCTTATTGGCTAGCTCTTACATATCGACCTAACCCATTTCTGATAATCTGTGTAGCACCCCAAGGTGTGCTTACCGGGGAGATTCTAGCCTGCTTCTGCCTGGCGTGCGAACATCATGGCGACTCCTCACTCAGCTTCTTTCTCCCAGAATCCTGTTCTGTTTACTCCACCCATCTAAGGGTGGGCCTATCGAATGGGCCAGCAGTTTCTTTATTAGTTAGCCAATGAAAGCAACAGATAAGATACAAGACCCACCTCCATCAACCCTCTCCACTATTGACAGGAGTTTTATCTGGGGTCATTCTTGTGGATTACTGTGAATTTCTCTAGCACCAAGTTTCTCCCTGACCTCATAATGGTTCCTATCTAATGATATCTATCAAGATATCTCTTTCATTGTTATCCCTCTCCATCCTTCTCCCAACTTGACCATCCCACATTCCCTCCCTTTTATCCCCTGCTCCAGTTTACCCAGGAGATCTCATCCATTTCCCCTTCCCGGGGGGATCGATGCATATCCCTCTTAGTGTCTTCCTTGCTACCTAGATTCTCGGGAGTTGTGGAATGTAGCCTGGCTATCCTTTGCTTTACATTTAATATCCACTTATGAGTGAGTAAATACCATGTTTGTATTTCTGGGTCTGTGTTACCTCACTCAGGATGATTTTTTTTTCTAGTTCTATCCATTTGCCTGCAGATTTTATGAGTCATATTTTTTTTAACACAGAGTAATACTCCATTGTGTAAATGTACCACATTTTCTTTATCCATTCTTCAGTTGAGGGGCATCTAGGTTGTTTCCAGGTTCTGGCTATTACAAATAATGCTGCTATGAACATAGTTGAGCAAGTTTCCTTGTGGTATGATTGAGCATCCTTTGGGTATATGTCTAAGAGTGGTATTGCTGGGTCTTAAAGTAGATTAACTCCCAGTTTTGTGAGAAACTGCCATACTTATTTCCAAGGAGGCTGTACAAGTTTGTACTCCCACCAGCAATGAAGGAGTGTTTTCCTTACTCTACATCCTCTCCAGGATAAGCTGTCCTCAGTGGTTTTGATCTTAGACATTCTGAGAGTTGTAAGATGGTATCTCAGAGTCATTTTGAGTTGCATTTGAGGCGAGGATTTCTAAAGGTGAAAACCACAAGAAGACCATCAATATCTATGCAAACAATCAAAGATTGGTCTGTTCTGACAAGTTAAGTGGTGAAGGCAACTCAGAACAATCTTTGGGAACCTTCCTAAGCAGGTCACAGAAGCCAAAAAAAAAAAAAAGTAGTTAATCACATCATAACAAATAGAGGGCCATGGCTGTAGACTTTTGGATGAGGATCACTGGGTCAAGGTTTCTCAGAACTTATCTTTCAGGGACAGGAACCAGGAACAAAGAGTAGTGGGTACCAAGATCAATGTTTGGCATAAAATGGGGTTCCTTTAGCCCTACTAAAGGAACTTTTATCACTACTTCAGCACAAGAACTGAAGTAGGAGAGCGACAGCTAGGGATAGTGGGGGAAGGAGTTGGTGGAGTGGGACTGAGATATAAGAGAGAGCAGAGGAGAGGTAAATATCAAGTCACACACTAGTCATGCATGGAAATGTCAACATGACTCTCAAAATGAACACATGCCAACAGTAACTTAAAACCACAATCAAATACCACTCTACGCCCATTTCAAGAATAACTTTTAACAATGGGAAGTGGCTTATGGGGACAGAGGAACTGGGACTCAGAGGCACTGCTGCTGAGAATGCGATGTGATGCAGCTGCCGCAGAAAGCTCCATGGTGGAACCCCAAACAGCCACAGATACACGAGCATCTGATCCAGTGGCTGCACCTCTGACTGGGTTCTTCACGGTGCTTCCAAGATCCGTCACCACGCCAGTGTTGATCACTGCAGCTCATAGCAGGGAGCAGCTGGGTACCAGTACAGAGCGATGTATGTCCAAGGTACAAACAAGGGAACGTTACTCATCTTATGCCACAAGACGTGACTATATTGTTAAAAGAAGCCAGTGGTCAAATGGGAGAGGAATGGTGTGTGTTCACTCATTGGAGGTGATTGGCAGAATCATGGATAAGGAAGTTAGCAAGTCACTTTGCTATATATTTTCTTTATAACACACTTTTAAATTTAAAAAGTACGCAAAGGTCTAAGCCAGATGGAGCACCAGCACCAAAAGGGAAAAGTGGACACAAGCCCCATCTCTAACCCTGAAGTTATCTCCAATTGATAACCGCTCACAAAGGAAAAACATCAGTTTTCCCCAACTGAGACTCACTGTGGATACAAATACACCGGAAGTCTAGTCGTGCACCCTGCAATAAATGACCAACCCAACAGTAACTTGATAATATTTTTGGAGGGTTTTGTTTGTTTCGCTTTTTACCTTACTGGTCTTTTGGTTTTTTATTTTGTTTTTATGAATTTTCTGTGTGTGCCACTGTTGTGTCTCTGCATCTCTATGTGTTTCCTGTGCTTTTTCTTCTGCTTTTTTCATTTCTTAAAATCTTTTTCTTTAGCTCTTTTTGTTTACTTGTTTTGTTTGTTTAGTCCTATTCTGCTTTGGTTTTATTTTATCTTATTCTATTTTTTAGATGCCTATGAGCTTTCTAATGAGAAGGAAAAAGAAATAGTGTGGATTTGGACTAGGGCAGTAGGGAGGATCTGGGTGGAGTTGGAGGAGGAAAGAGCTGTAACCAGAATACACTAGATGAGCCAGGCAGTGGTGGCACATGCTTTTAATCCCAGCATTCAGGAGGCAGAAGCAGGCAGATCTCTGTGAGTTTGAGGCCAGCCTGGTTTACAAGAGCTAGTTTCAGGACAGGCTCCAAAGCTACAGAGAAACCCTGTCTCAAAAAAACAAAAACAAACAAACAAAAAAAGAATACACTGTATGAAAGAAATCTATTTTCAATTAAAAAAAGAAAAAAATTGTGTATGAATGTTTTGTCTGTATATATGAATGTGTGCCACATGAGCACAGTGCCTTCAGGAGCTGGAAGAGGGAGCTGAATCCTTGGAGCTGACAATATAGATGTGTGTGAGCCACCACATGGGTTCTGAACCAAAGCTCAGATTCTCTGTAAGAGCAGTAAGTAAGAGTTCTTAAGTGCTGAGCCATCTCCCAAGACCTCCAGATATTTTTAAGAGATTTATTTTAAATTTTGTGTATGTGTGCGTGCATGCATGTGTGTTTGGGAATGTGTACATGTGAGCAGAGTGCCCATGTGTTTACTATTCTAGAGGTGCTGGGACCTGGGAGAATGGAGCCAATAAATGAGGGATAACAAAGTCTCATGCAATCACCAATTCTATTCAGAGCATCAGACAATTTATACTATTAGGGTTAGGAAGAGTCACATGAGTAAAGTGTACAATCACAAGGATGTTGAGGGAGATGCGGACTGCGTTCCTGCCACCCGGCTCCTGGCCACCAGCTAACTTATGCCCCGAAATAACAACACACAAACTGTATTCTTTTAAACATTGCCTGGCCCATTATATCTAGCCTCTTCTAGGCTAACTCTCACATATTAATTTAGCCCATTTCTAATAATCTATGTAGCACCACTAGATGCGCTTACTGGGAAAGATTCAGCATGTCTGACCTGGCAGCTTGCTTCATCGTGTCTGCCCTGGAGAGGAGAGCAATCGAGTCTGAGCTCACTTTTTCTTCCTCCCAGCATTCTGTTCTGTTTACTCTACCCACCTAAAGGCTGGCCTATTAAATGGGCCAAGGCAGTTTCTTTATTAGCCAATGACCTTCCTCCATCACAAAAACAAGCTACGTGTGGCAGACAAGCCACACTCAGCAGAAACATGTTTTTCCATAGAGGCACATAAACAAATAGCAATTGCCAGCTGTAATGAGTGATCAGAAGGAAACTCACTCCTCTCTGCTGCACCTGGGAGGGCCATGAAAGCACAATCTACAGACGATCCCATACTCTGAAGAGACTAAGTTCACAAGACTCATCTTGTTTTCTCACAAGGACTCAGATATCTTATGTGACTCCATTTTTAGACCATGTTTCAGCACCCACTGAATCCAGAAGAGTGCAGAGTGCACTGAGTCTCCTGAAGCTGAAGATGCAGGTGGTTGTGAGAAACCCCACTCGGGTGCTAGGAACCAAACTCAGGTTCTCTACAAGAGCAACAAGAGCTCTAAGTCTTCTGAGTCATCTCTCAAGCCCCAAGTCCTTGACCTTGTTATTTAATTTATGTAACTTATTTATTTATTTTACATTCTGACTGAAGCCCCCCTCCCTCCTCTCCTCCCACTCCCTCCTACATCTCCCCTTTGTCCTTCCCCTCAATCCACCCCTCCTCTGAATTTGCTCAGAAAGGGGCAGGTTCCCACGAACATCAGCAAAGCATGGCATATCAAACTGCCATAAAACCAAGAACCTTCCCCTGTATTCATGCTGGGCAAGGCAATCCAGCATGCGGAATAGGTTCCCAAGAGCTAGCCAAAGCACTGTGGACAGCCCTGATGTCATTGCCAGAAGTCGCACAAACAGATAAAACTACACAACTGTCACATCTATGCAGAGGGCCCAGGTCAATCCCATGCAGGCTCCCTGGTTGTTTATGGGGTTGGGTAGAAGCCTGATGCAAAGGAAACTTCCACAAGTCTACAAGGATGGCCCAGCCAAGACTCTTGCCAGCAGCGGATGTATAGCCTGAATTGACCATCCCATGAGCAAAATGATGACTACCCCAGATGTCAGCCTTCATCCAGTGACTGATGGAGGCTGGTTCAGGGACCCACTGCCAAACACTGGGCTGAGCTAGGGAGTCCTGCTGAGGAGAGGAAGAACTATAGGAGACAGGGTGTCAGGGACATCTCAGGAAAATCCACAGAAATGGCCAGCCTGGTTCATGGAAACTCACAGAGTCTGAAGTCCTTGACTTTTTGAGACAAATTCTCACATTACTTGGCTGACCTTGGACTTACAATCCTCCCACCTCAGCCTCCCAAGAGCTAGAATCTTAGATGTGTACCATCACACTTTGGAGATACTCTCTATAAGCACAAAATTCCACCTTGGAGAGATGGAAGAAGTTATGGAGATGAGGTGGCCAGTCTTAAAGGCTATTTCATGTTTACTGGCTGGTCTTGTGTGACAACTTGATATAAACTAGAGTCATCAGAAGAGGAGCTTCAGTTGAGGAAATGCCTCAGTGAGACCCAGCTGTGAGACATTTTTTCATTTAGTGATCAATGTGGGAGGGCCCAGCCCAGCCATTCCTGGGCTGTTGGTCCTGGGTTCTATAAGAAGGTGGGCCGAGTAAGCCATGGGAAGCAGGCCAGTAAGGAGCTTCCCTCCAAGGCCTCTGCATCAGCTCCTGCCTCGAGGGGCCTGTCCTGTTTGAGTTCCTGTTCTCACCTCCTTCAATGGTGACCATCAGTATGGAAGTGTAAGCCGAATTATCCCTTTCACCTCTACTTGCTTTATGGTCATGGTGTTCAGCGCAGTCATAGAAACCTTAACTAAGACAAAGGTGAATAAGTATTTTGGGTCACCTACTGACAAGCTAAAGCAGAAAAATTTGGCAACTGTGTAATGCAAATTGTTACCATGATAAGGTAAAGCCCTCAAATACATTGCTGGCAGCTTTTCAAAAAAAATGAATAACACGTTAAATTTAACATACATTTAATACAGTTTGCTGTTAAAAATTACAGATGAAAACAAGCGTGAGATGCTAACAGATACCAATTAGATTGCTGAAAGTAGTGACTGAATAGATGAACAGTTAAATATCTTCATAATTCCAAATGCTGGTGTGCATGGCACATACAGAGTTCAAAAGTGGGGGTGCAAATGTGCAGTGACCTGGGGAGCTGTTTGCTAATTCACACAAACTCAGACCTGCTGGAGCATGCACGAGCAACTTAGAATCTAAGTATTTTATTTACCCAAGTGAAACAGACTCACTGGCCAACTGACTCCGGCTTGTTCATGTTTATAGCAATCTTAGTTCACAGATCCCTAAACCTACCTGGTGACTGGGCACAAGGGAATTACCAGAACAAGGCTCTCAGTGACACAAAGGGCCACGCTAGAGACATCACAGAATCACGTGGACGACCCTCCATTGCTATGCTGGAGAGAAGTCAGACCTTAAAGCCTGTGCCGAGTGACATGAGAACCCATCTGACTTTCAAGGTTATTTTAATCTTTTTATTAGTTCTTTGATAATTTTGTGAAGAGTATTTTGATCAGATCTCCCTGTCCCATTTTTTTCCAGATCCATCCCCTTTCCCTACCTACCCAAGTTTGTACCCTTCATATTTTTTTAAAGATTTATTTAAGAATCAGATCACACAGTAGATGACTGTGAGCCATCACGTGGTTGCTGGGAATTGAATTTGGGACCTCTGGAAGAGCAGCCAATGTTCTTATCCGTAAGCCATCTCTCCAGCCCTGATCCTTTTTATATTAATCCTTCAAGACCAATTTGTGCTGCCCAAATATTCTTGAACGTGTGGTTTCGTACAGCTTTGTGATCAACTCCCCAGGGGCTATGTTCTTAGAGAACGCTGACTCTTCCTCCACAGGCAGCTAACTCAAAGTTACCTGTTGCCATGTGAAGGAATCATGCAAGAATAGTCTTTGATATGAACCAGGAACTACTTAGACATCCCTTGCACATGGGGGAGGGGGTCTGTTTAAGGATTTGGGCAGCATGCTGCTTATGTCAAGTTTCTGGAATTGTCACTGAGCTGTTTTCTGTCTGTCACCAAACCTATTTGCTTTAAGATTATGACAGTCTAGATTTGGCTCAAGTCCTTCCTCATGTTGTTATTTAACATAGGACTCTATCTTTGCACTTCTGAGGAATTGCTATTTATTTATTTTGATTTTCAGAGACAGAGTCTCCCTACATAGTCCTGGTTGTCCTGGAACTCCCTATGTAGACCAAGCTGGTTTTGAACTCACAGAGATCTGTTTGCCTCTGCCTCCTGAGTGCTGGGATTAGAGGTGTGCATCACTATACCTGGCCCGTTAATCACAATTTTTAAAAATCTTTTTTTCAGACACACTGTAGTTCATCTGTTTGGGACATGTGTGATGATCATCACATCCAAATATCACAGGGTCAAGGCTGGAGAGATGGCTAAACAGTCAAGAGTCATTGCTAAAAGCAGAATCTGGATCCAGAGAGCCTTGCCACGGCAGGAGGAGTGTGAGGAGGCCTTGGGAGTGAGTGAGGAAGGGCCTGGTGGATGGAGAGGCAGACTCGGCATAGGTGCACAGACTACAGCGTGTGTTCAAGGCACAGGATTTGATGTCTAAAAGCATCCTAAATGTAACTCGAAATAAGATATTTCATATATATATATATATATATATATATATACATATATATGAAAAAGGAAAAGAGGATCAATTTTGTGGCTCAACAGGCCCATGCACTAGCTACATTTCTGAACATGGTGGGAGGTAGGCTGAAAACTGGACACATCTGAGTTTATCCCCTGCAGCAGATTTGAGATCTTCTCTACAGAATTAGGACAACAAAATTAAAAGATGAGAACCTGTGGATTGCTTCCAGGCGAATATGGTTTCATAGACCATGCCCCCCTGAAAGGTCACTGTGAACACCCTCAAAAAATTACTTCATCCAACTGCTGACTGGAGATGAACCTAGCTCGCAGGATACACCATAAAAGACCTGAATAACAGCGCTCCCCCAATCAGCAGGAAGCAGTATAGACAGAACTATGCCCATATTCCCAAAGATTGTTTATAATTGTCCTTTTACATTTAAAGGGGGATATGCTATAGAGATTTGCATTGATATGGATCTTGGTTTATTGATACAAATTTACAATCAATTTTGTTATATGTATATGTATTTCTGATCCTGATTAAGGTATTGTGATTGTGTAGCTCATTTGAAATGTAATGTATAATTAAGAAATACAGATTAATAGATAATCATCTGTAATAGTCAAACTTGTAGTCATAGCTTTAAAGAAAAAAACTTGTCATGTTAGTAAGATTTTCTAGATGTGCATAGATATATTTCAGATATAGGCATTCTTCATATCTTTCAAAGACTAAAGAATATGGCATTTAAAATGTTTTAAGAACTTAGGATTTTTCATGACAATGAGACACATCTGCTCCTGGCAGCACCAATTACTTTGAGAGGAAGATGGGCATCGAAGAGGCTCCTTAGCCATTTGGGCAAGAAACTGCTCTTGCCTGAACTGCTGAAATGGACATGCAGTACCTGCAGAAAAATGACTGCTGAACTTGCCTAAAAATGAGATGATCCTTCTGGATTCCTGCTTCATGAAAGACTGCAAGACATTCTGCAGGATACAGAAAAAAAGTGACTGAACTGTCTTTAAAATCTCCTGCTTCGTCAGAAAGTCTGCTAGATACTATGGGCCTGAAGGTCAAAGATGGATGCCCCAACGGTACAGGAGAACTTTGAGTGACTGTCCAGGCAGTGAGATGTCTCTGTCAATTATAGAGTTTTGGAAGTTGTTCACAATGCACTTCCTGTTTACTTAGGTAATATTATATCCTTATGGAGTCTTTGATGGAGTTGAGGAATAGATAGATAGTTATAGTTTTCCTTAGTTATGATAAAAGATAAAGTAGTTATAAATATTGTAACTGTAATTCTTGCTTGATACATGTTATATGTAATTTTATTTAAACAGAAAAGGGGAGGTGATGTGAGAGTCCCCTCTGTGTGTTGCTTGTAATGGTTAATGAACAAAGAAACTGCCTTGGCCTGATAGGGCAGAACTTACATAGGTGGAGAAGACAGAAGTGAATTCTGGGAGGAAGAAAGCAGAGTCAGAGGGACGCCATGAACCCATGACCAGAGATAGATGTGCTGATACTTTTCTGGTAAGCCACAACCTCGTGGTGATACACAGATTGATGGAAATGGGTTAAATAAAGATGTAGGAGTTAGCCAATAAGAAGCTAGAGCTAATGGGCCAAGCGGTATCTTAATTTAAAAGAACCATCCATAAATCTAGGGGAATCTGATGCCTTCTTCTGATTTCTGAGGGCACGGGGCACACATGTGCTTCAAAACATACATATAGGCAAAATGCTTGTAAACATAGAATTAAAGACAAGAAGGTGTGGTAGCACAACTCATCTAGACATGTAAAAACTGAAACTGCTCAGTAAGTTCTAGGTTTCAAAGCATTTTAGATTTTAAACTTCTGAATGAAAGACATTCACCCTGAGGAAGACAGATTATTACCTGATTAAGTAACCAGTGGGGGATGGGCCATATTGGTGACGAAGACTTTACTGTGGGAAAGGACTATTTCTAATTCAACAAATTGGAAAATACGAAATGCTATTCATGTATACACACACACACACACATATATATCAATGTACATATGTATATGAATATATGTGTGTAGAAATTCACATTTGCTTTGGTCTTATATATAATCGTGTGTGATCTATGTGTGTGCACTGGTGTGTGTAGGGGTGCTGACCTGTGCATATGGAGGCCAGAGGTAGACTAGATATCTTCCTTTCACTTTCTACATTCTGTTTTCAAGACACAGTCTCCGGTTGACCTCAGAGCCCCCCATTTTGGCTAGATTTGGAGGTCAACAAACTCTGGATTTCTGACTGATTCCACACCACCTGGCCCATTTTTATATTAATGTGAAGTCTGGCCATCTGAACCCAGGTCGTTTGCTATTGCAGCAGCCACTTCACTCATTCATCTCCCCTGACCCCAATCGTGTATTTTTCTGACACAGATGAGAAACAGGAACTGAAATATCAAGTAAAAAATATCACTACTGCCCTTTCAGATAATGAAGGATATTTGGGGAAATTCAGACAACTTTAAGTGACTCAATTTTACTCTAAAAGTTAGAAAAATTTTATTATAAAATTTTTTTTCTTTAAAAAAATGTTCGTACAATATATTCTGATCATGTTTTTCCCTCCCTCACTTCCTCCAGATGCTCTCCACCTCCCTCCCCATCTAACCCCATGCCTTTGTTCTCTTTCTCTTCAGAAAACAAGCAGGCTAATAAAACAAACTAGCCTGAATGTTTAAAAAGAAAAGGTATGAGAAACACACATATGAAAAAAAATACATAAAAACACAAAACTGGAATCATTATATACGAGAAAAAGACTACTAAGGCTAAAAATGCCATATGAGAAAAATCTCCAAAAATATCAGAGTTCAGTTTGAGTTGGCTGTCAGCTGGTGAGCACGGGGCCTGCCCTCAAAGGTAGTTTATAGACCCATGAGAAGCTACTGGAGAAAATTATTCTTTCCTTTATAAGTTGTTTTCGATTGGAAATAACTTCTTGACTAGGATTGTGCCTGCTCTCCCCTCT
This sequence comes from Microtus obscurus, assembly GCA_963919715.1. Lineage (NCBI taxonomy): Eukaryota > Metazoa > Chordata > Mammalia > Rodentia > Cricetidae > Microtus > Microtus obscurus. The sequence goes on along the minus strand of CAWTZC010000310.1, from coordinate 391,967 downwards.
CAAGTGTTCCAGGGTCTCAAATCAAAGAAAAATTTTGAAGGCAATAATAGACTTACAGCCTTGGTGGTGGCTCATGCCTTTAATCCCAGCACTCAAGAGGCAGAGGCAGGTGGATCTCTGTGAGTTTAAGGACAGCCTGATCTAAAGAAAGAAACCCTCTCCTGAAAAACAAAACAAAGAAACAGAAAAACTAACAATGACCTTACGTACCTAAGAATTGTTGAAATGGAGGAATCCAAAAAAATCAACATGAATTCTATTTAACATTATACATGTACATGATATCATAATATACATGATATAATGTTACAGCATGTCAATGAACTAAAAGACATAACATAATCAAAGCACCCATTATCCAAAAACTGGTCCATGAATTCAAGCAATTGTAGACAATATTTCAATAAAAGATTTCATGCACGCAGATTCCAACAGCTATAAATTGAGAAGCTAAATCTCATATTTATAGAGTATAAAGCAGAAGAAAAAAGTCAAGAGAATTTTGAACTGCATGACTATTAGCACTGAGGCACACCACTGGCCCTGCTCCTTGGGAACCTGCCACAGTGCATCAAGCCCTGCGCCCTGCCTCATGTCTGGCAGACAGTACTCTGTCCCTTTAAGAGACAAGCCCCGCCTACTCCAGCTGTCTTCCTGCTCTCCTTTCTTTCCTTTGTCTGAGGAGGCAGCTTTCTGTCCTTCTGTCTCTCTTCTTCTTTCTCTCCCCCCTCCCATTCCCTCTTTCCTCCCCATTCCCTTTGTCTCAGTAAACTCCACACTCAAGGTCTATCTGTATGCCATATTTGTCCCTCACCAGCGAAGGTCCCGACTTGCCCACTTATCATAACATGGACGATTTGCAATAAATCCATGGAAACAGAGCCATTGCCTACACAGTTAGAAAATATTTCCCCCTATAGCAGCAAGAGTTAGACATTCCCAGCCTGGGAGTCTCCACTCCAGGTCCCCTGAGAACGCAACACCAGGGGTCTGTTGCTGTCCCTATATTGTCCATCATCATGTGGTCTTCCTTCAAGCACTCCGCCCCATTGTTTGTCGCCTACCCCACCCTCTCCAATATCCAGTGTCAAGGAAAACTCTTGGATGTGGCCAAAGGGGACCCCTTTTTCACTGTGCAGAAAATGTCACCCACAGGGAAGGATGATGGGGTAAGGGCTGAACAGCAGCAGAGTCATTTATGGGGCATGTTGGTGTTAGGATTCCAGAAGTAACCCATAGTAGGTGACTGATCTTCAAGGAGCCTAACAGTGCCTGGGTCTGATGCTCCTCTTCCTGAGGCAGCCACTGTGCTGGCCTCACCCTCTGCTTCAGGCAGGCCTTACATCTCTTTGTTCTTCAAAGACAGGTTTCTCCTGATAGCCCTATTGCTACTGCTGCTGCCGCTCTGGGGGGTGAAGGGGTGGTGGGTGAGGCCAAGAAGAGTTATACCTTGAGGAGAAAGGGAGGTGATGGTGCAGAAGGACCTGTGTGTCCTTGTACCCTGCAAGCCTGGGGCCAATCACTCTAGCTTAAAATCTGTGTCTTTATGGACACAAGACAATTCCAAACCAAACCTGTACTGCTGACTGATTCCAGTCTACTACTGTAGAGAATCCAGAAGACACTGCCTTATGGTCCTTCCTAGGCAAGGATTAACCCTTTTAATGCTGTATAGTTGGAAAGAAAATGGCCCCCAAAAGGGAGAGGCACTATTAGGAGTTGTGGCCTTGCTGAAGGAAGTTTGTCACTGTGGCAGCGGGTTTTGAGGTCTCATATATGCTCCAGCCACATCCAGTGAGACAGTTCACTTCCTATAGCCTGCAAAATGTAGAACTCTCATCTCCAGCACCATAAACGCCTGCACCCTACCATATCCCACCATGATGATAACGGATTAGCCTCTAAACTTTAAGCAACCTCAATTAAATGTTTTTCCTTTTTATAGGAGTTGCCAGGGCCATGGTGCCCTTTCACAGCAATAGAAACCCTAACTAAGACAAATGCCCCAAAGACGTTTTGGGAACAGAGCTGGGGATGCAGATAAGACAAGAGAGTAAAGCCTGGAGACGGCAGCATCCAAATTAACACAAGAATAAAGCCAAAGTTAGGGAGACTGGAATCCTCCCCATCCGATCCTTATAAAACAAAGACTGAGTCCTGAGTGTGTGTGCTGTGTCTTTCCACAGTGTCAGAATTTGTCACTTTATGGGGGTCTTGGGAGGGAGGGATATGCTTTGCTTTTCTCCATCTAGTGTCTGACAAGACCTTGGGCTGGTTTACCTGATATGGTTGGACTACGCCATGTGCCCTCACAGTTTCAATTCCCCCCCATTGGACTCACAGGGTGGCTCCCTCTCTATTCCCAGGGATAAGTTAACAGCTGTTGCTTGATAGGGGTGATTGTAGCAATGATGATTTTTCTGGGTCTACCTAGCACCAAAATAAAGTCAAAAGCCTCTTAGGGCAATGCACAGTGTGTGTGGAAAAACCTGTATTATACAATTCGAGGCACCTTAGTCCTTCCTCTGATAGAGATCACCTATCAGATAATTTACATTATGATTCCTTACAGGAGCAGGATTACAGTTATGAAATCGTAATGAAATAAATTTTTGGTTGGGCTCACCACAACATGAGGAGCTGAATTAAAGGGTCCCAGCTTTAGGAAGGGTGAGAACCCCTGTAATAAACGGATCCTATTTCTGTTTTAACCGTGTCCCTGGTCTAATCAGAACCGTATATTTTAATGGGTGGCATCGAGAACCCAATTTGGATCATCTGGCGGAGAAACCGAAGCTCAGAGCATGAGTAAGTAAATAATTTTTATTTATTTCTCTCGAAATATGATGGGAACCGTACACTGAAATGGAAACCCGGTTGCCCTCAGAATACGTCAGAACGCAGCATAAGGCTATCCACAGACCCTTATTAAATACAATGATCCCTAAGGACATTAATTTCCCAACGTGCAAGCAGAAAGAGCAAACATCCTCACCGCACAGGGACGCACTGCATCCCGCAAATCCCGCAAGCCGAGACGCTGCTGCAAGCCAGTCCCGCGTCACCCCTGAGCCCAGCACGGCGGCTGCAGGGACTCCCGCAGGCACACTTCCGGCGTCATCGGGGCCGCCCGAGCCGGAAGTCTCGCGAGAGCAGCCGTCGGGCCGCGTAGACTCCTGATAGGCAGGTGGCGGGCATGGCCCGGCCTTGGGCTTCCGGGAGCCGGATGGACCGAGTGCTGGAGCGCGATGTGTGTGAGCTCATCCGCCGGGTCACTGGCCTGCGGGACCAGGCGGACCCCAACTTCCGACTGGCGCTGGACTTCGTGTGGTCCAACTTCAGGTGTGGGGTCTCGGCTGCGGGCGGGCGGGCGGGCGGACGGGCGGTCGGACGGGGGTACGGCCTCCTGGGAGCCGCCGGCTGCGCTGTGCCTCGGTCTCCCCGAAGTGCCCTTGCGAGAAACGTGCTTTGAAAACGGAGTCATTCTGCTCTCACTGCACATCAGAAGTATTTTTTTAATTGCTGAGAAAATGAATGTTAAGTCTCAGCAACTCCTCTTCTTGCTCAGGCCGCTTGCAGATTTCCCCGATTCTGTGTCCTCCTTTCGCATAAAACAAACTCAGGTTCTACTACTGAACAACACGTAGCACGCCCAGTAAAATTCTCCTTGAACACGGAACAGTTTGTCAAAGTCTGCGATCTTGATTTATAAGCCCAGACATGAGTATCTTCCTAGTTTGTGAGGATACAGACCTCTCAGGTTCATGGAAAGCATGCTCAAGTGCAATTTTTAGTTGTAACCTATAATGATTCATAAGTCATGGAACTCAAAAAGTAATTGTGTCTTTAGCAATTTTTCTCATACTTCTAGCAGTAGGAGGCAGGTGTTCATGTTTGAGTTGGGAAAGAATTAAGATGTTGCATGGTATAATAACAGTAGCAAAAGCATGTCTATCACCAGGAGAAAAGGTGTCTTTCACGTTGTATTACAACTACTTAAGGTTATTCCCAAATGTTTTATTATTATATTAATGACAGTCTTTGATCCCACTGCTGATGTTAGGTTCTATTGTTTATGTGTATGAGTGATTTGCCTTTATGTACATGTGTGTGTGTGCCATTGCCATGTGTGTACCTGGTGCCCGTGGAGACCAGAAGAAGGTAGCTGCCTTGGAACTGGAGTTATAGACAGTTGTGGGTGCTGTGAATGGAAACTGGGTCTCCCAGAAAAATGGCAAGAGCTTTTAACCTCTGAGCCATCTCTCCAGACCCTTACCAAAGCTTTTTAAATATTTGGTAATTGTACTTGAATATGCTTGCTTTTCTTTGTATTTCATTTTGTGTGTTTAAAACGCAAAATTACTCAGAGGATGGGCGTTAAGACTTCCACAGAACTTCTCTCTTTTATTGAAAAGACAAAGAAAAGCCAGGCATAATGATGCATGCCTGTCATTGCAGCATTCGGGTGGCTCAGGCAGGAGGATTGCTGTGAGTTGCAGGCTATCCTTAGCTTCCCAGTGAGTGCTGAGCCACCTAAGAAGACCTATCAAAAACCCTAGGAAACTTTGTTATACTGAACATGAGATCTGGAGAACAGGGTTGTGAGGAGTATCGGGCATATGTAGGAATACAGAGAGCTATGGCTCAAGCATGCATGAGCTATATGGCAAAATTGGCATTAAAAATTGCATTTATCTTCACCAGATTTCATCGTTTCTTGGATGTCAACAGTCACAAGATACAAAAAACAATAGAAGGGTATGTTGAGTCTCTGTATATCTGCATATATTCATTCATTAATGTGTTTTCATCAAGATGCTTTGCTATCAGTTGATTTTTTTAAAAAATATTTTAGGATTTATGAAAAATTCACCATTCATTCTGACCTCGGCAAAGCTGCTAGTTGGAAGAGACTAACCACAGAGTTTCTCAATGCGCCACTCCCCGGTGTGGAGAAAACAAAGGTGAGCCTTCAGGCGTGTGCTCTCTGTGCTGTGTTCATTCTTTCAGTGCTGTGTTTGTTCTCTGCAGTGCGGTTATCATCAGCTCGGCATCTCTTCCAGACATCCCCTGGCTGGAACAAGTTAGCTGTTGGCTCAGATTTGCTGTGAAGTGAGCAATATGATGTTGTTCGCTCTTCTCACTTGGTATTTGCTGCCGTTATGAAATCCGCAGTTGGCATAGCTTACAACATTGCCTGGTTGCCTTAAACTTTTCAGATAGCACCTGCTACATCCCAAATGTCAGGAGCCCCAAGGCCTCCCTTAGGTGCAGTGATTTACTACAAGAACTCTCAGAATTTCGAAGTCTGGTATTTTCACTGTTGCAGTTTATTACCATTTACAAATATAGACTGCAGTCATGAGAGACTATGGAGGTGAACAGAGCAGAAATGAGCACGTATGTGATAGGCTGTGCCTTGAGTTTGTGTGAGTGTGCTCTGTAAGGCTCACCCAAGACAAAACTACCTAATGATGTCCTTGAGTTTGTGTGAGTGTGCTCTGTAAGGCTCACCTAAGACAAAACTACCTAATGATGTACTGTCTCAAAATGTTAAGTGAGTCTTGGTTGGTGAAATTGAGATTACATAATTTGTTTGCTAGAATGAGGATGTGTGTGTGCTTGTGTTTGTGTGTTCTTGCGTGCTCTCCCTTATTTTTGTTGTTGTTGGTGTTTACTATGTCTTTTGAGAATTTCCTACAATGAGTTTTGACCATGTTCACCCCACACCAAATCCTCCCAGATTCATCCCTTCTTCCCTACCCATCCAATTTTGTGTCCTATTTTATTTTAACCCATCAAAGCTAATTTTTAAACATAATTTGTTTAGTTTTATATCATATGCATTGGTGTTTTGCCTGATGTCTGTCTGTGTGTGTCAGATCTTGTTGTTGCCATGTGGGTGCTGCAAACTGAACCCAGGTCCTCTGGAAGAGCAGGCAGTGCTCTGAACTGCTTAGCCATCTGAATCCCCCCATCAAATCTAGTTGTGCTGTCGGTGTAGTCGTGGGTGTGTGGCCTTCCACTGGAACATGGTCAGCCTGCTGGCAGTACTCCTAAGGCAGTGATAGTGTACAGTCCTTTAACCCAGCACCTGGGAGGCAGAGGCAGGCAGATCTCTGGGTTCAAGATCCACCTGATCTACAAAGCATCTTCCAGGACAGCCAGAGCTATTACACAGAGAAACCCTGTCATGGAAAACCAAAGAGAAAAGAAAAGAAATAGAGAATCAGACTTAATGCCATTTAGATTTCATATCTGTATAAACATTTGGACTGTGAAGAACGTTTAGAGATAAGAATTTATTGGATGGTAACTCATGTTTTTTGAAACAAGGAAAGTGTGAGTGTAAATTACTCTCTCGTGCTCTGTCTACTCTGAGAAACACTCACCAGCCATTCTCACTTTCTTTTTACAGACGGATACCCATTATTCCATACTGTCCCTCCTCCTGTGTCTGTCTGATTCTCCTTCCAACCGCATCTATGTGGAGACGCCAAGAGACAAAGAAGTGGGTATGTTATCAGACACAGAGTAATTTCATTTCCTAGTAATTGTTTGGATTTTTATTGAAAGTTGTAAAAAAATCCTTGGCAGGGCTACACAGACAGAGAAGCCCTATCTTGAAAGCCAAAAAATTTTAAAATCGGGAAATTAAATTATTTCTGTTGCTTTGGATGGACTTGCAAAATTTCACTTAAAATGTAAGATCTGTGCGCTTGGAGAGATGGCTCAGTGGTTAAGAGCACTGACTGCTCTTCCTGAGGTCCTGAGTTCGATTCCCAGCAACCACAAGGTGGTTCACAACCATCTGTAATGAGATCTGGTGCCCTTTTCTGTCATAAAGGCATACATTCAGGTAGAACTTTTTATGGTGAATTAATTGAAGTGATAAAAGATACGTTAAATTTGGGTTTATTGTTTCTCTCTTTTTTTTTCTTTCTTTTTTTCTCTTTCAAGACAAAGTTTCACACACACCAAACTGGTTTCAAGCTCACTATGTAGGCAAGGGTGGCCTTGAATTTCCTTAAGTTCAAGGATTACAGGTGTTTGCTGCTGTGTCCAGCTAATGCAGCATTAAAGAGCCAGCCTATGGCTTCGTGCATGCGAGGCAAACATCAGACACTGCCCCAGTCAGAACTATCTCAATATTTGTTAACATGGTTTTTTGAAGGTATTTTGAGTTTCATGTGGATTTCTTTTCCTGTAGTTTTGTGGTGCGTAGGATTTTTTTTTTCTGCCAGATATTTATGATAAAGCTAACGAGGTTCCTTTGTTAAATTTTAGAAAAGAAAGATGATTTTGACTGGGGGAAATACTTGATGGAAGGTGAAGAGATTGGCCTTGGTCCAGATGTCGACACACCAGTAAGTGGCTGCGGTTTTGACACTGCACATTATATTGTAAGTACATATTGTAAGTACATGCCCATTAGGCAGCAGTAGTCTTAGTGTGCCTCTCTGCCATAGAACATGCTATTTAAACAGGACTTCTCTTCACTAAGCCGGTGAGTTTGGCTTCTCAGGTAAACCTTAGTGCCAAACCTGAACACCTGAATTAGATGGAGAAAAACAACTTGTGCATATTGTCCTCTTACCTGCACATGTAAGCCATGGTGAGCAGCTCATTTGTGTGTGTGCATAATACTCAGTCTCTCTGAGTAAAATTTAATAAAGTCATGCTTTAAAAATTAACTGTGGAAGATTTATTAGGATTTTGGGCCAAATCAATGTATGACAATACAGTATACAGATTATATAATACTGTAGCTATTTGGTGTGTTTTCAAACAGAAGAAAAAAAGAAAACTTCTTAGGTTACAGTATCCTTCTCTAGAACAGAAATGTGTTGATAGGTCAGTGCAATAAATGTACCCAGTGACTGATCACGTCTAGTTCCTGTTATACTATAGGTCAAGGAATAGTTGTACCCAGTGACTGATCACGTCTAGTTCCTGTTATACTATAGGTCAAGGAGTAGTTGTACCCAGTGACTGATCACGTCTAGTTCCTGTTATACTATAGGTCAAGGAATAGTTGTACCCAGTGACTGATCATGTTTAGTTCCTATTAGACTGTAGGTCAAAGAATAGCTGTACCCAGTGACTGATCATGTTTAGTTCCTACTGTACTGTACTATTGGTCAAGAAAATTGAAAAGCAAAACTTACTCTCATAGACACCGCCTCAAAGATGCCTGCTGGATTCTTTAGAATTCAAATTATTTCTTGCTATTTCTAGTCTCAGAAATTTGAATTCACATATCCACAAAAAAATAAAACTGATGAAGTTCAAACTAGGAAAACTTGAGTTTTCTGTAGTCTTCGTGACTGACTCACAGACACTTTCGTTTGCACTCTGTCCTTCCTTGTCACCTGTTAGTCTCGCCAGGTCTCTGCTCTGAGATTCTCCTTCATCTGCACTACGCACATACATGTAGATGTCATACTTCAGTCTTGATTTTTATCACCTCAAACTATTCTATTCCCATTATGGAAACTTTGAAAAGACAAAATTTTATTTGGCTTTTGCTTCTCTATGGAACTGTTCATTGTTTTTACAACTAAGTCACTATAATTGCCACAGTCTCAAGATCTCTTTCTCCTTCACTCAGAACTGGTCTGAAGACAGTGGTGATGAAGACGCACAGCAGCCCTTGAGCAGAGAAGACTCAGGGATACAGGTAGACAGGACCCCATTGGAGGAACAAGATCCCAGTAGAAAGGGAGGACTTCATGTCGCCTGGGAAGGTATTCTACATGGCTGAGGGCTGGTTTCGTCTCACTAGAGGTCTCAAGTGACAGGTTTAAGACTGCTGGTGTTGATGAGACTGTTGATAACCCCCCACAAGTAACAGGTTTAAGACTGACGGCATTGATGAGGCTATTGATAAGCCCTGACATTGTTAACGAACCCTAAACTGTCTTAAGTGCGTGCCTAAGAAGTAGCACTGTAGCTTGCATCCCTTACAGCACTATGAAATGTAGAATGTAGGGTTTTTCTAAATTTTTATTATTATTTTATGTAAGGGTGTTCCTTGTTCCTCTGTGTACCATGTGTATGCCTGGTATCCAGAGGTCAGAGGAGGGCATCAGAGCCCCTAGAACTGGAGTTACAGATGGTTGTGATCCACCATATGGGTGCTGGGGGTCACTCTTGGGTCCTCTGCAAGTGTAGCCAGTGCCCTTAACCACTGAGTCCTCTCTCCAGTTCTAAAAGACAGATTTTCAGAAGTAGTTCTAACTGCCTAGTCTGAATGTTCTCTTTGTTGTTGTTGTGAAACCTCTCTCAGCAAGAGGAGAAAGAGGAGAGTTTATGTTTTACTTGAATGCTTATCTTTTTGTCAGTGAGCAATATGAATTGGTAGAAATTCTAAGAAACTGGAAGATTATAAAGTCATCCTATTGTACATATCTTGTCAGCTTTTCTCTGATTCCCAGTTTTATTTCCTCGTTCCTGTCAGGTAGTTTTAACACTTGTTCTAATGTGTTTGCTGTCTATATGTGCCATTGTTTCTGCATTGTGAAACATGTTGGCTGGTGTGTTAAATTTCATGATTACCAGTAACTTGTCTCTGAACTTTCCTTAGGTCTCTATCCTGAGACTCGCCCACATTGGTATGGGACTTTCCTTCCTCTGTTCCTGAAGTGTGGAAGATGCAGTTTCATCATCTCATCTCACGTTCCCTTTTGATAGGCCTCAGGTTACCTGCACAGTCTGGACTTGTGTGAGAATTTGGCTGTGATCCACGTTCCTGCCCCCTTATCTCCTAAGTGTTGGATTAGGTCTGCCCCTCTGACCCGTTATTTAAAGACTCATGTTCTTGGTGACTTTTCTGTGTATTTCTTGATAACTGCTATTGTGTACTTGTTCCATTGGAGTTTAGGTTGTTTCTACATAGGGTCTCTTTGTAACTTGAGCCCATCCTCATCCCTCTTGCTCCTGAGTGCTGGGATTAGAGAAGTGTACCATCATGCCTAGTTTTATCTGGGTTTCCTGTCTGTTGCCCTCTTCCCCAGAGTTCTTTGTTGTGTCTGTAAACGGAAACTGCTTGTTTGTTTCCCAGCCATCCGGACCCAAATAATCACACAAAACTTCATTAATTATAACACTGTTTCTCCTATTATCTCAAGCGTCTTAAGTAACTCTTAAATTAACTCTTAAATTAACCCATTTCTACTAATCTGTGTATTGCCACAAGGATGTGGTCTACCTGTAAGGTCTCAGCTTGTCCTTTCCCTGGGCAGCTACATTTGATCTTGACTCTGCCTATTCGCTATACCTCTTTCAGCCTGACTATTCTGCCTTGCCATAGGCCAAAGCAGCTGTATTTGTTAACCAATAAGAGCTGCATATATACAGAAGGACCTCCCTCATCAGGTGTCAGTTCTTAGGCCTTAGACATTTTGCAAATAGCTTTTACTCTTCTGACTTAAATAAAGAGAAACTGTTCTTTAAAAAAAAAAATCAAATGTGAATTTGAGTCACTGAAGATGTAGCTGAGCACTTACTTAAGAGAGCTTGCTGCTTTTCCAGAGGACCTAAGTTCTAAGCATCCAGTGAACTGCTCACAACTCAAGCTTCCCTGGGTACTGCAGATGCATGTTTGCACACACATACTCACACATGCACATACAAACATATATACACAAATATACATGCACATAAATAAAATTTAAAATCTTAAAAAACATTTCAGATGGTCAGTGTGTGGTCTTGGGATTTTTGCTTAAAACTAACATTTCCCTCCATTTCTATGTTTGTTTTATTATTGTTTCATTTGGGTATGGTTTTTGGTTTTATTTTTTGAGATTATAATATAATCGCATCATTTTTCCCTTCCCTTTCTCTCTATAAACTGTCCCTTTGTTCTCTTCCAAATCCATAGCTTTTTTCATTGTCATTACATATATAAATACAGACTACTCTGTATGTTTCTTGTATGTGCTCTTCCCTGGAGAAGACTACCCTCTCCAGCTCTCATCTCATTCCTTAATTGCTTAGAGTTCTGTGTGTGGGATTGAGGCCTCATGAGCTCTCTTGAATCCCCATTAGCATGTTTGTTGGTGTTGTCCTTGTTCAGATCATGTTTAGGCAGCCATGTTGGTGGGACTTTATGTATATACTTTCTGACATTCCTAGGAGACACAATCTCAAAGCAAACTTTCTCTTCTACAATGATATCTGAGCCTTGGATGCAGTAGGCTTGTAGATGCATCAGTTGGGATTGGGCTCCACCGATCTGCCTTTTGGCTGGCTGTGGTATTCTGTAGTAGTTTTCGTCTCTTGCAGAGAGGTTTCCTTGATGAGGGTGAAGGCTGCACTCACCTGGCTAGAGCCTGGAAAGGATCACATTTGGATTGTTCGGTCCGAGGTCTACGTCTTTTTATGACACCAGGTTGAAGGATCTACCTACTGTCCAATGAGGCAGTTTTTCCAGCAGAATCGTTGTTTGGTGGTTTTGTCTTGATTGTGTATCAAGCTTTCATTTGTACTTTTTTACAGATCTTTTGTTTATTATTTTAGCGTTCGTCTACTCAGGAACAGACTTTGTGGCTTTGTTGTTCTGTCGTAATACATAGAATATGTATCCCATCCTTTGCACTTTATGAACTTAGACTCTTCCATGGACATTTAGAAGCAGTGTGTTAGACAAATCCAACTCGATTTTTTCATTAGCTTAAATTGGTAGAGTTAGCTTGGGGAGGCCAACAATACGTCCATTGTTTCTAATTATATTAAACTTAGGAAAGTTAATTATTATTTGCTTGGGGGAATTAAACATAGAGCATTGTGAATGCTGAGTAAATGCTATGCCCTGAGCTATATTCCAGTCCTATGAAATTTGGGGTTTTTTTTTTTTTGTTTGTTTATTGGTAATCTTTTCTAAATTCACAAGTATTCATCTAGTGATTTCTGTGTGTGCTACAGTTTTTATTGCTGAGAATCTTGAGCAGTTTGTTTTGCTTTGTTTATATAGGGATAGGAGAATACTGTTGGTTTCTGCAGTTTGTCTGTTAGACATTTTTGGTAAATCTTCATCTTAAATTTGCTAGTTTTTTTTTTTTTTTTATGTAAGTGACTGGTACTAATCCACAGACCTCCTAGTTTTATCCCCTCCTTCTAATTCTTAGACCTTGCATCTTCTTTGTGACAGCACAGGTCAGCCCTCTCACTTACAGTCCAGGTAGGGGCCATGTGAAGTCCTCGTAGACAGGGACTCATCCCAAGTGAGCACTTCCCGTCACAAGATGAAAGGACCTAGCACACTATGAAAACTGATACCTAGTCCACTTCTTCTAGCAGATGAGCCGGATAGCCGGAGCTGGCTGGAGCAGCATGTCGTCCATCAGTACTGGACAACCAGGCGCTCCTGGATCCCACACAGTCTGCATTTGCATTCCAATTTAGCTGCTGTCTGGTAAGCTAAACTTTTCGTTTAATATAATGATAAATGTGATGTAATCAAGTCCGACCTTGAATTGTAAGTCTCTTAGTTTTAAACAGCTGTAGTGGAGTACGTATGCAAGCATGCACACGTGTGGTGCTGGGAATGTAGTCGCTGACCTTAGACACATGAGGCACGCACAGTTTCGCTGAGCTGAGTCCTGCTCCCTTGAGCAGTTTGTAATTAGTATAGAGTACAGCAAAACTGCTTGATAGTAGTATTTTTATTATCAGTGTAAGTGGACTGGTGTACGCTAATGTATATCTATTTTCCATTTTAATGTACTTTCTATAAAAATACGCTGATTTTTTTTTTAAAAAAAAGCATTGCATAGTTTTAAGCGTTTGCTTATTGAATGATAAACAATTGTGATTGCTCTGACCATGCTTCACTAAAAAGAGTTCGGTGACTGTGGAGAATTAATGTGGAGTGCACTGAAGGCATTTCCTGTGTTTATTTGTTGATTGCTGAGTATAAAATTGCAGATATTCATTGAGGCAAGTAATGTTACCTAAAAACTTTTCTGTTGACCTTTTGGTATTTGCTCTTTAATAGGGACCAACACCTGTACAGCAGTGATCCACTGTATGTTCCAGATGACAGGGTGGTGGTTACTGAGACACAGGTTATTCGGGAAACCCTATGGTAAGATTCATTAGCCTGGGAGATTTTATTATTGAGAAGTAAAATAATATTCTTTTGCTCTTAAGGACTATAACCAAGGATTTCCACCTGCTGGCTAGAAACAGGCCTTAAAGATGAAGTTCAGACTTCAGATTTCACTGTGACAATTGTGTGATTTTGATATATTCTTTCCCATTTTAAATAATTTGGGGTTGAGTTAGACCATCATATTTGAATATCTGAATTCAAAGCAAGATTTGCTGCTTAGTGCTTTGATCTGAAATATGTCTGTGAGGGATGTCTGTGCTAGTTCCCCAACACTACAAGTCCAATGCAGCCTATGATAGCCCTGGGCCCAGGGGCTCCTGCCAAGAGCTGTACTGCTCACATTCTGTTAGCATTCTGACTGTTGTAGACATGCAGTGGTCTCTTTGTATCCTCAGGAATGTAGGAGAGGTGTGTATGTGTATGTAGGGGTGACTGTTGAAGTTTGTTTGTTTGCTTGCTTGCTTGCTTGTTGAGACAGAGATTCTCTTTATGGAGCTCGATTTGTAGACCAGGCTGCCCTCAAATTCACAGAGATCCTTCTTCCTCTGCCTCCCAAGTACCGGGATTAAAGGTGTGCATCACTGCCGCCCACCTAACTGTTGAATTTGTAGAGTAATGTTAGAATATCTTGAGTCTTAGCTTAATCCCATGAAGTTTATGATTTTGTCATCAAGCTATTTTGTTTCCCAGTTCTGGTTTTCAAAATAAATTTCTCAGCCATACTTTTAGTGATGGTTTTAGTAAAATTTGAGTATATTGATCTTTTTATTTCATTTCAGGTTACTTTCAGGGGTAAAAAAGCTGTTTATATTTCAGTTGATAGATGGAAAGGTAACTGTGAGAAACAATATTATCGTAGCTCATTTGACACATGTAAGTATTTGTATTTATTGTCACTTAAAAATTATAACTAAGCAGTATTTTAAATGGCAATATAACTTTAGAACATTATACAATATCACATTTATTGAATATAGTAAAAACTCTAAAAATCAAAATTAAGTCATGCATCATTGCAGGGCTTAGCCGGTTCTTAAGTATTATTTGTGACATTTCAGTTTCATTTCATTCTCTACTTTCTTTAATCTGTACTGAGAAAGCTGTATAGTGTAATGATTTTTCCTGTACTTCCTGTGTGTTTTTAAAAGGTATAAGTCATAATTGACGTTCATTGTGTCTTTTGAATATGAGCTAAACTCACATATTACTCTGTCCTGTACCAAAGTTTTAAGCAGCTGTAGAAGCAGTCTTTCTCAGTGTGAGAGGTTAATGTAAACTCACATTACTCTGTCCTGTACCAGTTTTAAACAGCTGTAAAAGCAGTCTTTCTCAGTGTGAGAGGTTAATGTAAACTCACATGTTACTCTGTCCTGTACCAGTTTTAAGCAGCTGTAGAAGCAGTCTTTCTCAGTGTGAGAGGTTAATGTAAACTCACATGTTACTCTGTCCTGTGCCAGTTTTAAGCAGCTGTAGAAGCAGTCTTTCTCAGTGTGAGAGGTTAATGTAAACTCACATGTTACTCTGTCCTGTGCCAGTTTTAAGCAGCTGTAGAAGCAGTCTTTCTCAGTGTGAGAGGTTAATGTAAACTCACATGTTACTCTGTCCTGTACCAAAGTTTTAAGCAGCTGTAGAAGCAGTCTTTCTCAGTGTGAGAGGTTAATGGAAACTCACATTACTCTGTACTGTACCAGTTTTAAGCAGCTGTAGAAGCAGTCTGTCTTTCTCAGTGTCAAAGGTTAATGTAAACTCACATGTTACTCTGTCCTGTACCAGTTTTAAGCAGTTGTAGAAGCAGTCTTTCTCAGTGAGAGGTTAATGGAAACATCTGTGGAAGACGAGATACGAATGATTATGCCTGCTTTTGTTGCAGAGCTGTTTGCGATCTGTGCTTGAGCAGATAGCAACATATGGCCAGGTTGTGTTTCGGCTCCAGGAGTTCATTGATGAAGTCATGGGGCACAGCTCTGAGAGCCTGTCACCCGGAAATGGCTCTGGACCTAAGAAGCCTCCTGAAGCTCCATTTAGAACATACCAGGCGTTCATGTGGGCCCTCTACAAGTATTTCATCAACTTCAAAGAGGAGCTCGCAGAGTTTGAGAAGTGCATCATCAGTAGCGGTAGGAAAATTTCATTTAATTCGTAAGCTATCTAATTCGTTTTGAATATTAATGAAGTTATTTATTTTTGATAAAAGGTTTCAAAATTATATTGCAAATCAGTAATCCTCATGAATTTTAAAATTCATTTTAAAAGTGATTTAGGGTGGGGGAGTTAGCTCGTTTGATAAAGGTATTTGCCACCAAACTTTACAACCTGAGTCCAGTCTGTAGGCCTGCATGATGGAGAAAACCAGTTCCTGTGGTCTATGTCCTACCTCCACATGTGCCCTGTGGCACACATATCTACCTACCTCCCCCACCACCCATGCCCACGTGTACACACACAAATATGTAAGTGCAACAAAAATGTAAAGTAATTTTGAAGCTGTCTTAAATTTTTATTTTTAAACCATTTGTCTCTCTAAAACATACAGAATGACTTCCAATGAACAGTTTTTCTTGCTCTAGGTCCCCCTCCCAAGACAAGCAGCTTCTTGTGCCTCCTGTTAGTGGCTGCTGTGTGCATACGAGAGCTCCCATATTTCTTTTTACAGAAACTGTTTTGTTTCATACTGTAGCCCAGTTTTCCCCTCTGCTGTTATCAGTGTAGCTGCAATGATTACCACATATACACTACAGTAATTACACACATGCGTAATGGAATTAAGAAGTAAGAGAATATATATAATCACATATGTGACTTCTGCTAGATTTTTTTTTTTTTTTTGGTTTTTCGAGACAGGGTTTCTCTGCGGCTTTGGAGCCTGTCCTGGAACTAGCTCTGTAGACCAGGCTGGTCTCGAACTCACAGAGATCCGCCTGCCTTTGCCTCCCGAGTGCTGGGATTAAAGGCGTGCGCCACCACCGCCCGGCTGCTTCTGCTAGATTTTTATGTATTTCTCTACAATTAAATATAGGTACATTTGTGCTCTGTGAGCAGGATTTTGTTATATGTTACTAAACAAATTTTTTCTTCACGAATATGAAAGGTATAAGTGGTCAACCAGAGTGTGTTTTTTTTCTATCTTTAATTTTCTATTTTATTATTAGTACTTTTTTTTAACTAAAGACTGAGTAGCACAAGAGCTCCTGTGTTCCCTTGTTTCTCTCAGTGATAAAATCTTCCATAATTATAGAATCAGCTAGGACACCCAAATGGCACAGCAGCACAGTAGCCAGACCACAGGCCCAGCAGTATGGGGCAGCATAGTGTCGTTGTGAACTAGGCTGTGGTAGGGGAGTTTGTGTATAATGTAGTGATGAGGCAAGCAGGCCTGATTTCCTGCCGCCCGGCTAGCTTATGCCCTGAAATAACAACACACAAACTGTATTCATATAAACACTGCCTGGCCCATTATATCTAGTCTCTTCTTGGCTAACTCTCATATCTTGCTTAACCCATTTCTAATAATCTGTGTAACACCACGAGGTGGTGTCTTACTGGGAAAGATTCAACATGTCTGACCTGGCGGCTTGCTTCATCGTGTCTGCCCGGGAGAGGGGAGCATGGCGTCTGAGCTCAATTCCTCTTCCTCCCAGCATTCTGTTCTGTTTACTCCACCTAACTATGTTCTAACCTATTAGGCCAAGCAGTTTCTTTATTAATTAACCAATGACCTTCCTCCATCAAGGAGAAGCATGGTGATTGTCTCATTTCCCTCTTCCTCCCAGCATTCTGTTCTGTCTACTCCACCCACCTAAGGGCTGTCCTATCAAATGGTCCAAGGCAGTTTCTTTATTAACCAATGAAATCAACACAAAAAGAAGACCCTCCCACATCAATATAGTGTGATTTTAGTTTATGCTCTTTTAAGTGAAGTTGAGTACCTTTCCATTACATTAAAAGTCATTGTCTTTTTTTCCTGAGATCTGTCAGTTACCTTATACATTATTTTTGTCTGAATTATCTTTTCCTTCTTGTCTAATTGGAGTTTCTTCTTTAAGGAAAATGTAATGTTAAAGATACAGTATTATGATATGATGCCAAAACTTTCCTTCCTCCATTTGGTTATGCCTTGCCATATGTCAAAGAAATAATCATATTAGCATTGTTATTATATGTTGGTCACAGATGTTTTTCTTTGCTGTTGTTTGATATGTTGTTTGATTTATATAACAGATACCACGATAACACTTGCAATTGTGGTGAACAAGTTGGCCCCTCGATTGGCTCAGCTAAAAGTCCTGCACAAAGTGTTCAGTACTGGAGTAGCAGAAGTCCCTCCTGACACTCGAAATGTTGTCCGGGCATCTCACCTGCTTAACACCCTCTACAAGGCCATTCTTGAATATGACAATGTGGGAGAAGCCTCTGAACAAACGGTATATTGTATTTCTGCCTTATCTGAAGTGCACGATAAAAAGGTAGTGGAGAGCCTGTCCTAATTCCTTGATAAATGAGGTTTAAGTCATGGTATGCCAGACAGTTTTTCAAAGTTTTACAGTTAGCTTCCAAATTAATATCTGACTTATTAGTTTTAATTACAAACAAAAGAGAAGGAAAAAAAAACAGTAGGATGAAACAAGATGCAAAAAAATACCACTTTGCTTATATAGATATTTATAATAAACCCTTTTTACATAAAACACACCCACAAATGGTGGTGCATACCTTTAATCCTAGCACTCAGGAGGCAAATGCAGGCAGATCTCTGAGTTGAAGACCAGCCTGGTCTACATAGCAAGTTACAAGTCATCAGGAGCTACATAGTGAGAATCTGTCTTAAAAACAGAAAGGAAACTAAAGAACAGGACAGCCAGGACTGTTAAACTGAGAAACTCTGTCTCAAAAATTCAAACAAAAAAGTAGTATACCACTGAAAGAACCCAGGGTAGTAACCTGACTGCAGAGACTGAAACAGAAGACATGGGGGAATGCTGCTTACTGCCCAGCCTGCTCAGTTGGTAGAGCAGGAGACTCTTAATCTCGGGCTCATGGGTTCAAGCCCCACATTGGGCACCATTTGTTGACTGAGGTTTCTGACCCGCCCAGTCCCACAGCTGTTCAGTCCCAAGGAAATACACAGAAGTCTACTATATTAATTAAATACTGGTTGGCCTATTAGCTCAGGCTTCTTATTAACTAATTCTTACATCTTAAATTAGCCAATTCTTCTTGTCTATGTTAGCCGCATGGCTTGGTACCTTCTTCAGCAAGGCATTCTCATCTTCATCTATGGCTGAGTCATGACTGCAGACCGCACTTTCCTCTTCCCAGAATTCTCCTGTTCTCATTGCCCCACCTTTACTTCTTGCCTGGTCGCCCTGCTTATACTTCCTGCCTGGCCAACTGGCCAATCAGCATTTTATTAAACAAGTACAAAAAACAATCTTTACAGGGTGAAACCATTGTCCCTCAGCAACTCTGTGTGCTTTATTCAACAACCTAAGACCCGATGTCCAGAGTGAAATCACCCCCAATGTAGGCCCTCCATAACAATCATTCATCAAGAAAATGCCCTATAAGCTTGCCTATAGGGAGTCTGATGGAGGCACCTTCCCAAAGTATGGCTTCCTCTTCCCAGTTGACCCCTTATCAGTTTGACACACAGACACATCACTGCTTAACCATGACCATTTTGTTCTTGTTTATCCCTGTCATCTCATGTTATTGTCACAGTGTGAAACAGTATAACTTTAAAAGTTCAGTCCCTTTTAAACAAAGCATCTCTAAACATCCGAAATCTCTTAACTTTGGTCTCTTCGTGTATGATCAGAAATAAGCTACTTCTTATTCCAAAAGAGAAGAACAAGGGCACAGGGATAATCTGAACAATGTAAAATCCAGCTCTTAACTTTACAGTAAACCCTGTGGCTCAGTGCCCTGCATCTGGGATTCAGTTACAGTTCTCTGGGCTCCAAAGAGCGTGGGCCTCTCTAGCTCTTGGATTGTCCATGTAAAGCACACAGCTCATCTCATAGGTTCAAGTTAGCTTCACTTACAGCTGCTGCTATGCTTAGTAGCTGTCCCTATGTCCTGGCATCTCTGGTATGCTGGGGTTTCTACCGGCTGCACCTTCACCAATGGGCTCCTGCCATCTCTGCCTTCAGGGACTCTGACCCTACCACAAACTCTGTCCATCCTGCAGCCTTCACTACAGCAGAGGCTATACCATCACTAATGGCCTCTCCTTGCTTCTGTGGTGCAAGTCTCAGCTACTCTCCATGTCCTCTTCATACCTTTAAAGCCAGTGCATCCTTACATGGTGCCAAGTTCAGCTGCCAGCATTCAGTGTAACCCTAGCCCTCTATGGACCACAGCTTCTCTGTTCTGACCCTGAAGATTCTGTCTCAAAGATGCTGGTCTCCTCTTAATCACAACTGATTCTTCAGCATTAGCTGACCAGACACCACACTTTTTTTTTTTAATTATTTAAATCACTGCTTGACCTATTAGCTCTAGCTTTTTATTGGCTAGCTCTTATATTTTTGCTTAACCCATTTCTATTATTTTACATTTTACCGTGAGGCTCATGGCCTACCTGCAAGGTAGCAGCTTGCATCTTTCTCCTCTGGCAGCTTCATGGCTTCTTCTGACTCTACCTTCATTCTCCTAGCATTCAGTTTAGTTTTACCTGCCTAGCTCTGTTCTGTCCTGTCATAGGCCCAAGCAGTTTCTTTATTCATTAACCAATAAGAGCAATACATAGACAGAAGGAGTTTCCAAAGCATTTCCCATTTTTTGTTTAAATAAAAAGGAAGGTTTTAACTTTAACATAGTAAAATTAAATATAACAAGACAGGTATCAAGCAAAAATTACAGTTACAGCATTTATATCTATCTGTTATCATAACTAAGGAAAACTATAATCATAGCTGTCTATTCTTCAACTCCATCAAAGACTCCAGAGGATATAATATTACCTGAGTAAATAGGAAGTGCATTGTAAGCAACTTCCAAAACTCTGGAATTGACAGAGATTTCTCCCAAAATTCTTCTCTTACTGTTCTGTCTGCGAAGCTCCTGCCCTCTCATCAAGCTCTAAATACTCAGTGACTTTTCATGCCTAAATTCAGGGTCCTTGCTCAGTCCTCCCCAGAACATAACTTCAGGTCTCTGACAGCAGGGGCCTACGCTCTGTTCAGTCTGTCTTAAGTTGCTTCCTCTTGCCATAGTAAGCACCATGACCAAAGGCTGCTGGGGAGGAGAGGGTTTGTTTGCCTTATACATCCCTGTTACAGTGCATTGTCAAGGAAGCCAGGGCAGAAACTCAAGACTCCTGGGAGCAGAGCAGAGGTAGGAGGAGGCTTGGAGGAGTCCTGCTTACTGGCTTGCTCTTCATGACTTAGCAGTTATTTTTTTTTTTTTTTTTTTTAAATACAACCCAGGTCACCTGCCTAAGAATGGTCTTACCATCAGTGGGCTGCACCAGTCCACTTCTATCAAAATCAGGAATGTGCCCTACAGACTACCTGATGGAAGAATTTCCTCAGCTGAGGGTCCCTCTTCTCAGATGACCCTAGCTTGTGTCAAGTTGACAAAAAACAACTCAGCACAGGAAGTTTCTCCTAGGAATGATGAAGTTTACATTTATCCCATATTTAGATGGATTTCTTAGCAAGAATCTTAAAGTGTATGTTTGAGAATTTCAGCTTTTTTGTTTAAAAAAAGGGTAGAAATAAAGCCACTTTTAAAGGCATTTTGAAATGTTTAAACTTAGTCTTAGCCTAGTGAGAGGAGCTGTGAAGAGTGACCAGACAAGCTCTCATCCTTAGGTCTCGCTCCTGTTCTCTCTCTGGGTGGAAACAGTGCGGCCCTACCTACAGACTGTAGATGAGTGGATTGTGCATGGACACCTGTGGGATGGTGCAAGGGAGTTCATCATACAGAGGTGAGGATTGTGTTGAATCCAGGGGATGCTAGGTGGTGACATGGGTTTGACACCACATCAAAACTGAATCTTTGGGGAGTTTCCCACAGAACCGAGAGAGTGGTTGGTGATAGAAGTTTACTGGTACCATAACACAGGCTCACTCTGCAGCATCTTTAGAAAGATGCCAGGTCCCAACCAATGAGTTCTGTAGCCGTTTACATGTTTTCATAGCAGTTTATACTTCTTCTATAAGATGAACAACTATTTCATTCTAAGTTATGAACATATGACAGTAGTATAGGATTTTAAGGCATTTATTTCTTAAAATAAGCAGCATATTATCTTCTTCTTAACACTTAATAAAAAAAATAAATATCTTAATCCATTTATAACAATTTCCCTCTAGTTGACTCCTCTAAACTCATAAACTACAGTGGAAAACTTTGTAATGTTTTAAAGGGAACTAAATAGTCATATTCTGTTTAATTCCAATTCAGGAAAATATTTCACTTAAATTTTATTTAACTTGATAATATAATTTTTGTATATCAAACAGAATGAGGTTCAGTGAAAACTACTCTTATTATTCCTGAAGATCATTTTACTAACATTGATATTACTGCTAGATTCCCTAGACTAAAACAAAGTAGACTGTTTTTTAAAGGAACATAAATTAACACTTAAAATTCTTTTGAATCTCCATAGGAACAAAAATGTTCCTGTAAACCACAGAGACTTCTGGTACGCAACATACACACTGTACAGCGTGTCAGAAAAGACGGAAAACGAAGAGAAAATGAGTGACAATGCCAGCGCCAGTTCTGGCAGTGACCAGGGTCCCTCCAGCCGGCAGCACACCATGGTGTCCTTCCTCAAGCCTGTCCTGAAGCAGATCATAATGGCTGGCAAGTCCATGCAGCTGCTGAAGAACCTGAACTGTGCCGAGGGCTCTGCATGCCAGGCAGAAGCCAGAGGTAGCCCGTTCTTTCTGTCCGTGTCCCTTTGGCTGGTCTCACTGTCCCACTCACCGTTGTTGTCCCCAGACATGGACCAACACTGTCTGTTTATGTCAGTGGGACTTAGCACCTGCTTCTTTGTTGATCTGGTTTGGTTTTTTGAGACAGGGTTTCTCCTCTAGCCCTAGAACTCTCTCTGGCTGGTCTGGAATTCAGAGATTCTCCTGCCTTTGCTTCCCAAGTGCTAGGATTAAAGGTGTTGGCTGTCATGGTGTTTCACTCATACATCACCCTGGGGTTTTTTTTTTTATAATAATATTTTTCTTTTAAAATTTCATACTTCTATGCAATATATTTTATATCCATTTATCTCTGAATCTTCCCTGTTCAGCTCTTCCTTGGGTTTCCCCAGCACATCTCCTTCCCAATTTTGTGTTCTGTTAGTATTGCTTTTATAACCCACTAAGTCCGGTTAGTTCTGCTCATAGGCCCATGGGTATGGGCACCCTAACACTGACCACACCCCTCAGTAACTGTTGGCCTTCGGTAGCTCATCCACTCAGAGTGTGACCTCGGGAGCCTCTCCCTCAGTTTAGCTGGTGGGTTTCATGCAGGTAACCGCTGCTCCTGTGAGTTGATAATTGCAGGGCCATGTCATGTCACGTCATTTGCATCCTTTAGCTCTTCCGTTCGCTCCTCCCCTCTTTCTGGAAGCTCTCTGAGCCATGGGGCAGAGAGGTGAGATTGACACCGATGTCCCATCAGTGGCTGAGCACATGTCACATGGACAGTTAAGAGTCCTACCCACTGTCAGAGAACCTGGACAACAGTGAGGACCCTAAGAGAGACAGACATGATCTCCTGAGTAAATTGGGAGCATGGGGACCATGGAAGAGGGTTGAAGGGGAGGGGAGCAGAGAAAAATGTAGAGCTCAATAAAAGTCAATAAAAAAGATGAAATCCAAATCCAATGTACTACCAAAAAAGAGTTCTACCCTGAGGACAAAGAAGCTTATTTGACCAAGGTTGAGAATAAGATAGATCTATGGTGTTGTGATTTTTGTCAGCTTAACACAAGCTAGAGTCATTGAGAAAGCTCATTCATGTGATTGTTTGTATACAAGTCTGTGGGACTCTTATTATTATCATTAATGATTGACAAAGAGCACACATGGTCCTGAGTTGTGGAAGAATGCACACTGAGGAAGCCATGGGGAACAAACCAGTGAGCAGCATTCCGCCATAGCTTCTGCTTCAGTTCCTGCCGTGAGCCCCCTTCATGATGGACTACAGCTATAACCTAAATAAACCCTTTTGTTTCCAAGTTCTGGTCATGGTATTTAACACAGCAGTAGAAACCCTAACCAAGGCATATGAGTATAAACAAAAATGTTTACAAGGCACTTTGACAGCATAGCTGTTTAGCAAAACAAATGATAGTTCCTCATTGGGCCTGCAGGTCTCTGACCAGGTTTACAGTGCTGGCATGAATGGCTTCCTGAGGAGCAGGCCTCAGATCACCCAGAGGCCGTTGGCTAGCCACACAGACTTTATGCCACTGTTGTACCACTGTGCATGTTGTATAGCTTGTTTTCCCCAGCACCCTGGACAGCCCTCCTGCTGCCATAACAGCTAGTTTGAGATTGGTTTCAATATGTCAACATGCAAAGTCTGTGGTGTCTTCAGCAGTGGGGCCTTGCCATTCAGTTGAATGACCAGCAGCAATGGTAATCTGTGTCGCCATGATCGAATTCTCTGCCATTTCTTTTTGTTCTTGCAAATATAATTTCCATTTGATTTTATTTGTTCTGTTCTTCTGTCCTATGGCTCCATGGGCTTTGAGTGAAGGTCATGGGGCAGCACCAGTAGCTTAAATCATGGAGTGTTAGGGCTTCATGAGACAGTTTCCTGACCACCTAGCTATGGGTGGCACAGGCCACACAGAAATGCAGTTTGTCACTGGTGGTGGTGGCCTCTGCTCTTTGTTTGTATGAGTGTTTTGCTTGCTAATATGTCTGTGTACTACATGTATGCCTGGTGCCCTGAGAGGTCAGAAATGGGTCTTGGGTTCCCTGAATTTGTAAGTTGCTATGAGGGTGTTAGAAATTGAGCCTGGATCCTCTGTTAGAACAAGTACTTTAGCCAATAAGCTGTTAACTCTCCAGCGCCCCCAGTCTTCCTAATGACCTTGTCCTTGTCCTCTGGCACACACTGTCTGTGGTTCATAGTAAGTTGGCCATGGTCCCACTGTTTGTCCTTTTGGCCCAAGATAGAGCCAGTATCTGATAGTGGAACCAGTGCCTCTGGCATTTTCAGTGTGGTACAATTTTGCTTTTAGATGGGCCCTGGCAAGTCTGAACTTGATAATTCAGTTCATGCAATGCTCAGACTTCGAAGGATCTTTTTTTAACTGTTGAAGCTTTAGAAGCTGGCTGAAAGATCTTGAATGGGGTCCACATTGCTTTTAATCAACTCAGTGCTCTATCTTATTTTTGCCATTTCTACCTTATATATTTTTGCTTTGTGAAAGATTTCCTTTTTAACTAACTAATAAAGTATAATGAGTTTCACTGGGCCAGAGCTAGGAGTGTTTTTTTTCAAATTATATTGACTCCAGTAAGTCTTCCTTAAACAGTATGGTAGTAATTTAAGTTTAAGTACTTTTCTTCAAGTATTATCCTGTTCAGATTAAAATTAGCTTTTATAGCAGGATAGGTGATGAGAAATGTTTCGGTTTAACTGAGACTGAAAAGTGGTTTGGCTGTACTGTAAAGATAAAAGTGAAACAAAAACAGTGATAGACTTTCATGGATGAGGGAAAACTCTCAGGCTCTGTAGATAGGAAAACAGTGATAGACTTTCATGGATGAGGGAAACCTCTCAGGCTCTATAGATACGAAATTCATGGATGAGGGAAAACTCTCAGGCTCTATAGATACAAATTTCATGGATGAGGGAAAACTCTCAGGCTCTATAGATACGAATTTCATGGATGAGGGAAAACTCTCAGGCTCTATAGATAACGAATTTCATGGATGAGGGAAAACTCTCAGGCTCTATAGATACGAAATTCCTTCTTCTTTTTTTTAGTTAATGCCAGGTTTTAGCTTGACTTGTTGCCCTCCACTTTTTTTTTTTTTTACTGAGCTCGACATTTTTTTAAGTTATAAAAAATTTTATTTTCAATAGATGCCTTTTAATCATTAAATAATTTGATCAGTATACATACATGATTTACTGCCTTATAAACACTTATATAAAATACTTATATTCTCAGTTAGATGTGAGAAATTATGCATAGGAAGAAATATATGCAAGAGAAAAATGCCAAAATTTTTCTTATGAGGAAACCATGAGGCTATGAGGTGAAGATTAAATTCTTTATAGACAAAGGTATATTTATAGTTTTTTACTAAATTTATTAAGAATGTTTCTTCTTCATTTTGACAATAATTTCTAAAATATATTGAAATCTTCATGGAACAAATAAAAATACAAAATTATTCTTGTTCAAGTATTAGACTATTTATTCAAGTCTCATCTTCATGAAAGAAAAGTAGGATTTTATTAAATTTTATTGGTTTTCTAAAAACTTTAATAATTGTTAAATATATTAGGAGAAAATTATAAAATTCTTCTAATCCTCTGGCTCTTATACCCTCTCAAAAAATGAAATAATTAAAAAAAATCACTTTCCTGGAAGGCAGTGAGAAACTGACATACAGAATTAAAGGGAAATATTTTCTGCATATGAGAACATCATTGTCTCATGACTATATTAAACAAAAAGCTACTTAGGGATTTTTATATATTTGTAGTAGCTTAAAACATTATGAAAATTTATTTAGTCTAAAAGGGGTTTTAGATTCTGAGAAATATAAATATGAACTATGTAAATACATATCTCCATTTTTAATAGAATGTATATTTTTTTATTTTTCCATTCAAAAATTTCCACTTCCTCCCCTCCTCCCATTTACTTCCCACTCCTCCTCCTCCCTCTCACTCCAGCCTTAACAGAGGGCAGGGTACCCTGCCCTTTGGAAAGTCCAAGGCCCTCCCCCCTCCATCCAGGCCTAGGAAGGTGTGCATCCAAATAGACTAGGGTCCCAAAATTCCAGTACATGCAGGAGAAACAAGTCCCAATGCTTTTATCAATGGCTTCTCAGTCAGCCCCCATTGTCAGCCGCATTCAGAGAGTCTGGTTTGATCACATGCTTGTTTAGTCCCAGTCCAGCTAGATTTGGTGAGCTCCCATTAGATCAGGCACACTGTCTTAGTGGGTGGACCAGCCCCTCACGATCGGTCCTGACTTCCTTGCTCATCTTCTCCCTCCTTCTGCTCTTCAGCTGGACCTTGGGAGCTCAGTCCAGTGCTCTGATGTGGGTCTCTGTCTCTATCTCCATCCATCGCTGAATGAAGATTCTATGGTGATACTCGAGATAATCATCAGTGTGACTATGGGGCAAGGCCAGTTCAGGCATCCTCTCTTCTGCTGCCCAAGGGCCTAGCTGGGGACATCCACGTGGACACCTGGGATCCCTCTAGAGCCAAGTCTCTTGCCAACCCTCAAATGGCTCCCTTAATGTAGATATCTTCTTCCCTGCTCCTATAACTGCCCTTCCTCCATCTCAGCCCTCCCACTCCCTCAAGCTCTCCCCAATCATTCCCTTCTCACTTCTCTCTCCCCGCCTCTTCCCTTTTCCTAACCCCACCCCTAGCCCTACTCCCACCCCCATGTTACCAACTTTTGCCCTGCGTTCTTGTGTGCTTCCAGTTTCCAGGGGGATCTATATGTTTTTCTTTGGGCTCACCTTGGTATTTGGCTTCTCTAGGCTTGTGAATTATAGGCCAATGTCCTTTGTTTATGGCTAGAGTCCACTAATGAGTGAGTACATCCGATGTTCTTCTTTTTGGGTCTGGGATACCTCACTCAGGATAGTGTTTTCTATTTCCATCCATTTGCATGCAAAATTCAAGATGTCATTGTTTTTTTACCACTGAGTAGTACTCTAATGTGTATATATTCCACACTTTCTTTATCCATTCTTCCATTGAGGGACATCTAGGTTATTTCCAGGTTCTGGCTGTTACAAATAATGCTGCTATGAACATAGTTGAACAAATGCTTTTGTAGTATGGTTGGGCATCTCTTGGTTATATTTCCAAGAGTGGTATTGCTGGATCCTGAGGTAGGTTGACTTCCAATTTCCTGAGAAACTGCCACAATGATTTCCAAAGTGGTTGCACAAGTTTACATTCCCCCTAGCAATGGATGAAGGTACCCCTTACTCCACATCTTCTCCAGCATAGGCTATCATTGGTGTTTTTGATTTTAGCCATTCTGACAGGTGTAACATGGTATCTCAAAATTGTTTTGATTTGCATTTTCCTGATCATTAAGGAAGTTGAACATGACCTTAAGTTTTTTTTGGCCATTTGAACTTCTTCTGTTAAGAATTCTCTGTTCAGTTCAGTGCCCTATTTTTTAATTGGGTTATTTAAAATTTTAATGTCTAGTTTCTTGAGTTCTTTATATATTTTGGAGATCAGACCTTTGTCCTATGTGGAGTTGGTGAAGATCTCCCATTCAACAGGATGTCTTTTTGACAAATGACAGTGTCCTTTGCTTTACAGAAGCTTCTCAGTTCCAGGAGGTCCCATTTATTTATTGTTGTTCTTAATTGTCTGTGCTACTGGGGTTATACGTAGGAGGTTGTCTCTCTGCCCATGTGTTGCAGTCTACTTCCCACGTCCTCTTCTATGAGGTTCAGTGTGGTCGGATTTATATTGAGGTCTTTAATCCATTTGGACTTGAGTTTTGTGCATGGTGATAGATAGGGATCTATTTTCATTCTACAGGTTGACATCCAGTTATGCCAGCACCATTTGTTGAAGATGCTTTCACTCTTGGTTAATGTTACCTTAAGATACTTTGTTATTTGTGGCTATCGTGAAAGGTGAAGTTTCTCTCATTTCCCTCTCTGCTTCTTTATCCTTTGTGTATAGGTGGGCTACCGATTTTTTTTTTTTAGTTGATCTTGTATCCTGCCACATCACTGAAGGTGTTTATCAGCTGTAGGAGTTCTCTGGTAGAGTTTTTGGGGTCACCGATGTACACTATCATATCATCTGCAAATAACAAAAGTTTGACTTCTTCCTTTCCAATTCGAATCCCCCTCACTATCATATCATCTGCAAATAACAAAAGTTTGACTTCTTCCTTTCCAATTCGAATCCCCCTTGATCTCCTTATGTTGTCTTATTGCTATTGCTAGAACTTCCAGCACTATGTTGCAGAGATATGGAGAGAGTGGACATCCTTGTCTTGTTCCTGATTTTAGTGGAATGGCTTTGAGTTTCTCTCCATTTAATTTGATATTAGCTGCTGGTTTGCTATATATTGCTTTTATTATATGTAGATATGATCCTTGTATCCCTAATCCCTCCAATGCCTTTATAATAAAGGGGTGTTGAATTATTTCATTTTTTTTTTTGGCATTTAATGAAATGATCATATGGTTTTCCTTTCAGTTTATTTATATGATGGATTACATTGATAGCTGTTCGTATGTTGAAACAGCCCTGCATCTCTGGGATGAAGCCTACTTCATTATAATAGATATTTTGTTGTTGTTGTTGTGTTCTTGGATTTGGTTTGCCAGCATTTTACTGAGATTTTTGCATCCATTTTCATAAGTGAGATTGGTCTGTAATTTTCTTTCTTGGTTGAGTCTTTGGTTTTGGTGTCAGGGTAACTGTAGCTTCATAAAAAGAATTTGGCAATGACTCTTCTGTTTCTATTATGTGAAACACATTAAGGAGTATAGGTATCAGCTCTTCTTGGAAGTTCTGGTAGAATTCTGCATTAAAACCATCAGGTCCTGGACCTTTTTTGGTTGGGAGGGTTTTTTTTGTTTGTTTGTTTGTTTTGTTTTTTGTTTTTTGAGACAGGGTTTCTCTGTGGTTTTGGAGCCTGTCCTGGAACTAGCTCCTGTAGACCAGGCTGGTCTCGAACTCATAGAGATCCGCCTGCCTCTGCCTCCCAAGTGCTGGGATTAAAGGCGTGCGCCACCACCACCCGGCTAGTTGGGAGGTTTTTTTTTTTATGAGAGCTTCTATTTCCTCATGACTTGTGGCTCTCTTTAAATTGTTTACCTGGTCTTGATTTAATTTTGGTATATGGTACTTATCTAAAAAAAAATGTCCATTTCCTTTACATTTTTCAACTTTGTGGCATACAGGCTTTTGTAGTAAGACCTAATGATTCTCTGAATTTCCTCAGTGTCTGTTGTTATGTCCCCTTTTTCATTTCTGATATTGGTGATTTGTGTGTTCTCTCTGCCTTTCGATTAGTTTTGATAGGGGTGTGTCAATCTTGTAGATTTTCTCAAAGAACCAGCTCTTTGATTCATTGATTTTTTTGGATTGTTTTCTGTGTTTCTATTTTGTTGATTTAAGCCCTCAGTTTGAATATTTCCAGTCTTCTTCTCCTCCTGGGTAAGTCTGCTTCTTTTTTTTTCTAGAGATTTCAGGTGTGCTGTTAAGTCTCTAATGTGAACTTTCTCCATTTTCTTTAAGTGGGCACTTAGTGATAAGAACTTTCCTCTTAGCACTGCTTTCATCGTGTTCCGTAGGTTTGGGTATGTTGTGTCTTTATTTTCATTGAATTCAAGGAAGACTTTAATTTTTTTCTTTATTTCTTCCTTGACCCAGGGGTGGTTCAGTAGTTGACTGTTCAGTTTCTGTGAGTTTGTAGGCTTTCTGGGGGTAGAATTGTTGTTAAATTCTAACTTTATTCCATGGTGATCCAATAAGACACAGGTGGTTACTCCATTTTTTTTTTTTTTTTGTATCTATGGATGTTTGCTTTGTTACCGATTATGTGATCAATTTTTGAGATGGTTCCATGAGATGCTGAAAAGAAGGTATATTCTTTCCTATTTGGGTGGAATGTTCTATAGATGTCTGTTAAGTCCATTTGTTCTCTTATTTCTCTGTTAGGTTTCTGTCTGGTTGACCTGTCCATTGGTGAGACTGGAGTGTTGAAATCTCCTACTATTAGTGTGTGGAGTTTGATGTGTGCTTTGAGTTCTAATAATGTTTCTTTTACATATATGGGTGCTTTTATATTAGGGGCATAGATATTCAGGATTGAGACTTCATCCTGATGAATTGTTCCTTTTATGAGTATAAAGTGTCCATCTCCATCTCTTCTGATTGATTTTAGTTTGAAGTCAATTTTGTTAGATATTAGGATAGCCACACTCGCTTGTTTCTTAGATGCGTTTGATTGGAAATTTTTTTTTCAACCCTTTACTCTGAGATAATGTCTGTCTTTGTGGTTGAGGTGTGCTTCTTGTAAACAGCAGAATGTTGGATCCTGTTTTCGTATCCATTCTCTTAACCTGTGCCTTTCTATAGGTGAATCGAGCCCATTGATAATTAAGTGATATTAAAGACCAGTGGTTGTTAACTCTGGTATTTTTTTTTTTTTTTTTGGTGTTTAGAGTTTGTGTGTTTCCCTTCTTTGAGTTGTGCTGTTGGAGGGTTGTTAGATGTCTGTGTTATTATGGGTATTGTTGGCTTCCTTGGGTTGTGGTTTTCCTTCTAGTACTTTCTAAAAGGCTGGGTTTGTAGCTACATATTGTTTAAATATGTTTTTATCCTGGAATATCTTTTTTTTTTCTCCATCGATAGTTGTTGCAGGAGGTCTTTCTGCCCCTCCAACCAATAACTGCTGAGATACCAGCCCATTGGGGCGTGGTTTCTCTCCATTCAAAAAGCTTCTGCTTCCTTCCGCTCCCTCTCTTGACTGCTGCTCCGCTGGCGACTAGACTCACTTTCTGGTTGTGCAGAGAGCTGTTGTCTGGGATCGTGATCTGTAAGTTTTTCCTCTTTAAATAAATACTACCCTATTAATAAGAATTCCAAACTGGTGTGGCATTGTTCGTGGCTTACGCCTTCACAGTTTAACTTAAATCATCACGCACTGGCCTTTCTTGCTGCAGTTCTTTACACCGTTTTTTGTTTAGTTCGTGACTTAGGCCCCAGTGCCGAGTCCGAGATACACTTGGCCTTAAGGCCCATAATATCCAGAGAGGCAGGACGATCTCTGAGGCCGGCCAGGTGGTGGTGGCATACGCCTTTAATTCCAGCACTCGGGAGGCAGACAAAGGCGGATCTCTGTGAGTTCGAGGCTGGCCAGGCGGTGGTGGTGCACGCCTTTAATCCCAGCACTCGGGAAGCAGAGACAGGCGGATTTCGGTGAGTTCGAGGCCAGCTGGATAATAGGTAATATGGCAGTTTTTGTTTCCAACATGACTTTCACTGTTTGGGCTAACAATACAATGGGTCTTATCCTGCAAAATTTATATGACTATGAGGATAATTTAATTTACTGGTTACTATGTTTTAGTATTCTTTTGAATATTCTATCATTTAGGAAGATTATGGTACTCTCAAGAACTCATGCAGGTCAGGAGATTCAGGAGATTCAGGATTCAAAAGAGGCAATAATAAACACAATAATAAAAAGACTTGAAATGCTTGAAAAAATGATTGGAACTGGTGAACAGAGTAATAAGGCACAAGGACAGGATACAAAGCCAACACCAGCTATTAGAACTGGCTTACCCAGGGTTTTAGCGGCATACCCTATACTTAATTCTGACAAAGCGTCAACTTCTAAAGGCTCAAAGGGAGTCAGAGAAGCTAGATGGATGCCAATAGCAATGAATGATCTGAAAGAAATTAAACAGGCTATTGTTAATTTTGGCTTGCAAAATGCATATGTAAAGGAAATGATAAGGACTTGGGCTTCTAATGCTAGAGCTACCCCCTATGATTTCCATCAGTTAGTGTCTGCAGTTTTAGATAAGGGACCTTCCTTGATGTTTGGAATTTATTTCAGAGAAGAATCCAAACATATGGAACAGCAAGGAAGAGCAAAAGGTGTCGAGGTTTCCCAAGATCAAATTCTTGGTGCAGGAGAATATGCTGATCCACAGGTCCAAGCTCTTTATGATGATGAAGTACTGTGTCTATGTCACCAAGCAGCTTTAAATGCTTGGAATAGGATACAAGATCCAGCAAAAGGGTTGAATCATATACCAGAATTAGGCAGGGACAGAGAGAACCCTTTATTGACTTTTTGCAAAGATTAATTAAGGCTCTGGACGTAGGGGTAACAGACCCGGATTCTAGACGAATACTTCTTGAATCTCTAGCATTTGAGAATGCAAACATAGAATGCAAAAAGATAATTGGGCCTTTAAAGTCTAGATCAGCACCTATGGATGAATGGATTCAGCATACGATGAATGTTGAGACATTTAGCTATAATGATGAATCTTGGGTAGGAGAAGCGATTTCCACAGCAATGAGGAGACATCAAACTGCCAGGTGTTTTAATTGTGGTAAATTAGGACATCTGAAAAGGGATTGCAGGCACAGAATTTCTAGGAATAATATCTCCTCTGGGAATGACAAAAATAGGGGACCTTCAGGTATATGTAGGAGATGCGGTAAAGGCCGTCATTGGTCCAACGAATGCAGGTCAACAACAGACAAACAAGGCAACCCGATACCGTCGGGAAACTCCTTGAGGGGCCTCTCGCAGGCCCCCAAGCCAACAGTGGCCCAGTCATTCCCAGTCACAGTGGAGAACGTGCCTCACCAAGAAATCTAAAGGCTCCAATTTCTGCTGTAAAAAGTAATACTAGTCTAAATGGTGAATTACGTGTGGCGGATGAGTCAAAAAACCCAGTAGGACAGAGTAAACGTATATTTTGGCAGACTTCTATTAACGACCAAAGACCAAAGCTAAAAGTCTGTATAAATGGCACTTTTATTGAAGGCTTATTAGACACAGGTGCGGATGTAAGTATTATTACCCCAGAATCTTGGCATCCAAATTGGCCTCTTCAAGAGGTAGATGTTCAGTTTCTGGGAATTGGAACCCTATCTCGTGTAAAACAAAGCACAAGATGGGTGGAATGCATAGGGCCTGAAGGGCAAATAGGAAGACTAAGGCCATATATAGCCAATATTGCAATAAATTTATGGGGCCGTGACCTGTTACAGCAATGGAATACTCAGATTAACATTCCTGCAGTTCCAGGAACTCATAATTCTGGGAAAGATATGATGAGGTATTATGGAAAAAGGTCACCAGCCATTCAGGCTGTACAAGAACATATAGCAAATACCAAACCTTTAGAGGTACCAACAGCCCTACCTTTAAAATGGCTAACTGGGAAGCCAATATGGATCAAACAGTGGCCTCTAGCTGAAGATAAATTACAGGCATTGGAACAGCTGGTGCAAGAGCAATTAGATGCTTACCATATTGAAGAATCAACCAGCCCTTGGAATTCTCCTGTGTTTGTTGTAAAAAAGAAATCTGGTAAATGGAGAATGGTGACAGATCTAAGAGCTGTCAACAAAGTAATTCAACCTATGGGCCCACTACAATCTGGAATTCCTTTGCCTTCTCTATTACCAAAAGGATGGCCTCTTATAGTTATTGATTTGAAAGATTGTTTTTTCACTATACCGTTACAAAAAAAGGATAGAGAAAAATTTGCCTTCACGGTGCCTACTTATAATAATTCTCAGCCTAATAGGAGATATCAATGGACTGTCCTCCCACAGGGTATGCTCAATAGTCCTACATTGTGCCAATATTTTGTAAGTAAGCCATTGGAAATAATTCGTAAACAATTCCCCAAGTCCATAATTTATCATTACATAGATGACATCTTATTATCAGATTCAAATAAAGATATTTTAGAAAGGATGTTTGAAGAAGTAAAGAAAGTCTTGCCTAGGTGGGGATTACAAATTGCCCCTGAAAAGATTCAAAGAGGAAATTCTATTAATTACCTAGGTTACAGAATAGGGTTAGAGAAAATTAAAACACAAAAGGCACAAATTAGGAGAGACCGGTTAAAGACTCTTAATGACTTCCAAAGATTGTTGGGAGACATTTCCAGTCTACGACCAGCTGTTGGGATAACACCTGATCTAATAGTTCATTTAAACAAAACCTTAAATGGTGATAAAGATTTGAATAGTCCAAGAAAACTGACAGCTGAAGCAGAAAAGGAACTGACAATGATTGAGGAAAATTTACAGGAAGCACATGTGGATAGGGTGAACCCAAATCTTAGCTGCATCCTAGTCATATTGCCTTCCAGAATCTCTCCTACAGGGATTCTAATGCAGAGGGAAGATATTATTTTAGAATGGATATTTATACCCAATAAACCAAGTAAAAAATTATGTGGAAAAAGTCTCTGAATTAATTATAAAAGGTAAGCTGAGACTTCGTCAACTAGCAGGTATAGACCCAGCAGAAATCATAGTGCCTTTTACTACTGAAGAAATAAAAAAGTTATGGGAAGACAATGAACCGTGGCAAAGAGCTTGTGCTAATTTTTTGGGAGAAATTAATAGCAACTATCCCAAAAGTGGTAGACTTAACCTCATAAAGAGAACTTCTTGGATTCTTCCTAAAATTGTACGTGATGCTCCAATAACTGGAGCCCGTACATTCTATACTGATGCAAATAAATCAGGGAAAGCAGGTTACAAGTCAGATGAATTGAGTAAGGTGGAACAAAGCCCTTATAATTCTGTCCAGAAGGCAGAATTATATGCCATTCTTATGGTGCTAAGGGATTTTAAAGAACCTCTTAATATAGTTACAGATTCACAATATGCAGAAAGAGTTATCTTGCATATTGAAACCGCTGAATTTATACCAGATGACACAGAGTTGACTTCATTGTTTATCCAGGTACAAGCCATAATCAGGAACAGGCTTTGTCCGATGTACATAACACACATCCGGTCCCATACAGGTCTTCCTGGTCCTCTAGCACAAGGCAACGCTGAGATTGATCAATTATTGATTGGAAGCGTGTTGCAGGCCTCAGAATTTCATAAAAAGCATCATGTCAATAGTAAAGGCCTAAAGAAAGAATTTTCCATTACTTGGCAACAAGCTAAGGACATTATAAAGAGATGTCCTACTTGTTCTTTCTATAATCAAATACCGTTGCCTGCAGGGAGTAACCCAAAGGGTACTAAGAGAAATGAAATCTGGCAGATGGATGTGTTCCACTTTATGGAATTTGGTAAATTAAAATATGTACACCACACCATAGACACGTATTCAGGTTTTCAATGGGCTACTGCCCTGAGCTCAGAAAAGGCAGATTCAGTAATCACACATTTATTGGAAGTTATGGCCATCATGGGTATACCTGCACAAATAAAGACAGATAATGGTCCAGCATATGTATCTAAGAAAATGAAACGCTTTTTTGATTATTATATTTGATTATTATAATATAAACACATTACAGGTGTACCAAAAAAAAAAAAAACAGAAAGGGACCGAAAATACCCCCAGAAACAGATTACATAATGTTTTATTAACCTTGAATTTTCTTAACGCTAATGAGAAAGGAACAACAGCAGCAGAAAGATATTGGATAATGGAAAAGTCTGCTGAACTAAATCAACCGATTTATTTCAAAGATGTGCTGACCTCTCAATGGAAGCCAGGAGATGTGCTACTTTGGGGAAGGGGTTTTGCTCTTGTTTCCACAGGAGAAGAAAAATTGTGGATACCATCAAAATTAATAAAGTTTCGATTTGAAGGGGAGAAACCTCTTGGAAAGGAGAAATGACAACTCATCCACAATGATATTCATACATGTGGTAAGAAAAACATATAGAATGGGGGCAGGGTTCTGTTCTTATCTCCACAGGAAAACACTCATTAAACCATATTTCTAAATTTATAGAGCTGGTTTTGAAGTTGGACTCTGGCTCAGTCCCGCTCCAATTCCAAGCCTGTTAGTAAGAGAAAAACCCAGAGTTTCTGGAGTTTCTGTCTCATGTCAAGAGCCGTGATATGGGACAGAAAGAAATATGAGTTTAGAAAACATCTTTGCTTTTCTTCATATCTATCATACCTTTCATTGAATATATCTATCATGCCTTTCATTGAATATATATATATATATATATATATATATATATATATATATATATGCCTTTATATGTCTATATGATTAATGTTTAAGTTTTTTACAATAAACAATGAGTCTTTTCTGAAGTGACATTTGAAGTTTCCAGGAAGAAGATGGGGCCCCACAACAACAACTCTCCCTGGTTGATATGATGTCATGATACTGATAGCGCTACTACAAGACCTGTTTTGGGTACCAGCTGCACAAGAAGATCCCAACTTGGTTAGCTGAAATGGTGCACATCTTGTACAACATTCTGGCCAGAACTCCACAAAATACTCAGAGACTATTTGCAATTTTAAAAGACATTGATCTTGAAATTTAACCATCATTTTACTTTCACAGGATCCCCCAGAAAGAACGTCGCCCCCATGACAGCTGGAAGTAATTCTAGAGGACGACGTCCCCTCTCCCAGTAAAGTTTGCCCCCGGGTTTAGGGACATCATTTAGGGGTTGGGAGGTTGGGGGAGGAATTTTATAAGCTCAGGGATCATTTTGGAAAAAAAAAAAAAAAGAGGGATGATGGGATAATAGATTTGTAATTGTGAGTTACAATTTTTAGACAAATATATTGGTATTGATACTTGTATATTGATACAAAGTTAAATTATATTGACTATTGTATGCATGCATGTTTCTACCTCTGTTTAAAATATTTTTTATGTATTGACATATATTGTATCGATATTTACCATATTGCAATGTATATTTGTACATTGTTTATATTTGGAGGTCATTATCCTCATTTGTTACACAGATGTTTATTGTCTTAGTCTTTAAGTTAGATAGATATTGAGAATTATATAGATTAATAGTCATCTAAATTTGCCATTTATAATTAGACTAATTAGGTTATTTAGATATATAGAGATTATATTCAGTATAGATAGATGATCTTCAACCTCTTCAAAGAGCTGTAGAAAATGGCCTTTAATCTAACTCAGAGTTTTGTGGTAGTGAGACACAATTGCTCCTGGCAACACCGCTCTATTCCCGAGAGAATGTTGAGCACCAAAGACACTCCACCTGGAGCCTTTCTTTTTGACAGAACTGGCCTTGGGGCAAAGAAATGCCCATACCTCAACCACTGACAGAGATACAGAGTGTGCATCAATGGATAAAACAGGACTGTCATATCCTGCCAAGACAGGGTAAGATAGTTTTGAAAAGTTGCTTGCCTTTGAAAATGGTATGTCAGTTATGTTAGGCCTTAGCCAAAGTTGGTTGCTTCAACGCTGCAAATGTGACTTTGGGTGATTGCCCAGGTAGCTAGTTGTCCCTGTGATTTGTTGCAGGTTTTGGAAGTTGTTTTACTGAACTTCCTAATTACCCAGGTAACATTATTTCCCTTCTCAGATCTTTGATGGGGTTGAAGACTATATAACTATAGTTACTTTTCTCTCATGACTTGGCCAAGTTATTTATTATACAAGTCCTAAGCTAGTTAGAATAGGATATTTGTACTTATTGTATATAATTTCATAGTAGGTTTAGAACTCTCTTACTTAAACAAAAGGGGGAGGTGTTGCGGGAGGTCTTTCTGCCCCTCCAACCAATAGCTGCTGAGATATCAGCCCATTGGGGCGTGGTTTCTCTCCATTCAAAAAGCTTCTGCTTCCTTCCGCTCCCTCTCTTGACTGCTGCTCCGCTGGCGACTATACTCAATTTCTGGTTGTGCAGAGAGCTGTTGTCTGGGATCGTGATCTGTAAGTTTTTCCTCTTTAAATAAATACTACCCTATTAATAAGAATTCCAAACTGGTGTGGCATTGTTCGTGGCTTAGGTCTTCAGATAGTAAAAGAAAGCTTTGCTGGGTATAGCAGTCTGGGCTTGTATTCATGGTCTTTTAGAGTCTGCAGCACATCTATCCAAGACCTTCTGGCTTCGTGGTTTCCCTAGAGAAGTCAGGTGTTATTGTGATAGGTTTACCTTTATATGTTACTTGACCTTTTTCCTTTGCAGCTCTTAATATTCTTTATTCTGTATGTTTTGTGTTTTGAATTTTGGTTGTTTTTTTGTTTTGTTTTGTTTTTGATCCAGTCTATTTGGTGTTCCATATGCTTCTTATACCTTCATAGGAATATCCTTCTTTAGGTTCTGAAAGTTTTCTGGGCCTTTGAGCTGTAATTCTTCTCCTTCTTCTACCCCTATTATTCTTAGGTTTAGTCTTTTTCATGGTTTCCCAGATTTCCTGGATGTTTTGTGTTAAGAATTTGTTATATTTGCTGTTTTCTTTGGTCGATGAGTTTATTTCCTCTATAGTATCTTCTGTGTCTGAGATTCTTTCTTCCATCTCTTGTATTCTGTTGTTCCTGTTCATTTACCCAGATTTTCCATATCCAGCCTTCCTTCGGTTTGTGTTTTCTTCATTGCCTGCATTTCAGTTTTCAAGTCTTGAACTGCTTCCTTTACTTGTTTGATTGCTTTTTCTTGGTTTTTTTGGGTATCTTTGAGGGATTTATTCATTTCTTCTAACTTTTTAAGTAGTCTTCTTATCCATTTCTTTAATGGAGTTTTTCACATCCTGTTTAATGGTCCCTATCACTTTCATAATGTTACATTTAAAGCTGATTGCTTCTACTACTTCTGAATTGTGGTGTTCAAGTCTTCCTGTTGTATGTTCTCTGGATTCTGGTGTTATCATTTGCTTTTCAGGTTGTTGGAGGAATTCTTGCATTGGCACCTGCCCATCCCTTCCTTCAGCTGCGGTCAGGAGAGTCTTGGCAATTTGGTCCGATCTTTGCTGTGGCCAACTTTATACTTGGGGGGTTATCTTGTTCTGCCCTCTCTTAAGTTCCCTCAGCACTGGAGTTGGCTCTCAAATCTACTCCTCCCTGAAGTAGGCTGTGGTGGTGTGGATCTAAGGACCCCACGGATGGAAAGGAATGCTTGGGGGCAAGATGGGATGGGATAAATAGAGAAAGTCAGAAGCCTGGGAGAAGCCCCACTGAATGGCCAGAAAGTTTAGGGGATTGGAGGGTGCCTGTACTTCGTTCCCAGGGTGCTGGGCGGGCACACACTTACCTGGTACTGGATGTGAGCTCTGCATTTTTCTCGGCTCCCCTCCCTGCCTTTTCCCTTTCCCATTCAATCCTCCCCCAAGGTCTCCATGCTCCCAATTTACTCATGATAGCTTGTCTTTTTCTACTTCCCATGTAGATTAGATCTATGTAAGTCTCTTTTAGTGTCCTCATTGTTGTCTAAGTTCTCTGGGATTGTGATTTGTGTGCTTGTTTGCTTTGCTTTATGTTTAAAAACTATTTATGAGTGAGTACATGTGATAATTGTCTTTCTGTGTCTGGGTTACCTCACTCAAAATAATGTTTTCTATCTCCATCCATTTTCTTGCAAAATTTAAGATTTTTTTTTTCTGCTGTGTAGTACTCATTCATTGTGTAAATGTACCACATTTCCTTATCTATTCTTCAGTCAAGGGGCATTTAGGTTGTTTCCAGGTTCTGGCTATGACAAACAATGCTGCTGTGAACATAGTTGATCACATGTCCTTGTGGCATGATTGAGCATCCTTTGGATATATACCCAAAAGTGGTATTACTGGGTCTTGAGAAAGGTTGTTTCCTAATTTTCCGAGAAATTGCCATACTGACGTCCAAAGGGGCTGTACCAGTTTCCACTCCCACCAGCAATGCAGAAGTGTTCTCTTTCCCCACAACCTTTCCAGTGTAAGTTGTCATCAGTGTTTTTGATCTTGGCCATTCTGACAGGTGTAAGATGGAATCTCAGAGTTGTTTTGATTTGCATTTCTCTGATGACTAAAGATGTTGAATATTTCCTAAAGTGTCTTTCATTCATTTTAGATTCCTCTGTTGAGAATTTTCTGTTTAGGTCTGTACTCCATTTTTTTTTTTAATTGGATTATGTGTTCTTTTGGTGTCCAATTTCTTGAGTTCTTTGTATATTTTGGAGATCAGACCTCTGTCTGATGTGGGGTTAGTGGAGATCTTTTCCCATTCTGTTGGCTGTCGTTTTGTCTTGTTGACTGTGTCCTTTGCTTTACAGAAGCTTTTCGGTTTCAGGCGATCCCATTTATTAATTGTTTCTCTCAGTGTCTGTGCTGCTAGGGCTATATTTGGGAAGTGGTCTCCTGTGCCAATGTGTTCAAGTGTACTTCCCATTTTCTCTTCTTTAAGGTTCAGTATGGCTGGCTTTATGTTGAGGTCTTTGATCCATTTGGATTTGAGTTTTATGCATGGTAATAGATATGGCTCTATTTTCATTCTTCTACATATTGAAATCCAGTTATACCAGCACCACTTGTTAAATATGCCTTGTTTTTTCCATTTGATATTTTTTTTGCTTCTGTGTCAAAAATCAGGTTTTCGAAGATGTGTGGATTGATATCTGGGTCTTCTGTTCGGTTCCATTGGTCCTCTTGTCTGTTCTTATGCCACAAACTTCTTCTTTTAAGCTCTTTCTAACATTGACTTTGTGTGTGTGTGGATTTGTATTTTGTATGACATGTATGTATATGAAGGCCAGATTGGGCATTGGATTTCCTGAAGCTGGAGTCACAGGCAGTGTGAGCCACTTGAAGCAGGGGCTGGGAACCAAACTCCGGTCCTTTGCAGGAGCAATATGCTTTCTTAGCCCCTGAGTCTCTTCTTCATCTCCACCCCCAGCTTTCTATGTTTGTGTGAGTGTATGTGAGTAAGGGTGGTGCGGGAGGACAGGAGAGGGTGGCAGATGCTCTGCAGCTGAATTAACAGGCTTTTGTGAGCATTCTGATGTTGTCACCGGGAACCAAACTGACCCTCTGCAGGAGCAGTGGGAGCACTGAGCGCTCATCCCTCCAGCCTTGAGACATACCTAGAGTGCTTTTGAGAACAAAATCCATCATATGTGTTTGTATTTCAGATGCAGAAAGAAAAAGCTTATATACCCTCTTTCTGGAATCTATACAGTTGCGTCTTCAACATGGAGAAGATTCCACTCCACACATTCTTACGGAACAGCAGACAACCAAAGAGAACCTAATAAAGATGCAGTCCATTGCTGAAAGGCATCTGGAGCTAGACGATGCTCACGACCCACTGCTGGCCATCAACTTTGCGAGGTGATACATGCATACCGTGTTTGCAGGGACTGAGATAAGCTTTGAGTAGTGCAGAGTGAGTGGTTGTCATTATTTCTGCCAGCTGGGTCTTTCTGTCTCAGAAACAAACCCTTTTCATTGCTAACAGATGGGTGCTAGACGATGTGTTCACCTGTGCCAGCTGTATAGTTCTCGTTAATGGACGTGTACAGATGTCACCCAGCTGACATCTCTGTACCTTGCCCCTAAGAATATCGTAGCTCACCTAGAACATGCTGCTGAAAGTCTGGACAGGTTCTGCACTGTCTCCTGTATTACACACACACACACACACACACACACACACACACACACACACAAAGGGCCTTAGAATCCTTCTAGGACTAACTCCAGTGGAATGACTTCATGTCTGAGCACTGTTGGAAGGGCTAATCCAGCACTGACCCAGAAAGGATGTGCTGGGGGAAAGATTT
The DNA here is from genome assembly GCA_963919715.1 of Microtus obscurus. Lineage (NCBI taxonomy): Eukaryota > Metazoa > Chordata > Mammalia > Rodentia > Cricetidae > Microtus > Microtus obscurus. The sequence continues at coordinate 350,410 of CAWTZC010000310.1, read as the reverse complement.
CGTTCTGTAATAACTGATAATCTAAAACTAAAGGTGAAAATGGGGCTCTAGGTTTGGTTTATTAGAATTCTGTGAACAACAGCTCACACAATCAATGCTCATTCATGTTTTAATATTGAAGGTTGTATTTGGAGCAGAGCGACTTTCATGAGAAGTTTGCTGGTGGTGACATTTGCGTGGATAGATCATCAGAGTCTGTGACGTGCCAGACTTTTGAATTAACGCTAAGGTCTTGCCTCTACCCTCACATTGAGAAACAGTATCTGCATTGCTGTGGAAACCTCATGCAAACCTTAAAAAGAGATTTCAGGTAAAAAGAAGTAATTTAGCTCTGGAAGTGATCAGTTGTTAATAACCAGTGAATGTCTTCCCTCTGCTTCCCTTATATTTCCTTTCTATCTTTCTTTTTGGTTTTATGTCTGTTTTTGGTACTGAGAGTCAAGTACTAGATTGAGCGTTAAAGTCTATTTCAATTAGAGGATGGAGATGCAGTTAACTGTCTTCCTTTTTAAAGAACAGTTAACCATCAAGGTTTAAGTATGTTGTAACTAATTCATTATGTGAGAATCTGTGTCAAGAGATACACCAGAAGAATAAAAGAAACCCTCAAAACATGTGCATAAGCTGCCCTCTCTGGAGAAAAACATAAACATATGCATAAACTCCCTCTCTGGAGAAAAACCTAAACATATGCATAAACTGCCTCTCTGGAGAAAACATAAACATATGCATAAACTGCCCTCTCTGGAGAAAATATAAACATGTGCATAAGCTGCCCTCTCTGGAGAAAACATAAACATATGCATAAACTGCCCTCTCTGGAGAAAATATAAACATATGCATAAGCTGCCCTCTCTGGAGAAAACATAAACATGTGCATAAACTGCCTCTCTGGAGAAAATATAAACATATGCATAAACTGCCCTCTTTGGAGAAAACATAAACATTTGCATAAACTGCCCTCTCTGGAGAAAACATGAACCCACTTCTAGTAGATGACTAGCTCCAAGTGACTTACTCTTGTTCATGTGCAATCTCCATAAAGCTCATAAGATTAAGTGTCCTCATTTGCTTTCTCTTGCTGTGATAAAAACAGTGAGCAGAAGCGACTAGGGAGGACAGGATTTATTTGGCTTACACTTAGAATTCATCATTGAGGATCCTGGAGAGATGGCTCAGCGGTTAAGAGCCCTGGCTGCTTTTCCAGAGACCCTGAGTTCAGTTCCCAGTAACCACACAGTGGCTCACAACCATGTGTAATAGCATGTGATGCTGTTTTCTGTTGTTCAAGTGCATATGCTGAGTGCTCACACATGAAATATACATAAGATAACAACAACAGTTCATCCCTCTGGGAAGGAAGTCAAGGCAGAAACCTGGAGTCAGGAGCTTCTGAAGCAAAGACCACAGAAGAACTCACTTTGCTTTCTTATAACCAGCCCAGGCAGAGATATACGTGTGTGCTCTTCCGTGTCTTTCTTTCCAAGGTTGGTGGAATATTTGCAGGCCATGAGGAATTTTTTCTTGATGGAAGGTGGAGATACCATGTATGATTTCTATACTTCAATTTTCGATAAAATAAGAGAAAAGGAAACCTGGCAGAATGTGTCTCTTCTGAATGTCCAGCTCCAAGAAGCGGTAGGACAGCGCTATCCTGAAGATAGTTTACGGTAACTATGGGGGCACCTCTCACTTTAAGAAGTATAAAGTGAACCATTTGCCAAGACATCAGCTAAATTACCAGTTACCAAAATACCTTACAGAAGCAAGTCCAGGGTAGTTTATTTCAGCTCACAGATTGAAAGACTTGTGTGTTTCATGGCAGGGAGGATGTAGCTAAGCAGAGCGATTTTTGTCCTGGACAAAGGAATATAATAATACCATGGTGGGGAGGATAGTAAACAGTACCAAGGATAACATACTCCTTAGGACATGTCAGTGAACTGCTTGTTCCTGCTGAGCCCACCTCCTAGCTTTCCAGACTCTCCCAAATTAGCTCTCACTTTCTAAAGATCAAGCCACACATATGGAAGACTTCACTACATGTACTTTATCTTCACTTTAACCCTACAGATTACTTTGCAGATTAGAAACTCAAAGCTGAGCCAAGCAGAGATGGCACAAGCCTTTAATTCCAGCAGTCTGAAGGCAAAGGCAGGCAGAACTCTGAGTTCAAGGCCAGCCTGGTCTACAGAGCTAGTTCCAGGATAACCAGGGCTGCCCAGAGGAACCCTGCCTCAAAAAAACAAAAACAAAAAAGCAACAACAACAAAAAAAACAAAACAAAAAAAAAACAAAAATTAAAAAAAAGGGAAGGAAGGAAGGAAAAGAAAAGGAAAACAACAACAAAAAAATCAAAGCTGGGAATTCCTGTGGTACCAGGTTCTTGGTCTGAGACGAGATCATTTGAGCCTGGGAATCTGAGGCCAGACTTTATCTCCAAACAAAAAAGGGGGTGGTTCAGTGGGTAAAGGACTTGCTGCAGAAGCCTGAGGAGCACCCACATAAAATAGCCATATGGGCATGATGTTCCAGCTGTAATCCCAGTGCTTGGGAGGTGTCAGGTGGTGGGGAGAATCTTTAAGGCAAGCTGGCTGTCAAGGTCAGGGTCAGTGAGAGCCTTGCCAGCCTCTGACCTGTACACATAGACACGCACAAATACACAGACACATTGCACACATGGTACATACATGCCCCTCTCACTCCCCAAAAATGGAAGAAGGGGAGGGGTGAATTAAATTGGCAGCTGAGGGGGCTAGAAAGATCGCTCAGTTAAGGACACTGGCTGCACTTATAAAGGTCCTGAGTTCAATTCCCGGCAACCACATGGTGACTCACAACCATCTCAACCATCTGTAATGAGATCTGGTGCCCTCTGCAGGGACATATGCAGGCAGAACACTGTATACTTAATAAATAAATAAATCTTTTAAAAAAATGGCAGCTGATATGGACTGCTCAGTGAGAGGGTGAGTGGGTGGAGAGCTGCCTGCCGACTCTTTGGGGATGGTGGCCTCTACTTTTCTATTGCCAGCCTTCACCAACCCTCCCTCCTTGAAGACATCCATAGCCTCTCTGGCAGGCCTCCACCACAAGGGACTTGACCCTCAGAATGGTAGCCATTACTCACAGAGGCCTCACAGCAGATGGAGAAAGCTTTGCACTGTCTGACTTCACCTTCGCAGCCTCCTGTCTTACACGCTTAAACCATGTTCAGCCTTACACTGCATCTCACACTACAGGGGTGTGCAAATGTGTGCTGCTATTCCTCACTCCTAGGCCTTCTTCCGTGGTGTGCACTCCCTCTCATGGCCTAGCAGTCAGTCTGTTTACTCACTAGCGAACCTTGTGTTTTCTGTGCCATGCAAGTAGCTCTGCTGACCTCAGATTCCATCATCTGCATAGTAAGCACTTAAGTGAATGTCGATGGAGCAAACCGCTGAAAACTACAGTAATTTCCTCAAGTTCCTGTGCTGTGGAATACCTTGGCTGTCATTCATACACTGCCTTTGCCTCTTCCCTGGCTTTCCTATTTTAAATCATCCATGACCTGCATCAGGGTTATTATCTGCTAGTATCTCAGTAACAGTAGTGAGATTGATCGCTACAGGACCTGGAAATCACATGAGGAAAGAACACCTTCTTGGCTGGCATGTGGATATTTCTGTTCTGTGCTGCTTTCTCTCTTGGGAAAGCAGTGTTTAAACCCATCCAGGTGCATAGATAGAGCAGTGCACAGCAGTGTTCACACCCATCCAGGTGCGCAGGTAGAGCAGTGCTCAGCAGTGTTCACACCTGTCCAGGTGTTCAGGTAGAGCAGTATACGGCAGTGTTCACACCCGTCCAGGTGTTCAGGTAGAGCAGTATACGGCAGTGTTCACACCCATCCAGGTGTTCAGGTAGAGCAGTATACGGCAGTGTTCACACCCATTCAGGTGTTCAGGTAGAGCAGTACACGGCAGTGTTCACACCCATCCAGGAGCACAGGTAGAGCAGTGCACAGCAGTGTTCACACCCATCCAGGTGCTCAGGTAGAGCAGTGCACAGCAGTGTTCACACCCATCCAGGAGCACAGGTAGAGCAGTGCACAGCAGTGTTCACACCCATCCAGGTGCGCAGGTAGAGCAGTGCTAGTACCTGAGCAAATGCAGACCCCATGGTGCATGACTCATGGAGACTTACCAAGGAGCCAGTGTTCTAGCCCTTCTGCCAGCACCTGAACTTAAGACTCAGTCTTTTTAGCCTGACTTTGACGAGAATTAAGCTCCCAGTCTATCCCCAAGCTGTTTTTAATTCTAATTAAGTGGCTAACATTGTCAAGTATCTTTTTTATAACAAAACCTATTATTTTAAAACTAATTGGATGTTGGTACACACATACCTATAATCTTGCATGACAAAGGTTGGGAGTCATGGGGATCTCAAGGCAGCCTACAATTCAGTCAGAGACTGTCTTGGAAACCAGACAGGATAGCACAAACATTTGGGAGGCTGAGGCAGGGAGGTCTTTGCATTCCAGGTTGGATACATACCAGGACCTTGTCTTCGAAAAGAAAATTGCTGGGTGAAGAAGCTCATATTTGTAATTCTAATGTTCCGAAGGCTGAGGCAGGAGGATGGCCATACACTTGAAGCAAACTTGTGCTTTACAAGGAGACACTGTCTCAAGAAGTGGGCGCAGAGATAAGGGGGACCAAAAACAACTGTCATTCATTTCTAAAACCAAACTCTAGTTCTGAGGTGCTGGAAAATGTAAGTTTGTCTGCATATTTATATTGAATGGAAGTTCTAGGGGGATTGGTTATTGTGTGGAACTATTATTGTCAGGACCTCAGTCACAGTACCCACGTGTTGTACCCCTGAGGGATGCTCCCTGCCCATGAATCCACAAAATGTGTTAGAACATCTTATATGAACTTTATATGAATTTTATTATCACAAACTAAATCTGAAACTTCTTCATTTAGTTTATCTATATCATTTGAAAATGTTGATACAGCTAAGAAGAAATTACCGGTTCATATCTTAGATGGTCTTACCCTGAGCTACAAGGTAAGCGCTAATTATTTTTTATAAAAATTGGTTTTTTATTGAGACTAAGTTGTGCATGTAAAATTTTATTTTTGTTTTTGTAGGTCCCATGGCCTGTGGACATTGTTATAAGTGTGGAATGTCAAAAAATTTATAATCAGGTCTTCCTTCTCCTATTGCAAATAAAATGGGCAAAATACAGCCTGGATGTTCTACTGTTTGGTGGTAAGATTTGATTTCGATAAACTAACTCTAATTTGCTTTTGGTCCTGGAAAATTTTGTATAGGTTTTCATCTTTTCTGTATGTGAACAAATACCAGCCTGGCACAGGAGTATGGCAGCAGGTTTACCAAACCTACTACAGGAATGAAGTGTGGGGATGGAGGGGCGCTCACCAGTGGAGTGCTTGCTGCTCTTCTAGAGGACCTGTCTTAGACAGCCTGCAGCTACTTCCGACACCAGTGCATACACACAGACACATAGAGCATTTATTCACTACTGTGAAGAGCGTAGGGCCCCTTTGTTCCATCCAGCCTGGCTAACTTACACCCGAAATAATCACACAGAAAATGTATTAATTAAATTACTGCTTGGCCCATAAGCTCCAGCCTCTTATTGGCTAACTCTCACATCTTGATTCAACCCATTTCTGATAATCTGTATGTCACCACGAGGTCATGGCTTACCAGGAACGATTCAGCATGTCTGACCTGGCAGCTTCATGGTGGCTTGGCTCAATCTGTTGCTTTCTTCCTCCCTGAATACAGTACTGCCTTCTCCGCCTATCTAAGTTCTGCCCTATCAGGCCAAGCAGTTCTTTATTGGTTAACCAATGAAAGCAACAAATACTGAAGGACCTCCTACACCAATTCACTCATACAATATCTGCTCCTGCATACACAAAAATAATAAAGTGTCAGGAACTCATAGGATTTATCTTAAATGTAATAACTTATTAGGAATTGACATCCAAAAAGTTGAGTAAGGATCTGACAGGGAATTTGCATCTCAACAGTGATAGCAAGAATTTAATTATCATTTATCTGCCCTCCCTTTGTCTACTCAGTGCTTGGATTAGTGGATGTGTGCCATCATAGCTGATTTATTTGGTGCTGGGAAGTGAACCCAGAGCCTCAGCATGCTAGGCAAGCACTCGACCAACCGAGCCACAGCTGCAGTATCTTGAAATTTGGTATTTTATCTTCCCAAGGCACAAATGTGCCCTTTAGGTTCCCGCCCTGCTGATACTGCATTGCTCATCTCTTCATGCAAGGGTTGGTATGGCGGCTTTCCCTTCATTCTTTTTCTGCCCATTTTCTCCTTTCAACATTTTGTAGAACTGGCTAATACTGCTGAAAGATCTCAAGCAAAAGAAGGCTCTCCACGTGAACAAGATACACTCTCCCAGTTTGGAGCACCGAAAGAGTCACTGAGGCAGCAGATCCATCGCATGTTTCTTTTACGTGTGAAGCTCATGCACTTTGTGAATAGCCTGCACAACTACATCATGACCAGGGTTGGTGTCTGTCCCTCTCCTCGGTTCTTTTGTCCCATGTAGGCAGTAGTTCAAAGAAAACACTGATCATGTCTTTATAACTACAGAAGAGCCATAGAATACTTAGAGATTGAAAAAAATGAAAGCTAGATATAATTTCATCATAAAATAGCATGGCAGTGAATGGTAATATATTTTTCAATAAATATTTTTGTTGTTTGAGAATTTCATACAGTGTATTTGGTCATATGTATCTCAGTCCCTCCCTTGATCTACTCCCAGATCTACTTCCTTACCCACAGCTTTGTGTCCTGTTTAGTTTTACTTAACACATGAACTCCACTTGGTGCTGTCCATGCATTCCTGGTTGGCGGCACCATCCATGGACAGCATGCTTGGCCTATTATAAGCCAAACTCCTAAAAATCTTGACTCTCCCTCCCCCAAAAGCCATGAGCTGTGCATAGCTGCTCAGATATGGAAACTCATGACTCCCTTCCCACTCTGCTAGAATGCTGATGGGCTTGATTGTCTGTCAGCTCCACAGCTGCCGCGAGCTCCTGTAGTCAGCAGTCCTATCCTGTCTGTCAGACTCTGTTTGCTCTGCCCTCCCTCATCACCTGGCTTTTAACTGTCTCCTCATTTCCTCCTGCACTGAGAGAAGAGGCTGACAGGAAGGGCAGGTAGCTCAGTTGGTAGAGTACTTGCTAAAAAAGCATTGATAATTGAGCTTGAATCCCCAGTACCTACATAAAAAATGCTGTGGCTTGGCAGTGATGGCGTACACCTTTAACCCCACCACTTGGGATGCAGAGGCAAGCAGATCTCTGTGTTTCAGGCCAGCCTGGTCTACAGAGTACTAGGACTATACAGAGAAACCCTTTCTCAAAAAAGCAAAAAAAAAAAAAAAAAGACTTCCAGGTGTGGTTACCTAAGGAAGGAGACAGAGACAAGAGAATCCTGTGGCTTGCTAGCCATGCAGTCAGGACAAACGGATAAATGGGTAAGTGCTAATTACGCTCTTGTCTTTCTCTTTCAAGATTCTCCACAGTACAGGGCTGGAGTTTCAGCATCAAGTTGAAGAAGCCAAGGATTTAGATCAGTTGATTAAAATTCACTACAGGTATTTGTCAACCATCCATGATCGGTGTCTGCTGAGAGAAAAGGTGTGTACCAGTGGGGCAAAAGGGCCATATCTTCCTGCTGTGGGATTTTGAATTCTAAAACTGCTGTCCTGTGCAGTCATCTCTTGGGAAAGGACAGGGTTACAGATGTGTGCCCACTACCAGCAGTTACATTAAAGAAAACATAGCTGTACAGAACTGAAAACTTGAGTCTGCAGTTAGGCAGTGGGTGTGCACTAATGCATTATGAATATGTAGAGCTGATAGTTTTACAACCACTGGGACTTGTGTCTCACGGCCTCTGATGAATATAAATGGCTTTCAGGAGTGAAAGCTCACGTGCCGTCCTGGAATGCAGGTTGACATCCCATGTACCTTCCTATACATAAAAGACAGTCATTGTGATGTGCTTCTTCTGTGATGTAAGTTAGGAGAAAATATCGGTGTCATTGTCCAAACATAGTCACCAAGCCCATATTGTGTCTCAAACATTGATCTTCAGGTCAGCTTCGTGAAAGAAGCCATCATGAAAGTGCTGAACTTGGCGCTCATGTTCGCAGAAGGCTGGCAGGCGGGCCTAGGAGCTTGGCGGTAAGTGTGTGCTATGTGACAACCCATATTGTGACCATTTCAGCAGGCAGGCCTAGGAGCTTGGCAGTAAGTGTGTGCTGTGTAATGACCTGTATTGTGACCGTGTCAGCACCCTTCTGACAGGCTTCGTTTGAAGAGTCCACATCCAGTCCTGGTAATGGTTCACATACTATTGTAACTAAGAATTCAAGTTTTTAATTTGAAGAATGGAAGTATAGTTCATTGGCTTGCCTACCATGCATAGGGCCTGAAATTGAATCCTATGTGCAACCAATAGTAGAATTTATTTAGTTAAACTAGATAACATAAGGTTAGTGTTCTTATAAGAAGCAAAACAATTTTTTTTTAAATGAGGTCTTTTAATTAAAATGTGGAAACAGTCTCAGAGTATAAGACTTGATTTTATTATAGATGCCCCCAAATGTATGGAGAAGTGTAAAGTCTGTGTGACTAACCACAGTAGTTTCTGAGGGTGATCAGTTCTGCGTCGTGATCCAACCCCTCACACTCGCTGAGACATTTTAAAGTGAGTTGTGGGTGTCACGCCGGGTGCTGTCCAGACCTCCATGTCTGTAGGCTCTAAAAGGCAATGTGTGTTTATAGAGTGTTTTCACCTGTGTAATATAGAAAGGCAAATGGCTTAAAGTCAGTATACAGGAAGAGGCCAGGAGTCTTTCTTCCATTCTGGCAGGAATGTTGTAGGCTGAAGTGGGCTGTGTCCCACCATCTGGCTAGGTTAGCCCCCAAAATAACCACACAGAAATTGTATTAATTAAATTACTGCTTGGCCCATAAACTCTAGCCTCTTATTGGCTAACTCTCACATCTTCATTCAAGCCATTTCTGATCATCTGTATGTCACCATGAGGCCATGGCTTACTAGGAAAGATTCAGCATGTCTGACCTGGCAACTGGCTCCATGGTGGCAATCTCTGACCCTGATTTCTTCCTCTCAGAATTCAGTTCTGTCTACCCCGCCTACCTATGTTCAGCCCTATCAGGCCAAACAGTTTTTTTATTAATTAACCAATGAAAGCAACACATAGATAGAAAGGACCTCCTACACCACAGGAACATCTCTAGTTTGACCTATTTCTATGCTAGGAGTTGAACTCGGGACCTTCGTGTGCTATGTGAGTGGTTTACCACTGAGCTACTACTAGCCCGGCTATCTTAACATGTTAATTTGAGTATAAATTGCAGTGCTTAGCCTCTGTCTCATTTTTGGATTATATGCAATGGTATTTCACTTTGCTGAAATAAAAGTTCATGTCTGATGTTCTGGAGGTTTTGTTTGTTTGCCTGGGCTTATCTGAGGAGTATATTTACACAAATATGTGAAAGTATCAGTCGCTAGCTGGTGAGATGACTCAGCAGGTAAAGGGATTTGCTACACAAGCCTGACAGCCTGAATCCAACCCTCAAGCCCATATAAAGGGAGAGACAAAGCTTGTTGCCTAAAATTGTATCCTGATATCATCATGCATGCGATGGCACATACACACAGTATTCACAGACATGTTCAGTAGTACACCCAAGAAAATCAGGGGCTGGGAATAAAGCTAGTTTGTGAAACACTTGTCCATGGTGGCCCATGCCCTGAGTGCCATTCTTGGCAATGCAAAAGAAAACAGAAGCCTTTCTTGCTTGGTGCTGTCCTCTCAGAGTATGCAAAACTCCTTTTCTCTGTAACACTGAGGCAGGTGAGAGAATGACTACTCCATATGCTTCCTAAATTTCTGTAACAAATGACAGCCAAAAGTAGCGGTGGGGAGGACTTCAGCACCTCAGAGCTGGTGTGGGGACATAAGTCTTAGCCTACTTGGAAAGTGGAGGCTGAAAGATCATGATTGTAACATGGATGGGCCTGGCCTGCTTGTTGTTGGGGTTTTTGTCCTGCCCGGTTCCCCACAACTGTTTAGCCCCAAAGAAAATCACATATAGGTCTCTATAAGTTATAAAGCTGATTGGCCCATTAGCTCTAGCCTCTCACTGGCTAACTCTCACATCTTGATTAACCCATTTTTCTGATCTATGTTAGCCATGTGGCTCAGTACCTTTTTGTAGGGGGGCAGATGACATCCTGCTGCTTCGGTGGTCTGGGCAGGAGTGGGAGGAATCAACTTCCTCCTTCCCAGAATTCTCCTGTTCTCATTACATCATTTCTACTTCCTGTCTGGTTTTTCCACCTATATTTCCTGCGTGGTCAATCAGCATTTATTTAAAACATGATTGACAGAATACAGACAATTCTCCCCCACCAGTGAGTGAAGGTTATCCTGGGTAACAAAGAGACTTTGCACACCAGTGTTGATGGATGTTTACATGTTTCAGTGTGGGACTGCAGACATGGCTCAGTAGTTGGGGGGGGGGGGGGGGTTACTGACTGTTTTTCCAAAGGACCCAGGTTCAATTCCCAGTACTGGGACACCTGACACCCTCACACTGATATACAGGGAGGCAAAACACCAATGCATATTGAAAAAAATATTTTTTTAATGTATCAAATTTGCTTTTAAGTAAATACTGTGGTAAGGCTGAGGAAAACTTGTTGGCTCTTGGTAAGTGACTGACAAAGATAGTTGATGAGTTGTTGTATGGGAGACACACACACATACACACACCTGCTCACCCCTGAAAGGGAATGCATGACAGACCAAAGTAATGGATGCACCCAAGTCCAACTTGGTGAACAGTGAGTGCACGCTGGGGATATTAACAGGGGTCTGGATGAAGGTTACTTAGAAGAGCCCACTAGGACATGGGTAATGCTTCATCAGAGCTTCCCTGGAGCTCCTGCAGGGTCTCACCTCCTCTGGGCAGCCTCCTTCCCCAGCAATTATTTACCTAATGTAATGTGGAAGGCGACAGCAGAAAGCTTCCTAGTTTCCACTCTGCCAGACATGTGACCTATTATGAGTCTCCTAGCATCTCCCCTCCTGCTTTGGGAGGGTACTGATTCCAGGAAATGTGTCAGTTTAGAGGAAACCCCTGTACAATATGAGCATATTATGAATGAAGTGCTTTCCTGTGTATATTGCTTATTTTCCTATTTAAAAAGACAAAGTCATATCTACTGATTACATGAAAGTAAAAGCTAACCTGTCGGGGGAACATATTTCCATGAATGTTGTCTGATGTGACCCTGGGTATTGGAAACTGTTTCCTAAGAAGGGCTGCAAGCTCACTCATTGAATATATACTGTGTGCAAGTATAAGAACCTGAGTTTAGTCCCCAGAATCCCCATAAGAAGGGAGAATGCGCTTGTGTGTACTTGTAATCTTAGTGATAGAAGGGTAGAGACAGATCCTAGGGCATGCTGGCTGTCAGTTCAGGGATAGACTTCATCTCAAAAATCAAGGTGGCATGTACATACCACTAAAGTGGTTTAAAAATGAGTACATAAAGTTAGGAAAGGAAAGGGCTGGGAGAACGGGAAAGCTGGAGGTCGGAGGTGGAGGCAGGGCTAATCAAAACATCATGTAGGAAATACTCAGACAGTTCTTTAAAAAAAAAAAGACTGGGTGTTGGTGGCTCATTTCTTTAATCCCAGCACTCAGGTGGCAGAGACAGGCAGGCAAATCTCTGAATTCGAAGCCAGCCTTGTCTACAGAGACAGTTCCAGGATGGCCAGGGCTATACAATGGAACTCTGTCCTGGGGGGAAAACAAAAATAACCAAACCAGACAGTGCTGAAGAATAACAACAGTGGTTAACTTTTGACTCCCACATCACGTGAACACTTATGCCCATGTTCACCCACACAGGCAAATACAAGCACAAAGACAAAACATTCCTGAAATAGGATAATTGTGTAACACTAAGCATAATTACTGCCTGTGAGTTTCATACTGAAAATAGTTAAAATGGAACATCTTATGTGCTACATACTTTACCATTTTCTAAAGGTCTCTTTATTATTTCACATTTTAAGAGTTTTATATCCTAAGTGTATGCTTTACTTTATAAATAATATTTGTTTGTAAAAATACATATTCAGAACTAAATAAAGGAAAAGGGAATATCTCTAGTCAAGGCTCCAGAATTAAGTGCTAACCAGAAAATGGTTGATTTTATATCTTAACTGATTCTTTCCTAGGGACTTATTTTTTGAGGCATTGTCTCATGTAGCCAAGGCTAGTTTTAGATTTGCTGTGTAACTGAGGGTGATCTTGAACTTTGGAAGGTTTATTTGTTTTACTTTATGTGTATGGGAGTCTGGCCTATATGCACTACTGAGCACTGTCTCCATGCTGTGCCTGTGAGGGCAGAAGAGAGTCCTGCAATTACATGTGGGTGCTGAGAAGAGCCTAGGTCCTCTATAAGAGCAGCTACTACTGCTCTTAACTGCTGAGCCTTCTCCAGCCTGCCTCTGCCTCTCGAGAGCTTGGGACTAGAGTGTACCACACCGAGTTTCATGTGGCTCAGGAGAGCACCCAGGGCATCAGACATGAGGCAAGTGACAGCCCCTAAGGACTTTGCATATTAAAGAAAGGCAGGATGGAGTTCCAGAAGCCTGGGAGCTAAGGCATTAAGATTTTAAGTTCCTGTCAGTCCTAGCCAACATGATGAGACCTTATCTGTGAAAACTAATGCAAACTAATGTAGACTATGATGTTGCATATTTCATAATCTTTAGGTTTAGGATTATAGAAAATACTTAATTGATAATATAGCCTGTCTATTACTAGTTTCACTGAATTTAATATAAATCAAAATTTCCTTTCTTCCTTAGGATGGAGTCTATAGAGAAAATGGAATCTGATTTTAAAAACTGCCACATGTTCCTCGTAACCATTTTAAATAAGGCTGTCTGTAGAGGATCCTTTCCCCATTGTGAGTACACTGTCCTATGTAGTCACTGTGTCATAATCTTATTGTAACTATATCTGTGTGTCGGTAGCTGTTACTAGTCCCATGGAGAGTTTGCATTTCTCCCATTTCAAAACTGGGAAGTACTAAGCCATGGTTTGAATTGGTGTAGCAGAACTGTGATGGGGTGGGTAAGTACCAGATGGCTGGCACTAACCTGAAGGTCCTGCTCATTTGTGTGCCTTTTATTCCCGTGGGTTCTTAACATGGAAATGTAGGACTTGGAGAGAGTCTCACTCCTGACTGTTGTGCAAAGCCATTGTAAGATACAGAACTTAGCAATTTCAGAACTTACAAGACTGTCTTCTTGCAAAGAAGTGTGGATTTTACAGTTCAGAATCTAGGGTGTGAGGGAGCTGAGCGATTTCTGAGAATGGTTGAAGAGGCTTTAGGCTGTGGAGACAGACTAAGTGGTGTCTGCATCCACACTCTCCCCTTTTTTTTAGTAAAGACCGTATGTACTTTGAATCTCTTCTCCATTTGTGTGTACTATGACCGCAATACACTACTAAACACAGCCAGATGTGAGCTGTGAACTGCCTGCTTAGGCAGTAACATTTATGCATTTGTTCATGTTCGCCCATAGATTAGAATACGACACTGCATTAGGAGCTCTCCTGGGTTGTGTTGCTTCAGTGAAATGAGTCAACATTTAAAACTCTGAAGTGCCATTTATAATAACAAATGATGGTTTTAATTAAAACTGTAATAGATCTTTAAACACTTTAAGTTTTGAATTCACTGCCTTAATTAAACATTTAAACAAATTTAGAATTAATTTTTAACCTTTTTTTTTTCTTCCCACAGTGGAATCTCTAGCACTGTCCCTTATGGCCGGCATGGAGCAAAGTTAAATATCTCTAACGTAACAAGTACCTTAGACTTCATCATCGTCCTTGTACATTTTCACCATTTGCAGCTGAGAATAAAAATCTTTTTATTTATTTTTTATTATCCTATCTAGACAAATGAATTATAGGGATTTTCTCTAGAGATTGTTTGCAAGTATGTAGAATTATGTATATAAGATTTTGTATCTAATCGCACTATATATAGATATTATATAAAAGTAGATTATCATTTGTTTTATTTTTATTTTATATATAAAAGTATTTGCCTGCTTATACATACGTGCACCATGTGCATGTGGGTGCCCAGAAGCAATGAGAGGGCGGCAGATTGCCATGCAAGCTCTACAGTTACCCGTCCCTAAAGGTGTCCTAGATTTGACTGTCCTTGAAGTATTTAAGCTTTTATGTGCACAGAAAGGTCCCAAAGGAAAATAACAACTAATATCAATGTACAATCCCAATTTTACCATGGCCGTCTGTCATGTACCAATGTGTATAATATCTAACCACGTATATACTATGTCAAATAAAATTATGACTACATTTAGTTTTCACATTTTTCTTGTGTTGCTCAGTAGACACTGTATAGGGACAGATGAATAATGTAGACAGATAAATTCAGTAAGGATATAGAACTGAACTCTAGTCAGCTAGGTCAAACTGACAGTCCTCATCTACCCATAACTGATCCTAAGCTTATATAGTGATGGAGGAAGGTCATTGGCTAATAAAGAAACTGCCTTGGCCCATTTGATAGGCCAGCCTTTAGGTGGGTGGAGTAAACAACAGAATGCTAGGAAGAAGGGAAGTAAGCTCAGATAGCATTCCTGCTCCTCTCCATGGCAGACGCAATGAAGCTCTGACCCAGGATGGATGTAGGCTAGAATCTTCCTGGTAAGCGCACCTCGTGGTGCTACACACATCAATAGAAATGGGCCAAGCAGTGTTTATATGAATACAGTTTATGTTGTTATTTCGGTGTATAAGCTAGCCAGGCGGCTGGGAGCTGGGTGGCAGGAACGTAGCCTGCAGCTCCTTCAACAGAATGGCGCCCAGACGTGGATGACTGAACTCCACGTAAAGCCTGAGAAAGCTTGGGAAAGAATAGAGTAAAGCATGCTTTCTTGGTAGCAGCAATTTCTTGGGTCTGCTCTGCCTGCTAGAGGCAAGTAAGCGCTCTCATCTAAGAGAGGCTTCCTGACTCAGCTTTGGCTGCAAAACCCTGCAGCTCGAAACAAACGGTGTTGATAAAAAGCTGAACGCATGCTTTTCGGTTTTCAGCCGTAGCAGGAAAAAAGCTCCGCCGTTTAAAAATGCTGGCTTTCTGGGCCATCCTGCCAGGGTAAACTCTGACTGTTTGAGGCAGGAGGGCCGACCACAGAAAGAGGACTTGAGTGTTGTCTGTGGACATAATGCTGCAGCTTCCTTGCTGGCAGGGACCTTGAAATGCCACAGAGTTGTGATAAACATGGCTACAGCTGGTACCTTTGCCATGACGCTGGAAAGCTAAGGAATGAGCTGGATCTAACCGGCAAAGCCACGGCTTTAGTCCTACCCATATTGCTCAGTAATTTAAAGGCTCATGTGGTCAGAAAAAGAGAGATACAGTAAAGAGAGATTCAAAAACAAAACAAAAACCCTTTAAATGATTTACAGTATGTTAAAAATATATGCAGGCTAAAAGCTAAAGTTCTTAAAGTAAAAAAAAAAAAAAGGAAGAAAGAGTAGTTGGGTGTGGTGGTACACACCTTTAATCCCAACATGGGAGGCAGAGGTAGATTGACCTCCGTGACTTCAAGGTGTGAAAGCTCACCTCACCATGGGTGTCCGCTCCCCAAAACTGTGGCTCTTGAGCTCTCTGTATCACTAGCTTACAGGCAGCTGAGCAGCCCCATCATCCCCCATAGTCTGGCTGCCAAGACTATTTATATTTTTATTCTATGGTTACAGGCCCTCCAGAATGTTTCGAGCATCTATTCCATTTTCCTACCTGAGGCTTATGAGATCTCCTTTCCTTGGCTAATATTTCCATTTTGAGGGCATGTTGCAATTCAGAGGAATGTTCCATATGGCAGGAAGTCAGATCATGTTTATAGACTCTAGTGAGTAGGTACACTAGGTTGCCTGATGTTCTTTCAGTCTTTCTGTTTGGGGTTGGGGGTCAAGCCTCTAGGGCCTCATGCATGCTTAGCAAACACTGTGACCAATGGCCAATAGCCCCATGTTTGGATTTTGGCAAATTAAAACAACATAATTAAATATGACATTGAAAAATTCCAGTTTTGCAGGACTACTTTCAATAACATCCACATATGTGTATGTATGAATGTATGTATGTGTGTGTGTATGTGTATATGTTGCCTTTATATTGAAAACTACAAAATATTCTGTGTAATTGAACTAACTATATATTTTTGGAGCTGGAGAGATGACTAAGGAGTTAAGAGCCTGTCTTTTCTTCCAGAGGAACTGGATTTGATTCCCAGCACTGACGTGATGTCTCACATCCACAGCCATCTGTCCCAGTGAACCCCATACCCCCATCTGGCCTCCACAGACATGTGATTCACAGACATGGAGACAGAATACCCAAAACCATTAAGTAAGTTTTGTAATACCCCCTATTTCACTCAACCTACTGTCTCTGAGAAGTATAAATTATAGAATGCCAACAGCTATGCTTCCTTATATAATATTGAATTAAACAAATTGCAGCCTTTTTCTATTTTCGTATATTTTCAAATAAAATCTTTTTAAGCCACACAAAAAAAACACTGCATTTATGAATTAAGATATTCACACCTAAGATGTCAGTTCCTCAACTGATAAATAGAATTGGCATACTTCACATTTATTCCAGTGGGAAGTCTGTAAAACCTTGCCAACTGAGTGAACAATGATATACCAAGACCTAGAATAACCAGAGCCATACTGCAAGGGCAGGCAGGAACAGTGTAAAGCAGTGGTTTGAATCTTTGAGGGCCATTCTCATTCAAACTGTCTTATGCCTTAAACAAAAATCAATGCTGATTACAGACAGACATCAAAGCATCTATGACAAAGGTAATGAAATCCTATCTTAAAGTTAAAGCAAGAAAGAAGCTGCCATGTGAAATTATAAAAGTAAGCATTGAGACTTGGGGATGGGGCCGCACATTGTAATCCCCAAACTCAGGAAATCTATGAGTTAAAGGATAGCCAGGAGCATATAACAGAGATATAGGTAAAGGACATGCTATTAAAGTAGCCATGTAGCCTCAGACTCGGGGAATGTATTTAATATAAGACTCCTATGGGATAGGTATCCAGAGTCACACAAATGTTTGTAAAATCAGGAAACAAACTTTTTGTGAGCAAAATATTGAAGAGGTAAAGCAAATACCAAAAGTGACCAATTAAAAAGTACAGTGAGGCCTGATAGTGGTAGTGTACACCTTAAATCCCATCACTCAGGAAGCAGAGGCTAGTGAATCTCCACGAGTTTGAGGCCAGCCTGGACTACAAGAGCTAGTTCCAGGACAGCCAGGACTAAAGAGAAACCCTGTCTCAAAAACAAATAGACAAACAAACAAACAAAAGGTAGAGTGAGACCCCTTGGTAATACATCAGGTTCAACCCAATGAAAGAAATGAAGAATCAATAGGTTCTTCTTTCTGAAAAGCAGCTGAAAACTAATTTATTTAGACATTTGTGCTCTCCATGTCCTCCTCTCTGCACCCTCCCCACCCTCCACACTCTCTCTGCTGGCAGTCAGAAGAACAAAGAAGAGACCTACCTGCCTGTGGAACCCAGGCTCTCAGTTCAGATTCCAAAGGCCTCCACTGACAAACCTTCTTGCCCCACCAACCATTATTGCTGGCATGCCCTCACCTGTACAGGCAGATATCACATTGATGGGAAAAGGGAGTCCATGTTGGACCAAAGGCTACCAGAAGTTCACCCCCAAGTCTGATAGAGACTCCCTGCTAGGCCAGAGGTCACCAGCTGCCAGAAATACTGACCACAAAGACAGAAGACCAAAGAGGAAACACAAACCAAGGAATAAAACATCCATCCAACTAAGACAAACACAGAAATCAGCACCTAGACATGCAATCCTTCCAAACCCAGATGCCTAGACACCAGTGTAAGAACACAACAGCCAGGACAATATGTTATCACCATAGCTCAGCTATCCTACTACAGCAAGCCCTGAATATTTCAACACACCCAAAGCACAAGAAAATAACCTTAAACCAACTTTGTGGAGATGATAGAGATCCTTAAAGAGAAAATGAATAAATGCCTTAAAGAAATCCAGAAAAGACACAAAGAAACAATTGTAGTAAATTAATAAATCCCTTAAATATATACAAGAAAAAGACAAGCAAACAGATGAAAAATGAATAAAACTAGCTGGGTGGTGATGGCTCAAATCTTTAGTCCCAGCACTCAGGAGGCAGAGGCAGGAGGATTTCTGCAAGTTTGACGTCAACCTGGTGGACACAGTGAGTTCAGAACAGCCAGAACTGTTTCACAGAGAAACCCTGTCTCCGAAAAAAAAGGTAATAAATAAAACTGTTCCAAGATCTGAAAATGGAAATAGAAGCAATAAACAAAACAAAAACAGGGAATTCTGGAAATGGAAAATCTAGGTAAGCTGACAGGAACTACACATGCAAGAATCACCAACAGACAAGACATGGAATAGAGAATCTCAGGTATAGACAATATGATAGAAGAAATTGACACACTGGTCAAAGTAAATATTAAATCTAAACATTCCTGACATGTCCCAGGAAAAAGACCAAACCTAAAAATAATAAGAAGGAAATTCCAATTGAAAAATCCAGAAAATGACTATGGGTAAAAGAGGAAAGAAATTAAAGACTTTTTAGAAGTCAACGAAAATAATTGCACATTGTACCCAAAACTGAAAGCAGTGCTAAGAGGAAAGTTCATGGCACTAAGTGCCTGCATAGAGAACATGGACAAATCTCACACTAGCAACTTAACAGCACACTGAAAGTTCTAGAAAAACAGAAGCAAACTTACAGGAATGGAATAGATGGCAGGAAATAATAAAACTGAGGATTGAAGTCAATGAAATAGAAACAAAAAGAACAATACAAAGAATCAATGAAACAGAATAGATTATTTGAGAAAATCAACAAGGTAGACAAATCCTTAACCAGTTCAACTGAAAGATACAGAAAAAATATCCAAATTAACAAATCAAAAGAGAAACAGGTCATAACAACAGACACTAAAGAAATCCAAAGAATCATCACGTTTTATTTTTAAAACCTGCACTCCACAAAATTGGAAAATCTAAAAGAAATAAACAATTGCCTTGATTTATACTACTAACCAAAGTTAAATCAAGATCAGGCAAACAGTTTTAATAGACATATAAACCTTAAGGAAATAAATAAGAGTCATTAAAATTCTCCCAACCACAAAACGTCCAGGGCCAGATGGTTTTAGTACAGAATTCTGTCAGACTTTCAAAGAAGAGATAATACCAATACTCCTTAAATTATTCCACAAAACAGAAACAAAAGAAACTTCATCAAATTCATTTTATGAGTCCAAAGTTACCCTGATACCCAAACCACACAAAGATTCAGCAAAGAAAGAGAATTACAGGCCAATTTCCTTCATGATCATTAATGCAAAAATACTCAATAAAATACTTGCAAACTGAATCCAAGAACACATCAAAAAGATCATCCACCATGATAATGTTACTGAAAGGAAAAAAAAAAAACACAACACATGATCATCGCATTAGATACTGAAAAAGCCTTTGACAAAATACAACTCCACTTCAAGCTAGAAATCCTGGGGAGTTCAGGGCTATAAGCAACATACTTAAATGTACATGTAACTCACAATACAATCCTACACCAGTTTGAAATTATGATTAATAAAAGGGTTATTTATTTAAGGGGAAAACCTACAGATCACTGTCCTAGACAATAGCCCTCTGCATGACCAGGAACAGAGTTGCAGGGCCAGAAGCAGAGCTGGAAGCAAGAGAGAGAGACCAGGGCTACATCTGCTTTTTAAAGCAAAAGAGACAACGCCCAAGTGGGCTGATATCTTAGAAGCAGAAGGAGTGGAAGGAGCTCCAGCAGCACCTCCCCCTTTTGTTTATGTAAGAGAGTTCCAAACAGGATACAAAACAATATATACAATATTATATACTGATTGGGCTACCAGGCTTCCCTGTTTATGTGCTGAGGAGTTCCATCTGGACAGGTGAGTGTGTGCTATCCATGGACGGATTGTCCCGGAAGAGAGCACAACCCCCCCAGCTCCTGCTGCAGGGCTGTCTTTCTTATTTATTTATTTTATTTATTTATTTATTATGTATACAATATTCTGTCTGTGTGTATGCCTGCAGGCCAGAAGAGGGCACCAGACCCCATTGCAGATGGTTGTGAGCCACCATGTGGTTGCTGGGAATTGAACTCAGGACCTTTGAAAGAGCAGGCAATGCTCTTAACCTCTGAGCCATCTCTCCAGCCCCAGGGGTGTCTTTCTTACACACGAACCAGTCCCCCAGCCCACCCCCCAAGCTTGCCCTGCTGTCTGCTAGGACCTTTGCTCAAGAACAGTTTTCCGCTCCTACACTAAGGCTACCCACCGAGAACGGTGAGTGCCTGCATACCTGGCAGGCCTCAAGGTTCCCTGCAAGGGAGCCCGGCACCTTCAGCTTGTGCTGCAGGGTCTCCTGTGCTCTGCTGGACCCTGCCCTGCCTGCCACATTCTTCCTTTTGTCCCCGGCTCATTGGGATACCAGGGATCCCTGTTTAGGTTCTGAGGAGTTCCATCTGGATGGGACCCAGCCCCACACTTGCCCCCAAGCCTGCCTTGCTGTCTGCTAGGACCTTTGCTCAAGAACAGTTTTCTGCTCCTACACTAAGGCTACCTACACAGAGCAGTGAGTGACTGCCACACCCGGGCAGGCCTCAAGGTCCCCTGCAAGGGAGCCCAGACACCTTCAGCTTGTGCTGCAGGGACTCCTGTGCTCTACTGGACCCCACGCTGCCTGCCACATTCTTCCTTTTATCCCTGGCTCATTGGGCTACCAGCCATTCCTGTTTAGGTGCTGAGGAGTTCCATCTGGGCAGGTGAGTATATGCTATCCAGGGGCGGATTGTCCCAGAAGAGAGCACAACCCCCTCTCCTCTAGCTCCTGCTGCAGGGCTGTCTTTCTTACACACGACACCCCCACCCAAGCCTGTGTTGTCTGCAAGGTCCTTTGCTCAGGAACAGTTTCCTGCTCCTACACTAAGGCTACCCACCCAGAGTGGTGAGTGTCTGCCTATCGGGCAGGCCTCAAGAACCCCTGATAGGGAGCGCGGGCACCTTAAGCTTGCGCAGTAGAGTCTTCTGTGTTCTACTTGCCCCCACCCTGCCCTCCAAGTTCGCCCTTTTGTCCACAGGTCATTGGACTATCAGGCGTCCATCTTTCGGTGCTGAGGAGTTCCATCTGGATGGGAACAGTCCCTGCTTCTACACTGAGGAGATACACCCAGAGAGTCAGTCACAGCAAAGACTGGACCAAGACACCAGGCCTCTTCTGGCTCTATTTGAAGGAAGAGATGGGAAGGCGTCAATGCAAGAATTCCTCCAATAACCTGAAAGGCAACATGACACCACCAGAATCCAGGGATCCCAAAATAAGAATTGTACACCCTACTCCAGAAGAATTAGAAGAAATTGGCTCAAAAGTGAATTATATGAAAATAATAGAGGACCATAAACAGAAGGTGAAGAACTGCCATAAACAATTTGAGATTACAAAATAAAAGGTAGAGGAAATGAATAAATCTCTCTAAGATACCCAAGAAAACCAAGAGAAACAAGAAAAAGTAATCAAACAGGTAAGGGAAGCGGTTCAAGTCTTGAAGAATGAAATGGGAGTAATGAAGAAAACACAAACCGAGGGAAAGATAGAGATGGAAAATCTGGGTAAGTGAACAAGAACTACAGAGACAAGTACTGCCAACAGATTACAAGAGATGGAAGAAAGAATGTCAGACACTGAAGATACCATAGAGAAAATAAAGACACTGATCAAAGAAAACAGCAAAACCAACAAATTCTCATGACAAAACATTCAGGAAATATGGGACACAATAAAAAGACCAAACCTAAGAATTATTGGGATAGAAGAAGAAGTACAGCTCAACGGTCCAGAAAATATATTTAATAAAATTATAGAAGAAAACTTTCCCAACCTAAAGAAAGATATTCCTTTGAAAGTTCATACAAAAGAAGCATACAAAACAAGCATACAAAAGAAGGAGAGCAGATCTAGGCACCAGGAGAACCATCTTGGGGTGAGTGAGCTTCTGACCCACTGTGGCAGCCCGGGACAAGGAACACATTCCTGCAGGGCCTATACCCCCGCATACTGCCTCTCTCTTCCTACCTCACCCAGCGTGCATCCAGGACCCTCCCCACTTATCCCTCCCTGCTGTCTTTGGGCAAATAACATCACCCAGCTCAGCCTGTCTGGGCGCTGGGTTTGAATCCGGAGGGCAGCCGGTCAGGCGGGAACTCCTTTGTCTCAATAGCCTGCCTACAGCAAGCAGGGTAGGCGCTTGGTTTACGAGCCACCCAACAAGCAAGGAGAGCGAATCTAGGCACCAGGAGAACCATCTTGGGGTGAGTGAGTTTCTGGCCCATGGTGGCAGCCCGGGACAAGGAACACATTCCTGCAGGGCCTATACCCCCACATACTGCCTCTCTCTTCCTACCTCACCCAGGGTGCATCCAGGACCCTCCCCACTTCTCCCTCCCTGCCTTCTTTGGGCAAATAACATCACCCAGCTCAGCCTGTCTCGGCGCTGAATTTGAATCCGGAGGGCAGAAGGTCGGGCGGGAACTCCTTTGTCTCAATAGCCTGCCTACAGCAAGCAGGGTAGGTGCTTGGTTTACGAGCCACCCAACCAGCAAGGAGAGTGGATCTAGGCACCAGGAGAACCATCTTGGGGTGAGTGAGCTTCTGACCCGCGGCGGCAGCCTGGGACAAGGAACTGCATCCTGCAGGGCCTGGTTAGGTGCTGAGGAGTTCCATCAGGACGGGTGAGTGTGTGCTATCCAGGGACTGATTGTCCCAGAAGAGAGCACAACCCTCCCCCCCCCCGCTCCTTCTGCAGGACTGTCCTTCTTATGCAAGACCCAGCCCCTAGTACCCTCCCAAACCTGCCCTGCTGTATGCTGAGGAGTTCCATCTGTACGGGATGGTTCCTACTTCTACACTGAAGAGATAAACCCAGAGAGTCAGTCACAGCAAAGACTGGACCAAGACTCCATACCTCTCCTGGCTCCATTTGAAGGAAGAGATGGGAAGGCGCCAATGCAAAAATTCCTCCAACAACCTGAAAGGCAACATGTCACCACCAGAATCCAGGGATCCCGAAATAAGAAGATTTGTACACCCTACTCCAGAAGAATTAGAAGAAATTGACCCAAAAGTGAATTATATGAAAATAATAGAAGACCTTAAACAGGAGGTGAAAAACTGCCATAAACAATTAGAGATTACAAACAAAAAGGTAGAGGAAATAAATAAATCGCTCAAAGATACCCAAGAACCAAGAGAAACAAGAAAAAGCAATGAAACAGATAAGGGAAGCAGTTCAAGAATTGAAGAATGAAGTGGAAGGAATGAAGAAAACACAAACCGAGGGAAGGATGGAGATGGAAACTCTGGGTAAATGAACAGGAACTACAGAGACAAGTACTACCAACAGATTACAAGCGATGGAAGAAAGAATGTCAGACACTGATGATACCTTAGAGAAAATAAACACACTGATCAAAGAAAACAGCAAAACCAACAAATTCTCATCACAAAGCATTCAGGAAATCTGGGACACAATAAAAAGACCAAACCTAAGAATAATTGGGATAGAAGAAGGAGAAGAAGTACAGCTCAATGGTCCAGAAAATATATTTAATAAAATTATAGAAGAAAACTTTCCCAACCTAAAGGAAGATATTCCTTTAAAGGTTCAAGAAGCATACAGAACACCGAATAGACTGAACCAAAAAAAAAAAATCTCCTCGCCATATAATAATCAAAACACAAAACATACAGAATAAAGAAAGAATATTAATAGCTGCAAAGGAAAAAGGCCAGGTTACTTATAAAGGTAAACCTATCAGACTTACACCTGACTTCTCTATGGAAACCATGAAAGCCAGAAGGTCCTGGATAGATGTTCTACAGAAACTAAGAGACCATGGATGCAAGCCCAGACTACTATACCCAGCCAAGCTTTCGTTCACTATAAATGGAGAAAACAAAATTTTTCAGGATAAAAACAATTTTAAACAATACGTAGCCACAAATCCAGCTTTACAGAAAGTAATAGAAGGAAAATCACAAACCAAGGAGTCCAACAATGACCACAATAACTCAAACATCTAGAGACCCTTCACCAGCACAACTCAAAGAAGGGAAACACACATACTCTACTACTAGAAAAGTGTCCGGAGTGAACAACCACTGGTCATTAATATCACTTAATGTCAATGGACTCAACTCACCGATAAAAAGGCACAGGCTAAGAGATTGGATACGCAAACAGGATCCAACATTCTGCTGTTTACAAGAAACACACCTCAACCACAAAGACAGGCAACTACTCAGAGTAAAGGGCTTGGAAAAGGCTTATCAAGCAAATGGACCTAAGAAACAAGCATGGGTGGCCATACAAATTTCTAACAAAATTGATTTCAAACTTAAATCAATCAGAAGAGATGGAGAGGGACATTTTATACTCATAACAGGAACAATTCATCAGGATGAAGTCTCAATCGTGAATATCTATGCCCCTAATATAAAAGCACCCATGTACGTAAAAGAAACATTACTAAAACTCAAGGCTGCCATCAAACTGCACACACTAATAGTAGGAGACATCAACACTCCTCTCTCACCAATGGACAGGTCAATCAGACAGAAACCTAACAGAGAAATAAAAGAAATAATGGAGGTAATGAATCAAATGGACTTAACAGACATCTATAGAACATTCCACCCAAATAGGAAAGAATATACCTTCTTCTCTGCAGCTCATGGAACCTTCTCGAAAATTGACCACATAGTCGGTAACAAAGCAAACATCCACTGATACAAAAAAAAAAATTAGTAACCACCTGTGTCTTATCAGATCACCATGGATTAAAGTTGGAATTCAACAACAATGCTACCCCCAGAAAGCCTAGAAACTCATGGAAACTGAACAGTCAACTACTGAACAACACATGGATCAAGGAAGAAATAAAGAAAGAAATTAAAGTCTTCCTTGAATTCAATGAAAATAAACAACCTACTCAAACTTATGGGACACTATGAAATTAGTCCTAAGAGGAAAGTTCATAGTACTAAGTGCCCACTTAAAGAAAACAGAGAAAGCACATATTGGATACCTAACAGCCCACCTGAAAGCTCTAGAAAAAAAAAGAAGCAGACACTCCTAAGAGGAGTAGAAGACTGGAAATAATCAAACTGAGGGCAGAAATCAATAAGATAGAAACACAGAAAACTATCCAAAGAATCAATGAAACAAAAAGCTGGTTCCTGGAGAAAATCAATAAGATTAATAAACCCCTATCCAAACTAATCAAACGGCAGAGAGAGAATATAAAATTAATAAGATCAGAAATGAAAAGGGGAGATGAGCGACGCAGGCAGGCGACGCCAGCAGACGAGCAGGCGGGCAACGCAGGCAGGCTGCGCCGGCAGACAAGCGACGCAGGCAGGCGGCGCTGGCAGACAAGCAGGCGGGCAACACAGACCACAGGCTGCAGCCGGGACTGGCGGAGACAGGTGTGCCAGAGGACGCAGGTGGCAGAGACCAGCGTGCAACCCCGAGAGCAGATCGCCTCACTACAATTAAATCAAAGAGGTGAGGCAGACGCACGTGGCAGGCGTAGACCTGCAGACACCAGCGAGTAGAGGAGGTCCACGGGGTTAGTCGTACCCCCGAAGACCACCCTTTATAGGGAGAGTGTTCTTGCCCCACGGATGGACACAGGAAACGGAGCAGGGGCACTCCTGAGACCTCTCTCCCCCTGGCATATCTCACATTGTGCCCAGGGTCCTCCTTCACTCCCCCTCCCTTCCGCCGGGCACGGGATCATCAAGACTAACCTGTTTGGGCGCTGGATAGGGAGTTCGGGGCTGAGGGCAGCGGGAGTTCCTCTGTTTTGGTGGCTGGCCTGCAGAGGGTTTGGCCTTTTGTTGGCGAGGTCCCTGACAAACCAGGAGCCTGGTCCTGGTCCTGAAGACCCTTCTGAGTAGTGAAAGAGATCTTGGCCAGCGGCGGGACCCAAGAAACGGGGAGAAGGAATTTTGTAAGCAGGGCCCCTGGCCAGCAGGAAAACCGTTCCTGCTTTAAAAGTCACATTAGATAGCATCAATAGGAAGAGATGGGCAGGCACCAAGGCAAGAATTCACCCAACAATCTGAAAAGCAACATGAAAACACCAGAACCCAGTGATCTCACAACAGAAGGACTTGAACACCCAAACACAGAAGAAGTGGAAAAAATTGAATTTATGATAGCAATAGAGTCCCTTAAACAGCATGTAAAAAACACCCTTATAGAAATAGAGGAGAAGTACAACAAAAAGTTTGAAGAATTGAGTAAATACGTACATGCGACCCTGGGAAACCATGAAAAAATGAACAAACAGGTAATGGAAACAGTTCAAGAATTGAAAACTGAAATTGAAACAAGGAAGAAAACACAAACTGAGGACCAGCTGGATATGGAAAATCTAGGTCAACAAGCAGAATCTACAGAAACAAGCATAATCAATAGAATACAAGAGATAGAAGAAAGAATCTCAGATTCTGAGGACACCATAGAGAAAATAAACGCACTGATCAAAGAAAACAGCAAAGCCAACAAATACTCTACACAAAACATTCAGGAAATATGGGACACAATAAAAAGACCAAACCTAAGAATAATATGAATAGAAGAAGGAGAAGAGAGTCACAGCTCAAAGGCCCAGAAAATATTCTTAACAAAATTATGGAAGAAAACTTTCCCAACATAAAGAAAGATATTCCTTTGAATATTCAAGAAGCATACAGAACACCAAACAGACTGGATCAAAGAAGAACATCCCCTCGCCATATAATAATCAAAACACAAAATATACAGGTTAAAGAAAGAATATTAAGAGCTGCAAAGGAAAAGGGACAAGTAACTTATAAAGGTAAACCAATCAGACTCATGCCTGACTTCTCTATGGAAACCATGAAAGCCAGAAGGTCCTGGATAGAGGTTCTGCAAAAACTAAGGGACCATGGATGCAAGCCCAGACTACTATACCCAGCCAAGCTTTTGTTCACTATAAATGGAAAAAACAAAATTTTTCAGGATAAGAACAAATTTAAACAATACGTAGCCACAAACCCAGCCCTACAGAAAATAATAGAAGGAAAATCACAACCTAAGGAATCCAGCAGTGCCATCACTGCCTACAATAACTCAGGTGTCTAGTGAACCTTCACCAGCACACCTCAAAGAAGGGAGACACACAAACGCTACTACCAAAAACAATAAGAATAACTGGAGTAAACAACCACTGGACATTAGTATCACTTAATATTAATGGCCTCAATTCATCCATAAAAAGGCACAGGCTAAGGGATTGGATACGAAAACAGGATCCAACATTCTGCTGTTTGCAAGAAACACATCTCAACCACAAAGACAGGCATCTCCTCAGAGTAAAGGGTTGGGAAAAGGTGTTTCAAGCAAATGGTCCTAAGAAAAAAGCAGGTGTGGCCATACTAATTTCTAACAAAACTGACTTCAAACTAAAGTCAATCAGAAGAGATTGAGATGGACACTTTATACTCATAACAGGAACAATTCATCAGGATGAAGTCTCAATCCTGAATATCTATGCCACTAATATAAAAGCACCCACCTATGTAAAAGAACTATTACTAGAACTCAAGGCTGACATCAAACCACACACACTAGTAATAGGAGACTTCAATACACCTCTTTCTCCAATGGACAGGTCAATCAGACAGAAACCTAATAGAGAATTAAGAGAATTATTGGAGGTAATGAAGCAAATGGACTTAACAGACATCTATAGAACATTCCACCCAAAAAGGAAAGATTATACCTTCTTCTCTGCAGCTCATGGAACCTTCTCAAAAATTGACCACATACTCAGAAACAAAGGAAACCTCCACAGATACAAAAAAAATCAGTGTCCACCTGTGTCTTATCAGATTACCACGAACTAAAGCTAGAAGGCAATAACAATGCTACCCCCAGAAAGCTGACAAACTCATGGAAACTGAACAGTCAACTACTGAACCACACCTGGGTCAAAGAAGAAATTAAGAAAGAAATTAAAGGCTTCCTTGAATTTAATGAAAATAAAGAGACAACATACTCAAACCTATGGGACACGTTGAAAGCAGTGCTAAGAGGAAAGTTCATAGCACTAAGTGCCCACTTAAAGAAAACAGAAAAAGCATACATTGAGGACTTAACAGCACACCTGAAAGCGCTAGAGAAAAAAGAAGCAGATGCACCCAGGAGGAGTAGAAGACTGGGAATAATCAAACTGAGGGCAGAAATCAACAAAATAGAAACACAGAAAACAGTCCAAAGAATCAATGAAACAAAAAGTTGGTTCTTGGAGAAAATTAACAAGATCGACAAACCCCTATCCAAACTAATTAAACAACAAAGAGAGAACACGCAAATAAATACGATCAGCAGTGAAAAGGGGGACATAACCACAGACACAGAGGAAATTCAGAGAATCATTAGATCTTACTACAAAAGGCTGTTTGCCACAAAACTGGAAAATGCAAAAGAAATGGACAGTTTTTTAGATAAGTACCATATACCAAAGTTAAATCAAGACCAGGTGAACAATCTAAATAGACCTGTTAGTCGCGAAGAACTAGAAACTGTTATCAAAAATCTCCCTACCAAAAAAAGCCCAGGACCAGATGGTTTCAATGCAGAATTCTACCAGAACGTCCAAGAAGAGCTAATACCTATACTCGTTAATGTATTTCACAATATAGAAACAGAAGAGTCATTGCCAAATTCCTTTTATGAAGCCGCAGTTACCCTGATAACAAAACCACACAAAGACCCAACCAAGAAAGAGAATTACAGGCCTATCTTACTCATGAATATCGACGCAAAAATTCTCAATAAAATACTGGCAAACCGAATCCAAGAATACATTAGAAAAATTATCCATTATGATCAAGTAGGCTTCATCCCAGAGATGCAGGGCTGGTTCAACATACGAAAATCTATCAACATAATCCACCATATAAATAAACTGAAAGAAAAAAACCATATGATCATTTCATTAGATGCTGAAAAAGCATTCGACAAAATTCAACACCCCTTTATGATAAAGGTCTTGGAGAGATTAGGGATACAAGGGTCATACCTAAATATAATAAAAGCTATTTACAGCAAGCCGACAGCTAACATCAGATTAAATGGAGAGAAACTCAAAGCCATCCCACTAAAATCAGGAACAAGACAAGGATGTCCACTCTCTCCATACCTCTTCAATATAGTGCTTGAAGTTCTAGCAATAGCAATAAGACAACATAAGGGGATCAAGGGGATTCGTATTGGAAAGGAAGAAGTTAAGCTTTTGTTATTTGCAGATGATATGATAGTATACATAAGCGATCCCAAAAACTCTACCAAAGAAATCCTACAGCTGATAAATGACTTTAGTAATGTAGCAGGATACAAGATCAACTCCAAAAAGTCAGTGGCCTTCCTATACACAAAGGATATGGAAGCAGAGAGGGAAATCAGAGAAGCATCACCTAAAATATCTAAAATATCTAGGGGTAACTCTGACCAAGGAAGTAAAAGATCTATTTGACAAGAACTTTATATCTTTGAAGAAAGAAATTGAAGAGGACACCAGAAAATGGAAGGATCTCCCTTGCTCTTGGATTGGGAGGATCAACATAGTAAAAATGGCAATTCTACCAAAAGCAATTTATAGATTCAATGCAATCCCCATCAAAATCCCATCAAAATTCTTCACAGATCTGGAGAAGACAATTATCAACTTTAAATGGAAAAACAAAAAACCCAGGATAGCCAAAGCAATATTATACAATAAAGGAATGACTGGAGGCATTACCGTCCCTGACTTCAAACTCTATTACAGAGCTACAGTATTGAAAACAGCTTGGTATTGGCATAAAAACAGAGAAGTCGACCAATGGAATCGAATAGAAGACCCTGACTTTTACCCATAAACCCATGAACACCTGATTTTTGATAAAGGAGCTAAAAATATACAATGGGAAAAAGAGAGCATCTTCAACAAATTGTGCAGGCAAAGCTGGATGTCAATCTGTAAAAGAATGAAAATAGATCCATATCTATCACCATGCACAAAACTCAAGTCCAAGTGGATTAAAGACCTCAATATCAGTCCGAACACGCTGAACCTGATAGAGGAGAAAGTGGGAAGTACTCTACAACAAGTGGGCACAGGAGACCACTTCCTACATATAACCCCAGCAGCACAGACAGTAAGGGCCTCAATGAATAAATGGGACCTACTGAGACTGAGAAGCTTCTGTAAAGCAAAGGACACTGCCGCTAAGACAGAAAGGCAACCAACTGACTGGGAGAAGATCTTCACCAACCCCGCAACTGACAAAGGACTGATCTCCAAAATTTATAAAGAACTCAAGAAACTAGACCGTAAAAGGCTAATCAACCCATTTATAAAATGGGGCACTGAGCTGAACAGAGATCTCTCAGCAGAAGAAGTTCAAATGGCCAAAAGACACCTAAGGTCATGCTCAACTTCCTTAGTGATTAGGGAAATGCAAATCAAGACAACTTTAAGATACCATCTTACACCTGTCAGAATGGCGAAAATAAAAAACACGAATAATAGACTTTGCTGGAGAGGTTGTGGAGGAAGGGGTACCCTCATCCATTGCTGGTGGGAATGCAAACTTGTGCAACCACTTTGGAAATCAGTGTGGCGGTTTCTCAGGAAATTCGGGATCAACCTACCCCTGGACCCAGCAATACCACTCTTGGGAATATAGCCAAGAGGTACCCTATCATATGACAAAAGCATTTGTTCAACTATGTTCATAGCAGCATTATTTGTTATAGCCAGAACCTGGAAACAACCTAGATGTCCTTCAATAGAAGAATGGATGAAGAAAGTGTGGAATATATACATATTAGAGTACTACTCAGCGGTAAAAAACAATGACTTCTCGAATTTTGCATGGAAATGGATGGAAATAGAAAACACTATCCTGAGTGAGGTATCCCAGACCCAAAAAGAGGAACATGGGATGTACTCACTCATAATTGGTTTCTAGTCACAAATAATGGTCATTGAGTCTATATTCTGTGATCCTAATGAAGCTAAATAAGAAGGTGAACCCAAAGAAAATTATGTAGTTATTATCCTGGATATGGAAGTAGACAAGATTACCGGGCTAAAAATTGGGAACTTGGGGGTGGGGTGGGACAGGGGTAAGAGGAGATGTGGAGAGAATAGTAAGAAGGGGAGAATGGGGGGAACTTGGGGAAACGGGATGATTGGGATAAAGGAAGGTTGGATAGAGGAGCAGGGAATCATATAACTTAATTAAGACAGTCATCTTAGGGTTGGCAAGAGAATTAAACCTAGAGGGGCTCCCAGGTACCCAGGGCGATATCCCCAGTTACCTCCTTGGGCAGCCGAGGATAGGGAACCTGAAATGACCCTATCCTATAGCCATTCTGATGAATGTCTTGCATATCACCATAGAACCTTCATCTGGAGATAGATGGATATAGAGACAGAGACCCACACTGGAGCATCGGACTGAGCTCCCAAGGTCCCAATGCTGAGCAGAAGGAGGGAGAACATGAGCAAGGAAGTTGGGACCACGAAGGGTGTACCCACCAACTGAGACGGTGGGGCTGATCTAGTAGGAGCTCACCAAGGCTAGCTGGACTGTGACTGAAGGGGCATGAGATAAGACCAGACTCTTGGAACATGGCGGACAATGAGGGCTCATGAGAAGCCAGAGACAATGGCAAGGGGTTTTGATCCTACTTTATGTTCTGGCTTTGTGCGAGCATGGCCAGTTTGGATGTTCACCTTCCTAGACCTGGATGGAGGGGCAGGGACCTTAGAGTTTCCACAGGGCAGGGAACCCTGACTGCTCTTTGGATTGGAGAGGAAAGGGGAGAAGAGTGGGGGGAGGAGGAGAAAAGTAGGAGGAGGGGGAGGGAAATGAGAGGCTGGGAGAAGGTGGGAATTTCTTTTATTTTTCTTTCAATAAAAAAAAATTTTAAAAAAAAGAAGCATACAGAACACCAAATAGACTGGACCAAAAAAAAATCTCCTCACCATATAATAATCAAAACACAAAACATACAGAATAAAGAAAGAATATTAAGAGCTGCAAAGGAAAAAGGTTAAGTTACTTATAAAGGTAAACCTATCAGCCTTACACCTGACTACTCTATGGAAACCATGAAAGCCAGAAGATCCTGGATAGATGTACTGCAGAAGCTAAGAGAACATGGATGCAAGCCCAGACTACTATACCCAGCCAAGCTTTCGTTCACTATAAATGGAGAAAACAAAATTTTTCAGGATAAAAACAAATTTAAACAATACGTAGCCACAAATCCAGCCTTACAGAAAGTAATAGAAGGAAAAACACAAACCAAGGAGTCCAAAAATGACCACAATAACTCAAACATCTAGAGACCCTTCACCAGCACAACTCAAAGAAGGGAAACACACAAACACTATGACTAAAAAAGTGACCGGAGTTAACAACCACTGGTCATTAATATAACTTAATATCAATGGACTCAATTCACCTATAAAAAGGCACAGGCTAAGAGGTTGGATACAAAAACAGGATCCAACATTCTGCTGTTTACAAGAAACACACCTCAACCACAAAGACAGACATCTATTCAGAGTAAAGGGCTGGGAAAAGGTTTATCAAGCAAATGGACCTAAGAAACAAGCAGGTGTGGCCATACTAATTTCTATCAATGTTCACTTCAAACTAAAATCAATCAGAAGAGATGGAGAGGGACATTTTATACTCATAACAAGAACAATTCATCAGGATGAAGTCTCAATCCTGAATATCTATGCCCCTATTATAAAAGCACCTACTTATGTAAAAGAAATATTACTAAAACTCAAGGCAATCATAAAACCATACACACTAATAGTAGGAGATTTCAACACTCCTTTCTCACCAATGGACAGGTCAATCAAACAGAAACCTAATAGAGAAATAAGAGAATTAATGGAGGTAATGAATCAAATGGACTTAACAGACATCTATAGATCACTCCACTCAAATATGAAAGAATATACCTCCTCTGCAGCTCATGGAACCTTCTCGAAAATTGACCACATACTCGGTAACAAAGCAAAGTTCCACATTTACAAAAATTATTAGTAACCACCTGTGTCTTATCAGATCACCATGGACTAAAGTTAGAATTCAACAACAATGCTATCCCCAGAAAGCCTACAAACTCATGGAAACTGAACAGTCAACTACTGAACCACACATGGATCAAGGAAGAAATAAAGAAAGAAATTAAAGTCTTTCTTGAATTCAATGAAAATAAAGACTCAACATACTCAAACCTATGGGGCACTATGAAAGCAGTGCTAAGTGCAAAGTTCATAACACTAAGTGCCCACTTAAATAAAATAAAGAAAGCACACATTGGAGACTCAACAGCCCACCTGAAAGCTCTAGAAAAAAAAGAAGTAGATTCATGTAGGAGGAGTAGAAGACTGGAAATAATCAAACTAAGGGCTGAAATCAACAAAATAGAAACACAGAAAACAATCCAAAAAATCAATGAAACAAAAAGTTTGTTCTTGGAGAAAATCAACAAGATTGATAAACCCCTATCCAAACTAATCAAACAGTGGAGAGAGAATACACAAATTAACAAGTTCAGAAATGAAAAGGGAGACATAACCACAGACACAGAGGAAATTCAGAAAATCATTAGATCTTACTACAAAAGCCTGTATGCCAAAAAATTGGAAAATGTTAAAGAAATGGACACTTTTTTAGATAAGTACCATATACTAAAGTTAGACCAGGACCAGGTGAACAATCTAAATAGACCTGTTAGTCGCAAAGAATTAGAAGTTGTTATAAAAAACCTCCCTACCAAAAAAAAGCCCAGGTCTAGATGGTTTCAATGCAGAATTCTACCAGAACTTTCAAGAAGACCTAATACCTCTACTCCTTAATGTATTTCACAATATAGAAACAGAAAAGTCATTGCCAAATTCCTTTTATGAAGCTACAGTTATCCTGATACCAAAACCACACAAAGACTCAACCAAGAAATAGAATTACAGGCCAATCTCACTCATGAACATTGATGTGAAAATCGTCAATAAAATACTGGCAAACCAAATCCAAGAACACATTAGAAAAATTATCCATTATGATCAAGTATGCTTCATCCCAGAGATGCAGGGTTGGTTCAACATACGAAAATCTATCAATGTAATCCATCATATAAATAAACTGAACGAAAAAAAACCATATGATCATTTCATTAGATGCTGAAAAAGCATTTGACAAAATTCAACATCCCTTTATGATAAAGGTCTTAGAGAGATTAAGGATACAAGGGTCATACGTAACTATAATAAAAGCTATTTATAGCAAGCCGGCAGCTAACATCAAATTAAATGAAGAGAAACTCAAAGCCATCCCACTGAAATCAGAAACATGAGAAGACTGTCCACTCTCTCCATACGTCTTCAATATAGTGCTTGAAGTTCTAGCAACAGCAATAAGACAACATAAGGGGACCAAAATGATTCGAATTGGAAAGGAAGAAGTTAAACTCTCATTATTTGCAGATGATATGATCATGTACATAAGCGACCCCAAAAACTCCAGCAAAAAACTCCTACAGCTGATAAACACCTTTAGTAGCATAGCAGGATACAAGATCAATTAAAAAAAAAATCTGTTTCCCTCCAATACACAAAAGATAAGGAAGCAGAGAGGGAAATTAGAGAAGCATCACCTTTCATGATAGCCACAATAGCATAAAATATCTTGGGGTAACTCTAACCAAGGAAGTGAAGGAACTATTTGACAAGAACTTTCTGTCTTTGAAGAAAGAAATTGAGGAGGATACCAGAAAATGGAAGGATCTCCCCTGCTCTTGGATTGGGAGGATCAATATATTAAAAATGGCAATTCTACCAAGGACAATTCAATGCAATCCCCATTAAAATCCCATCAAAATTCTTCACAGATCTTGAGAGGACATTAATCAACTTTATATGGAAAAACAAAAAACCCAGGATAGCCAAAACAATCTTGTACAATAAAGCAACTTCTGGAGGCATTACCATCCCTGACTTCAAACACTATTACAGAACTTCAGTATTGAAAACAGCTTGGTATTGGCATAAAAACAGAGTAGTCGATCAATGGAATAGAGTAGAAGACCCGGATTTTAACCCATAAACCTAGGAACACCTGATTTTTGATAAAGGAGCTAAAAGTATTCAATGCAAGAAAGAAAGCCTCTTCAACAAATGGTGCTGGCAGAACTGGTCGTCAACCTGTAGAAGAATGAAAATAGATCCATATCTATCGCCATGCACAAAACTCAAGTCCGTATGGATTAAAGACCTCAATATCAGGCTGAACACATGGAACCTGATAGAAGAGAAGTGGGAAGTACTCTACAACGCATGGGCAAAGGAGATCACTTCCTACGTATATCCCCAGCAGCACAGACATTAAGGACAACAATGAATATATTGGACCTCCTGAAACTGAGACGCTTCTGTAAAGCAAAGGACACTGTCACTAAGACAAAAAGGCAACCCACTGACTTTGAGAAGATCTTAATCAACTCTGCAACAGACAAAGGTCTGATCTCCAAAATACATAAAGAACTCAAGAAACTAGATTTTAAAATGCTAATTAACCAATTAAAATATGGGGCACTGAACTGAACAGAGAATTCTCAACAGAAGAAATTCAAATGGCCAAAAGACACTTAAGGTCATGCTCAACCTCCTTAGTGATCAGGGAAATGCAAATTAAAACAACTTTGAGTACCATCTTACACCTGTCAGAATGGCTAAAATCAAAAACACCAATGATAGCCTTTGCTGGAGAGGTTGTGGAGGAAGGTGCATACTTATCCATTGCTGGTGGGAATGCAAACTTGTGCAACCACTTTGGAAATCAGTGTGGCGATTTCTCAGGAAATTCGGGATCAACCTTCCCCAAGACCCAGTAATACCACTTTTGGGAATATACCCAAGAGATGCCCTATCATATGACAAAAGCAGCATTATTTGTTATAGCCAGAACCTGGAAACAACCTAGATGCCCTTCAATGGAAGAATGGATTATAAAAGTGTAGAATATATACATATTAAAGTACTACTCAGTGGTAAAAAACAATGAGTTCATGAATTTTGCATGGGAATTGATGGAAATAGAAAATACTATCCTGAGTGAGGTATCCCAAACCCAAAAAGAGGAACATGGGATGTACTCACTCATAATTGCTTTCTAGCCATAAAGGACATTGAGCCTATAATTTGTAATCCTAGAGAAGCTAAATAAGAAGGTGAATCCAAAGACAAACACATAGTCATCTGCCTGGATATGGGAAGTAGTCAAGATTGCCGGGCAAAAACTGGGAACTTGGGGGTGGGGTGGGATGGGGGGAAAGGGGAGATGGGGTGAGAAACGTGAGTAGGGGAGGATGGGGGGAGCTATGGGGAATGGGATGGTTGGGATAAAGGAAGGGTGGATATGGGAGCAGAGAAATATATATCCTAATTAAAGGAGCCATCTTAGGGTTTGCAAAAGACTTGACTCTAGAGGGTCTCGCAGGTTTCCAGGGAGATGTCCCCAGCTAGTACCTTGGGCAACTGAGGAGAGGGAACCTGAAATGACCCTATCCTATATCCATACTGATGAATATCTTGCATATCACCTTAGAACCTTCATCTGGCGATGGATCGAGATAGAGACAGAGACCCACATTGGAGCACCGGACTGAGCTCTTAAAATCCAAATCAGGAGCAGAAGGAGGGAGAACATGAGCAAGGAAGTCAGGACCACGAGGGGTGCACCCACCCACTGTGACAGTGGAACTGATCTATTGGGAGCTCACCATGGCCCGTGGGACTGGGACTGAATAAGCATTGGATGAAACTAGACTTTCTGATCATGGTGGACAATGAAGCCTGATGGAAGCCAAGGACAATGGCACTAGATTTCGATCCTAATACATGAACTGGCTTTGTGGGAGCCTAGCCTGTTTGGATGCTCACCTTCCTGGTCCTGGATAGAAGTGAGAGGACCTTGGACTTCCCGCAGGGCAGGGAATATGGACTGCTCTTCATTCTCGAGAGGGAGGGGGAATGGAGTGGGGGGAAGAGGGAGGGAGGGGGCGATGTGTGGGAGGAGGGGGAGGAGGCAGAAATTTTTTCTTCAACAACTAAAAAAATAAACAAAAGATAAAAAATAAAATATTATATACTTATAGTTGAACAGATATCAAGTATATGATTAGAATTATAATCAGCATAAACAATATCAAGCAAATAACATGTGCTAAATGTTTTAATAAACATTCTATCCTAAGGAGTCTAAGTCTTGCTATGGAAATGGCTTGGCTAGATCATTAGAGGACAGTAACTATGAATATCTAATCTTCAAGGTCCATCAAAGGCCTGAGAAGGGAGATAATATTACTTGAGCAGGCAGGAAGTACAATCAAGTATCTTCCCCAGTGAGCAACACATGACAGAGAGCTACTGAGCAATCACCCAAAGTCTCATTTTGCAACACTGAAGCAACCAACTTTGGCTATGGCCTACTGTAATTGACAGACTATTTTCAGAGGCAGGAAAATTTTCATCTTATCCTGTCTTGGCAAGATTTGACAGTCCTGCTTATCCATTTCCAGATATCATGTATCTTGTCAGTGGTTGAGGCATTGTCAGTTCCTTGCCGAAGGCCAGTTTTGCCAAGAAGAAAACAAGCTCCAAGTGGAGTGTCTTTGGTGCTCAATGTTCTCTCAGGAATAGATTGGTGCTGTCAGAAGAAATCATGTCTTATTCAACAGAACCTTAAGTTATTTAAATACCATGTTCCACAGATCCTTGAATTGGTTGAAGATTATTTATCTAGACAGAATACAATCTCTATGTATCTAAAGAACCTGACTGTATGTACAGCAAGCATGAGCAACTATTGACCTATAATAATTAATACCTGTATAAATTAAAGACTAAAACTTCATTTCAGAATATTAAATAACCTGTAAACAAATGTGCAATAAATGAGGACAATGACATCAAAATGTAAGCAATATATAAGTCTCTTGATCAGAGGTAGGAGTAATATATAATGCAATATGAAAATATATCCCAAAATTTGTATCAATATACAAAATGTACTAAAGAGATAGTAACATACATATATGCAATATGACAAAATAACTTTGTATAGGTGTACAAATAATGTAAACAAAAGTAACAAATACAATTTGAACTTGTATCAATATACAAAACCTATAAGAATGTAAATTATCCATGAATAATAACTCACAAGTATTCACTCTATTAACTACTATTACTATCCCCCTGTTTCTAACAAAAATAGTTTTCACCTCAACCCTCTATCTAATACAAGTAATAATTAACAACCCCTAACAGTGTTCCCAACCCTATGAACAAACTTTTTTGGGATGGGGGCATCATCTTCTAGAATTGCTTCCCACTGTCATGGGGGCGATGTTCTCTTAATGGGATCCTGCAAAATTAAAGTGATGGTTAAGTTTCAAAATTACTGTCCAGTATAGCTGCAAACAATTTCTGAGCAGTCAATAGATAGGGTTTCCCCCCCCAAAGTTCTTATATGGAGTTCTGGTCAGAATGTCATGAGAAGGTAAACCATTTAAGCAGCTAGAACCCCCCCCCCCAAAGAAGCAGTCTTATAGTAGTGCTGTCTGAATCATGATGTCATCTCAACTAGGTAAAGTTGTTGCTGTGGGGCCCCATCTTCTTCCTGGAAACTTCAAAGATTACTTCAGGAAAAGGATCTGTAGAAAAATCTATTGCTCATCATGAAAAACTTAAATGTCATTCATATATACATAATTCAATGAAGAATATGATATAGACAAAGAAGGCATGGAGAAGTAAAGAATTTTCCTAAAATCTTTCTTTTGTCCCATACCAGACGACTCCAATATGAGACAGAAACTCTGAATATTCCTTTTAACAACACACTTGGATTTAGAGAAGTACAGAGCCATTGTCCAACTTCAAAACCAGCTGAATATATTAATGTGTGTGTGTGTGTGTGTGTGTGTAAATGTAAGTATAATCTATACCTGGATTTATAAACCATATTCTGTTTTCTAGATGTTCCTTAGTGGATAGTTATTTTTTTCTTCTATCAGCATTCAAGCATCCAGGGTCTCTTGACTTTTTGATGATCTTTATTTTCCTGCAAAAATAAGAGCAGAACCATGTCCCATCCCTATATGGCTTTACTTACCACCTGTATGGTTGTCACCATGTGGATGAACTGTCATTTCTCTGTTTCTTTACGAAGCAAATCTTTATTAATTTTGATAGTACCCATAATTTTTCTTTTTCTGTGGAAACAAAAGCAAAATCCTTTCGCCAATGAAGTACATCTCCTGGTTTCCATTGTGAAGTCAATACATCCTTGAAATATACTGGTTAATTCAATTCAGAAGATTTTTTCCCATTATCCAATGCCTCTCTGCTGCTGTAGTTCCTTTCTCATTAGCATTAAGAAAATTTAAGGTTAATAAATCATTATGCAATCTATTTTTGGGAGTATTTTCCATCTCTTTATGTTTGTTCAGCATATCCTTTATAGTACGATTTGAATTTTCTATAACTACTTGACCTGTAGGATTATTTGGTATACCAGTAATGTGCTTTATATTATAATAAGCAAAAAACATTTTATTTTTTAGATATATATGCTGGACCATTGTCTGCCTTTATTTGTGCAGGTACACTCATGATGGCCATAACTTCCAATAAATGTGTGATTACCAAATCAGCCTTTTCTGAGCTCAAGGCAGTTGCCTATTGAAAACTTGCATACATGTCTATGGTGTGGTGTACATATTTTAATTTACTAAATTTTGTAAAGTGGAACACATCCATCCATCAGATTTCATTCCTTTGAGCACCCTTTGGTTTACTTCTTGCAAGTAATGGAGCTTGATTATAGAAAGAACAAGTAGGGCATCTCTTTATAATCTCTTTAGCTTGTTGCCATGTAATAATAAAAACTCTTTCTTTAAACCTTTGCTATTGACATGATGTTTTTTTTTATGAAATTCTGAGGCTGCAACATGCTTCCAATTGATAATTGATCAATTTCTACATTACCTTGTGCTAGAGGACCTGACAGATGCATATGGGATTGTTGAAGGAGTGGCAGGCTGCATTCCTGCCCAGCTCCTGCATGGTTAGCTTTATACCTGAAATAACAACACACAAATTATATTCATTTAAACACTGCTTGGCCCATTAGTTTCAGCCCCTTATTGGCTAATTCTCACATCTTGCTTTAACCCATATTTAGTAATCTGTGTAGCACCACGAGGTGGTGGCTTACCTGGAAAGATCTTAATCTGTATCCATCTCGGAGAGGAGATCTATGGTGTCTGCCTCACTTCCCTTCTTTCCAGCATTTTGTTCTGTCATCTCCACCCACCTAATTCTGTCCTATCAAAGGGCCAAGGCAGTTTCTTTATTAACCAATGAAAGTAACACATAGATAGAAGAACCTCCCACATCATTTCCCCTTTTTCTGTTTAAACAAAAAGAAAGGCTTTCATTTTAACATAGTAAAATTACATATAACAAAACAGTTATCAAGTAAGAATTACAGTTATAATATTTATATCTACTTTATCTTATTATAACTAAGGAAAACTATAACTATTTATCTATTCTTCAATTCCATCAAAGACTCCAGAAGGATATAATATTACCTAAGCAAACAAGAAGTCCAAAACTCTAGAAATGACAGAGACATCTCACTGTCTGGACAGTCACCCAAAGTTCTTTTGTACTGTTGGGGCATCCATCTTCAGCCTGCAGGCCTATAGTTTCCAGCAGACATTTCCATGAAGCAGGAGATTTCAAAGCCAGTTCAGTCACTTTCTTTTGTGTCCTGCAGAATGTCTCACAGACTCGTTCATAA
This sequence comes from Microtus obscurus, assembly GCA_963919715.1. Lineage (NCBI taxonomy): Eukaryota > Metazoa > Chordata > Mammalia > Rodentia > Cricetidae > Microtus > Microtus obscurus. The sequence continues at coordinate 309,117 of CAWTZC010000310.1, read as the reverse complement.
AGCAGGAACCCAGAAAGACCATCTCTCCTTTAGGCAAGTTCAGCAGTCCTCTCTCTGCGGGTTCTCTGTGTCCAGTCTATGCAACAGTCCAGGCAAGAGCAGTTTCTTGCCCATATGGCTATCAAATTCCAAAAGGAGCCTCTTTGATGCCCATCCTCCTCTTGAAGTAGATTTTGGTGCTGCCAGGAGCAGATGTGTCTCATTGTCATAAAAAGCCCTAAGTTATTAAAACATTAAATGCCATATTCTGTAGTGTTTGAAAAATATGAAGAATGCCTATCTAGCTGAAATATATCTTTATATATCTAGAAAATCTAACTAACATGACTACAAGCTTGACTATTATTGATGATTATCCATTAACAACCTATATTTCTAATTATACATTACATTTTTAAATGAACTACACAATCACAATACCTTAATCAAGAGCAGAAATACATATACATAAAACAAAATTGACCTTAAAATCCATACCAATGCAAATTATTTATATCTATATGATAGCTTGTTTATTAGATTATTATAGTCTCTACAGTCTATTTTATTTGTTGCCTCTGCCTTTTGTCAAAGACAGACTGAGAACAGTAAATGTCATTAAAGTGTGGTGCACTGTTCATTTTTGTTTCTTTGGCTTTTATTTGTTACAGGGACATGAAGTGTCATCTTTAGTAACACAGTCAACTGTAGTTTCCTTTCAGAAGCAGCTTGGTTTATGACAAAGGTTTTAATTAAAATTTTTTTGACTATCCCTACTTCCCAATCTGTCCATGTAGCTTTTTGTTTTCTTCTTCCTTCCTTTCCTTCTTTTTTCTTTCTTTCTTTCTTTCTTTCTTTCTTTCTTTCTTTCTTTCTTTCTCTCTCTCTCTCTCTCTCTCTCTCTTTCTTTCTTTTTCTTTCCTTTCTTTTCCTTCCTTCCTTGTATTCTTGAGAAGAGATTCTGTGACCCACATTGGCCTTGAACTTGCTATATTGCTGAGACTGGACTTGAACTCTTGATTCTCATGCATCTGCTTCCATGTAAAATTAATTAAAGTAAAAGTAAACACCTGATTTTGTTACATTAACAAAAATAACTTAACAATACATTAACAGTGTAATTACATCAATGCCAATTACATCATCTTAGTTAGGGTTTCTATTGCTGCAATGAATCATGACCAAAGAGCAAGTTGTGGGGGAAAGGGTTTATTCGGCTCATACTTCAAAATTGCTGTTCATTACTGAAGGAAGTCAGGACAGGAACTCAAAACAGGGCAGGAACTTGGAGGCAGGAGCTGAAGCAGAGGCCATGGAGCATGCTAGTGACTGATTTTGTTCCTCCTGGCCTGCTCAGCCCACCTTCTTATAGGACCTTGGGACCAGCAGCCCAGGGAAGGCATCACCCACCATGAGCTGGCCCTCCCCCATTGATCACTAAAAGAGAAAATAACTTACAGCTGGATGTCATGAAGGCATTTCCTCAGCTGAGTTTCCTTCCTCTGATGACTAGCTTGTGTCAAAGTGACACAAAACTACCCATCACAATGCTAAATATTTTCAGATCACATGATAACTCTCTATTCATATTTTGTTTTATATTAAAAGTGATAAGATAATTCAACGTTGGAACATCAGATACTTCTCTGGCCATCTTTTATACCAAAAACTATGAGATAATTTCATGATAAGATATCTATTACTGATATAGTAATAGCCAACAAGTTTATTTATTTTTTTAAATGTAAGCATTCTAAGATAGCATTCAATACATCTTAGATCTTTAACTATTAGGAAATCAATAAAAGAAAGTACTTTTAACCTTATTTGTTACTTAATTCTAATGATGTCCCTACAGGAGCCTTATCTTTGAATTGGGAGTTTAGAGTCTAGACTTATATAGAATAGAGTAAGCTTCTCTATTATTTTATTTTAATATGCACACATCCCTCAGAATCAAAGGCTGTTTATCCCAAGACCTTGGATACCACAAGCACAGATGCACAAGCCTTCTGTGAAATGATGATATTGAAAATTGGCAATTAACTTCATGGGACTGGAAGTGCCTGGTGGTTCAGCAACACGTCTCTCTGGGTATGTCTGTGAGGTATTTCAAAGAGGACTAACCATTTCCCTCCCCCTCCCCGCGATCAAGTCCCCCTCCTCATCAGTCCAAAGAGCAATCAGGGTTCCCTGACCTGTGGGAAGTCCGAGGACCACCGACCTCAATCCAGGTCTAGTAAGGTGAGCATCCAAACTGCCTAGGCTCCCACAAAGCCAGTACGTGCAGTAGGATCAAACACCCATTGCCAGTGTTCTTGAGTTCTCAGTAGCCCTCATTGTCCGCTACATTCAGCGAGTCCGGTTTTATCCCAGGCTTTTTCAGACCCTGGCCAGCTGGCCTTGGTGAGTTCCCAATAGAACATCCCATTGTCTCAGTGTGTGGGTGCACCCCCTCGCGGTCCTGAGTTCCTTGCTCGTGCTCTCTCTCCTTCTGCTCCTGATTTGGACCTTGAGATTTCAGTCCGGTGCTCTATTGTGGGTCTCTGTCTCTGTCTCCTTTCATTGCCTGATGAAGGTTAATATTCAGGAGGATGCCTATATGTTTTTCTTTGGGTTCACCTTCTTATTTAGCTGACAGATCATTATTTACACAAATTTGATATATTTTTGTGCCCATGGAACGGGTAGAAAGGCATGGTTGGTCTTTTAGTGGTGAAATCCATCAAAATTGTATGGAACTTGAAAATAAACTATGATATTTCAGTTAAAAGAAAAGAGGACTAACCAAAGAGGGGCCTGCCCTGAACATGGGCAGCACTATCCTGTAGCTGCAGGACTGGATGAAATAGATGGGGAAAAGAAAAACTAAAAATAAAAATCCCTGCTAGCACAGATCCAGACCACCATGGTGTGCACAGTGCTGCCCCCCTCCCCCCACCCCATTCTCTTAGCCATGATCAGATGAAACCTCTGGGAACTCTAGAGCCATGAGGAAAAATCTTCTCTCATAAGTTGTTTTGCTTAGATATTTTATCACACAGATGAAACCCTGACTAACACACATCTTTCAGAATTTTATAATACTTTAATTTTTTGAAGACAAGAGTCTTAACTATGTAGCCCAGGCTGCCCGCAAACTCCCAGAGTTCTGCTTGCCTCTGCCTTCCAAATTTTGGGATCAAAAGCTTGTGCCACCATGTCTGGGCACTATCCTCAATTTTATTGTTTGGTACATGCTCAAATTATTCTAAATCTGTTCAATCAAAGACTATTCTTGTTAATACTTGCTTTTTACTTGCCCAATGTGTTTCCTTTTGCTATTTTTTAAGAATCAAGCATTTTCTTAAAAAATAAATTTATTTTGTGTGTGGAGGGGAGATGGTGAGTTTCTATGCCACAGAATATATGTGTGGGAGGATATGGGGATGTTCATACCACAGAATGCATGTGGAAGAGGGAGATATGGAATGTTCATGCCACAGAACACATGTGTGGAGGGAGACATGGAATGTTCATGCCACAGAATGCATGTGTGGTGTGTGAGGTGGAGTGTGTTTATACCACAGAATGCATGTGTGTGAGAGAGAGATAGGGGCTGCTCATGCCACAGAAAGCATGTGTGTGTGGGGGAAATAGGGGGTGTTCATGCCATAGAACACATGTGTACATAAAAGGGATCAGTTTTCTCTTTCTACCACATGGATTCCTGGGGTTGAACTCAGGTCAGCAGGCTTAGCAGTGTGAGGACCTGACTTTGCAAACTCCATTTTAAAGAAGGGGCTTCATCCTAAGCCATATAATGGGCTGGGTAGGAGATGTCCATATCTCAGCTCCAGAAGTGTGCTGCCATAGCAGAATTTGAACAGATACCATAAAAATAGTCAATTAAGGAGCTCAGAGCAGGGCCATAAAATTTAATGAGGTCCAGATGTTCCTGGGAGGCATCCTGTCCTTGAAGATACCTTGTCAGTCATTTATGGCTCTTTGTTAGGTTTTAGAGCCCAAAAACTGACCAATGATTTCAGAAACTACCTTTCCCTATGGCCTCCTTACCAATCCCATGATGACAGGACAGGACTTCCCCTGATTACCGTGGTTGTTTCCCCTTTAAAAGTTCTGCCCTCTCATGGCTCCCCACAACACTTTCTGCACTCACCATGCTGGTGTGCTGGAAAGGTGTTGGCCCAAACTTGAGTTTGAATTAAAAAAAAAACCCTCATGTAATTTTCATTGGGAATCCAGATCCCTGAATTCATCTGGGGACCAGAAACTCATTCATAACAGCAGCAGGTGCCTCCACCTATTGAGCATCTCACCACTCCCTCGTGTGTGTTTGAGCACTTTCTTACATCCTGGAATAGGAATGATGCAGGTCTACTTCTAACCTTAAACTAGTCATCTCTTCAGGATCCCTAATTATTTTTTGGCAGAGATGGCACTTAAATTAATGTGCTTTAGTATAGAGTGTTTTATGTTCATAAACTAGTACTTTTATGATACATGCCTTTAATCTCTGCATTTCAAAGGCAGAGGCAGGTGGATCTCTGTGAGGTCAAGGAGGCTAGTCTACATAGTGAGTCACAGGACAGCCAGAGTTATTCACGCACACACTCACACACACATTCTCTCACATACACACACATACATATACACTCTCTCACACACACATGCACACAAACTCTCACACACACATACAAACACTCACACACACATTCTCTCACATACACACATATACACACATACAGACACACTCTCACACACACACATGCACACACACACTCTCACACACATACACACACTCACACACACATGCACACACACTCTCACACACATACAGACACACTCTCTCACACACATACACACACAATCTCACAAAACATGCACATACACACACACACTTACAGCAAAAAAGCCACATTTGTTAACGTAGGGAACTGTGATAATTTATCCCATCTACCCCACTATCTACTATTTCAATGATGATATTGTTAATTATAGGAATAATTTCACTACATTTAAAAAATTCTCATCAGTCATATGTTACCCTTAAAACAATCTCTGTACTTTTTATAAAGCATTGGTTCACAGGACTTAAAATTGACTCAGAGTAAAGAGATACAGTAGATGTGTTAAAAGGAAGACTTGGTTTTCAAGGCAATCTTAGTACAGGCCATTAACATTTTCTTCTTAGCCAAGTCATGATTTTAAAGCCAGGCATAGTGGTGAATGCCAGTAATCACAGCGTTTGGGAGGTTGGTAGAGCAAGGAAGGTCAGAAACTGAAGGCCAGCTTGGCTACAAGTTTATATCTGGCCTGGGTACATGAGACCTTGTTTCAAAACAAAATCAAGGCTAGAGAGATGGCTCAGTGGTCAAGAGCACTGACTTGTCTTCCACAGGACCTGAGTTCAGTCCTTAGCACCCACAGCAGGTGACTCACAACTGCCTGTGATTCTAGGTCTAGGAGACCTAAGCTCTCTTCACACAGAGAAGGGGAAGCACACTTACTAAAAACAAAACACAATAGCTGGAGGGGAAGAGCACTTGCCATTTATTCTGAGAGCCTACAGAAGCTGTGCTCCCAACACCCATACTAGGTGTTTCACAACATGCCCACGCACACTTGCACACACACACACACAATTAAAACCCTGCTACCTCCTTCCTCTGGTGTTGAAGTAGGTGGCAGTGACCTCTACTGGAATCTTGTTGTTTATCTAACCTACTGATTCACTGAGTGTGACACATGAGATAATTATTTCTGTTGCACTGTGGTTTTCTGTCTCATGCAGTGACAGCGGTATGCTTCCTAACTTCTGAGTCACAGAGCAGTTGTGTAAACTCTTTCTTTTTTAATTTTCATGATCTATTTAGATATTTAACAATAATAGTTTAGAAATTTGGTCATTTACTTACTTTAGTTACTTTAATCTTGAGAAGAAGAGGGACTGGGAAGACTTTTATTTCTAATTTTCTGTTTTCTTAATGTAGCTACAGCTGGTCCTGAGCTCCTGATATTCCTGCCTCCATCTCCAGAGTACTTGGATTTCAGGTGTGTACTGCCAAACTATTGCTTTGATTCCTTAATGCATAGAGATATTAAAAGAATATAGAAAACTTGTAGGGAGGAGCCCTATCCATCTAGTGGGTGGGCTCGACAGGGACGGAGTTTGATGATTAAATCAGGTGCGCAGATGCTGCGCGGGCCCTTCCCTGCTTCCTGTCTCCTGTGCTCCGTGGGAACCTTGGTGTCCGTGAGTTTGTTTACATTAAAGTTTTATATATATATATACATATCACTATTTGTCTGAATTAATTAAATCCACCTTCATTTTGGCGCCCCACGTGGTTGTGATCGATCCACGCAGAGCAGACCCGGCGCTCATTGCAACTCCCTCCCGCCCGTGCTCCCGCCCCGAACTCCTCTCGGCCACGGCCGCCCAGAGCAGGAGGAGGGCCCGCAGGGCTGCATCAGGCAGCACACGTGCTACGGAGCCCGTGGGGACATGCACCGGAACTCCCTAGCCACCCGCCCGCAGCCCACAGCTGTGCGCCCACCCTGCCACCGCCCCAGCCTGTGGTCCCGGGCCTCTCGGAGCCCATATCTCCAGACTTAGAATCCATGCCGCGCGCCTCAGGCCGCTGCTTTGAGCCGGCCGCAGGAGTTACAATCTGTGCTGTGCACGCCTAAGGCCCTTACCAGGCCGCTCGCTCGCTCGCTTTGCTGCCGGAGCCGAGTGGGCCCCTAGGTTCACCGCCGCCACCGCAGCCTGGCCGGTCCCCTCAACTGCACCTCCCCACTGCGGGCACATTTCTCCCGGCGCCCTGCTGCCGTTTTGTGCGCAGCCGCCGGAGTTGTTTTGTGCGCCCACTGTAGCAGCCGCTTTCAGTTGCTGCTTTGAATCAAACCCTGCCTCCCTGCCTGCACCACAGCATTGGTCTGATTCAAAGCGAGCTCAGCACGCAGACAAATAAATCTTGGTTTTGAGTTCCTGTTTCAGACCGGCTCTCCACGTGAAATCAAGTGGACTCTTCTGCCACCTCTGGCAGGAACCAGTCATTGCAGGTAAAAAAAAATTTTCATAAATAAAATGTCGGATAATTTTACATATCAGAATTTTGAGAGTCTTTTTGAGTGTACCATGTGGGAGATCTTACAAGAGGTGTCTAGCACCCCATATCTATGCATCCTTCTGGGATTAGTAATTTTATTTGGCACCAAATGGCTTGACAGCAAGGATGTGATAGAATCTTTAAGAGACAAATCCAGGATCCTTAAGACAGAAGCAGCACATCTCAAAATTATTGAAGACAAATCCAGGATTCTTAGAGCAGAGGTGGAATGTCTCAAAATCATCAGATACGATAATGATCTTCTCAAGAATCAGCTTGAACTGCTACAGGAAGAGAACAGATCTTTGTTTAATAAGACTCTGTTAACTGAGCAAAATTTTAAAAAGGTTCAGGCCTATATTGAGGAGAAATTCATTACTATGGAAGGGGGAACAGCTGAGTTGGACTGTAGACTTCAATCCCTTTCTGTAGGGACTGAAACATTACTAGCTGATATTAAGGAGAGCTTTATTACTATGGAAGAAGGATCAGCTGATTTAAACAGTAAATTCCAGCAGTCACTTTCTGAAGGAATTGAAACATTAACTGAGAGAACCAAAACAGTTGAATGTGACAATCGAATTTTGTCTAAAACTTGTGACAGATTGGTGGAAAGATTGTCAGTACAAGAAGGCACGGTTTACGCCATAAAAATTATGTTCAAAGATGAGAATTTATCTCTAATGGACAAACTTCATACTTTAGAATCCTCAGTGAAGGCTTTGGAACATAATTCTGGACAGGAGATTCAAACATTGCAGAAGGCAATGGTGAATAGAATTGAAAAGATTGAGGAATTTCTAAATTCTGATGAAGAAGGACAAACGGTAGAAAGGCAAATTTTAACTACATCTGTGGGTAAATCCCTCCGGGAAAATTTCCACAAAGCTCTAACTGCCTTTCCAGTAATAACAACAGAGAAGGTGATTGGTTCCAGAAACCCTAGGGTCATCAAGGAGGATACATGGGAGCCTGTCTGTATGAATGATCTCAAAGAAATTAAACAGGCTGTCATGACTTTTGGGATGCACGCCTCTTTTGTTAAGGAGATGCTAAAATCCTGGGCAACAACAAGCAGAGCAACCACTGTAGATTGGATACAACTGAGCTCTGCGGTACTTGAGAGCGGGCCGCATTTAAAATGGAAATGCTTATTCAGGCAAGAGGCTAGACGTTTAGAACAGCAAGAAAAGGCGAAGGGAGGTAACATTTCCATAGATAAAATTCTAGGTGAACGACTCTTTTCTGACCCTCAGGACCAAGTTAATCCCTATGAAGATACACTCTTCCTGTGCACTACAGCAGCCTTAAATGCATGGGACAGAGTACAAGACCCAGGACAGAAAACGGAATCATTTGTCAAAATTAAACAAGGTCAGAGAGAACCCTTTAGTGATTTTTTACAAAGGCTTACTAAGGCTGTGCAAATAGGGATACCTGACCCAGACACAAGGCGTATAATGATTGAAAATTTGGCTTATGAAAATGCAAATTCGTAATGCAAAAGGATTTTGTGGCCTTTAAGGGTAAGATCAGCACCCTTGGAAGAATGGGTCTTACATACACTGGATGTTGATACATTTGATTATGGCACTGAAGCATGGGTAGAAGAAGCAATTTCCAATGGTAAAAGGAGACATCAGAATACCAAATGTTTTAATTGTGGCAAAATGGGTCGTATGAAAAGGAATTGTAAACAACGGACTTTCAGAAATAATAATAATGCATCTTCTAGAAATAACAGAAATAGGAGGACTCAGCCTTCAGGTTTATGTAGAAGATGTGGAAAGGGCAGACACTGGACGAATGAATGTAGATCTACAAGGGATAGACAAGGCAACCTGATACAGACGGGAAATGTGAGAGGGGGGGCCTCACAGGCCCCCATGGCACACATGGTTCAATCATTTCCAGTTCCAGTGGAGAACGTGCCTCGTCAGGACAATTAGGAAACCCCATGCCTACTGTTACAAACAATAATGATCAGAAAGATGAGTTACGTGTGTTTTGGCAAACTTCTATAAATGATCAAAGACCTAAGATAAGAGTATGTGTAAATGGCATTTTTATTACTGGCCTGCTGGACACAGGTGCTGATGTAAGTATCATTACCCCAGAATCTTGGCATCCGTATTGGCCTCTTCAGAATGTGAATGTCCAGCTCCTGGGAATTGGAACCCTATCTCGAGTAAGACAGAGCACAAGATGGGTTGAATGTATAGGGCCTGAGGGACAAATAGGAAAATTAAGGCCATATGTAGCCAATATTGCAATGAATTTATGGGGTCGTGACCTATTACAACAATGGAATACCCAAATTAACATTCCTGCTACTTCTAGAGTTTGTAGTTCTGAAAATAATATTAAAAGATATTATAAATGGAGAAAACCAGCCATTCGGGCTGTACAAGAACAAGCAATTGAAGTCCCTTCAGAGAACCAACAGCCTTGCCCTTAAAATGGTTGACTGAGAAACCAATATGGACAAAACAGTGGCCTCTAGCTGAGGAAAAGTTACAGGCTTTAGAATAGCTGGTACAAGAGCAATTAGATGCTGGACATATAGAAGAATCTACCAGCCCTTGGAATTCTCCTGTATTTGTGGTTAAAAAAAATCAGGTAAATGGAGAATGGTGACAGATCTCAGAGCAATCAACAAAGTTATTCAACCTATGGGCCCTCTGCAATCTGGAATCCCATTGCCCTCTTTGTTACCAAAAGGATGGCTTCTTATAGTTATTGATTTAAAGGACTGTTTTTTCACAATACCTTTACAAAAAGAAGATAGAGAAAAATTTGCCTTCACAGTGCCTACTTACAACAATTCTCAACCTTCCAAGAGGTACCACTGGGCCGTCCTCCCGCAGGGTATGTTAAACAGCTCCTCCTTGTGCCAATACTTTGTGAACCAACCATTGCAAATAATATGCAGGAAATTCCCCAAATCCATTATTTATCACTACATGGACGACATATTGTTATCCGATCCAAACATGGATACCTTGAACAGACTGTTTGACAAAATAAAGATACTTTTACCTAAATGGGGATTGCAAATTGCTCCTGAAAAAATACAGAAGGGAGATTCCGTTAATTATTTAGGTTATAAAATAGGTTTGCAAAAAATTAAGACACAAAAGGCACAAATTAGGAGAGATTGCCTACAAACTCTTAATGACTTTCAAAAACTGTTAGGAGACATTTCCAGTCTATGACCAGCTATTGGGATAACACCTGATCTAATAATTCATTTGAACAAAACCTTGGAAGGTGATAAAGATTTAAACAGTCCCAGAGAATTAACAGCTGAAGCAGAAAAGGAACTGACAATGATTAAGGAAAAATTACAACTTTCACATGTGGACAGGGTGAATCCAGAGCTCGATTGTATTCTCATCATATTACCATCAAAAATTTCTCCTACAGGAATTTTAATGCAGAGAGATGATATTATCTTTGAATGGATCTTTTTACCACATAAGCCAAGTAAGAAACTAAAAACTTATGTGGAAAAAGTCTCTGAGTTAATTATAAAAGGCAAGCTGAGACTTTGTCAACTAGCAGGCATAGACCCAGCAGAAATTATAGTGCCTTTCACTGCTGATGAACTAAAGAAATTATGTGAAGGTAATGAACCATGGCAAAGAGCTTGTGCTGATTTTTTGGGAGACATTAATAACAACTATCCAAAAAGCAAGAGGCTTCACTTCATAAAAAGAACTTCTTAGATCCTTCCTCGAATCGTCCGTGATGCTCCAATAACTGGAGCCCATACATTCTATACTGATGCCAATAAAACAGGGAAGGCAGGTTACAAATCAGAAGACTTGGGTAAGGTGGAACAAAGTCCTTATGATTCTGTCCAGAAGGCAGAATTATATGCCATTCTTATGGTGCTAAGGGATTTTAAAGAACCTATTAATATAGTTACTGATTCACAATATGCAGAAAGAGTTATTTTACATATTGAAACTGCTGAATTTATACCTGATGATACAGAACTAACCTCATTGTTTATCCAGGTTCAAGATTTGATCAGGAACAGGCTTTGCCCTATGTACATAACACACATCCGATCACATACGGGTCTGCCAGGTCCTCTAGCACAAGGTAATGCAGATATTGATCAATTATTGATTGGTAGTGTGCTACAAGCCTCTGAATTTCATAAAAAACATCATGTTAATAGCAAAGGCTTGAAGAAAGAGTTTTCTATTACATGGTAACAAGCTAAGGAGTTTGTAAAGAAGTGCCCTACTTGCTTTTTCTATAACCAAATGCCACTGCCAGCAGGGGCTAATCCTAAGGGCACCCATAGGAATGAAATCTGGCAGATGGATGTGTTCCACTTTGCAGAATTTGGCAAATTGAAGTATGTTCATCACACCATTGACACTTATTCAGACTTTCAGTGGGCAACTGCTTTAAGTTCAGAAAAGGCTGATTCAGTAATTACTCATTTATTAGAAGTCATGGCTATCATGGGTGTACCTATACAGATAAAGACAGATAATGGTCCTGCTTATGTCTCTAGGAAAATGAAACGGTTTTTTGACTATTACAATATCAAGCATGTTACAGGTATACCATACAATCCTACAGGTCAGGCAGTCATAGAAAGATCAAATAGAACTATAAAGTATATGTTGAACAAACTGAAAAGGGTGGAAAACACCCCCAGAAATAGGTTACATAATGCTTTGTTAACCTTGAATTTTCTTAATGCTAATGAAAAGGGAACAACGGCTGCAGAAAGACATTGGATAATGGAAAAGTCTACTGAACTAAATCAACCAGTTTATTTCAAGGATGTGCTGACCTCACAATGGAAGCCAGGAGATGTGCTGCGTTGGGGAAGGGGTTTTGCTCTTATATCCACAGGTGAGGAAAAATTGTGGATACCATCAAATTTAATAAAGTTTCGGTATGAAGAAGAGAAGTCATTTGGAAAAGATAAATAACAATTCATTCACAAGAATATGAGCATACTAATGGTAAGGAACATAAATAGCTTGGGGGCAGGGTTCTTTTCTTAATCTCCACAGGTAAATACTGATCTTCAAAAATTTAAGGGACCCTGAATATTTAATCAGTGATGGATGGAAAATGGTTACAACCCACTAAGGATCGGTAAGTATTTATTTTGTATATATACATATCTATATGTTTTATTGGACACTTTTTTATAAATATGTAGAGCTGGTTTTGGAGTTGGACTCTGGCCCAGTCCCTCTTCAATTCCAAACCTGTTGATAAGAGATATCTCACAGAATAAGAATAATTATATACTTGGTAAACTTTCTTTGCTTTTTCTCATATCTGTGTCTTTCTTTATATGTCAGTATGTGTCTTTGTTGTTAATGTTTAAATTTCCCATAACAAACAACAAATTTTCCTTCAGTAATTTTAGAAGTTTCCTGGAAGAAGATGGGGCCCCACAACATCAACTCAATTTGGTTTTTATGACGTCATGATTTTTTTTCTTTCTTTTTGAGCGCTAATATTAGACTTGTTTTTTGGTACCATCTGCACGAGACAATTTCGAATGGTGCACATTTTTCACAATACTCTGGCCAGACCTTCTCAAAACGTACAGAGACTAGTTACAATTTTCTTAGGTCTATGGTAAATTTGGGAATTTTATCATCATTTGCTTTCACGGGAGCCCCTAAGGAGAACATCGCCCCCATGTCAGCTTGAAGCAACCTTAGAGGATGACGTCCCCTCTCCCAACAGAGTTTGCCCTCAGGGTTAGGGACATCTTTTAGTGGTTGGTTTGGGGTTGAGGGGATGGGGGATATTTTATGGAATTAGGGTTATGTTCAAAAAAAAGAGGGGGATTAACTGGTTTGATGATTGGTATTTGTGAGTTACTGATTTTAGAAAGTTGTATTGGTACTGTTTCCTGTATATTGATATATTGTATATTGAATGTGAGTGTTCCTACCTCTATTTTTGTATAAGAGTATGCTTATATTGTATTGATACATCTACCATATTACAATGTACATCTCTACCTCTGATACTATTTATGTAATATCAATATTGAATGTGAGCTCCTTCCATTGTTTACATTTGATATGTAATGACATTGTTTACAGATGAAGATCATTGTCTTCATATATTGCACAGTTTATTCTTTTAATCTTCAAGTTAGATAGGTATTGAGAATTATATGTTTGTCAATTTTATTTTTAGGTTAATCAGGTCTTCTAGATACATAGAGATTATATTTAGTATAGATAGTATAATCTTCAGCCTCTTTAAAGAGCTGTAGAAAATGGCCTTTAATCTAACCTAGAATTCTGTGCCAATGAGACTCAATTACTCCTGGCAATGCCACTCTACTCCCGAGAGAACGTTGCGCACCAAAGACACTCCACTGGGAGCTTGTCTTCTTGGCATTACTGGCCTTTGGGTTGAGAAAAGTCCATACCTCAACTACTGTCAAAGTTATGGAACAGGATTGTCTTATCTTGCCAAGACAGGGTAGGATGATTCTAAGAAAGTTCCTTGCATTTGATAATCGCATGTCAGTTATGTTGGGCCTTAGCCAAAGTTGGTTGACTCAACATTGCAAACGAGAATTTGGGTGATTGCCCAGGTAGTCAGTTGTCTCTGTCATTTTTGGCACATTTTAGATATCTCTCATTTGTTAAGTAATCTTTATTCCCTTCTCAGATTTTTGATGGAGTTGAAGATTATATAACTGTAATTACTCTCTATATTATTTAGACTCTTTGAGATAGACTGTCTGGTAAAACTTTTGTTCTCAATATTGTTTATTATATTTATTTTTTGTTATTATTGTTTATAGTTGTACTTGGTTTAGTTCTGTCTTATTTAGACAAAAAGGGGGAGATGTAGGGAGGAGCCCTATCCATCTAGTGGGTGGGCTCGACAGGGGCGGAGTTTGATGGTTAAATCAGGCGCACAGATGCTGCGCAGCCCCTTCCCTGCTTCCTGTCTCCTGTGCTCCGCGGGAACCTTGGTGTCCATGAGTTTGTTTACATTAAAGTTTTATATATATATACATATCACTATTTGTCTGAATTAATTAAATCTGCCTTCAAAAACTATCATCAAAATTAATAACATTTGTTGGAGACATATATATTGGTCATCTTTTCATGTTAAGCTCTGAAGCATTCATCTTGGTCAGAGATGTCTATGAATCTAGAACCCTTATCCACTTAAACTTTAAATATTTGTTTGCACTTTGGTGTAGAGAAAAGAAGGGATATTTGAAGCTGGGGGCTCATCATGGATGTGAGTATGTGCTCTACCACTGGGATACACCTGTGTGTGTTCATGTGTGTGATTGTGCATGTATGTTAAATATACTTACAAGAATTTCCATTTCCACCACTCATGTCTAGGTTCTTTTTTTTTGAGACAGAGTTTCTCTGTAGCTTTGGAGGCTGTCCCAGAACTTACTCTGTAGACAGGCTGGCCTTGAATTCACTGAGATCCACCTGTCTCTGCCTCCTGAGTGCTGGGATTAAAGGCCTATGCCATCACTGCCCAGCTCCTTTCCAGGTTTAAAGGGTTCATTGCCTTAAACACTTGCTGGCTGTTGTACAGTAGAGAGGGTGGGCTGCAGGTGGGGATTTCCTTGTTGAGGTTTGTTTGCAGTTGAGCAATCACAGAGGAAGACAATTTCAATATGGAACAGAAATGTCTAACAAGAGAGAAAGTGTTCCCTCTTGCCAGCTGTGGTGGCACATGTGTGTAATGTTAGAACTTAGGAAGCAGAGGCAGGAGGAAAGTCTGAAGCTAGGTTGGTTCACAGAGTGAGTTCAAGGTCACCCTGATGTGGGAGTGTCATATATCAATCTGTTGATTTCATTGGTTAGGTAATAAAGAAACTGCTTGGCCCTCATAGGCTAGAACGTAGGTGGGTGGAGTAACAGAACAGAATGCTGGGAGGAAGAGGAAGTGAGCTCAGATGCAGGGCAGCTCCTCTCAGAGACAGACACCATGTCACTGTGCTCCAGAGCAGATGAGTGAAGCTCCGACCCAGGATGGACATAGGCTAGAATCTTCCCGGTAAGCGCAACTAGCGGTGCTACACAAGTGATTAGAAATGGGCTAAATTAATATGTGAGAATTAGCCTAGAAGAGGCTAGATAGAAATGGGCCAAGCAGTGTTTAAATGAATACAGTTTGTGTGTTGTTATTTCGGGCATAAGCTAGCAAGGCAGCCGGGGTGCTGGGGATGCAGCCCCGCCACTCCTATTACTACATCACCCAGCAAGCAAACTAACAAAAACCTGTACTGTGTCTTCTTGTACAGTAGGCACTGTTCTCATGAGAACAGATGATACACGTAGGAAGTTGGAAACTTGATAGAGAAGCTGTTTTATCATAAACTCACATAAAAATAGATATCTAAAGTTTTTGTTTTTTGTTGTTTTTCTTTTTGGTGTTTAGAGACAGGGTTTTTCTGTAACTTTGTAGCCTGTCCTGGAACTCGTTCTGTAGACAAGGCTGGCCATAAACTCATGGAGATCTGCCTGTCTCTGCCTCCTGGGTGTTGGGATTAAAGGCATGTGCCACCACCGCCCAGCAATGCCTAAAACTTTTTCAAGTTGGGGCCAACAGAAACAACTCAGAGGCTAAGTGTACTTGCTTCTATTCCCAAGGACTCCACGACTTGTAGCCCCAGTTCCATAGGATTCAACGTCTGCTTTCAGACTCCACAAGAGCCTTTATACACATATAAATATGCACACAAAAATACAAATATTTACATTTTTTAAATTTAAATTTTATGTGTGTGTGTGTTTTGTCTTCATGTGTATTGTATGTATGTACATCACATGTATGCCTGGTGCCTGCAGAGATAGGTGAATCTCTGTGATATTTTTAGGCCACCTTAGTCTATGTCTAGACTAGCTAAGGTACTTAGAGAGACCCCATCTATCTCAACCACAGCAAAACAAACAAACAAAACCATAACAACTGCAGCAGGATTTAAGACAATCCTGAAGCCATTTTTGACAGTTCTAAATCCTCTCAGCCTCTGTGCCATAGTGCTTCCCCTCCTCCCCTGGGAACCAAGGACCTAACAGCTACACTCGCACATACTCAGTTCCTGAACAATTACCCATATATGTATGTTTTGGTTAGGTCCCCTGGGAAATGGGTCAAAATGACCTCTTATCTCATCTGATCTGGCAACAGCTCTCCAGCCAATTATTGGTAATAGCCCTTTCAAATAAGCCAATCAGAATAGTCAAAGAACAACCTCCCTTGCTTCTGTGGCCATTTTAAAAGTAGACTGTACTAGCTATTCGGGTTCCCTCGGCTTCCCAAATGCTGAGGGACCCTGTCATGACAGAATTAATAAAATCCTCATGCTTTTGAATAGACTGTGGTGTGTGAGATGGTCTCTGGGATCCTTGGTGTTTGGACGCTAGAGTCCAACACAGCCAGAGTTCCCAGCCCAGGCCTTCTTCCTCACCTATCATTTTCTGCTGTTTGGCTCTGGATGAGTTAAACTTGTGCTTGGTTTCCTTATGAAAAGCAGTGGTTACGACCACTCGCCAGAGCATGGTCAAACTCCCAGTGGCCTTTTCCCTCCCACACCCCCGCCAGAAGCCATCAATTGTGGAGAGCCAACTTCAGCATCCTTGCCACATATTTTCTCTTTGACGGCCTCCTGGTTAGGCTGCTATTTGGGGCACAGGTTGGTGCATAGTAGAGGTTGTCACAGAATCCTTCCATGTCCCTCTTTTTCAACTATGTATCTGCACTCATCCATACCATACAAATACAATCGATACCATCCTTGTTCTTCACTGTCATTGGGAACAGGGGTTATGGGCTTCACACAATCTCTGGACATAGCACAGACCGTGAACATGGTCCCTGGCTGCAGAAGGACCCACAGACCCAGACAAGGCCCTCAGAGGCAGCACAGACCACACACATACATATGGACCCTAGAGATAAAACCCAGCTTTTACCCAGGTCTAGTGGAGTGATAATCCAATGTATCAGACACAGTGTGGAAGTAGCAATCCATTTTAGAAAACAATTTATGGAAGGGAATTAAAAGCCATAAAAATGGTTGGGTGGTGGTGGCACTCAGGAGGCAGAGGCAGGCGAATCTCTGTCAGTTCAAGGCCAGCCTGGTCTACAGTGCTAGTTCCAGGACAGACTCCAAAGCTACAAAGAAACCCTGTCTTGAAAAACCAAAAGAAAAAAGTCATAAAAGTGTTAACATATTTTTTCAATAATCCTCAAGAAAACTAGAGAGCTACAGTTACAGTTACAAAGGTGACAGCTGTGTAATATCAATAGCACTCATTATGAGAAAAGAAAAATGCTAAAAGTATATTAAAAAGTGTCAGGAGCCATTTCATGCTTCTTTCTCACATCTCACAGGGCTTGAAGTAAAAATCTTGAGACAGGAAACTTAAAGTTAGCCAAAACATTACGTGCTGACTGTGGAGACTCAAGCTCTGGAAAGTACCACAGAGTGTCTTTATGGCTTGCTGCTTATCACTAACAGCAGGTGTTCTAGCCACTGACCTTGCAACTGTCCTGCTTAGTTGCCAAACTGCCCCGCTTAGTTGCCTAACTACCAAGCCCCTCCTTCCCCCTTTCCTCAGTTACCTCTGTCCAAGCTCCTCACTGAGGACTATATAAGACATAAAACTTGCTTCAAAAAACGGGATGCCTTGACAAAGAATACTGTTTGGCATCCGCCCCCCCCCCAATGTCTTTCAGATAGTGCCTCTTCAAGACCCTGGAGTAACTTAGGACCTGCTGGGTGGGTTGAAAAGGAAAATTTAAATAATGATTTAGACATTTAATTTTAAAATATTTTACTTATTTAAATGTATGTGCATGTGTGTGTGTGTGTGAGTTTATGTGACCCCTGTGTGTGTGTGGCATTGTATCCCCTGGAGTTGGAGTTACAGGTGCTTGTGAGCCCTTTGATGTGGGTGCTGCAGACTGAACCTGGGTTTCTGCAATAGCAGTGAGCACTCTTAACCACTGATCCATCTCTCTAAACCCCTTAAAATTTTTTAAAAAGATTATATAATTTAGATAGCATTTTGTAGCAATAAGGACATTCAGATTAATATCTGTGGTAGCAGAATAGTGCCAGAGTGAGCCAGACTCACCCGGTTCCATGCAGAACATTTGTCCCCTGCCTTACACTATTCCCTCATGTCTGATCCTATTTAACTCAGAACACAAGAGAAAGCAAAAGGCTCAAACAAGCTTGTAAAATAATAATAATAATAGTAATAATAATAATATAAAATACTAACCCCTCAGCAAAAAAGCAGCAAGCTCCTGTGAAAGGATGATAGATCATGATTGGTGGGACTTTACCCCAGAATGCAAGGGCAATGCAGCAGCTAGAGCTCACCTCGCAGTGTAGGCCACATGAACACAGAATGTGAGAAAAGTCAGTGTTCGTCAGCACGTGAACAGATAAAGCAACTGTCGTGTGTTCTCAATGCTGCATGAGTACGCATGTATATGTGTGTGTTTGCATGTGTGGTATGTGCATTTGCATGTGTGGTTTGTGTGTTTATGTGTGGTGTGTGTGCATGTGTGTGTGATACGTGTGTGTGGTGTTTGTGTCTGTGATGTATGTGTGTGTGGTGTTTATGAACATTAATCTGTCCACGCAGACTAAAGAAGCTCTGATACCTGTTATAGCAAAATGAACATTACAGTGAAAGACACAGCATGCCATGTGGTATATGGTTCTACTCATGGGCGATTTCCGGAATGGTAAACTGACGCAGACTTTGGATGGACTGGTGGCGGCCAGGGCTTAGAGGAGGTGCTGGCACTGGTGGAAAATTGCTAGATGGAAGTGGAGTCCTTTGGAAGTGACAGATGTTTGGAAGTGTTTAAAATGGTGGATAGTAGGCTAGAGAGATGGCTCAGCAGACAGAGGTGAAGTTACTGTTGAATACCATCTGAAAGGAAAAGTTAAGCTGACAGGTCTGTTGAGTCTCAGTTGTCTTTGCCAAAGTGGCATGTTTGGGGGGTTGCATAATCAGACTCATTTTGAAGAATGATTTACGCTGAGATATTAATGTAGTAAGACTTGGCTGTTACAACCAAGCTATCTCTTTTCTCTATTTATTTATTTAATTTTTTTTAGTTATTAATTTTCAAGACAGGGTCTCACTATGTAGCTGTCTATGTAGACCAGGTTGGCCCTGAACTCACAGAGATTCACCTGCCTCTGCTTCCTGAGTTCTAGGAATAAAGGTGTGCACCATGCTTGGCTTCCTACCTCGTTTTCTATTTAAAAGAACCAAATCTCTAAATTAAATGACTCCATGTCCTAAACCTCCAGAAATATCCCTGCAAACAGAGACTGCAAGTAGGAAGGTAAATAAGGAAAGAACACTAGAAAGAAGCATCCAATCAGTCAGTCTTTGTCAGGGTCTGTCCAGTGATGGGATGCACCTTGTGTGTGTTTTTCACAGCAGGTCTCCCACCCACCCCCAGCCTCAAGTCACTTGTAGATCTGGTACTTCAACTCAGGACCATCTAGAGTCATCATGCAGAGTGAAGAGAGAGATTATTTCTTCAAAGGCAGGCATGTGGGGTGGAAGAAAACCATGGCTTCTATGATCATGTTCAAGTAAACAGAGTTAATATAACAAACAAGCTCCTTCAGATCTCTGGGCCAGATCCTCTCACTTTACGGAGCCCAGGTCATAGTCAACCTCTGAGAAACTTACATACTTCAGTTTGATTCCACAAAGTGTCCTCACTGACAAAGTACAGGGAAAGAGGTATAAAAATCTGGGAATCCTAAATATGATAAAGAAACATCATGGAGGAGAATTTTATGATAAATGGTTTCTAGTCAACACAGCCTTTAACAGAGAGAACTCAAGAGGGGATGATCATGCAATGCCAGCAGCCTGCAAGCCCAAGGAAGGCAGTATACACCTGTGCCATGGGTGGATGGGAGCAAGATGATGTGCTGTGGACATAGAGAACTGCCCCAATGTGGGCAGCACTGTCCAATGGTCTGGGAGCTGCTATGGAAACCGGAAGAGGAAGGTTTGTGTGTGGTTCTTCCTTCCAGAGTGTCCCTGGGCCCAACCTGAATTCCCCAGTTTGAAGAAGCCAGTGTGAGTCATCCATCCCACCCTTCCACTGTCTTTGAGGGGTCAGGGAAAGCAGGGGCAGAGAGCATCTGCACTTTTTAAAGACTAAGGGGGCAGGCAGCAACAGAAAAGTTTATACAAATAACTTTAATTGTAGTGCATGGGCCACACCTGTAATCCCAGCCATCAGACAGCAGAGGCGGAATCAGGAGCTCCAGAGCAGCCTGAGCTACATGGAAAGACTGCCTCAAAGCAAACGAATAAACCCAAAACCAAACTCATAAAAAGCCAAAGCGAGAGGAGTTTAATTTTGCATCCCCAGAGAAGATTCAGAAGTAAAGGAAGACCTAGAAAGTGACAATCAGAGGGGATTGTGCCTTAGCTAAAGCCCAGCTAAGTCTTGGAACTCCTAGCAGTTTTCTTTAGTGATGACCTCGTGGCTGTTGATAGACTGAAACCCTAAGTCTGAATCCACAGCCATAGAGAAATTGACATTTAAAAAAAATCATCTAGAACTTTGACACACCTAAAAATAGGTCAAACCTCAGGTAAATTTGAATGCTGGGCACTGGCTGTGGCAGTACACATATGTAATCTTGGCCCTCTGGAGGCAGACACAGAAGGACAAGGAATTTGAGACCAACCTGAGACATGAGACTCTGTGCTTACGATATCTCCTGTGGGCTTCTTTGTGACAGTCTGAACCTAGGAGTGATGTGTGAATATACTCACATACATGTTTATGTATATACCTACATAGGTGTTTGGACTTAATGGAATGGCTTGCAAGACCACAGATGTGAAAAGTCCCGCTCTACGAGCTAGTCGTGAGATTCAACCTAAGCAGGGAGCCTCAACCAACAAGGCAACGATGAAGCCCCCAGGCAGATGCCAAAGAACTAAAGCATCAATGGGCACTGGTGGGGATCCAGAGCCTAAAGGCAAAGCAACCTGGAGACTGAAGAGGAAAGCAGCAGCAGCAAATGGCTAATTCAGCAGAAGATGGCTAACTTCTTCTTCCTGGGCCCAGCCCTGCCCACACATGGAACAGTTCTTTTCCACTCAGTTGGCTCTCTCTCTGATAACACGCTCATGGACATGCCCAGAAGTGAAGAACACTCTACCTTCATGCATCGCTGAATCATGTCAGCATCCATACCACTACCACCAAGTTAGCCACCTCATGACTGAAACAGCATACATCCAATTCAGACTAGCAAAAGTCTTTTCGACCTAATGAGCTCAGCCAATGTTCCTTCCTTCCCACCCTCTGCACATGCTTGGAAGGATAAGAGCTTTCCATTCCTGCAGACACTTTGGTGTAACTAAATGACTTCCTTTGCTTCTCCTAATGTAGACGATGCCACAGGAGCCCGACCTGAGAGAGCAGAGTCCCCAGACAACCTTTCCTGAATGCACAGCGATAACAAATCTCCAAGGCAGAAGCCACCACCCACCTCCACACTGTTCATTTTATCCTTATGGAACCTGAGGTGGGCGTTATCCCACAGCCGCAGACAAGGAAATCAGGCTTTGTTTGTGGCTGACACAACTCCAGAACCACTCCACATGCAGCCCATGAGCAACTGGGCTGGGGCAATCCAAACTAAGGAGGTAGCGTCAGTGTAAACCTCACATCAGGCTAAAAAAGCTGTATGAGGAGAGAAGGTCAAATGTCTCATTTTATCAGACTCCAGGTTGTAACTCAGTGGTAGGGCATGTGCTTCCACACCCAAGGCACTGAGCTTAGTTCCTAGTACAATGCAAACAGTGTCACTGGGGAGCGGGAGAGATGGCCCTGTGGTTAAGAGCAGTTGCTGCTTCTGCTGAGGACTGGAGTCTGATTGCCCACACTGGCCCCAAGAGGGACACAGATCCCTGGAACTCAAACACCCAGGGACTTAGTGCCCTCTTCTGGCCTCCTATGGCACTGCACTCAGGTCCACAACCATAACCCCTAGATACACACACACACACACACACACACACACACACACACACACACACACACAATTAAAAATCAAAACAGCCAGATGTGGCAACTCAGACTTTTAATCCTAGAACTTAGAGGGTGGAGGCAGCTGGATCTTTGTGAATTGGAGGCCAGCCTGGTCTAAACCAGTTCTAGGCCAGCCAGAGCTCTATTGTAAGAACCTCTTTTAAACTGGATGATGGTGGTGCATGCCTTTAATTCCAGCACTCCAGAGGCAGAGGCGGGTGGATCTCTGTGTTGAGGGGAGCTGTGGGCCTGCTTTTCATCCCACACTGCTAGCTTTACACCAGAAGTAACAACACACAAACTGTATTCATTTTAACACTGCTTGGCCCATTAGCTCTAGCCCTTACTGGCTAATTCTGATATCCCAATCAACCCATTTCTAATAAACTGTGTAGCACTGGTCTTACCAGGAAAGATTCAGCATGTCTGACCTGGCAGCTTGCATCATCGCATGCATCTGCCCGGGAGAGGGGAGCATGGCCTCTGAGCTCACTTCCTCTTCCTCCCAGCATTCTGTTTTATTTATTCCACACACCTATGTTCTAAGCTATGAGGCCAAGCAGTTTGTTTATTACTTAACCAATGAAATCAACAGATTGATATATGACACTCCCATATCATTTCCCCTTTTTCTGTTTAAACAAAAAAGGAAGGCTTTAACTTTAACATAGTAAAATTACATATAACAAAACAGTTATCAAGCAAGAAGTACAGTTACAATATTTATATCTATTGTATCTTTTTATCATAACAATGGAAAACTGATGTGGGAGTGTCATAATCAATCATTGGTTAAAATAAAAAAACTGCTTGGCTGGTCCTATAGGTTAGAACATAGGTGGGTGGAGTAAACAGAACTGGGCAGAAGAGGAAGTGAGGTCAGAAATCATGCAGCTCGGCATAGAGACACCATGCTCCTGTCTAGCGGGCTGATGGGAATAGCTCTGCTCTCTGAGACACGCGATTCAGCTCCGACCCAGGATGGATGTAGGCTAGAATCTTCCCGGTAAGCGCACCTTGGGGTGCAACACACTTTATAAGAAATGGGCTAGTCCAGGTGCGAGAGTTAGCCAAGAAGAGACTAGAAATAATGGGCCAAGCAGTGTTTAAATGAATACAGTTTGTGTTGTTATTTCGGGCATAAGCTAGCCAGGCAGCCTGGGGTGTTGGGAACGCAACCCCGCTGCCCCAATTTCAACAGAAAACTATAACTATCTATTCTTCAACTCCATCAAAGACTCCAGAAGAATACAATATTACCTAAGCAAACAAAAAGTAAACAATTTTCAAAACTCTAGAAATGACAGAGACATCTCGCTGCCTGTACAGTCACCCAAAGTTTCTCTGTACTGTTGGGGCATCAATCTTCAGCCTTCAGGCCCCTAGTATCCAGAGACATTTCCATGAAGCAGGAAATTTCAAAGGCAGTTCAGTCACTATCTGCTGTGTCCTGCAGAATGTCTCGCAGACTCTTTCAAGTATCAGAAACCCCAAAAGATTATCTCAACTTTAGGCAAGTTTAGTAGTCCTCTCTCTGCGGGTTCTCTATGTCCAGTTTATGCAATAGTCCAGGCAAGAGCAGTTTCTTGCCCAACTGGCTATCAAATTCCATAAGGATCCTCTTTGATGTCAATCTTCCTCTTGAAGTAGATTGGTATTGCCAGGAGCAGAGTGTCTCATTGTCATGAAAAGCCCTAAGTTGTTAAAACATTTAAAATGCCATATTCTATAATCTTTGAAAGATATAAAGAATGCCTATCTAAAATATATCTATGTACATCTAGAAAATCTTAACTAACATGACTACAAACTTGACTATTATGATTATCTATTAACAACCTATATACATTACATTTTAAGTGAACTACACAATCACAATACCTTAATCAAGAGCAGAAATACATATACATATAACAAAATTGACCTTAAGTTTGTGCATAGCTAGCTAGATCTTGGGTTTAGTTAGAGCTTGTGTGGAGTTAGAGCTTGTGTGTGGCTGCTGCCCTCATTTGATGTCTCATTGATCTCTGGGTCCTCATTTTTTTACAAGAGATTATACATCTAAAACCTTTTAGAACATGTTTTAGGAATACTTTGAATGCAGATTTTTTTAGTAGTAAAATGTATTTCATACTTTTAATGTTACTCTGGTATATTCATCTAAAATCACATTGAATTAATAAAATTAATGTTTGCATTACTATAAAAAATTTATATCACTAAAGCAAAATCCATATCAATGCAAATTATTCATACCTATATTATATCACCCTTTAAATGTAAAAGAACATTTATAAACCATATTTGAGAACATGGGTGCAGTTTTTTTTTCTCTCCAAACTGCTTCCTGCTGAATAGGGACGTTGTTAGTTAGGTCTTTCATGGTATAACCTGTGCACTAGTTTCATCTCAGTTGGCAGTTGAGCGAAGCAATTTTCTGAAGGTGTTCACAGCAACCCTTTAGGAGGGTGTGGTCCATTATACCATATTGGAATAGAAACAATCCACAGACCCTCACCCTCTGTGAAAACAAAATAAGAAACTCCTTTCCAATGCATCATGTCCTTAGATCCAAATTTTGAAGTCAAGGCATTTTCAAAATATCTATGTTGGATTAGTTCAGCAGCATTTATAAACAAATATCTTTTAGCAGCTGTTGCTCTTTTCTCAGCATTCAAACAATTCAAACAGAGCATAATAGCATACAGTATCAAAATTCTCTGTGTATTTTCCATCTTTGTGCATTTTATTTTAACCTCTATTTTGTTTATTTTTATTTTTTGCTTTTTGAGAAAGGTTCTCTGTATCTTTGACATGGAATGACTCTGTAGACCAGGCTGTCCTTGAACTCTCAGAGATCTGACTGTCTCTGCCTCCCAGGCATTGGGATTAAAGGCGTGTGCTACTACATCTAGAAGTCACAGAGGTCAATCTCCCTCTGCCTCCCAAGTGATGGAATTAAAGGTGTGTACTACCACACCGAACAACTCTCTTCCTTTTTTTTTACTTTAAGAACTTCAACTTTTAGCCTGCATATATTTTTAACACACAGTAAACCATTTAGAAATTTTCTTTGTTTTGAACCTCTCTTTACTGTATATCTCTCTTTTTCTGACCACACGAGCCTTTAAATTACTGAGATTTGAGTGAGATTAAAGCCATAGCTTTGGCAGCTAGATCCAGCCCATTCATTAGCTTTCCAGCCTCATGGCTGAGGTACTGGCTGTAGCCATGTTTGCTGCCACAACTCTATGGCATTTCAAGGTCCCTGCCAGTAAGTGATCTTCAGCAGCCTGTGCTTGCAAACTGCACAAATCGCCTGCAAAAAAGAGTCAGAGTTTGCCCTGGCAGGACAGCCCAAAAAGCTGGCATTTTTAAATGGCGCAGCTTTTTTCCTGCTACGACTGAAAACTGAAAAGCAAGAGGCTTAACTT
This sequence comes from Microtus obscurus, assembly GCA_963919715.1. NCBI lineage: Eukaryota > Metazoa > Chordata > Mammalia > Rodentia > Cricetidae > Microtus > Microtus obscurus. The sequence continues at coordinate 283,487 of CAWTZC010000310.1, read as the reverse complement.
CATAAAGAGAACTTCTTGGATTCTTCCTCGAATCGTCCGTGATGCTCCAATAACTGGAGCCCATACATTCTGTACTGCTGCCAATAAATCAGGGAAGGCAGGTTACAAATCAAAATGCTTGGGTAAGATGGAACAAAGTCCTTATGATTCTGTCCAGAAGGCAGAATTATATGCCATTCTTATGGTGCTAAGGGATTTTAAAGAACCTATTAATATAGTTACTGATTCACAATATGCAGAAAGAGTTATTTTACATATTGAAACTGCTGAATTTATACCTGATGATACAGAACTAACCTCATTGTCTCTCCAGGTTCAAGATTTGATCAGGAACAGACTTTGCCCTATGTACATAACACAATTCGATCTCATATGGGTCTGCCAGGTCCTCTAGCACAAGGTAATGCAGAAATTGATCAATTATTGATTGGTAGTGTGCTACAAGCCTCTGAATTTCATAAAAAAAAATCATGTTAATAGCAAAGGTTTGAAGAAAGAGTTTTCTATTACATGGCAACAAGCTAAGGAGATTGTAAAGAAATGCCCTACTTGCTCTTTCTATAAACAAATGTCACTGCCTGAAGGGGCTAATCCAAAGGGCATCCAATGGAATGAAATCTGGCAGATGGATGTGTTCCACTTTGCAGAATTTGGCAAATTAAAATATGTTCATCACACCATTGACACTTATTCAGGCTTTCAGTGGGCAACTGCTTTAAGTTCAGAAAAAGCTATTTCAGTAATCACTCATTTATTAGAAGTCATGGCTATCATGGGTATACCTATACAGATAAAGACGGATAATTGTCCTGCTTATGTCTCTAGGAAAATGAAATGGTTTTTTGATTATTACAATATCAAGCATGTTACAGGTATACCATACAATCCTACAGGTCAAGCAGTCTTAGAAAGATCAAATTGACCTATAAAGGATATGTTGAACAAACAGAAAGGGGTGGAAAACACCCCCAGAAATAGGTTACATAATGCTTTGTTAACCTTGAATTTTCTCAATGCTAATGAGAAGGGAACAACGGCTGCAGAAAGACATTGGATAATGGAAAAGTCTACTGAACTAAATCAACCAGTTTATTTCAAGGATGTGCTGACCTCACAATGGAAACCAGGAGATGTGCTGCATTGGGGAAGGAGTTTTGCTCTTATCTCCACAGGTGAGGAAAAATTGTGGATACCATCAAAATTAATAAAGGTTTGGTTTGAAGAAGAGAAGCCACTTGGAAAAGATAAATAACAATTCATTCACAAGGATGGCGAGCATGCTGATGGTAAGAAATATAGATAGGTTGGGGGCAGGGTTCTTTTCTTATCTCCACAGGAAAATACTCATCTTCAAAGAAATTAAGGGGCCCTGAATATTTAATTACTGATGGATGGACATATTTTGTAAGTATTAATTTTTTATCTATGTGTCTTATTAAACATTTCTTTATAAATATGTAGAGCTGGTTTTGAAGTTGGACTCTGGCTCAGTCCCTCTCCAATTCCAAGCCTGTCAGTAAGAGAAAAACCCAGAGTTTCTGGAGTTTCTGTCTCATGTCAAGAGCCATGATATGGAACAGAAAGAAATATGAGTTTAGAAAACATCTTTGCTTTTCTTCATATCTATCATACTTTTCATTGAATATATCTATCATGCCTTTCATTGAATATATATAAGTATGTCTATATATGTCTATATGATTAATGTTTAAGTTTTTCACAATGAACAATGAGATTTTCCTGAAGTGACATTTGAAGTTTCCTGGAAGAAGATGGGGCCCCACAACAACAACTCTACCTTGTTGATATGATGTCATGATACTGATAGCGCTACTACAAGACCTGTTTTGGGTACCAGCTGCACAAGATGATCCTAACTTGGTTAGCTGAAGTTAGGTTCTGGCCAGACCTGCACAAAATACTTAGAGACTATTTGCAATTTTAAAAGACATTGATCTTGAAATTTAACCATCATTTTACTTCCACACGATCCCCCAGAAAGAATGTCACCCCCATGACAGCTGGAAGTAATTCCAGAGGATGACGTCCCCGCTCCCAGTAAAGTTTGCCCCTGGGTTTAGGGACATCATTTAGGGGTTGGGAGGTTGGGGGAGGAATTTTATAAGCTCAGGGATCATTTTGAAAAAAAAAGAGGGAATGATGCTATAATAGATTTATAATTGTGAGTTACTGTTTTTAGACAAATATATTTTTATCGGTTCTTGTATATTGATACAAAGTTAAATTATATTGACTATTGTATGCATGCATGTTTCTACCTCTGTTTAAAACATTTTTTATATATTGACATATATTGTATATAATGTTTACCTATAAATCTGGCGCTTGCTTCTGCTTTCCTGGTCTCTGTGGGAACAGTGGTTCTTTAAGTCTATTTCCCCATTATTTATCATATTGCAGTGTACATTTCTACCTCTGATTATGATACTTATATAATGTTTGAGTATTGATATATATTTACCATAATGCAATGTATATTTGTACAGTGTTTATATTTGGAGGTCATTATCCTCATTTGTTACACAGTTGTTTATTGTCTTAGTCTTTAAGTTAGATAGATATTGAGAATTATATAGATTAATAGTCATCTAAGTTTGTCATTTATAATTAGACTAATCAGCTTCTTTAGATATATAGAGATTATACTCAGTATAGATAATCTTCAACCTCTTCAAAGAGCTGTAGAAAATGGCCTTTAATCTAACTCAGAGTTTCATGATAGTGAGACACAATTGCTCCTGGCAACACCGCTCTATTCCTGAGAGAATGTTGAGCACCAAAGACACTCCACCTGGAGCCTTTCTTTTTGGCAGAACTGGCCTTGGGGCAAAGAAATGCCCATACCTCAACCACTGACAGAGATACTGAGCATGCATCAATGGATAAAACAGGACTGTCATATCCTGCCAAGACAGGGTAAGATAGTTTTGAAAAGTTCCTTGCCTTTGAAAATGGTATGTCATTTATGTTAGGCCTTAGCCAAAGTTGGTTGACTCAACATTGCAAACGAGACTTTGGGTGATTGTCCAGGTAGTTAGTTGTCTCTGTCAATTGTTGCACATTTTGGATATATCTCGTTTGTTAAGTAATATTTATTCCCTTCTCAGATCTTTGACGGAGTTGAAGATTATATAATTGTAGTTACTCTCTACATTATTTAGACTCCTTGAGATAGAATGTTTAGCAAAACTTTTGTTCTCAATATTGTTTGTTATATTTATTATTTGTTATTATTGTATATAGTTGTATTTGGTTTAGTCCTGTCTTATTTAGACAAAAGGGGTAGATGTAGGGATAAGTCTCACCCCTTATGGGGCATGTTCGCCTCGGGCTAATGTTTACCTATAAATCTGGCAAGCATGCTCGCAGTGCTTGCTTCTGCTTTCCTGGTCTCCATGGGAACAGTGGTTCTGTAAGTCTATTTCCCCATTAAAGCTGTATATATTATTACAATCTGTCTGAATTCGTTTATGCCGTTACATCTCTTGGAGTTTGAGGCCAGCCTGGTCTACAGAGCAAGCTCCAGGACAGGTTCCAAAGCTACAGAGAAACCCTGTCTCAAGAAACTTTCTTTTAAAATAGTAAGTAAATAAAAACTTAAAAATTTAAGTCTTTGAGTGTATAATTGTTATGTGAAGAAATAATATCCTAGATACACCAGGTTAGATATAGTGTCATTTTAAAATTAATTTCACCTGTTATTTCTTACTTGTAAGACTGGAGTTACTAAATCTGCACAGCCAGGCAGTTAGCTGGCGTTTATAAGTTGCGCTGTATTTTCATTGGCTGGTGCTGGTTAAGAGGTTACATGCTGTTCTTCTGAACCTAAGTGCACTATTCCTGTACTGCAGGACTCTTCCCCAGAGAGGCAACTGACCAAGTGAAGGCGCTGTGGCTCGCTGCACATCTGCATTGATATAGTCATAGATGCACAAAACAGCTGTTTCTGTCCCATTGCTCTCCATGAAGCTCTGTAGGAGGGGACTTCGATTTTTGCTCGGAGCCCAGAATCCTGCTGAGGTGAAAGTTTTCTGCTGTAAAGGTTGACCAACAGCCAAGTTAGGAAGTGAATCAGATGCTCATAGGAATGAAGCTCAGAAAGGGGAAATATGAACTGAGTCAGGGGAGTAAAAAGCAAAGCTGCTGAAGAGCACTAGGGCACATTTTAAAATGCAGACCGTGATCGAGTTTTGCTGTGCAATCACCATCCATGGAAAACCAACCGGTGGGTGACAACTCACTTCTCATCTACCTTCTGCAAGCCAACAGAGCTCAGCACTCAGGGGAAGGCACCCCGGGACTCTGTTTCCTTCTGTCCCAATCAGACATTGAAACACAGTGACACACTGCACAGCAGTGCTTTGATCAAGAATGGGCCGCTTGTGACATGGAGGTCGTGCAGTGTATTGACTGGCGACTTTGAAAATGGTTTACGTAAGCATGTTCTGGGATGCTTACATGGTGACAAAACCAGCTTGTGATGTATTGCTCAGAACACATCCCTTTTGTTAAGCAGTCCAAGACCACCATCAATGCTGTATCTTACAAGTGAAGATAACCATGCCATGCTAAAATTCATTCTTCCGTGATTAGCCGCTAACGGGAAATTGAAATGCAAGATGTGGGTCCTTTTTTACTCTCTCATGTCCAGGGATTCATGTTTGTGTCAAAAGCCTTTGAGTGTTACATCTCTGTGTGTGTATATGTTCATGAGCATGTGTGCATGCATTACATCAGAGGTCAGTCTCAGGTGACATTCCTGAGGAGACTTCTACTTTGTTTCTTGAGATCAAGTCTCTTTCTGGGACCTGATGTTTCCAAATTAAGCTAAGCCATCTGACCAGCAAACCTCAGGAATGTCTCCACCTCTCCAGTATTGGGATTACAAGTGTCTGCCACCATTTCTGTTTTGTTTTGTTTATTTTACGTGGGTGGTGGGGATTGAACTTGGGTCCTCATGATTCCCCAACAAGTATCTTGCTGACCGAGTCATCTCACTGGTCAATTTTCATATCTGTCAAATGACATACAGTGTATGATGAACTATGCTCTGTATCTTCCATATTCAAGTGAGTCCCCTCCATCAGGGCTTTTCACCATGTGGTCTCAGCCAGGTCACTAATATCAGGGTCCTTGTCAAGGGAAACAGCTTACTCCTTCCAGAACTTCGGTAAATGTGGCCTGAGAGCCTAACTTCTTACCAGGTAGTTTTTATGCACACTAACTGGAGAGAGGTAAGCCTCCCCCCTGAAGCATTTGGAGAGGCTTCAAAGGTCAAGCAGGGTGGAGAGAGCTGTCCCCTTGTGCCAAGAAATCTGCGGTTTTTAACACTGTGGGCTAATGTATCTTGTGTTAGTGACCTGGCACACAGGAAACTCTTCACCCACAGTGCCAGGAATGCAAGACTTGGCATCTTCTAAGTCAAACAGTTGGGATTTCAAGTTACACAGGGCTTTGTATTTACTACATTAGCTATCTTGTGGGATTCACAGGGGAATGGTTTCAGGGTCCCTACCAACACCCACAACTGTGGATGGCCAAGTCTCTTATAAAATAACATTTTATTTTCATGAAACTCATTCAGCCCCTCACTACTTGAACAACACAGATAACTAGAATACTGATCAATGCTATGTAAATAATCATTACTCTGTATGCTCAAGCAATAATGACACACCAAAGTCCATAAATATTCAATGAACACAGATTTTTAGCTCAAATATCTTCAATCCATGGATGGTTAAATGCAGAGCGAGCATCTTTTTCTTCTTCAAGATTGGTGAGTATGTCTGGTAATTGTCTTCCTTCCTTCCTCACTTTCCTTCCCTCCCGCACTGCCTTTCCCTTTCTCTCTAGACAGATCTTACATACTGCAGCCTGGATTAAAACTTCCTACTGTAGCTGAGGCTGACTCTGGTCTTCAGATCTTCTAGTTTCCTCCCCCTAAGTGTTGGGTTAAAATCGGGTCCAGAGCCTGGTCATGCCAGGCCAACACTACCGACTGACCCATATCCCTAGCTCCAGAAAGCTTTCCTAACTGTGTTAAGGAAATCACAATTTGCAGGAAGGTGCTGAACAAATGGTCGAGGAAGAGGGGACTGGTTGAGGTTTACGTCTTCCTGGGGAGAAGAGAGCAGCCTGTAGTGGTCAGTTCATCTGTTTCCTTGCTGTTCCATAAACCCTAGCTCTTGCCAGTGTCAGATCTCGTGACTGGTGTTCCACACTTGAAAAATAATATTAAAATTGAGCTTCACTCAGAAAGCTTGTGATCTGAGAATATAGCTGGCAACATCCTAGAGATGTTTTACATCTCATTCCAGTCAGCAGATTATGTGAGGGGAAACAAGAAAGGGTTAGAAAACAAAGGCAATCTATCATTCCCGAGCTCTGTCCTACCCCTCTGTTCAGGGTTGTCAGCCACATTCCTGAGATTTGTGTCTTTTGTCTTCCTCTCCCTGCCAGCCTTTTGCTCTTCCCTGGTTCTGTGGGTGTTCAGGTGAGTTTCTGCTACTGTCAATCTTGCTGCCTTGGCTAGGGTTTCTGTTGCTGCAACCAAATACCATGACCCAAAAGCAAGTTGTGAGGAAAAGGGTTTATTCAGCTTACATGTCAGCATTGCTGTTCATCACTGAAGGAATTCAGGACAGTAACTCAAGCAGGGCAGGATCTGAATCAGAGGCCACGGAGGAGTGCTGCTTACTGGCTTGCTCCTCATGGCTTGCTCAGTCCTCCTCCTCCTTCTCCTCCTTCTCTTCTCCCTTCTCCTTCTCCTCCTTCTCCTCCTCCTTCTTTTTTTTTGAAACAGGGTTTCCCTGTGTAACAGTCCTAGCTGTCCTGGACCTAGCTCTTATAGACCAGGCTGTGATTAAAGGTGTGCACCAACACGGCTCGGTCAACCCATCTTCTTATAGAACCCAAGGACCAGTGCCTGGGCATGGCACCAACCACAATGTGCTGGGCCCTCCCCCATTAATCATTAAATGAGAAAATACCTGACTGCTGGATCTCACTGAGGCTCCTTCCTCTGATGACCCTTGCTTGCATCAAGTTGACAGGCAAAACCAGTCAGTACACTTGTACCATTTCCTCCAGGGGCATGGGAAGGGACATAACTCAGAACAAAAAAAATACTATAAGAGTGTAGCTGTGTTAAGCTACTAGTAACATGTCCATACTCCACTTAGAATATGGAGTACAAGTGTGTCACACTAATGAAGAATGTGAAGGTGTCCTTCCTTTCCTCGGACCCAACATTTCACTATAGTTTTAAATTTGATTTTACATTTACTTTCTTTATCTTATGTGTATGTACTACATGTGTGCCTGGTGCCTGAAGAGATCAGAAAAGGTCATCCAGTCCCCTAGAACTAGTGTTATAGATGGTTGTGAGTTATCATATAGATGCCACAAATTGAACCCAGGTCCTCTGCAAGAGTAACAAGAACTCTAAACCACCAAGACCCCTTTCCAGCCCCAACCTATGCTTGGAATTGATTTTAGAGACACAGAAATTGCCAACTAGTACAGTTGATTTCTGTATAACTCCCACCCCCAGCTGCTCCCAGTAATAACAGCTTACACGATCAATGTCCACAGCATATAAACAAAACCAGACTTGAGGTTTTGCAATATTGACTACTTTATATGCTTAGATATCACTTTTGATGTCTCCCCCAAATTCACATACTGAAACTCATATACCTTCATTCATATTAATAGGGGAGGACTTTAACAGTTGATTGATGGGGCCTGGAAAGAAGAATTTGCGTGAATGGAGCCAAAGGACATCAGAGGCACCTCTGTGAGGAGCACATCCTCATCAGGCACTGACTTCATTGATTTTAGACTCTCGAGCCTATAGATCATGAGAACACATATCTGTCACTTGTGAATTATCCAGACTCAGCTATTCTGTTACAGTGGCTCCAATGGATGAAGACAGGCCCTTTGATTCATATGAGGAAGATGGCTCAGCAGCAACTCCAGCATGGTTGCAGACATTCTGGAATTTTCTAAGAGCCATCATTCTGCCCCATGGTTCCTTTTCCATAACCCTTGGCCATGCCCTCTCATGCGCATTGCAGTGACTTTCCCTCCAGGATGTCCGAGAGCTTCAAGAATGAGAGAGACAGATGTCGATGCTAGCTGAGCTGAGCTGTCTGTCATTCTCCTTGCAGATGAAGTAAGCAGCTGACATTTCTACAGGATTATGAACTGAAAAAATGTTTGATTTATTCATGCTTCTTTATCAGCACAGGAAATTAGACTGTATCCTACAGTTAGCATCTGACAAGGGAAAACCCTGTCTGACAAGGTTGGAAGGTTCCCATTCAGGTGGTAACTCATTTCATAGCCACATTTATGATTTCTGCTCTCCTAATATGCTATCCTGTTTAATAGATGGCAAACTTACATGCATGCCAAAGATTTTCTTTCAAATAAATTTATGATTATTGTCATCAACTGTTGGATTTGTATACCTATTTATTTCTGTTTTATGACATTCTTTTTTTTAATTGGAAAAAAAAAAGAAATTTCAGCCTCCTCCCTGCCTCCCATTTCCCTCCCACTCCTCCCTCTCCTCCTCCCCTCCCCCACTCCTCCCCCTCCCTCTCCAGCCTGAAGAGCCGTCAGGGTTCCCTGCCCTGTGGAAAGTCCAAAGTTCTCCCCCCTCATCCTGGTCCAGGAAGGTGAACATCCAAACTGGGTAGGCTCCCACAAAGCCAGAACATGAAGCAGGATCAAAACCCGGTGCCATGGTCCTTGGCTTCTCAGCAGCCCTTATTGTCCGCCAAATTAGGGAGTCCGGTTTTATCCCATGCTTTTTCAGTCACAGTCCAGCTGGCCTTGGTGAGCTCCCAAAGAATCAGCCCCACTGTCTCCACGGGTGGGCACACCCCTTGTGGTCCTGACTTCTTTGCTCATATTCTCTCTCCTTCTGCTCCTCATTGGGACATTGGGAGCTCAGTCCAGTGTTCCAGTGTGGGTCTCTGTCTCTATCTCCATCCATCGCCAGATGAAGTTTCTATGGTGATATGCAAGATATTCATCAGTATGGCTATAGGATAGGGTCATTTCAGGTTCCCTATCCTCAGCTGCCCCAGGAAATAACTGGGGACATCGCCCTGGGCACCTGGGAGCCCCTCTAGATCCAAGTCTCTTGCCAACCCTAAGATGGCTCCCTTAATTAAGATGTGTGCTTCTCTGCTCCCCTAACCAACCTTCCTTTATCCCAATCATCCCGTTTCCCCAAGTTCCCCCCACCCTCCCCTTCTCACATTTCTCTCCCCTTTTCCCCTTACCCCCCTCCCACCACACACCCAAGATCCCAGTTTTTTGCTAGGCAATCTAGTCTACTTCCCATAACCAGGAGGATAGCTATATGTTTTTCTTTGGGTTCACCTTCCTATTTAGTTTCTTTAGGATATCAAATTATAGACTCACTGACCTTTATTTATTTCTAGAAACCAATTATGAGTGAGTACATCCCATGATCATCCTTTTGGGTCTGGGTTACCTCACTCAGGATAGTGTTTTCTATTTCCATCCATTTGCATGCAAAATTCGCGAAGTCATTGTTTTTTACCGCTGAGTAGTATTCTAATGTGTATATATTCCACACTTTCTTCATCCATTCTTCCATTGAAGGGCATCTAGGTTGTTTCCAGGTTCTGGCTATTACAAATAATGCTGCTATGAACATAGTTGAACAAATGTCCTTGTCATATGATCGGGCATCTCGTGGGTATATTCCCAAGAGTGGCATTGCTGGGTCGATGGGTAGGTTGATCCCAATTTTCCTGAGAAACCGCCACATTGCTTTCCAAAGTGGTTGCACAAGTTTGCATTCCCACGAGCAATGGATGAGGGTACCCCTTTCTCCACAGCCTCTCCAGCAAAGGCTATCATTGGTGTTATTGATTTTAGCCATTCTGACAGGTGTAAGATGATATCTCAATGTTGTTTTGATTTGCATTTCCCTGATTGCTAAGGAGGCTGAGCATGACCTTAAGTGCCTTTTGGCCATTTGAATTTCTTCTGTTGAGAATTCTCTCTTCAGATCAGTGCCCCATTTTTAATTGGGTTAATTAGCATTTTAAAATCTAGTTTCTTGAGTTCTTTATATATTTTGGAGATCAGACCTTTGTCTGTTGCGGGGTTGGTGAAGATCTTCTCCCAGTCAGTGGGTTGCCTTTTTGTCTTAGTGACAGTGTCTTTTGCTTTACAGAAGCTTCTCAGTTTCAGTAGGTCCCATTTATTCAATGTTGCCCTTAATGACTGTGCTGCTGGGGTTATACCTAGGAAGCGATCGCCTGTGCCCATCTGTTGTAGGGTACTTCCCACTTTCTCCTCTATCAGGTTCAGTGTGTTCAGATTGATATTGAGGTCTTTGATCCATTTGGACTTGAGTTTTGTGCATGGTGATAGGTATGGGTCTATTTTCATTCTTCTTCAGGTTGACATCCAGTTGTGCCAGCACCATTTGTTGAAGATGCTTTCTTTCTTCCATTGTATACTTTTAGCATCTTTATCGAAAATGAGGTGTTCATAGGTTTGTGGGTTAAGATCCAGGTCTTCTACACGATTCCATTGGTCAACTTCTCTATTTTTATGCCAATACCACACTGTTTTCATTACTGTAGCTCTGTAATAGAGTTTAAAGTCAGGGATGGTAATGCCTCCAGAAGTACCTTTATTGTATAAGATTGTTTTGGCTATCCGGGGTTTTTTGTTATTCCATATAAAGTTGATTATTGTCCTTTCAAGATCAGTGAAGAATTTTAATGGGATCTTGATGGGGATTGCATTGAATCTATAAATTGCCTTTGGTAGGATTGCCATTTTTACTATGTTCATCCTCCCAATCCACGAGCAAGGGAGATCCTTCCATTTTCTGGTATCCTCTTCAATTTCTTTCTTCAATGCCTTAAAGTTCTTGTCAAATAGATCCTTCACTTCTTTGGTTAGAGTTACCCCGAGATATTTTATGCTGTTTGTGGCTATTGTGAAAGGTGATGCTTCTCTGATTTCCCTCTCTGCTTCCATATCCGTTGTGTATAGGAGGGCGACTGATTTTTTGGAGTTGATCTTGTATCCGGCCACATTACTAAAGGCGTTTATCAGCTGTAGGAGTTCTTTGGTGGAGTTTTTGGGGTCGCTTATGTACATTATCATATCATCTGCAAATAACGAAAGTTTAACTTCTTCCTTTCCAATTCGAATCTCCTTGATCCCCTTATGTTGTCTTATTGCTATTGCTAGAGGTATGGAGAGAATGGACAGCCTTGTCGTGTTCCTGATTTAAGTGGGATGGCTTTGAGTTTCTCTCCATTTAGTTTGATGTTAGCTGTCGGTTTGCTGTAAATAGCTTTTATTATATTTAGGTATGACCCTTGTATCCCTAATCTCTCCAAGACTTTTATCATAAAGGGATGTTGAATTTTGTCAAAAGCTTTTTCAGCATCTAATGAAATGATCATATGGTTTTTTTCTTTCAGTTTATTTATATGATGGATTACATTGATAGATTTTCGTATGTTGAACCAGCCTTGCATCTCTGGGATGAAGCCTACTTGATCATAATGGATAATTTTTCTAATGTGTTCTTGGATACGGTTTGCCAGTATTTTGTTGAGGATTTTTGCGTCGATGTTCATGAGTGAGATTGGCCTGTAATTCTCTTTCTTGGTTGAGTCTTTGTGTGGTTTTGGTATCAGAGTGATGGTAGCTTCATAAAAGGAATTTGGCAATGACTCTTCTGTTTCTATATTGTGAAATACCTTAAGGAGTATAGGTATTAGGTCTTCTTGGAAATTCTGGTAGAATTCCGCATTGAAACCATCTGGTCCTTGGCTTTATTTGGTGGGGAGGTTTTTGATAACAGCTTCTAATTCTTCACGACTGACAGGTCTATTTAGATTGTTCACCTGGTCCTGATTTAACTTTGGTATATGGTATTTATCTAAAAAAGTGTCCATTTCTTTTACATTATCCAGTTTTGTGGCATACAGGCTTTTGTAGTAAGATCTAATGATTCTCTGAATTTCCTCTATGTCTGTGGTTATGTCCCCCTTTTCATTTCTGATCTTATTAATTTGCAAATTCTCTCTCTGCCGTTTGATTAGTTTGGATAGGGGTTTATCAATTTTGTTGATTTTTTCCAGGAACCAGCTCTTTGTTTCATTGATTCTTTGGATTGTTTTCTGTGTTTCTATTTTGTTGATTTCAGCCCTCAGTTTGACTATTTCCAGTCTTCTACTCCTCCTAGGTGAGTCTGCTTCTTTTTTTTCTAGAGCTTTCAGATGGGCTGTTAAGTCTCCAATGTATGCTTTCTCTGTTTTCTTTAAGTGGGCACTAAGGGCTATGAACTTTCCCCTTAGGACTGCTTTCAAAGTGTCCCATAAGTTTGAGTATGTTGATTCTTTGTTTTCATTGAATTCAAGGAAGACTTTAATTTCTTTCTTTATTTCTTCTTTGATCCAGGTGTGGGTCAATAGTTGACTATTCAGTTTCCATGAGTTTGTAGGATTTCTGGGGGTAGCATTGTTGTTGAAATCTAACTTTAGTCCGTGGTGATCTGATAAGACACAGGTGGTTATGGATATTTTTTTGTAACTGTGGAAGTTTGCTTTGTTACCGAGGATGTTGTCAATTTTCGAGAAGGTTCCATGAGCTGCAGAGAAGAAGGTATATTCTTTCCTATTTGGGTGGAATGTTCAATAGATGTCTGTTAAGTCCATTTGATTCAATACCTCCATTAATTCTCTTATTTCTCTGTTAGGTTTCTGTCTGATTGGCCTGTCCATTGGTGAAAGAGGAGTGTTGAGATCTCCTACTATTAGTGTGTGCGGTTTGATGGCAGCCTTGAGTTTTAGTAGTGTTTCTTTTACATATGTGGGTGCTTTTATATTAGGGGCATAGATATTCAGGATTGAGACCTCATCCTGATCAATTGTTCCTGTTATGAGTATAAAATATCCCTCTCCATCTCTTCTGATTGATTTAAGTTTGAAGTCAACTTTGTTAGGAATTAGTATGGCCACACCTGCTTGTTTCTTAGGTCCATTTGCTTGATAAACCTTTTCCCATCCCTTTACTCTAAGTAGGTGCCTGTCTCTGTGGTTGAGGTGTGTTTCTTGTAAACAGCAGAATGTTGGATCCTGTTTGTGTATCCACTCTCTTAGCCTGTGCCTTTTTTTTTTAAAAAACTTTATTGCTGGAAGTGTAAACTGATGTTGGAAGTGCATACTGGCACAGCCACCCCTGGATCACACACAGCATTGAAAGACCTGAACAGATGGTTGTGAGCCACCATGTGGTTGCTGGGAATTGAACTCAGGACCTTTGGAAGAGCAGGCAGCGCTCTTAACCACTGAGCCATCTCTCCAGCCCCTAGCCTGTGCCTTTTTATAGGTGAGTTGAGTCCATTGACATTAAGTGATATTAATGACCAGTGGTTGCTAACTCCGGTCACTTTTTTAGTCATAGAGTTTGTGTGTTTGCCTTCATTTAGTTGTGCTGGTGAAGGGTGTCTAGATGTTTGAGTTATTGTGGTCATTGTTGGTCTCCTTGGTTTGCGATTTTCCTTCTATTACTTCCTGTAAGGCTGGATTTGTGGCTACGTATTGTTTAAATTTGTTTTTATCCTGGAAAATTTTGTTTTCTCCATTTATAGTGAATGAAAGCTTGGCTGGGTATAGTAGTCTGGGCTTGCATCCATGTTCTCTTAGCTTCTGCAGTATATCTATCCAGGACCTTCTGGCTTTCATGGTTTCCATAGAGTAGTCAGGTGTAAGTCTGATAGGTTTACCTTTATAAGTAACTTGACCTTTTTCCTTTGCAGCTCTTAATATTCTTTCTTTATTCTGTATGTTTTGTGTTCTGATTATTATATGGCGAGGAGATGTTTTTTTTTTTTGGTCCAGTCTATTCAGTGTTCTGTATGCTTCTTGAGCCTTCAAAGGAATATCTTTCTTTAGGTTGGGAAAGTTTTCTTCTATAATTTTATTAAATATGTTTTCTGAACCATTGAGCTGTACTTCTTCTCCTTCTTCTATCCCAATTATTCTTAGGTTTGGTCTTTTTATTGTGTCCCATATTTCCTGAATGTTTTGTGATGAGAATTTGTTGGTTTTGCTGTTTTCTTTGATCAGTGTGTTAATTTTCTCTATGGTATCTTCAGTGTCTGACATTCTTTCTTCTAACTCTTGTAATCTGTTGGTAGTACTTGTCTCTGTAGTTCCTGTTCGTTTACCCAGATTTTCGACCTCCAACCTTCCCTCGGTTTGAGTTTTCTTCATTACTTCCATTTCATTCTTCAGGTCTTGAACCATTTCCCTTACCTGTTTGATTGCATTTTCTTGTTTCTCTTGGTTTTCTTGGGTATCTTTGAGCGATTTATTCATTTCCTCTACCTTTTTGTTTGTAATCTCTAATTGTTTATGGCAGTTTTTCACCTCCTGTTTAAGGTCTTCTAATATTTTCAAATAATTCACTTTTGAGTCGATTTCTTCTACTTCTTCTGGAGTAGGGTGTACAGTTCTTCTTATTTCGGGATCCCTGGGTTCTGGTAATGTCATGTTGCCTTTCAGGTTGTTGGAGGAATTCTTGCATTGGCGCCTTCCCATCTCCTCTTTCAAATGAAGCCAAGAGAGGCCTGGTGTCTTGGTCCTCTCTTTGCTGTGCCTGAGTCTCTGGGTGTATCTCTTCAGTGTAGAAGCAGGGACCGTCCCCAGCGATGTCCCTCCTGGCACCCGGATCCTATCTCTCCGCTGCCTGGGCGTCCCGCGAACAAAGGGCCAGCCCCGCTTGGTGCAGGCTGGCCACCTAGACAAAGGAGCCACCACCCTCCCGAATGCCCTCCCAATTCGGACCCTGTCCCAGCGCCCAAACAGGCTGAGCTGGGAGCTGTTGTGTGGTTCAAAGAGGGGAGGGGTGTCAGAGGTAGTGGGGGAGGGCCTTGGATGCAAGCTGGGTGGGACAGGAATGGAGAGGAGGTATCAAGCAGTACAGCCCCCGCAGACTGACCAGGAAGTGCAGGAGGGGTGGGGAACATCTGAGCTTCCTGTTCCGGGCTGCCGCCGCGGCCAGAAACTCACTCACCCCAGCGATGTCGCTCCTGGTACCCGGATCCGATCTCCCCGCTGCCTGGGCGTCCCGCGAACAAAGGGCCGGCCCCGCTTGGTGCAGGCCGGCCACCTAGACAAAGGAGCCACCACCCTTCCGAATGCCCTCCCAATTCAGACTTTGTCCCAGCGCCCAAACAGGCTGAGCTGGGAGGTGTTGTGTGGTTCAAAGAGGGGAGCAGGACATTCTTATTTTAGTGTATTAATCAGGTGTTTTATTGCTGTGAACAGATGCCAAGACCAAGGCAACTCTTACAAAAGAAAGAATTTTTGTTGTGGTGGTTGCTTTTCAGCAGTTTTTGTGGTTTTATTTAAACATGAATTAAAACATGCATGCAAGCTATGGTAGCCCGGTGTTGGGGTTGGTGGCTCTGGTGGCATTGGGGTTGGTGGCTCTGGTGACATTGGGGTTGGTGACTCTGGTGGTGTTGGGGTTGGTGGCTTTGGCGGTGTTGGGGTCGGTGACTCTGGTGGCATTGGGTTTGGTGGCTCTGGTGGCCAGCTGTGTTGCTCTTTCTACCATGTTCCTTGGAGGAAAGGTTGTGAGCAGTCTCAGCACAGTATGATTTTCTGGACATCAGAAGTCCTTTCAGCTCCTTGACATTGTGAACCAGCAACTTCCGGACACCACTAGGCAGATGTGCTTGGTTTTCTTGCTCTTCCCATAAACAATGCTAGACATTAGGATCTGGCTCTTGAATCTTCTCTGTACACCACTCTCGACACCTCTGAGTTTGAGGCAGTTTCACTTAGTTTTGACATATCCATCTGACTGGTGCTGGGTGAACTTCTTGGTCCTGTTTTTGAGGACCTTGGACTTCAGCAGAGGCTGGAGGGCAGCCATAATGATGCAAAAGAGATGGCAGCCACCTCACAGGTAGTGCTGACGAAGAAGAAAAGAAAGTATTTAACATGGTGGTGAGCATGACAGCGTGCAGGCAGTCAGGGTGTTGGAGCAGTAGCTGAGATCGCCTTTGTACTCCACAAGCAGTAGACAGGGACAGACCAGGCATAGTGTGGGCTTTCAAAAACCTCCAAGACCAGAGTGATACATCTTCTCCAAGGAGGCCACACCGCCTAATCTTTCCCAGTACATCAACTGATGACTAAGCCTCCGGGGATCATTGTCACACAGTGAACATGTGTACCTGGGTGTGCACTACACACGGGGCAGTGTCCTCAGCTCAGAAAAGGGTGTTGGATGATGTGGCGGCTTAGATTAATGAAGACAAATTGTAATGAATATTTGCACAACTTTAATGGAAAAAACAGACTCACGAACCCAAGGTTCCCGTGGAGCACAGGAAACAGGAAGGGGCCTGCAGCTTCTGTGTATGCAATTTATATGTAAACATTTGCCAGAGGCGAGCCCGCCCCCTTAGAGGCTGGCTTATCGCTACATCTTTTCCTTTTGTCTAAATAAGACAGAACTAAACCAACTACAACTATAAACAATAATAACAAATAATAAATATAACAAACATTAAAGAGAACAAAGGTTTTGCTAGGCATTCTATCTCAAGGAGTCTAAATAATGTAGAGAGTACTACAATTATATAATCTTCAATTCCATCAAAGATCTGAGAAGGGAATAAAGATTACTTAACAAATGAGAGATATCCAAAATGTGCAACAAATGACAGAGACAACTGACTACCTGGGCAATCACCCAAATTCTCGTTTGCAATGTTGAGTCAACCAACTTTGGCTAAGGCCTAACATAACTGACATACCATTATCAAATGCAAGAAACTTTCTTAGAATTATTCTACCCTGTCTTGGCAAGATAAGACAATCCTGTTTCATATCTTTGTCAGTAGTTGAGGTATGGGCTTTTCTTAACCCAAAGGCCAGTTCTGCCAAGAAGACAAGCTCCCAGTGGAGTGTCTTTGGTGCTCAACGTTCTCTCAGGAGTAGAGTGGTGTTGCCAGGAGTAATTGTGTCTCATAGGCACAGAATTCTAGATTAGATTAAAGGCCATTTTCTACAGCTCTTTAAAGAGGCTGAATATTATACTATCTATACTAGATATAATCTCTATGTATCTAGAAGACCTGATTAACCTAAAAATAAACATGACAAACACATAATTCTCAATACCTATCTTGAAGACTAAGAGAATAAACAACTGTGCAATATATGAAGACAATGATCTTAACCTGTAAACAATGTCATTACATATCAAATGTAAACAATGATATTACATAAATAGTATCAGAGGTAGAAATGTACATTGTGATATGGTACATGTATCAATACAATATAAGCATACTCATACAAAAATAGAGGTAGTAACACTCACATTCAATATTCAATATATGAATATACAGAAAAGAGTACCAATACAATTTTCTAAAAACAGTAACTCACAAATACCAATCATCTCATTAAACCAGTCAATCCCCCTCTTTTTTTTTAATACACCCCTAATTCCATAAAACATCTCCCCATTCCCTCAACCCTAAACCAACCAACAAAAGATGTCCCTAACCCTGAGGGCAAACTCTGTTGGGAGAGGGGATGTCGTCCTCTAAGATTGCTTCAAGCTGACATGGGGGCGACGTTCTCCTTAAGGGCTCCTGTGAAAGCAAATGATGGTAAAATTCCCAAATTAACCTTTGTCTTAAGAAAATTGTAACTAGTCCCTAAGCGCTTTGAGAAGTTCCGGCCAGAGTGTTGTCAAAAATGTGCACCATTTGAAATTGTCTCGTGCAGTTGGTACCAAAAAACAGGCCTAATATTAGCACTTAAAAAAGAAAAAAATATATTCACAATGTCATAAAAAACAGGTTGAGTTGATGTTGTGGGGTCCCATTTTCATCCTGGAAACTTCAAAGATTACTGTAGGAAAATTTCTTGCTTGTTATGGGAAATTTAAACATTAACAACAAGGACACATACTGACATATAAAGAAAGACACAGATATGAGGAAAAGCAAAGAAAGTTTATCAAGTATATAATTATTCTTATTCTGTCCCATTTCATGGCTCCTGATCTGAGACAGAAACTCTGAGATATCTCTTATCAACAGGCTTGGAATTGAAGAGGGACTGAGCCATAGTCCAACTCCAAAACCAGCTCTACATAATTATAAAGAAGTGTTCAATAAAACATATATATATATATATATATATATATAATCAATACTTACAGAATGTATAGAATTTTACTGTTAATCCTCAATGGGTCATAACTATTTTTCATTCATCAGTAATTAAATATTCAGGGTCCCTTGAATTCTTTGAAGATCAGTATTTTCCTGTGGAGATAAGAAAAGAACCCTGCCCCCAACCTATCTGTATTCCTTACCATCAGTATGCTCACCATCCTTGTGAATGAACTGTTATTTATCTTTTCCAAATGGCTTCTCTTCTTCATACCAAAACTTTATTTAATTATTGAATTGTTTTATTTTATTTTATTTTTTTTTTTGAGACAGGGTATCTCTGTGGCTTTGGAGCCTGTCCTGGAAATAGCTCTGTAGACCAGGCTGGTCTCGAACTCACAGAGATCAACCTGCCTCTGCCTCCTGAGTGCTAGGATTAAAGGCATGCGCCACCATCGCCTGGCCCAAAACTTTATTAATTTTGATGGTATCCACAATTTTTCCTCACCTGTGGAGATAAGAGCAAAACCCCTTCCCCAACGTAGCACATCTCCTGGCTTCCATTGTGAGGTCAGCACATCCTTGAAATAAACTGGTTGATTTAGTTCAGTAGACTTTTCCATTATCCAATGTCTTTCTGCAGCCGTTGTTCCCTTCTACTTAGCGTTGAGAAAATTCAAGGTTAACAAAGCATTATGTAACCTATTTATGGGGGTGTTTTCCACCCCTTTCTGTTTGTTCAACATATCCTTCATAGTTCTATTTGATCTTTCTATGACTGCTTGACCTGTAGGATTTTATGGTATACCTGTAACATGCTTGATATTGTAATAGTTAAAAAACCATTTCATTTTTCTAGAGACATAAGCAGGACCATTATCTGTCTTTATCTGTGTAGGTATACCCATGATAGCCATGACTTCTAATAAATGAGTGATTACTGAATCAGCCTTCTCTGAATTTAAAGCCGTTGCCCACTGAAAGCCTGAATAAGTGTCAATGGTGTGGCTAACATACTTCAATTTGCCAAATTCTGAAAAGTGGAACACATCCATCTGCCAGATTTCATTCCTTTGGATGCCCTTTGGATTAGCACCTGCTGGCAGTGGCGTTTGTTTATAGAAAGAGCAAGTAGGGCATTTCTTTACAATCTCCTTAGCTTGTTGCCATGTAATAGAAAACTCTTTCTTCAAACATTTACTATTAACATGATGTTTTTTTTATGAAATTCAGAGGCTTGTAGCACACTACCAATCAATAATTGATCAATATCTGCATTACCTTGTGCTAGAGGACCTGGCAGACTTAAATGGGATCGGATGTGTGTTATGTTCATAGGGCAAAGCCTGTTCCTGATCAAATCTTGAACCTGGATAAACAATGAGGTTTAGTTCTGTATCATCAGGTATAAATTCAGCAGTTTCAATATGTAAAATAACTCTTTCTGCATATTGTGAATCAGTAACTATATTAATAGGTTCTTTAAAATCCCTTAGCACCATAAGAAAGGCATATAATTCTGCCTTCTGGACAGAATCATAAGGATTTTGTTCCACCTTACCCTAGTCTTCTGATTTGTAACCTGCCTTCCCTGTTTTATTGGCATCAGTAAAGAATGTACGGACTCCAGTTATTGTACCATCACGGACGATTTGAGGAAGAATCCAAGAAGTTCTCTTTATGAAGTTAAGCCTCTTGCTTTTTGGATAGTTGTTATTAATGTCTCCCAAAAAAATTAGCACAAGCTCTTCGCCATGGTTCATTATTTTCCCATGGTTCAATATCTTCCCATAATTTCTTTAGTTCATCAGCAGTGAAAGGCACTATAATTTTTGCTGGGTCTATGCCTGCTAGTTGACAAAGTCTCAGCTTGCCTTTTATAATTAATTCAGAGACTTTTTCCACATAAGTTTTCAGTTTCTTACTTGGTTTATGTGGTAAAAAGATCCATTCCAAGATAATATCATCTCTCTGCATTAAAATTCCTGTAGGAGAAATTTTTGATGGTAATATGATGAGAATACAATCGAGCTCTGGATTCACCCTGTCCACATGTGCCTGCTGTAATTTTTCCTCAATCATTGTCAGTTCCTTTTCTGCTTCAGCTGTTAATTCTCTGGAACTGTTTAAATCTTTATCACCTTCCAAGGTTTTGTTCAAATGAATTATTAGATCAGGTGTTATCCCAATAGCTGGTCATAGACTGGAAATGTCTCCTAACAGTCTTTGAAAGTCATTAAGCGTCTGTAGGTGATCTCTCTTAATTTGTGCTTTTTGTGTCTTAATTTTTTGCAAACCTATTTTATAACCTAATTATTTAACAGAATCTCCCTTCTGTATCTTTCCAGGAGCAATTTGCAATACCCATTTAGGTAAAAGTATCTTTATTTCTTCAGTCTATTCAAGTCATCCGTGTTTGAATCGGATAACAAAATGTCGTCCATGTAATGGTACACTATAGATTTGGGAATTTTCTTGCGTATTATTTGCAATGGTTAATTCACAAAATATTGGCACAAGGAGGGGCTATTTAACATACCCTGGGGGAGAACAGCCCAGTTGTACCTCCTGGAAGGTTGAGAATTGTTGTAAGTAGGTACTGTGAAGGCAAATTTTTCTCTATCTTCTTTTTGTAAAGGTATAGTGAAAAAACAATCCTTTAAATCAATAACTATAGGAGGCCATCCTTTTGGTAATAAAGAGGGCAAAGTGATTCCAGATTGCAGAGGGCCCATAGGTTGAATAACCTTGTTGATGGCCCTGAGATCTGTCTCCATTCTTCATTTACCTGATTCTTTCTTAACCACAAATACAGGAGAATTCCAAGGGCTGGTAGATTCTTCTATATGTCTAACATCTAATTGTTCTTGTACCAGCTGTTCTAAAGCCTGCAAATTTTCCTCAGCTAAAGGCCATTACTTTGTCCATATTGGTTTTTCAGTCAACCATTTTAGATGCAAGGCTGTTTGTATCTCTGAAGGGACATCAATTGCTTGTTCTTGTCCAGCCTGAATGGCCGGTTTTCTCTGTTTGTAATATCTTTTAATATTATTCTCAGAAATATAGGCTCTAGAAGTAGCAGGAATGTTAATTTGGGTATTCCATTGTTGTAATAGGTCCCGACCCCATAAATTCACTGCAATATTGCCTACACATGGCCTTAATTTTCCTATTTGTCCCTCTGGCCCTATACACTCAACACATCTTTTGCCCTGCCTTACTTGAGATAGGGTTCCAATTCCCAGGAGCTGAATATTTACATTTTGAAGGGGCCAATACGGATGCCACGATTCTGGGGTAATGATAATACATCAGCACCTGTGTCCAGCAGGCCGGTAATAAAAATGCCGTTTATACACACTCTCATCTTAGGTCTTTGATCATTTATCGAAGTTTGCCAAAACACACCTAAGTTATCTTTCTGATCATTATTGCTTCTAACAGTAGGCATGGGGCTTCCTAATTGTCCTGACGAGGCAGTGTAGACAGGTTCAAAACCGGATCAAACTTGATCAGACCTTATCAAACTGGGTCAATCTGGATCAAACCAGTGTAGACTGACTCAAAGCCAGATCAAACTGGATAAGACTGGATCAAACTGGATCAGACGTGATCAAACCAGTACAGAACGGTTCAAAATGGGATCAAAATGGATCAGTCCGAATCAAACTGGTTCAATCTTTATCAAACAAGTGTAGAGAGGTTCAAAACAGGATCAAACTAGATCAGAACAGATCAAACCAGTGTAGACATGTTCAATACCGGATCAAACTGGATCAGACTTGAAGGCGTAAGTCACAAACAATACCACACCAGTTTGGAATTATGATTAATAGGGTGGTATTTATTTAAAGAGGAAAAAAACTTACAGATCACCGTCCCAGACAACAGCCCTCTGCGCAACCAGGAAGGGAGTCTAGTCTCTGGTGGAGCAGGAAGTGAAGAGAGTGAGCAAAAGGAAGTAGCAGCTTTTTAAAGGGAGAGAAACCACACCCCAATGGGCTGGTATCTCAACAGCTATTGGTTGGAGGGGCGGAAGTACCTCCCGCAACACCTCCCCCTTTTTGTTTAAGTAAGAGAGTTCTAAACCTACTACGAAAGTACAAATATCCTATTCTAACTAGCTTAGGTCTTGTATAATAAATAACTTGGCCAAGTCACGAGAGAAAAGTAACTACATTATATAGTCTTCAACCCCATCGATGATCTGAGAAGGGAAATGATGTTAACTGGGTAATTGGGAAGTTCAGTAAAACAACTTCCAAAACATGCAACAAATCACAGAGACAACTAGCTACCTGGGCAATCACCCAAAGTCAGGTTTGCAGTGTTGAAGCAACCAACTTTGGCTAAGGCCTAACATAACTGACATACCATTTTCAAAGGCAAGGAACTTTTCAAAACTATCTTACCCTGTCTTGGCAGGATATGACAGTCCTGTTTTTTCCATTCATGGATATTCTGTATCTCTGTCAGTGGTTGAGGTATGGGCATTTATTTGCCCCAAGGCCAGTTCTGTCAAAAAGAAAGGCTCCAGGTGGAGTGTCTTTGGTGCTCAACATTCTCTCAGGAATAGAGCAGTGTTGTCAGGAGCAATTGTATCTCACTACCACAAAACTGTGAGTTAGATTAAAGGCCATTTTCTACAGCTCTTTGAAGAGGTTGAAGATTATCTATACTGAGTATAATCTCTATATATCTAAAGAACCTGATTAGTCTAAGTATAAATGGCAAACTTAGATGACTATTAATATATAATTCTCAATATCTATCTAACTTAAAGACTAAGACAATAAACAACTGTGAAACAAATGAGGACAATGACCTCCAAATATAAACAATGTACAAATATACATTGCAATATGGTAAATATATATCAATACACAAACAATATATAAGTATCTTAATCAGAGGTAGAAATGTACACTGCAATATGGTAAATACATACAATATATATCAATACAATATATGTCAATACATAAAAAATATTTTAAACAGAGGTAGAAACATGCATGCATACAATAGTCAATATAATTTAACTTTGTATCAATATACAAGAATCAATACAAATATATTTGTCTAAAAATAGTAACTCACAAATACAAATCTATTATCCCATCATCCCTCTTTTTTTTCAAAATGATCCCTTAGCTTATAAAATTCCTCCCCCAACCTCCCAACCCCTAAATGATGTCCCTAAACCCAGGGGCAAACTTTACTGGGAGAAGGGACGTCGTTCTCTAGAATTACTTCCAGCTGTCATGGGGGTGACGTTCTTTCTGGGGGATCCTGTGAAAGCAAAATGATGGTTAAATTTCAAGATCAATGTCTTTTAAAATTGCAAATAGTCTCTGAGTATTTTGTGCAGGTCTGGCCAGAATGTTGTACAAGATGTGCAATATTTCAGCTAACCAATTTGGGATCATCTTGGGCAGCTTGTACCCATAACAGGTCTTGTAGTAGCACTATCAGTATCATGACGTCATATCAACCAGGTAGAGTTGTTGTTGTGGGGCCCCATCTTCTTCCTGGAAACTTCAAATGTCACTTCAGGAAAGACTCATTGTTTATTGTAAAAAACTTAAACATTAATCATATATATATATATATATATATATATATTCAATGAAAGGCATGATAGATATATTCAATGAAAGGTATGACAGATATGGAGAAAAGCAAAGATGTTTTCTAAACTCATATTTCTTTCTGTCCCATATCATGGCTCTTGACATGAGACAGAAACTCCAGAAACTCTGGGTTTTTCTCTTACTAACAGGCTTGGAATTGGAGAGGGACTGAGCCAGAATCTGACTTCAAAACCAGCTCTATGAATTTAGAAATATGGTTTGATGTTTTACTTACACAACCCATTCAGTTTTCTTGATATTTCCTATTGGGCAGGTATTTTTCCATCTGTCAGTATCCAAACATCCAGGGTCCCTTGAATTTTTCAAAGATGAGTGTTTTCCTGTGGAGATAAGAACAGAACCCTGCCCCCATTCTATATGTTTTTCTTACCACCTGTATGAATATCATCATTGTAGATGAGTTGTCATTTCTCTTTTCCAAGAGGTTTCTCCTCTTCAAATCGAAGCTTTATTAATTTTGATGGTATCCACAATTTTTCTTCTCCTGTGGAAACAAGAGCAAAACCCCTTCCCCAACGTAGCACATCTCCTGGCTTCCATTGAGAGGTCAGCATATCTTTGACATAAATCGGTTGATTTAGTTCAGCAGACTTTTCCATTATCCAATGTCTTTCTGCTGTTGTTGTTCCTTTCTCATTAGCATTAAGAAAATTCAAGGTTAATAAAGCATTATGTAATCTGTTTCTGGGGGTATTTTCGGTCCCTTTCTGTTTGTTCAGCATATCCTTTATAGTACGATTTGATCTTTCTATAACTGCCTGACCTGTAGGATTATTTGGTATACCTGTAATGTGTTTTATATTATAATAATCAAAAAAGCATTTCATTTTCTTAGATACATATGCTGGACCATTATCTGTCTTTATGTGTGCAGGTATACCCATGATGGCCATAACTTCCAATAAATGTGTGATTACTGAATCAGCCTTTTCTGAGCTCAGGGCAGTAGCCCATTGAAAACTTGAATACGTGTCTCTGGTGTGGTGTACATATTTTAATTTACCAAATTCCATAAAGTGGAACACATCCATCTGCCAGATTTCATTTCTCTTAGTACCCTTTGGGTTATTCCCTGCAGGCAACGGTATTTGATTATAGAAAGAACAAGTAGGACATCTCTTTATAATGTCCTTAGCTTGTTGCCAAGTAATGGAAAATTCTTTCTTTAGGCCTTTACTATTGACATGATGCTTTTTATGAAATTCCGAGGCCTGCAACATGCTTCCAATCAATAATTGATCAATCTCAGCGTTGCCTTGTGCTAGAGGATCAGGCAGACCTGTATGGGACCGGATGTGTGTTATGTACATCGGACAAAGCCTGTTCCTGATTATTTCTTGTACCTGGATGAACAATGAAGTCAATTCTGTGTCATCTGGTATAAATTCAGCGGTTTCAATATGCAAGATAACTCTTTCTGCATATTGTTAATCTGTAACTATATTAAGAGGTTCTTTAAAATCCCTTAGCACCATAAGAATGGCATATAATTCTGCCTTCTGGACAGAGTTATAAGGGCTTTGTTCCACTTTACTCAATTCATCTGACTTGTAACTTGCTTTCCCTGATTTATTCGCATCAGTATAGAACGTACGGGCTCCAGTTATTGGAGCATCACGTACAATTTTAGAAAGAATCCAAGAAGTTCGCTTAATGAGGTTAAGTCTACCACTTTTGGGATAGTTGCTATTAATTTCTCCCAAAAAATTAGCACAAGCTTTTTGCCACGGTTCATTGTCTTCCCATAACTTTTTTATTTCTTCAGTAGTAAAAGGCACTATAATTTCTGTTGGGTCTATACCTGCTAGTTGACGAAGTCTCAGCTTACCTTTTATAATTAATTCAGAGACTTTTTCCACATAAGTTTTTAATTTTTTACTTGGTTTATTAGGTATAAATATCTACTCTAAAATAATATCTTCCCTCTGCATTAGAATCCCCGTAGGAGAAATTCTTGAAGGCAATATGACTAGGATACAGCTAAGATTTGGATTCACCCTATCTACATGTGCCTCCTGTAATTTATTGCAATATTGGCTATATATGGCCTTAGTTTTCCTATTTGCCTTTGGGCCCTATGCATTCAACCCATCTTGTGCCTTGTTTTACACGTGATAGGGTTCCAATTTCCAGAAACTGAACATCTACCTCTTGAAGAGGCCAATTCGGATGCCAAGATTCTGGAGTAATGATATTTACATCCGCACCTGTGTCTAATAAGCCTTCAATAAAAGTGCCATTTATACAGACTCTTAGCTTTGGTCTTCGATCATTAATAGAAGTCTGCCAAAATATAAGTTTACTCTGTCCTACTGGGTTTTTTGACTCATCTTCCACATGTAATTCATCATTTAGACCAGTATTACTTTTTACAGCAGAAATTGGAGCTTTTAATTTTCTTGGTGAGGCACGTTATCCACTGTGACTGGGAATGACTGGGCCACTGTTGGCTTGGGGGCCTGCAAGAAGCCCCTCAAGGAGTTTCCTGATGGTATCGGGTTGCCTTATTTGTCTGTTGTTGACCTGCATTCGTTGGACCAATGTCGGCCTTTACCGCATCTCCTACATATACCTGAAGGCCTACGTCTTCTATTTTTGTCATTCTGAGGGGAGATATTATTCCTAAAAATTCTGTGCCTGCAATCCCTTTTCAGATGTCCTAATTTACCACAATTAAAACACCTGGCAGTTTGATGTCTCCTCATTGCTGTGGAAATCGCTTCTCCTACCCAAGATTCATCATTATAGCTAAACATCTCAACATTCATCGTATGCTGAATCCATTCATCCGTAGG
The DNA here is from genome assembly GCA_963919715.1 of Microtus obscurus. NCBI lineage: Eukaryota > Metazoa > Chordata > Mammalia > Rodentia > Cricetidae > Microtus > Microtus obscurus. The sequence continues at coordinate 256,788 of CAWTZC010000310.1, read as the reverse complement.
TGCTGATCTAGACTTTAAAGGCCCAGTTATCTTTTTGCATTCTATGTTTGCATTCTCAAAAGCTAGAGATTTAAGAAGTATTCATCTAGCTTCTGGGTCTGTTACCCCTATGTCCAGAGCCTTAATTAATCTTTTCAAAAAGTAAATAAAGGGTTCTCTCTGTCCCTGCCTAATTCTGGTATATGATTCAACCCTTTTGCTGGATCTTGTATCCTATTCCAAGCATTTAAAGCTGCTTGGTGACATAGACACAGTACTTCATCATCATAAAGAGCTTGGACCTGTGGATCAGCATATTCTCCTGCACCAAGAATTTGATCTTGGGAAACCTTGACACCTATTGCTCTTTCTTGCTGTTCCATATGTTTGGATTCTTCTCTGAAATAAATTCCAAACATCAAGGAAGGTCCATTATCTAAAACTGCAGACACTAACTGATGGAAATCATCGGGGGTAGTTCAAGCATTAGAAGCCCAAGTCCTCATCATTTCCTTTACATATGCATTGTGCAAACCAAAATTAACAATATCCTGCTTAATTTCTTTTAGATCATTCATTGCTATTGGCATCCATCTAGCTTCTCTGACTCCCTTTGAGCCTTTAGAAGTTGACGCTTTGTCAGAATTAAGTATAGGGTATGTTGCAAAAATCCTGGGTAAGCCAGTTCTAATAGCTGGTGGTGGCATTGTTTACTGTCCTTGTGCCTCCTTACTCTGTTCACCAGCTCCAATAATTTGTTCAATCTTTTCAAATCTTTTTATCATTGTCTCTCTTAAATCCTGAATCTCCTGACCTGTTTCTAGTGATTTCACTGAGGTATCAAATTTTTGGTCCCCATTCTGCACCTGTGATTCCAAAGCTTTAAATCTTTCCTTCAAAGATAACATGTCCTCCTTAAACTTTTCTTGTATATCATGTAGATTCCCATCTTGGAGGTACATTTTGTCTGTTACCTTATCAAAACTTTGTGATAAAGTCTGAATGTCAAATTCAATAGCCTGAACCCTTTCAGGTAACTTTAGTACCCTTAGATATGGAGTCAATTTTGTCTGTCATAGTATCCACTTGTTCAGATAACCTCTGATTTTCAGTAATTTTAATCCTGTCAATTAGTTGTTCATTATTAGTTCATAAAGATTCTATCGTTCTTAGGAGTGCCATATTCTTCCTTAATGATAGAATATGGAAAAGAAAACTGAAACCTAGTAACAAGCAAATTAAGGTATCCCCATAATCATACAGGCCTTGTATGGTGTAATCCATTGTATTAGTAAATATAAATTTACTAATCCATTGTATTAGTGAAAACAAAGCAGTAAAATTTGCGTTAGAAACAAAAACTGCCATATTACCTATTATCCAGTAGGTGGCGATGTTGCCGAGTTGCGATGAAAACGGGGTCCTGTTTTAGTGTCTGCTGCCTTAGTAGATGTTAAAAACTGGAAAATACGAGTTTCTCAACAAAGTAAATGTAATTAAATCAATTCTGTACACTGAACCATAAACCCAGAATCCAGCGGTAGAGAAGAGTAACCCGGAAGCCATGTATGCCTCCACGTGACAGAGTCACCCTGAGGGGTCACAGCTTTCGGCAACCACGTGCTCTGGTTCGCACCACTTAGGAGCTGTACTTGCAAGGGAGATTTAAAATGACTCAGAAAAGAGCAAACCATGCAGGCAGAGACTACACGGGCCTGTGGAGTTTAAATCCACGTGGGTAGGCAGACGATAGGGTATTTGGGGATTTGAAGTCAATCTGAGGTGTCTAAAAAATTAAACGGCTCGCTCCATGCACAAGGCACAAGCTACAAGGCTGCCGCAAGGCACAGGCCACACGGCCGCCACCAGGCACAGGCCGCGGCTGAGGAAGGCAGGGCTTGCGCCAAGCCGAACTTGTGGCCGGCAGCCGAGCCGGGGAAGGAGAGGTTCTAAAAACCATACGTTCGGGTGCCAGATGAAGGCTTAAGTCACAAACAATACTGCACTAGTTTGGAATTATGATTAATAGGGTGGTATTTATTTAAAGAGGAAAAAACTTACAGATCACCATCCCAGACAACAGCCCTCTGCGCAACCAGGAAGGGAGTCCAGTCTCTGGTGAAGCAGGAAGTGAAGAGAGCGAGCGGAAGGAAGTAGCAGCTTTTTAAAGGGAGAGAAACCATTCCCCAATGGGCTGGGATCTCAACAGCTATTGGTTGGAGGGGCGGAAGGACCTCCTGCTACACCATCTTTTGAAATGGGAGTGGTGGGGTTGTGTCCCCAACACCCCGGCTGCCTGGCTAGCTTATGCCCGAAATAACAACACACAAACTGTATTCATTTAAACACTGCTTGGCCCATTAGCTTCAACCTCTTAAGGCATTTCTTATCATCTATGTAGCACCATGAGTTGTGCTTACCGGGGAGATTCTAGCCTACGTTCATCTTGGGTCGGAGCTTCATCGTGTGTGTCTTGCTCTTAGAGGAGCTGCATGAATTCTGACCTCACTTCCTCTTCCTGCCAGCATCCTACTCTGTTTACTCCACCCACCTATGTGCTAACCAATCAGGACCAAGCAGTTTATTTATTGCTTAACCAATGAAATCAACAGATTGATACATGACACTCCCACATCACTTCCCCTTTTTCTGTTTAAACAAAAAGGAAAGACTTTAACTTTAACATAGCAAAATTAGATTACAATAATCTTTATCATAACTAAGGAAAAGTATAACTAACTATTCTTAACTCCATCAAAGACTCCAGAAAGATACAATATTACCTAAGCAAACAAGATAATAGGAACTTTCAATCTCTAGAAATGACAGAGACATCTCGCTGCCTATACAGTCACAAAAAGTTCCTCTGTACCGTTGGGGCATCTGTCTTCAGCCTACAGGCCCATAGTTTTCAGCAGACATTCCACAAATCAGGAAATTTCAAAGGCAGTCACTATCTGCTTGTCCTGAAGAATGTCTTGCAGACTCTTTCATGAATCAGGAACTCTGAAAGATCATCTCACCTTTAGGCAAGTTCAGTAGTTCTCTCTCTGTGGGTTCTCTGTGTCCAGTTTATGCAATAGTCCAGGCAAGAGCAGTTTCTTGCCCAAATGGCTATCAAACTCCATAAGAATCCTCATCGATGCCCATCTTTTTCTTGAAGTAGATTGGTGCTGCCAGGAGCAGAGTGTTTCATTGTCATAAAAAGCTCTAAGTTATTAAAATATTTAAAATGCCATATTCTATAATCTTTGAAAGATATAAAGAATGCCTATCTAAAATATATCTATGTACATCGAGAAAATCTTACTAACATGACTACAAACTTGACTATTATGATTATCTATTAACTACCTATATACATTACATTTTTAAGTGAACTACACAATCATAATACCTTAATCAAGATTAAAAATACATATACATATAACAAAATTCACCTTAAATCTCTATCAATAAAGCAAAATCTATACTAATGCAAATTATTTATACCTATATCATATCCCACTTTAAATGTCAAAGAACATTTATAAACCATATTTGGGAACATGGGTGCAGTTTTTTCTCTCCAAACTGCTTCCTGCTGAATGGGGGTGTCGTTAATTAGGTCTTTCATGGTAGAACCTGTGTGCTAGTTTTATCTCAGTTGGCAGTTGAGCCAAGCAATTTTCTGAAGATGTTTACAGCAACCCTTCATGAGGGCGTGGTCCATCATACCATATTGGAATAGAAGAAATGAACAGGGTCTCATCCTCTGTGAAAACAAAACAAGAAACTCCTTTCCAAAGAATCATGTCCTTAGATACAAATTTCAAAGTCAAGGCATTTTCACAATATCTATGTTGGGTTAGTTCAGCAGCAGTTATAAACAAATATCTTTTAGCAGCTGTTGCACCTTCCTCAGCATTCAAATGATTCAAACAGAGCATAATAGCATACAGTATCAAAATTCTCTGTTTATTTTCCATCTTTGTGAGCTTTATTTTAACCTCTATTTCATTTATTTTTACTTTTACTTTATAGTCTCTGTATCTTTGTCCTGGAATAACTGTAGACCAGGCTGTTCTTGAACTCTCAGAGATCCGCCTGTCTCTGCCTTCTAGGCACTGGGATTAAATGTGTATGCTACTACACCTTGGACTAACAGAGATCTGTTTGTCTCTGCCTTCTAGGCACTGGGATTAAAGGCCTGTACTACCACACACATCAACTCTCTTCCTTCTTTTTTGCTTTTTACTTTAAGAACTTCAACTTTTATTCTGTACATATTTTTTTAAGACTGTAAATCATTTAAAATTTTTTTTTATCTTTGAATCTCTCTTTACTGTATATCTCTCTTTTTCTGACCACACGAGCCTTTAAATTACTGAGCAATATGGGTGGGATTAAAGCCGTGGCTTTGTCAGCTAGATCCAGTCCATTCCTTAGCTTTCCAGCCTCATGCCTGAGGTAGTGGCTGTAGCCATGTTTACTGCCACAACTCTATGGCATTTCAAGGTCCCTGCCAGCAAGCGAGCTTCAACAGCCTGTGCTCGTAAACTGCACGAACCACCTGTGTAAAAGGGTCAGAAGCTGGCATTTTTAAACAGCGCAGCTTTTTTCCTGCTACGGTTGAAAACCGAAAAGCATGCGTTCAGCTTTTCGTCAACACTGTTTAAATGTTTCGTGGCAGGAACTCTTAATGAGCTGTAGGGTTTTGCAGCTAAAGCTGAGTCAGGAAGCCTCTCTTAGATGAGAGTGCTTGCTTGCCTCTAGCAAGCAGAGTAGACCCGAGAAATCGCTGCTACCAAGAAACCATGCACAACGCTGTCATTTTGTTCTAGAATTACTTCCCAAGCTGACTCAGGCTTTCTGTGGATTCAGTTGTCCACATGTCTGGGATCCATCTGTTGAAATGGGAGCGGCGGGGTTGTGTCCCCAACACCCCGGCCACCTGGCTAGCTTATGCCTGAAATAACAACACACAAACTGTATTCACTTAAACACTGCTTTGCCCATTAGCTTCAACCTCTTAACCCATTTCTTATCATCTATGTAGCATGAGGTGAGCTTACCGAGGAGATTTTAGCCTACATCCATCTTGGGTCGGAGCTTCATCGCATGTGTCTTGCTCCTAGAGGAGCTGCGTGAATTCTGACCTCACTTCCTCTTCCTGCCAGCATCCTAATCTGTTTACTCCACCCACCTATGTTCTAACCAATAAGGACCAAGCAGTTTATTTATTGCTTAACCAATGAAATCAAAAGATTGATATATGAAACTTCCACAACACAGACTGGATCAAACTTCTTCAAACTGGAGCAAACCAGTGTAGACCGGTTCAACACGGGATCAAACTCTATCAGACCAGATCAAACTGGATGGGACCAGATCAAACGAGTCTAGATGGGTCCAACACAGGATCAGACTGGATCAGACCGGATCAAACTGGTTCAATCTGGATCTAACCAGTGTAGACAGGTTCAAAACAGAATCAAATTGGATAAGACCAGATCAAACTATATCAGTCCGGATCAAACCTGTGTACACTGGTTCAAAACCGGATCAAACTGGATCAGACCAGTTCAAACTGCTTCAAACCGGATCAAACCAGTATAGACCGTATCAAAACCGGATAAACTGGATCAGAACATAGAAAACCAATGTACACCGCTTCAAAATGGGTTCAAACTGGAACAGTGTAGATCAAACTGTTTCAAAATGGATCACTAAAGCAAAATCCATATCAATGTAAATTATTGATATGGATTATTCATACCTATACCATTTCCCTTTTTAAATGTAAAAGAACATTTATAAACCATATTTGGGAACATGGGCACAGTTTTCTCTCCAAACTGCTTCCTGCTGAATGGGGGCGTTGTTAATTAGGTCTTTCATGGTATAACCTGTGTGCTAGTTTCATCTCAGTTGGCAGTTGAGCGAAGCAATTTTCTGAAGGCATTCACAGCAACCCTTCAGGAGGGCGTGGTCCATCATACCATATCAGAATAGAAGAAATGAACAGGGTCTCATCCTCTGTGAACACAAAACAAGAAACTTCTTTCCAAAGTATCATATCCTTAGATCCAAATTTCAAAGTCAAGACATTTTCACAATATCTATGTTGGGTTAGTTTAGCAGCATTTATAAGCAAATACCGTTTGGCATCTGTTGCTCCTTCCTCAGTATTCAAACAATTCAAAGAGAGCATAATAGCATACAGTATCAAGATTCTCTGTGTATTTTCCTTCTTTGTGCACTTTATTTTAACCTCTATTTCGTTTATTTTTACTTTTACTTTATAGTCTCTGTATCTTTGTCCTGGAATAACTGTAGACCAGGCTGTTCTTGAACTCTCAGAGATCCGCCTGTCTCTGCCTTCTAGGCACTGGGATTAAAGGTGTATGCTACTACACCTTGGACTAACAGAGATCTGTTTGTCTCTGCCTTCTAGGCACTGGGATTAAAGGCCTGTACTACCACACACATCAACTCTCTTCCTTCTTTTTTGCTTTTTACTTTAAGAACTTCAACTTTTATTCTGTACATATTTTTTTAAGACTGTAAATCATTTAAAATTTTTTTTTATCTTTGAATCTCTCTTTACTGTATATCTCTCTTTTTCTGACCACACGAGCCTTTAAATTACTGAGCAATATGGGTGGGATTAAAGCCGTGGCTTTGTCAGCTAGATCCAGTCCATTCCTTAGCTTTCCAGCCTCATGCCTGAGGTAGTGGCTGTAGCCATGTTTACTGCCACAACTCTATGGCATTTCAAGGTCCCTGCCAGCAAGCGAGCTTCAACAGCCTGTGCTCGTAAACTGCACGAACCACCTGTGTAAAAGGGTCAGAAGCTGGCATTTTTAAACAGCGCAGCTTTTTTCCTGCTACGGTTGAAAACCGAAAAGCATGCGTTCAGCTTTTCGTCAACACTGTTTAAATGTTTCGTGGCAGGAACTCTTAATGAGCTGTAGGGTTTTGCAGCTAAAGCTGAGTCAGGAAGCCTCTCTTAGATGAGAGTGCTTGCTTGCCTCTAGCAAGCAGAGTAGACCCGAGAAATCGCTGCTACCAAGAAACCATGCACAACGCTGTCATTTTGTTCTAGAATTACTTCCCAAGCTGACTCAGGCTTTCTGTGGATTCAGTTGTCCACATGTCTGGGATCCATCTGTTGAAATGGGAGCGGCGGGGTTGTGTCCCCAACACCCCGGCCACCTGGCTAGCTTATGCCTGAAATAACAACACACAAACTGTATTCACTTAAACACTGCTTTGCCCATTAGCTTCAACCTCTTAACCCATTTCTTATCATCTATGTAGCATGAGGTGAGCTTACCGAGGAGATTTTAGCCTACATCCATCTTGGGTCGGAGCTTCATCGCATGTGTCTTGCTCCTAGAGGAGCTGCGTGAATTCTGACCTCACTTCCTCTTCCTGCCAGCATCCTAATCTGTTTACTCCACCCACCTATGTTCTAACCAATAAGGACCAAGCAGTTTATTTATTGCTTAACCAATGAAATCAAAAGATTGATATATGAAACTTCCACAACACAGACTGGATCAAACTTCTTCAAACTGGAGCAAACCAGTGTAGACCGGTTCAACACGGGATCAAACTCTATCAGACCAGATCAAACTGGATGGGACCAGATCAAACGAGTCTAGATGGGTCCAACACGGGATCAGACTGGATCAGACCGGATCAAACTGGTTCAATCTGGATCTAACCAGTGTAGACAGGTTCAAAACAGAATCAAATTGGATAAGACCAGATCAAACTATATCAGTCCGGATCAAACCTGTGTACACTGGTTCAAAACCGGATCAAACTGGATCAGACCAGTTCAAACTGCTTCAAACCGGATCAAACCAGTATAGACCGTATCAAAACCGGATAAACTGGATCAGAACATAGAAAACCAATGTACACCGCTTCAAAATGGGTTCAAACTGGAACAGTGTAAATCAAACTGTTTCAAAATGGATCACTAAAGCAAAATCCATATCAATGTAAATTATTGATATGGATTATTCATACCTATACCATTTCCCTTTTTAAATGTAAAAGAACATTTATAAACCATATTTGGGAACATGGGCACAGTTTTCTCTCCAAACTGCTTCCTGCTGAATGGGGGCGTTGTTAATTAGGTCTTTCATGGTATAACCTGTGTGCTAGTTTCATCTCAGTTGGCAGTTGAGCGAAGCAATTTTCTGAAGGCATTCACAGCAACCCTTCAGGAGGGCGTGGTCCATCATACCATATCAGAATAGAAGAAATGAACAGGGTCTCATCCTCTGTGAACACAAAACAAGAAACTTCTTTCCAAAGTATCATATCCTTAGATCCAAATTTCAAAGTCAAGACATTTTCACAATATCTATGTTGGGTTAGTTTAGCAGCATTTATAAGCAAATACCGTTTGGCATCTGTTGCTCCTTCCTCAGTATTCAAACAATTCAAAGAGAGCATAATAGCATACAGTATCAAGATTCTCTGTGTATTTTCCTTCTTTGTGCACTTTATTTTAACCTCTATTTCATTTATTTTTACTTTTAACTTTTTGAGCGTATATCTTTGACCTGGAATATCTCTGTAGACCAGGCTGTTCTTGAACTCTCAGAGATCCGCCTGTCTTTGCCTCCCAGGCACTGGGATTAAAGGTGTATGCTAGTACATCTTGAACTCACAGAGATCTGTTTGTCTCTGCCTTCTAGGCACTGGGATTAAAGGTGTGTGCTACCACACTTTGAAGTCACAGAGGTGAATCTCCCTCTGCATCCCAAGTGTTGGGATTAAAGGCGTGTACTATCACAACCAACTTCTCTTTTTCTTTCATTTTTTTTTACTCTTAAGAACTTACTTTTAGCTTGCATATATTTTTAACACACTGTAAACCATTTAAAAATTTTCTTTATCTTTGAATCTCTCTTTCCTGTATATCTCTCTTTTTATGACCACATGAGTCTTTAATTTACCAAGCAATCTCAGTAGGACTAAAGGCGTGGCTTTGCCAGCTAGATCCAGTCCATTCCTTAGCTTTCAGCCATTCCAAACTTGTGGCTGAGGTACCGGCCAGAGCCGCCTTCAGTGCCACAACTCTACAGTGTTTCAAGGTCCCTGCCAGCCAGCGAGTTACAACAGACAACACTCAAGTCCTCTCTCTGTAGCCGGCCCTCCTGCCTCAAACAGTCAGAGTTGCCCTGGCAGGATGGCCCAGAAAGCCGGCATTTTTAAACAACGCAGCTTTTTTTCTGCTACGGCTGAAAACCGAAAAGCATGAGTTCAGCTTTTTGTCAATACCGTTTCAGTGTTTCCTGGCAGGACCTCTTAATGAGCTGCAGGGTTTTGCGCTAAAGCTGAGTCAGGAAAGCCTCTCTTAGATGAGAGCGCATGCTTGCCTCTAGCAAGCAGAGCAGAACCGAGAAACTGCTGCTACCAAGAAAACATGCTTTACTCTATTCTTTCCCAAGTTTTCTCAGGCTTTCTGTGGATTCAGTTGTCCACAAGTTGGGCAGCCATCTGTTGAAATTGGGGGGCCGTGGTTATGTCCCCAACACCCCAGCCGCCTGGCTAGCTTATGTCCGAAATAACAACACACAAACTGTATTTATTTAAACACTGCTTGGCTTACTAGCTCTAGCCTCTTATGGGCTAACTCTCGCACCTGGACTAACCCATTTCTAATAATGTGAGTAAGCACCCCAAGGTGCGCTTACCGGGAAGATTCTAGCCTACGTCCATCCTGAGTCGGAGCTTCATCGCCAGTGCCTCAGAGAGCAGAGCCATCCCGTCTGCCAGCTAGACAGGAACGTCTGGCTTCTCTGAGCGGAGCTGCATGTGTTCTGACCTCACTTCCTCTTCCGCCCAGTTCTGTTTACTCCACCCACCTATGTTCTAACCTATAGGACCAGCCAAGCAGTTTCTTTATTTTAACCAATGAAATCAACAGATTGATGTGACAGATTGATATTGACACTCCCACATCAGTTAGGGGTTATGATTATGGTTATGGGTTATGGTTTGGGTTATATGGTTATGGTTTTGTTAGGGTTTGGGTTAGGGTTATGGTTGGTGATTATGGTTATTGTTATGGTTACGGTTATGGTTAGGGGTTATGGATAGGTTTTATGGTTAGGATTATTGTTTTATTTATTTATTTATTTTTTGTTTTTCGAGACAGGGTTTCTCTGTGGCTTTGGAGCCTGTCCTGGAACTAGCTCTGTAGACCAGGCTGGTCTCGAACTCACAGAGATCCGCCTGCCTCTGCCTCCCGAGTGCTGGGATTAAAGGCGTGCGCCACCACCGCCCGGCCGGTTAGGATTATTGTTATGGTTAAGTTTATGGCCATGGTTATGTTTACGAGTAATGGTTATGGTTAGGGGTTATGATTATGGGTATGGTTAATGGTTATGGTTTTGTTTATGTTTAGATATTATGGTTATGGTTAGGGTTATGGTTAGGGTTACGGTTAGGGTTAATAGTTATGGTTAGGTTTATGGTTAATGGTTATGGTTAAGGTTATCGTTTATGGTTATGGTTATGGTTATGGTTATGTGTTATGGTAATGGTTTGGGTTAGGGTTAAGTGTAGGGTAATATGGTTAGGTTTATGGTTAATGGTCATGGTTGTGGTTTTGGTTATGGTGATGGTTATTTTTAGCCGTTATGGTTATGGGTAAGGGTTATGATTATGGTTAGGGGTTATGGTTTGGGTTATTTTTATGGTTATGGTTTTTGTTAGGGGTTATGGTTAGGGGTTAAATTTATGGTAAGGGTTATGGTTATTGTTATGGTTAGTGTTAATGGTTATGGCTAGGATTATGGTTAAGAGTTATGGTTATAGTTACTGGCTAGGGGTTACAGTTATGGTTAGGTTTATTCCTATGTTTAATGGTTATGGTTATGGTTTATTATTGTTCATTATGGATATGTTTATGTTTATTGTTTATCATTGAGGGTTATGGTTAGGTTTATGGTTAATGGTTATCGTTACGGGTTAGGGATTATGGTTATGGTTAGAGTTATGGTTATGTTTAATGGTTATGGTTGAGGCTTTGGTCATGGTTATGGTTAATGCTGATGGTTATTGTTATGGTTAGGATTATGGTTAATGGTTAGTGGTTATAGTTATTCTTAGGGTTATGGTTATGTTTAATGGTTATGGTTATGGTCTTTGTTATGGTTAATGGTTATGGTAGGGTTATGGTTAAGGTTAATAGTTACGGTTATGGTTAGGGATTAGGGTTAGGGTTATGGATATGGTTAATGGTAATAATTAGGTTTATGGTTAATGTTTAATTTATGGCTATGGTTAGGGGTTATTGTTGGTGATTATGGTTATGCTTATGGTTACGGTTAGGGTTATGGTTATTGTTAATGGTTATGGTTAGTGTTATGGTTAGGGGTTATGGATAGGCGTTATGTTTAAGATTATGGTTATGGTTAGAGTTATGGCAAGGGTTATTGTTAATGGTTATGGTTACAGTTATGGTTAGGGTTATGGTTAATGGTAATGGTTATGGTTAGTGTTAGGATTATGATTAACTGTTATGGTTATTGTTATGGTTAGGGCTCATGGTTATGGTTATGGTTAGGGCTTATGGTTATGGTTAATTGTTATGGTTAGGGATTATGGTAACGTTTATGATTAGGGATTATCGTTGATTGTTATGGTTATGTTTAGGGTTATGGTTTTGGTTAATGGGTATGGTTATGGTTAGGGGTATGGTTAGGGATATGGATATGGTTAATGATTACGGTTATGGTTAATGGTTATGGTTAGGGGTTATGATTATGGTTGTGATTATGGTTATGATTACGGTTAGTGTTGGGCTTATGTTTATAGTTATGGTTAATGGTTATTGTTAGGGTTATGATTAGGGTTTATGCATAGGAGATATGTTTAGGATTATGGTTAGGGTTAGGGTTATGGTATAGTTATGGTTAGGGGTAATGGTTATCGTTAGGGGTTATGGTTATTGTTGTGAATAATTGTTATGGTTAGGGGTTATGGTAATGTTTATTTTTATGGGTTATCCTTGATCATTATGGTTATGGTTATGGATAGGGGTTATCGTTGAGCGTTATGGTTATGGTTATTGTTATGGTTATATTTATGGTTAATGTTTGTGGTTAGGATTATGGTTAGGGTTATGGTTATGGTTAGGGTTATCGTTAAACCTTATGTTTATGGTTACGGTTTAGGGGTTATGTTTATGTTTCAGGTTATGGTTAATGGTTAATGGTTTTGGTTTTGGCTATGGTTATGGTTAATGTTCATGTTATGTTTATGGTTAGAGGTTATCGTTGAGGGTTATGCTTATGGTTAGTGTTATTGTTAGGGTTAAAGATTATGCTTATGGTTAATGTTTTGGTTAGGGTTATGGTTAGGGGTTATGGATAGGCGTTATTGTCATGGTTAATGGTTATGTTTATGTTTAATGGCTATGTTTTTGGTTGTTGTTATGGTTAGCTGTCATGGTTATGGTTAGTGTTATGGTTATGGTTAAATTTTATGGCTAGGGTTAGGGTTATGGTTATCATTAATGGTTATGGTTAGGGGATATGGATAGGCGATATTGTTACGATTAATCATTATAGTTATGGTTTGGTGTTATCGTTGATAGTTATTGTTATGATTATGTTTATGGTTAGGGGTTATCATTGATTGATATGGTTATGGTTTGGGTAATGGTTATGGATAATGGTTATGGTTAGGGTCATGTTTAGGGTTAATGGTTATGGTTAAGTTTAGGGGTAATGGTTATGGTGATGGTTATGGTTAACAGTTATCGATATGGTTATAGTTATTTTTATGTTTATGGTTAGGGGTTATGATTATGGTTAGGAGTTATGGTTTGGGTTATTTTTTTATTTTTTGGTTTGGGTTATTTTTATAGTTATAGTTTTGTTAGGGGTTATGGTTACTTGTTAAGTTTATGGTTGGTGATTATGGTTATGGTTATGATTACGGTTAGGGTTATTGTTATGATTATGGTTAATGGTTATGGTTACATTTATGGTTTGGGGTTATGGATAGGCGTTATGGTTAGGATTACGGTTATAGTTTGGTTTATGGCTATGGTTATGGTTATGGATAATCGTTATGGTTAGGGGTTATGGTTAATGGTTATGTTTATGGTTGTTGTTATGGTTAGCTGTTATGGTTAGTGTTATGGTTATGGTTAATTTTTATGGTTATGGTTAGGGTTATGGTTTTGGTTAATGATTATTGTTAGGGTTATGGTTAGGGGTTTTGGATAGGCATTATGGTTATGCTTAATGGTTATGGTTATGATTTGGGGTTATTGTTGATCGTTATTGTTATGGTTATGTTTATGGTTAGGTGTTATCATTGATTGATATGGTTATTGATCGGGTAATGGTTAGGGATAATGGTTATGGTTAGGGTTATGGTTAGGGTTAATGGTTACAGTTGGGGTTAGGGTTAATGGTTTTGGTGATGGTTATGGTTAACCGTTATGGTTATAGCTATAGTTATGGTTATATTTACAGTTAGGGGTTATGATTATGGTTACGAGTTTTGGTTTGGGTTATTGTTATAGTTATAGTTTTGTTAGCATTATGGTTAGTGGTTAAGTTTATGGTTGGTGATTATGGTTATGTTTATGATTACAGTTAGGGTTATTGTTATGGTTATGGTTAAGTTTATGGTTTGGGGTTATGGATAGGTGTTATTGTTAGGATTATGGTTAATTGTTATGGTTACGTTTATGGTTTGGGGTTATGGATAGGTGTTATTGTTAGGATTATGGTTATGGTTTGGTTTATGGCTATGGTTATGGTTTTGGATAATCATTATGGTTAGGGGTTATGGTTATGGTTAATGGTTATGTTTATGGTTGTTGTTATGGTTAGCTGTTATGGTTATGGATAGTGTTATGGTTATGGTTAATTTTTATGGTTATGGTTAGTGTTGTAATTATGGTTAATGGTTATGGTTAGGGGTTATGGTAATGTTTATTTATTTACTTATCTACTTATTTTTACGTTGTTGATGATAACAATCTTTTTATTTATTTATTTGTTTGTTTGTTTTTTTATTAAGAAAAGGAAAAAAAATCCCCGCCTCCTCCCAGCCTCCCATTTCCCTCCCCCTCCTCTCACCCTTCTCCCCCTCTTCCCCACTCCTCTCCCCTTCCCTCTCCCGTCCAAAGAGCAATCAGGGTTCCCTGCCCTATGGAAATTCCAAGGGCCTCTCCCCTCTGTCCATGTCTAGAAAGGTGAACATCCAATCTGGCTAGGCTCCCACAAAGCCAGAACATGAAGTAGGATCAAAACCCCGTGCCATTGTCCTTGGCTTCTCATCAGCCCTCATTGTTCACCATGTTCAGAGAGTCCAGTTTGATCCCATGCTTTTTCAGTCACAGTCCTTCTGGCCTTGGTGACCTCCCAATAGATCAGCCCCACTGTCTCTGTGGGTGGGTGCACCCCTCGTGGTCCCGAATTCTTTGATCATGTTCTCCCTCCTTCCGCTCCTCATTGGTACCTTGGGAGCTCAGTCTGTTGCTCCAGTGTGGGTCTCTGTCTCTATCTCCATCCATCACCAGATGAAGGTTCGGCAATTTTGTCTACTTCCCATAGCCAAGAGGATAATTATATGTTTTTCCTTGGGTTCACCTTCTTATTTAGCTTCTTTAGGTTCACCAGTTATAGACTCTGTGACCTTTATTTATGGCTAGAAACAAATTATGAGTGAGTATATTCCATGTTCATCTTTCTGGGTCTGGGTTACCTCACTCAGGATAGTGTTTTCTATTTCCATCCATTTGCATGCAAAATTCAAGAAGTCATTGTTTTTTACCACAACGTAGTACTCTAATGTGTATATATTCCACACTTTCTTCATCCATTATTCCATTGAAGGGAATCTAGGTTGTTTCCAGGTTCTGGCTATTACAAATAATACTGCTATGAACATAGTTGAACAAATGCTTTTGTCATATGATAGGGCATCTCTTCTGTATATTTCCAAGAGTGGTATTGCTGGGTCCAGGGGTAGGTTGATCCCGAATTTCCTGAGAAACGGAAACATTGATATCCAAAGTGGTTGCACAAGAGAGCATTCCCACCAGCAATGGATGAGGGTACCCCTACCTCCACAGCCTCTCCAGCAAAGGCTATCATTGGTGTTTTTGATTTTAGCCATTCTGACAGGTGTAAGATGATATCTCAAAGTTGTTTTGATTTGCATTTCCCTGATTGCTAAGGAGGTTGAGCATGACCTTAAGTGTCTTTTGGCCATTTTAACTTCTTCTGTTGAGAATTCTCTGTTCAGTTCAGTGCCCCATTTTTTAATTGGGTTAATTAGCATTTTAAAGTCTAGTTTCTTGAGTTCTTTATATATTTTGGAGATCAGACCTTTGTGTGTTTCGGGGTTGGTGAAGATCTTCTCCGAGTCAGTAGGTTGCCTTTTTGTCTTAGTGACAGTGTCCTTTGCTTTACAGAAGCTTCTCAGTTTTAGTAGGTCCCATTTATTCAATGTTGCCCCTAATGTCTGTGCTGCTGGGTTTATGCATAGGAAGCGATCTCCTGTGCCCATCTGTTGTAGGGTACTTCCCACTTTCTCCTCTATCAGGTTCAGTGTGTTCAGACCGATATTGAGGTCTTTGATCCATTTTGACTTGAGTTTTGTGCAAGGTGATAGATATGGGTCTATTTTCATTCTTCTACAGGTTGACATCCAGTTGTGCCAGCACCATTTGTTGAAGAGGCTTTCTTTCTTCCATTGTATACTTTTAGCTCCTTTATCGAAAATGAGGTGATCATATGTTTGTGGGTTAAAATTCGGGTCTTCTATGCAATTCCATTGGTCGAATTCTCTGTTTTTATGCCAGTACCACACTGTTTTCATTAATGTAGCTCTGTAATAGAGTTTAAAGTCAGGGGTGGTAATGCCTCCAGAAGATCCTTTATTGTATAGGATTGTTTTGGCTGTCCTGGGTTTTTTGTTTTTCCATATAAAATTGATTATTGTCCTCTCAAGATCTATGAAAAATTTTGATGGGACCTTGATGGGAATTCCATTGAATCTATAAATTGCCTTTGGTAGAATTGCCATTTTTACTATGTTGATCCTCCCAATCCAAGAGCAAGGGAGGTCCTTCCATTTTCTGGTATCCTCTTCAATTTCTTTCTTCAATGCCTTAAAGTTCTTGTCAAATAGATCTTTCACTTCCTTGGTTAGAGTTACCCCAAGATATTTTATGCTGTTTGTGGCTACCGTGAAAGGCGATGTTTCTCTGATTACCCTCTCTGCTTCCATATCCTTTGTGTATAAGAGAGCAACTGATTTTTTTGGAGTTGATCTTGTATCTTGCCACATTACTAAAGGTGTTTATCAGCTGTAAAAGTTCTTTGGTGGAGTTTTGGGGGTCACTTATGTACACTATCATATCATCTGCAAAATAACAAAAGTTTAACTTCTTCCTTTCCAATTCGAATCCCCTTGATCCCCTTATGTTCTCTTATTGCTATTGCTAGAACTTCAAGCACTATATTGAAGAGGTATGTCGAGAGTGGACAGCCTTGTCGTTTTCCTGAGTATAGTGGGATGGCTTTGAGTTTCTCTTCGTTTAATTTGATGTTAGCTGTCAGCTTGCTGTATACAGCTTATTATATTTAGTATGATCCTTGTATCCCTAATCTCTCCAAGACTTTTATCATAAAGGGATGTTGAATTTTGTCAAATGCTTTTTCAGCATCTAATGAGATGATCATATGGTTTTTTTCTTTCAGTTTATTTATATGATGGATTACATTGATAGATTTTCATATGTTGAACCAACCCTGCATCTCTGGGATGAAGCCTACTTGATCATAATGGATAATTTATCTAATGTGTTCTTGGATAAGGTTTGCCAGTATTTTGTTGAAGATTTTTGCGTCAATGTTCACGAGTGAGATTGGCCTGTAATTCTCTTTCCTGGTAGAGTCTTTGTGTGGTTTTGGTATCAGAGTATCTGTAGCTTCATAAAAAGAATTTGGTAATGACTCTTCTGTTTCTATATTGTGAAATACAGTAAGGAGTATAGGTATTAGGTCTTCTTGGAAGTTCTGGTAGAATTCCGCATTGAAACTATCTGGTCCTGGGCTCTTTTTGGTAGGGAGATTTTTGATAACAGCTTCTAATTCTTCGTGACTAACAGGTCTGTTTAGATTGTTCACCTTTTCTTGGTTTAACATTGGCATATGGTACTTATCTAAAAAAGTGTCCACTTCTTTTACATTTTCCAGTTTTGTGGCATAGAGGCTTTTGTAGTAAGATCTAATGATTCTCTGAATTTCCTCTGTGTCTGTGTTTATGTCCCCCTTTTCATTTCTGATCTTATTAATTTGCATATCCTCTCTCTGCCGTTTGATTAGTTTGGATAGGGGTTTATCAATCTTGTTGATTTTCTCTAGGAACCAGCTTTTTGTTTCATTGATTCTTTGGATTGTTTTCTGTGTTTCTATTTTGTTTATTTCAGCCCTCAGTTTGATTATTTCCAGTCTTCTACTCCTCTTAGGTGAGTCTGCTTCTTTTTTTTCTAGAGCATTCAGGTGGGCTGTTAGGTCTCCAATGTGCGCTTTCTCTGTTTTCTTTAAGTGGGCACTTCGTGCTATGAACCTTCCTCTTAGGACTGCTTTCATAGTGTCCCATAAGTTTGAATAGGTTGTTTGTTTATTTTCATTGAATTCAAGGAAAACATTAATTTCTTTATTTCTTCCTTGATCCATGTGTGGTTCAGTAGTTGACTGATCAGTTTCCATGAGTTTGTAGGATTTCTGGGGGTAGCATTGTTGTTGAATTCTAACTTAAATCCATGGTGATCTGATAAGACACAGGAGGTTACGAATATTTTTTTGTAACTGTGGAAGTTTGCTTTGTTACCGAGGATGTGGTCAATTTTTGAGAAGGTACCATGAGCTGCAGAGAAGAAGGTATATTCTTTCCTATTTGGGTGGAATGTTCTATAGATGTCTGTTAAGTCCATTTCATTCATTACCTCCACTAATTCTCTTAATTCTCTGTTAGGGTTCTGTCTGATTGACCTGTCCATTGGTGAGAGAGGAGTGTTGAAGTGCCCTACTATTAGTGTGTGCGGTTTGATGGCAGCCTTGAGTTTTAGCAATATTTCTTTTATGTACATGGGTGCTTTTATATTAGGGGCATAGATATTCAGGATTGAGACTTCATCCTGTTGAATTGTTCCTGTTATGAGAATAAAATGTCCCTCTCCATCTCTTCTGATTGATTTAATTTTGAAGTCAACTTTGTTGGAAATTAGTATGGCCACACTTGCTTGTTTCTTATGTCCGTTTGCTTGATAAACCTTTTCCCATCCCTTTACTCTAAGTAGGTGCCTGTTTTTGTGGTTGAGATGTGTTTCTTGTAAACAGCAGAATGTTGGATCCTGTTTTCGTATCCAATCTCTTAGCTTGTGCCTTTTTATAGTTGAGTTGAGACCATTGACATTAAGTGATATTAATGACCAGGGGTTGTTATTTCCGGTCACTTTTTGCGTAGTAGAGTTTGTGTGTTTCCCTTTTTTAAGTTGTGCTGGTGAAGGGTCTCTAGATGTTTGAGTTATTGTGGTCATTGTTAGGCTCCTTGGTTTGTGATTTTCCTTTTATTACTTTATGCAAGGCTGGATTTGTGGCAACGTATTGTTTAAATTTGTTTTTATCCTGGAAAATTTTGTTTTCTCCATTTATAGTGAATGAAAGCTTGGCTGGGTATAGTAGTCTGTGCTTGCAACCATGTTCTCTTAGCTTCTGCAGTACATCTATCCAGGACCTTCTGGCTTTCATGGTTTCCATAGAGAAGTCAGGTGTAAGTCTGATAGGTTTACCTTTATAAGTAACTTGACCTTTTCCCTTTGCAGCTCTTAATAATCTTTCTTTATTCTGTATGTTTTGTGTTTTGATTATTATATGGTGAGGAGATTTTTTTTTATTTGGTCCAGTCTATTCGGTGTTCTATATGCTTCTTGAACCTTCAAAGGAATATCTTCCTTTAGGTTGGGAAAGTTTTCTTCTATAATTTTATTAAATATATTTTCTGGACCATTGAGCTGTACTTCTTCTTCTTCTATCCCAATTATTCTTAGGTTTGGTCTTTTTATTGTGTCCCATATTTCCTGAATGTTTTGTGATGAGAATTTGTTGATTTTGCTGTTTTCTTTGATCAGTGTGTTTATTTTCTCTAAGGTATCTTCAGTGTCTGACATTCTTTCTTCCATCTCTTGTAATCTGTTGGTAGTACTTGTCTCTGTAGTTCCTGTTCGTTTACCCAGAATTTCCATCTTCATCCTTTCCTCGGTTTGTGTTTTCTTCATTACTTCCATTTCATTCTTCAAGTCTTGAACTGCTTCCTTTATCTGTTTCATTGCTTTTTCTTGTTTCTCTTGGTTTTCTTGGGTATCTTTGAGCGATTTATTCATTTCCTCTACCTTTTTGTTTGTAATCTCTAATTGTTTATGGCAGTTTTTCACCTCCTGTTTAAGGTCTTCTATTATTTTCATATAATTCACTTTTAGGTCGATTTCTTCTAATTCTTCTGGGGTAGTTTGTACAATTCTTCTTATTTCCTGATCCCTGGATTCTGGTGGTGACATGTTGCCTTTCAGGTTGTTGGAGGAATTTTTGAATTGGTGCCTTCCCATCACTTCCTTCAAATGGAGCCAGGAGAATTCTGGTGTCTTGGTCCAGTCTTTGCTGTTACTGACTCTCTGGGTGTTTCTCTTCAGTGTAGAAGTAGGAACCGTCCCGTCCAGATGGAACTCCTCAGTATACAGCAGGGCAGGGTTGGGGGGGGGTGCTAGGAGGCTGGATCTTGCATAAGAAGGACAGCCCTGCAGATGGAGCTGAAGGAGGGGGGTTGTGCTCTCTTCTGGGACAATCAGTCCCTGGATAGATAGCGCATACTCACTCGTCCTGATCGAACTCTTCAGCACCTAACCAGGCCCTGCAGGATTAGTTCCTTGTCCCGGGCTGCCGCTGCGGGTCAGAAACTCACTCACCCCGAGCTGGTTCTCCTGGTGCCTAGATCTGCTCTCCTTGCTGGTTGGGTGGCCCATAAATCATGCGCCTACCCTGTTTGCTGCAGGCAGGGTATTGAGACAAAGGAGTTCCCACCTGCCCGGCTGCCCTCCGGATTCAAACCCAGCGCCCAGACAGGTTGAGCTGGATGATGTTATTTGCCCAAAGATGGCAGGGAGGGAGAAGTGGGAAGGGTCCTGGATGTATGCTGGGTGAGGTAGGAATAGAGAGGCAGTATGTGGTGATATAGGCCCTGCAGGATGTAGTTCCTTGTTCCAGGCTGCCACCGCGGGTCAGAAACTCACTCACCCCGAGATGGTTCTCCTGGTGCCTAGATCCGCTCTCCTTGCTGGTTGGGTGGCTCATAAACCAAGCACCTACCCTGCTTGCTGCAGGCAGGCTATTGAGACAAAGGAGTTCCTGCCCGCCCGGCTGCCTTCCGGATTCAAACCCAGCGCCCAGACAAGCTGAGCTGGGTGATATTGTTTCTCCAAAGACGGCAGGGAGGGAGAAGTGGGGAGGGTCCTGGATGCACGCTGGGTGAGGTAGGAAGAGAGAGGCAGTATGCGGGGGTATAGGCCCTGCAGGATGTAGTTCCTTGTCCCGGGCTGCCATCGCGGGTCAGAAACTTACTCACCCCGAGATGGTTCTCCTGGTGCCTCGGTAATGTTTATTTTTAAGTATTATCGTTGATCATTATGATTATGGTTATGGATAGGAGTTATTGTTGAGCGTTATGGTTATATTAGGGTTATAGTTATGGTTAATGTTTGTGGTTAGGATTATGGTTATGGTTAGGGTTATGCTTAAAGGTTATGGTTATGGGTACTGGGAAGGGGTTATGGTTATTGTTAGGATTATGGTTATGGAAAATTGTTATGGTTAACGCTTATGGCTATGGTTATGGCATGGTGAGGGGTTATGGTTATGATTATGGTTAGGGGTTATGATTATGGTTAGCGGTTATGGTTTGGGTTATTGTTATGGTCATGTTTTATGTTAGGGATTATGGTTAGGGATTAAGGTTATGGTTGGTGATTATGGTTATTGTTATGGTTAGGGTTAGGGTTATGGTTATGGATAATGGTTATGGTTAGGATTATGGTTAGGGATTATGGATAGGCATTATGGTTAGGAGTATGGTTATGGTTATTGTTATGTCTGTGGTTATGATTTGGATTTATGGTTATTTTTATGGTTAATGGTTATGCTTATGTGTAGGGGTTATGGTTATGGTTAAGTTTATGGTTGGGTTATGGTTATAGTTATGGTTAATGGTTATTGTTAAAATTATGGTTAGGGTTATGGTTAGTGTTAAGGGTTATGGTTAGTTTTATGGTTAATGGTTATGGTTATGGTAAATGATTATTGTTGTGGTTAATGTTTATGATTAGGGGTTATAATAATATTTATGTGATGGAGGAAGGTCATTGGTTAAAAATAAAGAAACTGCTTGGCTGGTCCTGATAGGTTAAAACATAGGTGGGAGGAGTAAACAGAATAGAAGGCTGGGTGGATGTGGAAGTGAGGTCAGAGACTCGACAGCTCTACTCTCTGGAACATAGGGCATGCTCCACTCTCCCAGACTCACAATGAAGCTCTGACCCAAGATGAATGTAGGCTAGAATCTTTCTGGCAAGCGCACCTTGGAGTGCTTACATACCTTATTAGAAATGGGCTAGCCCAGGTGCGAGAATTAGCCTAGAAGAGGTTAGATAGAAATGGACCAAGCAGTGTTTAAATGAATGCGGTTTGTGTGTTGTTATTTCGGGCTAAGCTAGCCAGGCGGCCGGGGTGATGGGGATGCAGCCCCGCCACTTGTATTTCAACAGATCGCGCCCGACGTGATGGACTAAACCCACTTAAAAACCTGAGAAGGCTTAAAAGTAAGGGAAACAGAGTTTAACACAGATTTTTTGCTTTTTGTTGGTGGCATGCTATAGAGAAATTTCCTGTTTCGGCATCAGCAGCAGAAAAAACGCTGTGTCATTTTAAAGTGTTGCTTCTTGGGTCTATGCTGCCAGCGTGAACTCTGGCTTTAAAGCATTTCAATGGATTTTATGGGACTGGATGTTTCTGTGCCTGGTTGGGATCGGAAGGAGAGTGCTCTGAGACCTTGCCGATGGCTCAGCGCTCCCTGCCTGCACCTGGGCAGATGGCAGAATCAGGCTTAGGCAGACAGAAGAGCATGGC
Source organism: Microtus obscurus (assembly GCA_963919715.1). Taxonomy (NCBI): domain Eukaryota; kingdom Metazoa; phylum Chordata; class Mammalia; order Rodentia; family Cricetidae; genus Microtus; species Microtus obscurus. The sequence goes on along the minus strand of CAWTZC010000310.1, from coordinate 234,586 downwards.
AGATACGTGTTTTCAGAATGCACAGTGCTCTGCGTGTCAGATTTGGATGTTACTTGGATGAAAAGAATTTCTGTGCTGCATGCTCAGTCTCAGAATTAAAGAGCTGAGTGCCACTCCTACCTGGCAGCCACAGAGCTAGCACAAAATGGTATGTCCTCCATTTTGAAATTTTCCTGACTCAGGAGCAGGAAAAAACCTGTGTTGTTTTAAAATGCCAGCTTTCGGGGCCGTCCTGCCAAGGCAAACTCTTTTGAGGCAGGAGGGCCGACTACAGAGAGAGATACAGTAAAGAGAACGTCAAAGACAAAGAAAAATTTTAAATGACTTACAGTGTGTTAAAAATATATGCAAGCTAAAATTAAGTTCTTAAAAGTAAAAAATGAAAGTAAGAAAGTAGTTGGGTGTGGTAGTACACACCTTTAATCCCTACACTTCAGAGGCAGAGCGAGATTGACCTCTGTGACTTCAAGGTATGGTAGCACAAATTTTTAATCCCGGTGACTAGAAGGCAGAGACAAACAGATCTCTGTGAGTTCAAGGTGTAGTAGCAAACACCTTTAATCCCAATGCCTGGGAGGCAGAGACAGGCGGATCTCTGAGAGTTCAAGAACAGCCTGGTCTACAGAGTTATTCCAGGTCAAAGATATATGCTCAAAAAGCAAAAAGTTAAAAGTAAAATTAAACAAAATAGAGGTTAAAATAAAGTGCACAAAGATGGAAAATACACAGAGAAATTTGATACTGTATGTTATTATGCTCTGTTTGAATCATTTGAATGCTGAGGAAGGAGCAACAGCTGCTAAAAGATATTTGTTTATAAATGCTGCTGAACTAACCCAACATAGATATTATGAAAATGCCTTGACTTTGAAATTTGGATCTAAGGACATGATACTTTGGAAAGGAGTTTCTTATTTTGTTTTCACATAGGATGAGACCCTGTTCATCTCTTCTATTCCGATATGGTATGATGGACATAGGTGAGAGAATTAGACTAGAAGGGGCTAGATAGAAATGGGCCAAGCAGTGTTTAAATGAATATGGTTTGTGTGTTGTTATTTCGGGCATGAGCTAGCCAGGCGGCCGGGGTGTTGGGGATGCAGCCCTGCCGCTCCTATTTCAACATTTATGGTTAAGGGTTTATCGTTGATCGTTATGGTTATGTTTACGGGTATGGTTATGGTTAAGGGTTATGGTTATAGTTAAGTTTATGGTTATGGGTTATCGTTGGGCGTTATGGTTATGTTTATGGTTGGGGGTTATCTTTGACGGTTATGGTTATGGTTAGGGTAAATGGTTATGGTTTGAATTATGGTCATGGGTAGGGTTATGGTTACGTTTAATTGTTATGGTTATGCTTATGGTTATGGATAATGGTTATGGTTATGGTTAGGGGTTATTACGGTTAGGGGTTATAATTTGGATTATAGTATGGTTATGGTTTTTGTTAGGGGTTATGGTTAGGGTTATGGTTATGGTTAATGGTTAGGGATAGTGTTAATGGTTATATTTACGGTTATGCTTAGGGTTATGGTTAGGGTTAATGGTTATGATTAGGGTTATGGTAATGTTTATGGTTAGGGGTTAACGTTATGGTTATGGTTATGTTTATGTTTAGGGGTTATCGTTGAGCATTATAGTTATGGTTAGGGTTATGGTTATAGTTATGGTTAATGGTTATGGTTAGGATTAGGGTTAGGGTTATGGTTAGGGTAATGGTTAAATGCTATATTTATGGTTCTGCCTAGGGGTTTTGGTTAGGATTATGGTTAATGTTTATGTTTATAGTGATGGTTATGGGTAGCAGCTATGGTTATGGCTAGGGTTAGGGGTTATGATTATGGTTAGGGATTTTGGTTTGTGTTATAGTTATGGTTATGGTTTTTGTTAGGGGTTATATTTAGGGGTTAAGATTATGGTTGGTGATTTTAGTTATGTTTATGGTTACAGTTAGGGGAAGAGTTATGGCTAAGGTTAATGGTTATGTTTAGTGTTATGGTTAGAGGTTATGTATAGGTGTTATTTTTATGGTTATGGTTATTGTTTGGTTATGGTTAGGGCTTATGGTTATGGTTAGTATTTAGGTTAATCGTTATGGTTATGGTTAATAGTTATGGTGATGGTGATGGTTATGGTTAACATTTATGGTTATGGTTATGGTTATAGTTAGGGGTTATGTTTATGGTTACTGGTTATGGTTTGGGTTATTGTAATGGTTATGGTTTTTGTTAGGGGTTATTGTTAGGGGTTAAAGTTATGGTTGGTGATTATGGTTATGGTTAGGGTTAGAGTTATGGTTATGGTTAATGGTTTTGGTTAGTGTTATGGTTAGGGTTAATGTATAGGCGTTATGTTTAAGATTATATGATGTGGGAGTGTCATATACCAATCTGTTTATCAATCTGTTGATTTCATTGGTTAAAATAAAGACCCTGCTTGGCTGGTCCTATAGGTTAGAAAATAGGTGGGTGGAGTAAACAGAATAGTATGCTGACAGGAAGAGGAAGTGAGCTCAGAACGCACACAGCTCCGGTCAGAGCCAGACGCTCCTGTCTAGCAGGCGGACAGGATGGCCCGGCTCTCTGAGGCATGCTCGTGATGAAGCTCCGACCGACCCAAGATGGACGTAGGCTAGAATCTCCCTGGTAAGCACACGTTGGGGTGCTAACACAGAATATTAGAAATGGGTTAGACCAGGTGCGAGAGTTAGCCCGTAAGAGGCTAGAGGTAGTGGGCCAAGCAGTGTTTAAATGAATACAGTTTGTGTGTTGTTATTTCGGGCATAAGCTAGCCAGGCTACCGGGGTGTTGGAGACACAACCCGGCGCCCCCAATTTCAACAATTATGGTTATGGTTAGTGTTATGCCTATGGTTAGGGGTTATGGTAATGGTTATGGTTAGGGGATATGTTTATGGTTAAGGTAATGGTTAATGGTTATGGTTATGGTTAATGATTATGTTAGGGTTATGGTTAAAGGTTATGTTTACGAGTTAGGGGTTATGGTTAGGGTTATGGTTATGGTTAGTGGTTATGGTGATGGTTATTGTTAACGGTTATAGTTATGGATATAGTAATGGTTATGACAATGGTTAGGTGTTATGATTATGGATAGGGGTTATGGTTTGTGTTATTGTTATGGTTATGGTTTTTGTTAGGGTTTATTTTTAAAGGTTAAGGTTACAGTTGGTGATTATGGTTATGTTTATGGTTACAGTTAGGGTTATGGTTATGGTTAATGGTTATGCTTAGGTTTATGGTTAGTGGTTATGGATAGGCTTTATTTTTAGGATTATTGTATGGTTTAGGTTATGGCTATGTTTATGGTTACGGGTAATTGTTATGGTTAGGTGTTATGGTTAATGGTTATGTTTATGGTTAGCTGTGATGGTTATGGTTAGGGTTATGGTTAATTTTTATTGTTATGGTTAATGGTTAGGGTTATGGTTAATGGTTATGGTTAGGGGTTATGGTAATGTTTACTTTTAGTGCTTATCGTTGATCATTATTGTTGTGGTTTTGGATAGGAGTTATCGTTGAGCGTTATGGTTATGGTTAATGTTATGGTTATAGTTATGGTTAATGTTTGTTGTTAGGATTATGTTTAGGGTTATGGTTAGGGATATAGTTAAAAGTTATGGTTATGGTTACTGGGTAGGGTTTATGGTTATTGTTATGGGTATGGTTAATGGTTATGGCTATCGGTTATGGCTATGGTTATGACTATGCTTAGGGGTTATGTTTATGATTATGTGTAGGGATTATGATTATGGTTAGTGGTTATAGTTTGGGTTATTTTTTTTGTTTTTTTTTATTTTTTATTTATTTTTTTATTATTTATTTATTTAAGATTTCTGTCTTTTCCCCACCGCAGCCTCCCATATCGCTCCCCCTACCCCAGTCAAGTCCCCTCCCTCTTCAGCCCAAAGAGCTATCAGGGTTCCCTGCCCTGTGGGAAGTCCATGGACCACCCACCTCCATCCAGGTCTAGTAAGGTGAGCATCCAAAAGCCAATACGTGCAGTAGGATCAAAAACCCATTGCCATTGTTCTAGAGACATCAGTAGTCCTCATTGTCTCTATGTTTTTTCCCAAGACGGTTTTAACCCAGGGTTTTTCAGACCCAGGTCAGCTGGCCTTGGTGAGTTCCCGACAGAACATCTCCACTGTATCAGTGTGTGGGTACATCCCTCGCGGTCCTGAGCTCCCTGCTCATGCTCTCTCTCCTTCTGCTCCTGACTTGAACCTTGAGATTTCAGTCCGGTGCTCCAATGTGGGTCTCTGTCTCTGTCTCCTTTCATCGCCTGATAAAGGTTAATATTCAGGAGGATGCCTATATGTTTTTCTTTGGGTTCTCCTTCTTATTTAGCTTCTCTAAGATCACGTATTAGAGGCTCAATGTCCTTTGTTTATGTCTAGAAACCAAATATGAGTGAGTACATCCCATGTTCCTAATTTTGGGTCTGGCTTACCTCACTCAGGATAGTGTTCTCTATTTCAATCCATTTGCCTGCAAACTTCAAGAAGTCCTTGTTTTTTATTGCTGAGTAGTACTCTAATATGTATATATTCCATACTTTCTTCATCCATTCATCAATTGAAGGGCATCTAGGTTGTTTTCATGTTCTGGCTATTACAAACAGTGCTGCTATGAACATAGTAGAGCATATACTTTTGTTGTATGATAAGGCCTCACTTGGGTATATTCCCAAGAGTGGTATTGCTGGATCCAGGGGTAGGTTGATCCCGAATTTCCTGAGAAACCTCCACACTGCTTTCCAAAGTGGTTGCACAAGTTTGCATTCCCACCAGCAATGGATGAGTGTGTCCCTTTCTCCACACCCTTTCCAGCATAGGCTATCATTGGTGTTTTTTATTTTCGCCATTCTGACAGGTGTAAGATGATATCTTAAAGTTGTCTTGATTTGTATTTCCCTGAACGCTAAGGAAGTTGAGCATGACCTTAGGTGTCTTTTGGCCATTTGAACTTCTTCTGTTGAGAGATCTCTGTTCAGCTCAGTGCCCCATTTTATAAATGGGTTGATTAGCCTTTTACGGTCTAGTTTCTTGAGTTCTTTATAAATTTTGGAGATCAGTCCTTTGTCAGTTGCGGGGTTGGTGAAGATCTCCCAGTCAGTGGGTTGCCTTTCTGTCTTAGCGACAGTGTCCTTTGCTTTACAGAAGCTTCTCAGTCTCAGTAGGTCCCATTTATTCAATGAGGCCCTTACTGTCTGTGCTGCTGGGGTTATACGTAGGAAGTGGTCTCCTGTGCCCACTTGTTGTAGAGGACTTCCCACTTCCTCCTCTATCATGTTCAGTGTGTTTGGACTGATATTGAGGTCTTTAATCCACTTGGACTTGAGTTTTGTGCATGGTGATAGATATGGATCTATTTTCATTCTTCTAAAGATTGACATCCAGTTTTGCCAGCACAATTTGTTGAAGATGCTCTCTTTTTTCCATTGTATACTTTTAGCTCCTTTATCAAAAATCAGGTGTTCATAGGTTTGTGGGTTAAAGTCAGGGTCTTCTATTCGATTCCATTGGTCGACTTCTCTGTTTTTATGCCAATACCAAGCTGTTTTCAATACTGTAGCTCTGTAATAGAGTTTGAAGTCAGGGACGGTAATGCCTCCAGACGTTCCTTTATTGTATAAGATTGTTTTGGCTATCCTGGGTATTTTGTTTTTCCATATAAAGTTGACTATTGTCTTCTCCAGATCTGTGAAGAAGTTTGATGGTATTTTGATGGGGATTGCATTGAATCTACAAATTGCTTTTGGTAGAATTGCCATTTTTACTATGTTGATCCTCTCAATCCAAGAGCAAGGGAGATCCTTCCATTTTCTGGTGTGATCTTCAATTTCTTTCTTCAAAGATTTAAAGTTCTTGTCAAATAGATCTTTCACTTCCTTGGTTAGAGTTACCCCTAGATATTTTATGCTATTTGTGGCTATCGTGAAAGGTGATGCTTCTCTGATTTCCCTCTCTGCTTCCTTATCCTTAGTGTGTAGGAAGGCCACTGACTTTTTGGAGTTGATCTTGTATCCTGCCACATTACTAAAGGCGTTTATCAGCTGTAGGAGTTCTTTGGTAGAGTTTTTGGGGTCGCTTATGTATACTATCATATCATCTGCAAATAACGAAAGCTTAACTTCTTCCTTTCCAATATGAATCCCCTTGATCCTCTTATGTTGTCTAATTGCTATTGCTAGAACTTCAAGCAATATATTGAAGAGGTATGGAGAGAGTGGACATCCTTGACTTATTCCTGATTTTAGTGGGATGGCTTTGAATTTTTCTCCGTTCAGTTTAATGTTAGCTGTCGGCTTGCTGTAAATAGCTTTTATTATATTTAGGTATGACCCTTGTATCCCTAATCTCTCCAAGACCTTTATCATAAAGGGGTGTTGAATTTTGTCGAATGCTTTTTCAGCATCTAATGAAATGATCATATGGTTTTTTTCTTTCAGTTTATTTATATGGAGGATTAAATTGATAGATTTGCGTATGTTGAACCAGCCCTGCATCTCTGGGATGAAGCCTACTTGATCATAATGGATAATTTTTCTAATGTATTCTTGGATTCAGTTTGCCAGTATTTTATTGAGAATTTTTGCATCGATATTCATGAGTGAAATAGGTCTATAATTCTCCTTCTTGGTTGGGTCTTTGTGTGGTTTTGGTATCTGGGTAACTGTGGCTTCATAAAAGGAATTTGGCAATGACTCTTCTGTTTCTATATTGTGAAATACATTAAGGAGTATAGGTATTAGCTCTTCTTCGAACTTCTGGTAGAATTCTGCATTGAAACCATCTGGTCCTGGGCTTTTTTTGGTAGGGAGATTTTTGATAACAGTTTCTAGTTCTTCGCGACTAACAGGTCTATTTAGATCGTTCACCTGGTCTTGGTTTAGCTTTGGAATGTGGTACTTATCTAAAAAACTGTCCATTTCTTTTGCATTTTCCAGTTTTGTGGCATAAAGGCTTTTGTAGTAAGATCTAATGATTCTCTGAATTTCCTCTGTGTCTCTGGTTATGTCCCCCTTTTCATGGCTGATCTTATTTATTTGCGTGTTCTCTCTCTGTTGTTTAATTAGTTTGGATAGGGGTTTGTCGATCTTGTTGATTTTCTCCAAGAACCAACTTTTTGTTTCATTGATTCTTTGGACTGTTTTCTGTGTTTCTATTTTATTGATTTCTGCCCTCAATTTGATTATTTCCAGTCTTCTACTCCTCCTGGGCACATCTGCTTCTTTTTTTTCTAAGGCTTTCAGGTGTGCTGTTAAGTCCTCAATGTATGCTTTCTCTGTTTTCTTTAAGTGGGCACTTAGTGCTATGAACCAGAGGGCATGCTCCACACTCCCAGACTCACGATGAAGCTCCGACCCAAGATGGACGTAGGCTAGAATCTTCTCGGCAAGTGCACCTTGGAGTGCTTACACACCTTTTTAGAAATGGTCTAGCCCAGGTGCGAGAATTAGCCTAGAAGAGGCTATATAGAAATTGGCCAAGCAGTGTTTAAATGAATGCGGTTTATGTGTTGTTATATCGGGCATAAACTAGCCAGGCGGCTGGCTTTTTGGGGATGCAGCTTCGCTGCCCCTATTTCAACAGATGGCGCCTGACGTGATGGACTAAACCCACTTTAAAACCTGAGAAGGCTTAAAAATAAGGGAAACAGAGTTTAACACAGATTTTTGCTGTTTGTTTGTGGCATGCTATAAAGAGATTTCCTGTTTCAGCATCAGCAGCAGAAAAAACGCTGTGTCATTTTAAAGTGTTGCTTCTTGGGGCTGTGCTGCCAGCATGAACTCTGGCGTTAAAGCATTTCAATGGATTTTATGGGACTGGATGTTTCTGTACCTGGTTGGGATCGGAAGGAGAGTGCTCTGAGACCTTGCCGATGGCTCAGCGCTCCCCGCCTGCACCTGGGCAGATGGCAGAATCAGGCTTAGGCAGACAGAAGAGCATGGCAGATACGTGTTTTCAGAATGCACAGTGCCCTGCGTGTCAGATTTGGATGTAACTTGGATGAAAAGAATTTCTGTGCTGCATGCTCAGTCTCAGAATTAAAGTGCTGAGTGCCGCTCCTACCTGGCAGTCCCAGAGCTAGCACAAAATGGTATGTCCTCCATTTTGAAATTTTCCTGACTCAGGAGCAGGAAAAAACCTGTGTTGTTTTAAAATACCGGCTTTCTGGGCCGTCCTGCCAGGGCAAACTCCTTTGAGGCAGGAGGGCCGACTATAGAGAGAGATACAGTAAAGAGAGCATCAAAGACAAAGAAAAATTTTAAATGACTTACAGTGTGTTAAAAATATATGCAAGCTAAAATTAAGTTCTTAAAATTAAAAAATGAAAGTAAGAAAGTAGTTGGGTGTGGTAGTACACACCTTTAATCCCTACACTTCAGAAGCAGAGCGAGATTGACCTCTGTGACATCAAGGTATGGTAGCACAAATTTTTAATCCCGGTGCCTAGAAGGCAGAGACAAACAGATCTCTGTGAGTTCAAGGTGTAGTAGCAAGCACCTTTAATCCCAATGCCTGGGAGGTAGAGACAGGCAGATCTCTGAGAGTTCAAGAACAGCCTGGTCTACAGAGTTATTCCAGGTCAAAGATATATGCTCAAAAAGTTAAAAGTAAAATTAAACAAAATAGAGGTTAAAATAAAGTGCACAAAGATGGAAAATACACAGAGAAATTTGACACTGTATGCTATTATGCTCTGTTTGAATCATTTGAATGCTGAGGAAGGAGCAACAGCTGCTAAAAGATATTTGTTTATAAATGCTGCTGAACTAACCCAACATAGATATTATGAAAATGCCTTGACTTTGAAATTTGGATCTAAGGACATGATACTTTGGAAAGGAGTTTCTTGTAGTGATAAGTCCAGCCCCTTAGGAGGCATGTTCGCCTCGGGCTAACATTAGCCTATGAATTTGGCGAGCGTGCTCCCATACGCCCCTTCTTCTGCTTTCCTGGTCTCCGCGGGATCGGTGGTTCTGTAAGCCTATTTCCCCCATTAAAGCTGTCTGCATCCATTACAATCTGTCTGCCTTCGTTTACGCCATTACATTTTGGTGCCCGAACGTTTGGCTTTTAGGACCTCTTCTTCCCCCGCTCGGCTGCTGGCCTTGAGTTCGGCTTGGTGCGAGCCCTCCCTTCCTCAGCTGCAGCCTGTGCCTTGCAGCGGCCTTATAGCCTGTGCCTTGTGCGTGGAGCCAGCAGTTTATCATAAATTATCACGCACTGGCTTTTCTTGCTGCAGTTCTTTATATTTTTTTAGACACCTCAGATTGATTTCAAGTCCCCACGCACCCTATCGTTTGCCTCCCCACGTGGATTTAAACTCCACAGGCTTGGGTAGAAAGGCAAATTTTAACTACATCTGTGGGTAAATCTCTCTGGGACAATTTCCACAAAGCTCTACCTACAGCTCTACCTGCCTTTCCAGTAATAACAGCAGAAAAGGTGATTGGTTCCAGAAACCCTAGGGTCATCAAGGAAGATACATGGGAGCCTGTCCGTATGAATGATCTCAAAGAAATTAAACAGGCTGTCATGACTTTTGGGATGCATGCCTCTTTTGTTAAAGAGATGCTAAAATCTTGGGCCACGACAAGCAGAGCAACCCCCTTGGACTGGCTCCAACTGAGCTCTGCAGTACGTGAAAGTGGACCGCAATTGAAATGGAAATGCTTATTCAGGCAAGAGGCTAGACTTTTAGAACAGCAGGAAAAAAACGAAGGGAATTGACATTTCCCTAGACAAAATTCTAGGTGAAGGGCTCTTTTCTCACCCACAGGAACAAGCTAATTTGGATGAAAACACACTCTCCATGTGTACTACAGCAGCCTTGAGGGCTTGGGAAAGGGTACAAGACCCAGGACAGAGAATGGAATCATTTGTCACAGTTAAACAGGGTCAGAGAGAACCCTTTAGTGACTTTTTACAAAGACTAACTAAGGCTGTACAAATTGGGATATCTGACCCAGAAGCAAGACGTATAATGATTGAGTCTTTGGCTTATGAAAATGCAAATGTGGAATGCAAAAGGATTTTGGGGCCTTTAAAACTCAGATCAGGGCCATTGGAAGAATGGGTCCTGCATACACTGAATGTTGATACATTTGATTATGGCACTGAAGCATGGGTAGAAGAAGCAATTTCCAATGGTAAAAGGAAACACCAGAATACCAAATGTTTTAATTGTGGCAAAATGGGTCATATGCAAAGGAATTGTAGACAACAGATTTTCAGAAATAATAATAATGCATCTTCTAGAAATGATAGAAATAGAAGGACTCAGCCTTCAGGTTTATGTAGAAGATGTGGAAAAGGCAGACATTGGACGAATGAATGCAGGTCTACAAGAGATAGACAAGGCAACCTGATACAGACGGGAAACGTGAAAAGGGGGGCCTCACAGGCCCCCATGGCAAACATGGTTCAGTCATTTCCAGTTTCTGCAGAGAACGTGCCTCGTCAGGACAATTAGGAAGCCCCATGCCTACCGTTACAAGCAATAATGATCAGAAAGGTGAGTTACATGTGTTTTGGCAAACTTCTATAAATGATCAAAGACCTAAGCTGAGAGTATGTGTAAATGGCATTTTTATTACTGGCCTGCTGGACACAGGTGCTGATGTATTATCATTACTCCAGAATCGTGGCATCCGTATTGGCCTCTTCAGAATGTAAATGTTCAGCTCTTGGGAATTGGAACCCTATCTCGAGTAAGGCAAAGCACGAGATGGGTTGAATGTATAGGGCCAGAGGGACAAATACGAAAATTAAGGCCCTATGTAGCCAATATTGCAATGAATTTATGACCTATTACAACAATGGAATACTGAAATTAACATTCCTGCTACTTCTAGAGCCTATATTTCTGAGAATAATATTAAAAGATATTACAAATGGAGAAAACCGGCCATTTGGGCTGTACAAGAACAAGCAATTGATGTCCCTTCAGAGATACCAACAGCCTTGCCTCTAAAATGGTTGACTGAGAAACCAATATGGACAAAGCAATGGCCTTTAGCTGAGGAAAAGTTACAGGCTTTAGAACAGCTGGTACAAGAACAATAAGATGCTGGACACATAGAAGAATCTACCAGGCCTTGGAATTCTCCTGTATTTGTGGTTAAGAAAAAATCAGGTAAATGGAGAATGGTGACAGATCTCAGGGCCATCAACAAAGTTATTCAACCTATGGGCCCTCTGCAATCTGGAATTCCTTTGCCCTCTTTATTACCAAAAGGATGGCCTCTCATAGCTATTGATTTAAAGGATTGTTTTTTCACTATACCTTTGCAAAAAGAAGATAGAGAAAAGTTTGCCTTCACAGTGCCTACTTATAACAATTCTCAACCTTCGAGGAGGTACCACTGGGCCATCCTCCCCCAGGGTATGTTAAATAGCCCCCCCCTTGTGCCAATATTTTGTGAATTAACCATTGCAAATTATCCGCAAGAAATTTCCCAAATCGATAATATATCATTACATGGACGACATTTTGTTATCCGGTTCAAACATGGATACCTTGAACAGACTGTTTGAAGAAATAAAGATACTTTTACCTAAATGGGGATTGCAAATTGCTCCTGAAAAGATTCAGAAGGGAGATTCTGTTAATTATTTAGGTTATATAATAGGTTTGCAAAAAATTAAGACACAAAAGGCACAAATTAGGAGAGATCGCCTACAGACTCTTAATGACTTTCAAAGACTGTTAGGAGACATTTCCAATCTACGACCAGGTATTGGAATAACACCTGATCTAATAATTCATTTGAACAAAACCTTGGATGGTGATAAAGATTTAAACAGTCCCAGAGAATTAACAGCTGAAGCAGAAAAGAAACTGACAATGATTGAGGAAAAATTACAACAGGCACATGTGTACAGGGTGAATCCAGAGCTCGATTGTATTCTCGTCATACTACCATCAAAAATTTCTCCTACAGGAATTTTAATGCAGAGAGATGATATTATCTTGGAATGGATCTTTTTACCACATAAACCAAGTAAGAAACTGAAAACTTATGTGGAAAAAGTCTCTGAGTTAATTATAAAAGGTAAGCTGAGACTTCGTCAACTAGCAGGCATAGACCCAGCAGAAATTATAGTGCCTTTCACTGCTGATGAACTAAAGAAATTATGGGAAGATAATTAACCATGGCAAAGAGCTTGTGCTAATTTTTTGGGAGACATTAATAACAACTATCTAAAAAGCAAGAGGCTTAACTTCATAAAGAGAACTTCTTGGATTCTTCCTCGAATTGTCCGTGATGCTCTAATAACTGGAGCCCGTACATTCTATACTGATGCTAATAAAACAAGGAAGGCAGGTTACAAATCAGAAGACTTGGGTAAGGTGGAACAAAGTCCTTATGATTCTGTCCAGAAGGCAGAATTATATGCCATTCTTATGGTGCTAAGGGATTTTAAAGAGCCTATTAATATAGTTACTGATTCACAATATGCAGAAAGAGTTATTTTACATATTGAAACTGCTGAATTTATACCTGATGATACAGAGCTAACCTCATTGTTTATCCAGGTTCAAGATTTGATCAGGAACAGGCTTTGCCCTATGTACATAAGACACATCTGATCCCCTACAGGTCTGCCAGGTCCTCTAGCACAAGGTAATGCAGAAATTGATCAATTATTGATTGGTAGTGTGCTACAAGCCTCTGAATTTCATAAGAGACATCATGTTAATAGCAAAGGTTTGAATAAAGAGTTTTCTATCACATGGCAACAAGCTAAGGAGATTGTAAAGAAATGCCCTACTTGCTCTTTCTATAACCAAACACCACTGCCTGCAGGGGCTAATCCAAAGGGCACCCAAAGGAATGAAATCTGGCAGATGGATATGTTCCACTTTGCAGAATTTGGCAAAATAAAATATGTTCACCACACCATTGACACTTATTCAGGCTTTCAGTGGGCAACTGCTTTAAGTTCAGAAAAAGCTGATTCAGTAATCACTCATTTATTAGAAGTCATGGCTATCATGGGTATACCTACACAAATAAAGACGGATAATGGTCCTGCTTATGTCTCTAGGAAAATGAAATGGTTTTTTGATTATTACAATATCAAGCATGTTACAGGTATACCATACAATCCTACAGGTCAAGCAGTCATAGAAAGATCAAATCGAACTATAAAGGATATGTTGAACAAACAAAAAGGGGTGGAAAACACCCCCAGAAATAGGTTACATAATGCTTTGTTAACCTTGAATTTTCTCAATGCTAATGAGAAGGGAACAACGGCTGCAGAAAGACATTGGATAATGGAAAAGTCTACTGAACTAAATCAACCAATTTATTTCAAGGATGTGCTGACCTCACAATGGAAGCCAGGAGATGTGCTGCGTTGGGGAAGGGGTTTTGCTCTTATCTCCACAGGTGAGGAAAAATTGTGGATACCGTCAAAATTAATAAAGGTTCAGTATGAAGAAGAGAAGCCATTTGGAAAAGATAAATAACAATTCATTCACAAGGATGGCGAGCATACTGATGGTAAGGAATACAGATAGGTTGGGGGCAGGGTTCTTTTCTTATCTCCACAGGAAAACACTGATCTTCAAAGAATTTAAGGGACCCTGAATATTTAATTACTGATGGATGGAAAATAGTTACGACCCACTAAGGATCAACTCTAAAATTCTATACATTCTGTAAGTATATGTATGTTTTATTGAACACTTCTTTATAAATATGTAGAGCTGGTTTTGGAGTTGGACTATGGCTCAGTCCCTCTTCAATTCCAAGCCTGTTGATAAGAGATATCTCAGAGTTTCTGTCTCAGATCAGGATCCATGAAATGGGACAGAATAAAAATAATTATATACTTGATGAACTTTCTTTGCTTTCCTCATATCTGTGTCTTTCTTTATATGTCAGTATATGTCCTTGTTGTTAATGTTTAAATTTCCCATATCAAGCAACAAATTTTCCTACAGTAATCTTTGAAGTTTCCAGGATGAAGATGGGGCCCCACAACATCAACTCAATCTGGTTTTTATGACGTCACGAATATTTTTTTAAGCGCTAATTTTAGACCTGTTTTTTGGTACCAACTGTACGAGACAATTTCGAATGGTACACATTTTTTACTACAGTCTGGCCGGACCTTCTCAAAGTGCTCAGGGACTAGTTACAATTTTCTTAGGATAATTTTTGACAACACTCTGGCTGGACCTTCTCAAAGCGCCCAGGGACTAGTTACAATTTTCTTAGGACAAAAGTTAATTTGGGAATTTTACCATCATTTGCTTTCACAGGAGCCCCTAAGAAGAACGTAGCCCCCATGTCAGCTTGAAGCAATCTTAGAGGACGACATCCCCTCTCCCAACAGAGTTTGCCCTCAGAATTAGGGACATCTTTTAGTGGTTGGTTTGGAGTTGAGGGGATGGGGAGATGTTTTATGGAATTAGGGGTATGTTCAAAAAAAAAAAAAAAGAAGGGGATTAACTGGTTTGATGGGATGATTGGTATTTGTGAGTTACTGTTTTTAGAAAATTATATTGGTACTGTTTCCTGTATATTGATATATTGAATATTGAATGTGAATGTTCCTACCTCTATTTTTGTATAAGAGTATGCTTGTATTGTATTGATACATCTACCATATCACAATGTACATTTCTACCTCTGATACTATTTGTGTAATAACATTGTTTACATTTGATATGTAATGACATTGTTTACAGGTGAAGATCATTGTCTTTATATATTACACAGTTGTTTATTCTCTTAGTCTTCAAGTTAGATAAGTATTGAGAATTATATGTTTGTCATGTTTATTTTTAGGTTAATCAGATCTTCTAGTTACATAGAGATTATATTTAGTATAGATAGTATAATCTTCAGCCTCTTTAACGAACTGTAGAAAATGGCCTTTAACCTAACCTAGAATTCTGTGCCAATGAGACACAATTACTCCTGGCAACACCACTCTACTCCCGAGAGAACATTGAGCACCAAAGACACTCCACTGGGAGCTTGTCTTCTTGGCAGAATTGGCCTTTGGGTTAAGAAAAGCCCATACCTCAACCACTGACAGAGATACAGAGCGTGCATCAATGGATAAAACAGGACTGTCATATCCTGCCAAGACAGGGTAAGACAGTTTTGAAAAGTTCCTTGCATTTAATAATGGTATGTCAGTTACGTTAGGCCTTAGCCAAAGTTGGTTGACTCAACATTGCAAACGAGACTTTGGGTGATTGCCCAGGTAGTCACTTGTCTCTGTCAATTGTTGCACATTTTGGATATATCTTGTTTGTTAAGTAATATTTATTCCCTTCTCGGATTTTTGACAGAGTTGAAGATTATATAATTGTAGTTACTCTCTACATTATTTAGACTCCTTGAGAGAGAATGTTTCACAAAACTTTTGATTCTCAATATTGTTTGTTATATTCATTATTTGTTATTATTGTATATAGTTGTATTTGGTTTAGTTCTGTCTTATTTAGAAAATAAAGGGGAGATGTAGGGATAAGCCCCGCCCCTTAGGAGGCGTGTCCACCTCGGGTTAATGTTAGCCTATAAATTTGGTGAGCGTGCTCCCAGACGCCCCTTCTTCTGCTTTCCTGGTCTCTATGGGATCGGTGGTTCTGTAAGTCTATTTCCCCCATTAAAGCTGTCTGCATTCGTTACAATCTGTCTGCCTTCGTTTACGCCGTTACAGTTTCTTATTTTGTTTTCACATAGGATGAGACCCTGTTCATTTCTTCTATTCCGATATGGTATGATGGACCACGCCCTCCTGAACAGTTGCTGTAAAACATCTTCAGAAAATTGCTTCGGTCAACTGCCAACTGAGATGAAACTAGCACACAGGTTATACCATGAAAGATGTAATTAACGATGCCCCCATTCAGCAGGAAGCAGTTTGGAGAGAAAAGACTGTGCCCATGTTCCCAAATATGGTTTATAAATGTTCTTTTACATTTAAAGGGGGATATGATATAGATATGAATAATTTGCATTAGTATGGATTTTGCTTTATTGATAGAGATTTAAGGTCAATTTTGTTATATGTATATGTATTTTTAATCTTGATTAAGGTATTGTGATTGTGTAGTTCACTTAAAATGTAATGTATATGGGTTGTTAATAGATAATCATAATAGTCAAGTTTGTAGTCATGTTAGTTAAGATTTTCTAGATGTGCATAGATATATTTTAGATAGGCATTGCTTATATCTTTCAAAGATTATAGAATATGGCATTTTAAATGTTTTAATAACTTAGGGTTTTTCATGACAACGAGACACTCTGCTCCTGGCAGCACCAATCTACTTAAAGAGGAAGATGGGCATCATAGAGGATCCTTATGGAGTTTGATAGCCATTTGGGCAAGAAACCACTCTTGCCTGGACTATTGCATAAACTGGACACAGAGAACCCACAGAGAGAGGACTACTGAACTTGCCTAAAGTTAAGATGATCTTTCAGGGTTCCTGACTTATAAAAGAGTCTGTGAGACATTCTGCAGGACACAACAGATAGAGACTGCCTTTGAAATTTCCTCTTCATTGAAATGTCTGCTGGAAACTATAGGCCTGTAAGCCAAAGATGAAGCCCCAATGGTACAGAGGACCTTTCGGTGACTGTCCAGGCAGCAAGATGCCTCTGTCATTTCTAGAGTTTGAACGTTGCTTACTTTTTGTTTACTTAGGTAATATTGTATCTTTCTGGAGTCTTTGATGGAGTTAAGAATAGATAGTTATAGTTTTCCTTAGTTATGATAAAGAGATAACTGTTTTGTTATATGTAATTTTGCTATGTTAAAGTTAAAGCCTTCCATTTTTGTTTAAACAGAATAAAGGGGACATGATGGAGTAAGGTCATTGGTTAAAAATAAAGAAAGTGGTTGGCTGGTCCCGATAGCTTAAAACATAGGTGGGAGGAGTAAACAGAATAGAAGGCTGGGCAGAAGAGGAAAGTGAGGTCAGAGACTCGACAGCTCTACTCTCTGGAGCAGAGGGCATGCTCCCCTCTTCCAGACTCACGATGAAGCTCTGACCCAAGATGGACGTAGGCTAGAATCTTCCCAGTAAGCACACCTTGGAGTGCTTACACACCTTATCAGAAATGGGCTAGCCCAGGTGCGAGAATTAACCTAGAAGAGGCTAGATAGAAATGGGCCAAGCAGTGTTTAAATGAATACGGTTTGTGTATTGTTTTTTCAGGCATGAACTAGCCAGGCAGCTGGAGTGTTGGGGACGCAGCCCTGCCTCTCCTATTTCAACATTTATGGTTAGGGGTTATCGTTGATCATTATGGTTATGGTTATGCTTACGGTTATGGTTATGGTTAAGGGTTATGGTTAAGTTTATGATTATGGGTTATCGTTGGGTGTTATGGTTATGTTTATGGTTGGGGGTTATCTTTGATGGTTATGGTTAGGGTTAGAGTTATGGTCATGGGTTAGGGTTATGGTTATGTTTAGGGTTATGGTTATGTTTAATTGTTATGGTTCTGCTTATGGTTATGGATAATGGTTATGGTTATGGTTAGGGGTTATTATTATGGTTAGGGGTTATGGTTTGGATTATAGTATGGTTATGGTTTTTGTTAGGGGTTATGGTTAGGGATATGGTTATGGTTAATGGTTAGGGTTAGTGTTAATGGTTATATTTACGGTTATGCTTAGGGTTATGGTTAGGGTTAGGGGTAATGGTTATGGTTAGGGTTATGGTAATGTTTATGGTTAGGGGTTAACGTTGATCATTATGGTTATGGTTATGTTTATGGTTACGGGTTATCGTTCAGCGTTACAGTTATGGTTAGTGTTATAGTTAACGGTTGTGGTTAGGATTAGGGTTATGGTTATGGTTAAAGGTTATGGTTATGGTTCGTTGTTATGGTTATGGTTAGGATTATGTTGAAAGGTTATGGTTATAGTGATGGTTATGGTTAGTGCCTATGGTTATGGTTATAGTTAGGGGTTATGATTATAGTTAGGGGTTTTGGTTTGTGTTATTGTTATGGTTATGGTTTTATTTAGGGGTTATGTTTAGGGGTTAAGATTATGGTTGGTGATTATAATTATGTTTATGGTTACGATTAGGGTAAGGGTTATGGATAAGTTTAATTGTTATGTTTAGGGTTATGGTTAGGGGTTATGGATAGGCATTATTGTTATGGTTATGGTTAATGGTCATGGTTATTTTTGGTTATGGTTAGGGCTTATGGTTATGGTTAGTGTTTTGGTTAATGGTTATGCTTATGGTTATGGTTAATAGTTATGGTTATGTTTAGGGTTGTGGTTAACAGTTATGGTTATGGTTATAGTTAGGGGTTATGTTTATGGTTAGGGGTTATGGTTTCGGTTATTGTAATGGTTATGGTTTTTGTTAGGGGTTATTGTTAGGGGTTAAAGTTATGGTTGGTGATTATGGTTATGGTTATGGTTAGAGTTATGGTTATGGTTAATGGTTTTGGTTAGGGTTAGGGTTAGAGGTTATGGATAGGCGTTATGTTTAAGATTATGGTTATGGTTAGGGTTATGGCTATGGCTAATGGTTATGGTAATGGTTATGATTAATGGTTATGGTTAGAGGATATGGTTATGGTTAGTGTAATGGTTAATGGTTATAGTTATGGTTAATGATTATGTTAGGATTATGGTTAAAGTTTATGGTTATGAGTTAGGGGTTATGGTTAGGGTTATGGTTAGTGGTTATGGTGATGGTTATTGTTAACGGTTATAGTTATGGATATAGTTATGGTTATGGTAATGGTTAGGGGTTATGATTATGGTTAGGGGTTATGGTTTGTGTTATTGTTATGGTTATGGTTTTTGTTTGGTTTTATTTTTAGGGTTTAAGGTTATAGTTGGTGATTATGGTTATGTTTATGGTTATTGTTAGGATTAGGGTTATGGTTGTGGTTAATGGTTATGGTTAGGTTTATGGTTAGGGGTTATGGATAGGCTTTATGGTTAGGATTATGGTTATGGTTTGGGTTATATCTATGTTTATGGTTATGGGTAATTGTTATGGTTAGGGGTTATGGTTATGGTTAGCTGTTATGGTTATGGTTAATTTTTATGGTTATGGTTAATGGTTATGGTTAGGGTTATGGTTTATGGTTAGGGGTTATGGTAATGTTTATTTTTAGGGCTTATCATTGATCATTATTCTTATGGTTTTGGATAGGAGTTATCATTGAGCATTATGGTTATGGTTAATGTTATGGTTATAGTTATGGTTAATGTTTGTGGTTAAGATTATGGTTAGGGTTATGGTTAGGGTTATTGTTAAAGGTTATGGTTATCTGTTCTAGGTAGGTGTTATGGTTGTTGTTAGGGTTATGGTTATGTTTAATGATTATGGTTATCGGTTATGGCTATGGTTTGGGGTTATGTTTATGATTAGGGATTATGATTATGGTTATGGTTATGGTTTGGGTTATTGTTATGTTTATGTTTTTGTTAGGGTTTATTTATTAAAGTTATGGTTGGTGATTATGGTTATGGTTATGGTTACGGATAGGTTTAGGGTTATGGTTATGGATAATGTTTATGGTTAGGATTATGGTTAGAGGTTATGGGTAGGCATTATGGTTAGGATTATGGTTAGGGTTATGTCTATGGTGATGGTTAGGATTTTCTGGTTATTTTTATGGTTAATGGTTATGGTTAGGATTTATGGTTATGTTTAAGTTTATGGTTAGGGGTTATCGTTGAGCGTTATAGTTATGGTTAGGGTTATGGTTGTATTTATGGTTAATGGTTATTGTTAGAATTATAGTTAGGGTTATGGTTAGGGTTAACCATTATGGTTAGGATTATTGTTAATCGTTATGGTTATGGTTAAGGTTATGGTATATTTATGGTTATTGTTATGGTTTTGGTTATTGGTTATTGTTATGGTTCATGGTTATGTTTAGGGGTTATAGTAATGTTTATGGTTAGGGCTTATCATTTATATTTATGGTTATGGTTATGGTTAGGGGTTATGGTTAAGTTCATGGTTAGGGGTTATCGTTGAGCGTTATAGTTAGGGTTATGTTTATGTTTAAAATTATGGTTAATGGTTATTGTTAGAATAATGGTTAGGGTTATGGTTAATCATTATGGTTATGGTTAAGGTTATGGTAAATGGTTTTGGTTATTGTTATGGTTAATGGTTTTGTTTAGGGGTTATTGTTATGGTTCATGGTCATGATTAGGGGTTATATTAACATTTATCGTTAGGGATTATTGTTGATCATTATGGTTATGGTTAGGGGTTATGGTTATGGTTAAGTTTATGATTGGGGTTATCGTTGAGCGTTATGGTTATGGTTAGGGTTATTGTTATTGTAAATGGTTATGGTTATGTGTTAGGTGTTATGGTTATGTTTAGGTTTATGTTATGTTTAATTGTTATGGTTATGCTTATGGTTATGGATAATGGTTATGGTTATGGTTAGGGGTTATTATTATGGTTAAGGGTTATGGTTTGGATTATAGTATGGTTATGTTTTTTTTAGCAGTTATGGTTAGGTTTATGGATATGGTTAATGGTTAGGGTTAGTGTAATGGTTATGTTTATGGTTATGCTTAGGGTTATGGTTAGGGTTAATGGTTATGGTTAGGGTTATGGTAATGTTTATGGTTAGGGGTTAATGTTGATCATTATGGTTATGCTTATGTTTATGGTTAGGGGTTTTTGTTGAGCATATTTTGGTTAGTGTTATGGTTTTAATTATGGTTAATGGTTATGGTTAGGATTGGGTTTATGGTTAGGCTTATGGTTAAAGGTTATGGTTATGGTTCCGGTTAGGGGTTATAGTTATGGTTAGTATTATGGTTAATTGTCATGGTTATGGTGATGGTTTTTGTTAGCATCTATGGTTATGGTTATGGTTTAGGGCTTATGATTATGGTTAGGTATTTTGGTTTGTGTTATTGTTATGGTTATGGTTTTTGTTAGGGGTAATGTTTAGGGGTTAAGATTATGGTTGGTGATTATATTTATGGTTATGATTACGGTTAAGGTAAGGGTTATGGTTAAGGTTAATGGTTATGTTTAGGGTTATGATTAGGGGTTATGGATAGGGTTAGAGTTAGAGCCAGAGTCTACTGTAGGTCCAGTACACTGTTCGGTTTTGCACAAATGCGACAGACTGGTTGCGGGTCTGTGGGCCGAGATGGCCTATAGAGATGTATGCACACGTTAGGAGTCTCCTGTGGAGTCAACCTGCATATTCATGAGTCCCTGGGAGGAGCCAGAGCCAACCACATTATTCATAAACCTCTGACCTATTCACAACTGTGACAGCTGGGGTGCTGGTCTGGGGGGCAGGGTGCCTATGCAGATGTGTGCACACGTCAGGGCCATCCTGGGGAGTCACCCTGCATATTCATGAGCACCTGGGTGGGGCCTTTGAGATGCCAGAGTAACATTATTTCCCATAGATCTCGGATCTGCACACAGCCACCATGCTTGTCTGGGGGGTGGGGTGGCCTATACAGGTGTGTGCACATGTCATGCGGGTCTTGGGGAGTCACCCTCCATATTTAAGAGCCCTTGGGAGTTTCCTGGGAAGAGCCAGAGTCAATCCTAGTTTCCATAGACTTCCATAGACCTCGGGCCTATGCACAACTGTGACAGCTAGGATGGGTGTCTGGTGGGCGGAGTGGCCTATGCAGATTTATGCACATGTCAGGGGAGTCTGGGGGAGTCACCCTGCATATTCAAGAGCCCTTGGGAGGTTCCTGGGAAGAGCCAGAGTAAACCCTGATTTCCATACTCCTTCCATAGACCTTGGGTCTTCCTATAACTTTGACAGCCTGGGTGGGGTTCCAGGGGGTGTGGTGTTTTATGGAAATGTATGCACATGTCTGGGGGTCCTCGGGAGTCATGCAGCATATTCATGAGCCCCTGGGAGAGGCCTGGGAGGAGTGAGAGTCTACCCTAGGTCCAGTCCACTGTTGAGCTTATGCACAATTTTGACAGCCTGAGTGCGGGTGTAGGGTGGAGGCATCGCCTATACAGATGTATGCACACGTTAGGGGTCTCCTGGGGAGTCAATCTGCATATTCCTGAGCCCCTGGGAGGGGCCTGGGAGGAGCCAGAGTCAACCCTATGTCTAGTCCACTGTTGGTCCTAGGCAAAACTGCGACAGCCGGCTTGCGGGTCTGGGGGGCTGGGTGCCCATGCAGATGTGTGCACGCATCAGTGGGGTCCTGTGGAGTCACCCTGCATATTCAAGAGCCCTTGGTAGGTTCCTGGGAAGAGCCGGAGTGAACCCTATTTTCCATAGACCTTCCATAGTCCTCGGGCCTTTGCACAAATGTGACAGCTGGGATGGGGATCTGGTGAGCGTGGTGGCTTATGAAGATGTATGCACATGTCAGAGGGGTCGTGGGGAGTCACCCTGCTCATTCATGAGCCCCTAGAAGAGGCCTGGGAGGAGCCAGATTCTACCCTATGTCCAGTCCACTGTTTGGCTTATGCAAAACTCCGACAGCCGGGGTGCGGGTCTGGGGGGCGGGGTGCCTATGCAGATGTGTACACATGTAAGGGTGGTCCTGGGGAGTTACCCTGACTATTCATGAGCACCTGGTTTGGAGCCTGGGAGGAGCCAGAATAACCCTATTTCCCATATACCTCAGATTTGCTCACAGCTGCCATGCTTGTCTGTGGGGCAGGTTGGCCTACATAGGTGTGTGCACATGTCATAGGGGTCCTGGGCAGTCACCCTGCATATTCAAGAGCCCTTGGGAGCTTCCTGGGAAGAGCCAGAGTCAACCCTATTTTCCATAGACCTTCCATAGTTCTCGGGCCTATGCACAACTGTGACAGCTGGCATGGGGGTCTGGTGGGCGGAGTGGCCTATGCAGATTTATGCACACGTCAGGGGAGTCCTGGGGAGTCACTCTGCATATTCAAGAGACCTTGGGAGTTTCCTGGGAAGAGCCAGAGTCAAAGGTATTTTCCATAGACCTTTCATAGACCTTGGGTCTTCCTATAACTTTGACAGCCGGGCTGGGGGTCCAGTGGGCATGGTGGCTTATGGAGATGAATGCACATGTCAGGGGGCTCCTGGCGAGTCACTCTGCATATTCATGAGCCCCTGGGAGGGGCCTGGGAGGAGCCAGAGTCAACCCTAAGTCCAGTCCACTGTTGGGACTATGCACAACTGCGACAGCCGGGGTGCTGGTCTGGAGTGCAGGGTGCCTATGCAGATGTGTGCCCACGTCAGGGGCATCCTGGGGAGTCACCCTGCATATTCATGAGCACCTGGGTGGGGCCTGGAGGAGCCAGAGTAACCCCATTTCCTATAGACCTCGAATCTTGCACAGCCGCCATGCACGTCTGGGAGGCAGAGTGGCCTATACAGGTGTGTGCACATGTCATGGAGGTCCTGGGGAGTCACCCTGCATATTCAAGTGCCCTTGGGAGGTTCCTGTGAAGAGCCAGAGTCAACCCTATTTTCCATAGACCTTCCATAGACCTCGGGCCTATGCACACCTGTGATAGCTGGGATGGGGGTCTGGTGGGCGGAGTGGCCTATGCATATTTATGCACACATCAGGGGAGTCCTGGGGAGTGACCCTGCATATTCAAGAGCCCTTAGGAGGTGCCTTGGAAGAGCCAGAATCAACCGTAATTTTCATAGACCTTCCATAGACCTCGGGCCTTCCTATAATTGTGACAGCCGGGCTGGGGGTCCAGTGGGTGTGGTGGTTTATGGAGATGTATGCACATGTCAGGGGCATCCTGGGGAGTCACCCTGCATATTCATGAGCACCTGGTAGGGGCCTGGGAGGAGCCAGATTCAACCGTTATTGTTAATGGTTATGATCATGGTTATGGTTTTGGTTAAGTTTAATGCTTATGGTTATGGTTAATGTTATGGTTATGGTTAATGATTAAGGTTATGGTTAATGGTTATGGTTATGGTTAGTGTTATGAATATGGTTAATGGTTACAGTTATGGTTATGGTTAATTGTTATGGTTATGGTTAATGTTAGGGTTATGGTTATGGTTATTGGTAATGGTTATGGTCAAACGGTTATTGTTATGGTTAATATTAGGGGTTATGGTTTTGGGTTTGGTTAATAGATATGCTTAGCGGTTATGGTAATGTTTATGTCCAGGGGTTATCGTTAATCTTTATGTTTTTGCTTATGTTTATGTTTAGGGGTTATCATTGAGTGTTATGTTAGGGTTATGGTTAGTGTTAATAGTTATGGTAAGGGTTATGGTTATAGTTATGGTTAATTGTTATAGTTTTGGTTATGGTTAGGGTTATTGTTATGGTTAATGGTTATGGTTAGGGTTATTGTTATGGTTAATGGTTATGGTTAGGGTGAGGGTTATATTTATGGCTATGGTTATAGTTAGGGTAATGGTTATGGTTAATGGTTATGGTTAGGAGTTATGGTTATGGTTATTTTTAATGGTTATTGTTATGGTTAAGGTTAATGGTTATGGTTAGGGGTTATGGTAATGTTTATGGTTAGGGGTTATCGTTGAGTATTATGGTTATGTTTAGGATTATGGTTATAGTTATGGTTAATGGTTATGGTTAGTATTATGGTTACGGTTACAATTAGGGTTAATGGTTATGGTTAGGATTATGGTTTAAAGTTATAGTTATGGTATACGGGTTAAGGTTTATGGTTATGGTTAATGGTTATGGTTATATTGATGGTTATGGTTATGGTTAATGGGTATGTTTATTGTTAGGGTTATGGTTAGGGGTTATAGTTTATCGTTATGGGTTATGGTTAATGGTTATGGTTATGGTTAGTGTTATGGTTAGGGTTATGATTATTGTTATGGTTAGTGTTATGGTTATGTATCATGGTTATGGTTATTGTTATGGTTAATGGTTATGGTTATGGCTAATGCTTATGGTTAGGGGTTACTGTTATGTTTATGTGTTATGGTTTGGGTTATTGTTATGGTTATGGTTTTTGTTTAGGGGTTAAGTTTATGGTTGGTGATTATGGTTACGGTTAGGGTAATGGTTATGGTTAATGGTGATGGTTAGGGTTATGGTTAGGGGTTATGTATAGGCGTTATGGTTAGGATCATGGTTATTGTGAGTGTTATGGCTATGGTTATTGTTAGGAATAATGGTTAGGAGTTATTGTCATGGTTATGGTTAATTGTTATGGTTATGGTTTTTGTTCGGGGTTATGGTTATGGTTAATGGTTATGGTTATTGTTAGGGTTATGGTTACGGTTAATGGTTATGGATAACGGTTATGGCTATGGTTAGGGGTTATGTTTATGATTATGGTTATTGATTATGATTATGGTTAGGGGTTATGGTTTGGGTTATTGTCATGTTTATGTTTTTTGTTAGGGGTTATGGTTAGGGATTGAGGTTATTATTGGTGATTATGGTTATGGTTATGGTTACAGTTAGGTTTAGGGTTATGGTTATTGATAATGGTTATGGTTAGGATTATGGTTAGTGATTATGGATAGGCCTTATGGCTAGGATTATGGTTATTATTTAGGGTTATGGCTATGGTTATGATTTGGGGTTATTTTTATGGTTATGGTTAATGGTTATGGTTTTGGTTCGGGGTTATGGGTATGGTTAGGGTTATGTTTATGGTAATGGTTTGTGTTATGGTTATTGTTAATGGTTATGGTTATTTTTAGTGGTTATGGTTATGGTTAATGGTTATGATTAGGGGCTATGGTAATGTTTATGGTTAGTGGTTATTGTTGATCATTATGGTTATGGTTATGTTTATGTTTAGGTGTTATTGTTGAGGGTTATGCTTATGGTTAGGGTTATGGTTATAGTTATGGTTTATCTTTACGGTTAGGATTATGGTTTGGGTTATGGTTAGGGTTAATAGATATGGTTTGGGTTATGGTTAGGGTTATGGTTAAAGTTAGGCTTATGGTTATGGTTAGGGGTTATGGTTAGGGTTAGGATTAGGGTTATGGTTGTGGTTAATGGTTATTACTAGGGTTAATGGTTATTGTTAGGTTTATGATTTTGGTTAGGGGTTATGGTTACGGGTTAGGGTGTATGGTTATGGTTTTGGATATGGTTAATTGTTATGTTTATGGTGATGGTTATGGTTAACGTTTGTGGTTATGCATACGCATTATGGTTAGGATTATGGTTATTGTTAAGTTTATAGCTAATGTTATCTTTAGAGTATTGGTTATGGTTAGGGCTTTTGGTTATGGTTAATTGTTATGGTTAGCTATTATGATTATGGTTATGGTTAGTTGTTATGGTTATGGTCTTGGTTATTGTTAATGGTTATGGTTGGGGATTATGGGTATGGTTTATGGTTATGTTTAGGGGTTATGGTAATGTTTATGGTTAGGGTTATCATTGATCGTTATGGTTATGGTTAGAGGTTATCTTTGAGCTTTATGCTTATCCTTAGGTTTATGTTTATAGTTATGGTTAATGGTTATGATTAGTATTATGGTAAGGGTTATGGTCAGGGTTAATGGTTATGGTTAGGGTTATGGTTAACAATTATGGTTATGTTTATGGGTTAGGGTTTAGGGTTATGGTTAATGGTTATGATTATGGTTAGTGGTAGTGGTTATGGTTAATGGTTATGGTTAGGTGTTATGGATAGTCATTATGGTTGGGATTATTGTTAGGGTTAGGGTTATGGCTGTGGTTATGATTGGGGTAATGGTTATGGTTAGGGTTTATGGTTATGGTTAATGGTTTTGGTTAAGGTTAGTGTTAGGGTTTAGGGTTATGGTTATTGTTAATGGTTATGATTATGGTTATTGTTAGGGTTATGGTTTTAGTAAATTGTTATGTTTTTGGTTAACTTTTATCCTTATGGTTATGATTAGGGGTTATGGTTAGGGTTAATGGTTATGGTTTGGAGTTATGGTAATGTTTATTGTTAGTGGTTATCATTGATCATTATGGTTATTGTTATGTTTATGTTTAGGTGTTATCGTTGAGCTTTATGGTTATTTTTAGGGTTATGGTTAGGCTTATGGTTAAGGTTAATGGTTATGGTTAGGGTTTTGGTTAATGGTTATGGTTATGGTTATCAGTTATGGGTTATAGTTGTGGTTAAGTTTATGGTTATGGTTAATCTTTTTTATGGTTATTTTTATGGTTAATGGTTATGTTTATTGTTATGGTTAGGGGTCATAATTATGGTTAGGCATTATGGTTTGGGTTATGGTTGTGGTTATGGTTTTTTTTAGGGGTTATGGTTAGAGGTTCAGTTTATTTTTGGTGATTATTGTTATGGTTATGGCTACGGTTAGGGTTATGATTTTAGTTAATGGTTATGTTTCGGGTTATGGATAGCGGTTATGGATAGGCATTATGGTTATGATTATGTTTATGGTCAGGGTTATGGCTATGGTTTTGGTTTGGGATAATTGTTATGATTAGGGGTTATTTTTATGATTATGGTTAATGGTTATGGTAATGGTTCCGGTTAGGTGTTATGGTTAGGATTATGGTTAATGGTTATGGTTATGGTGATGGTTAGGCTTATGTTTAGTGGTTATGGGTAGGTGTTATGGTTAGGATTATGGTTATGGATAGAGTTATAGCCATGGTTAAGTTTAGGGTTAATGGTTATGGTTAGGGGTTATTTTTATGGTTATGGTTAATTGTTATGGTTATGGTTTTGGCTCGGTGTTATTGTTATGGTTATGGTTAATGTTATGGTTATTTTTATGGTTAGGGGTTTTCGTTGATCGTTATGGTTATGTTTATGATTAGGGGTTATCTTTGAGGGTTATTTTAATGGTTAAGGTTATGGTTAGGGTTAATGGTTACTCTTAGTGTTATGGTTAATGGTTATGTTTATTGTTTCGGGTTAGGGGATATGTTTATGGTTAATGGTTATGTTTGTGGTTAATGGTTATATTTATGGTTATGGGTTATGGTTATTGTTATGGTTAATGGTTATGGTTATTGATAATGGTTATGTTTATGGTTATAGTTGGGGATTATCATTAATCGATATGATTATGATTATGTTTATGGTTAGGGGTTATCGTTGAGCATTATTGTTAGGGTTATTGTTATATTTATGTTTAATGGTTATGCTTAGGATTATGGTTAGGGTTATGGTTAGGGTTAATGGTTATTTTTAGGGATATGTCTAAAGGTTATGATTATGGTTACAGGTTAGAGGTTATGGTTATGCTTATGGTTAGGATTCCGGTTATGTTTAATGGTTATGGTTATGTTGATGGTTTTTGTTAACAGTTATGGTTATTGTTAGAGTTTATGGTAATGGTTACAGTTATAATTATGGTCAGTGGTTATGGTTATGGAGATGGTTTTGGTTAGGGGTTATGTTTAGGGGTTAAGGATATGGTTAGGGTTACAGTTATGGTTATTGTTGGTGGTTATGTTTAGGGGTTAAGGTTATGCTTTGGGTTATGGTTAGAGGTTCAGTTTATGGTTGGTGATTATGGTTATGGTTATGGTTATGGCTACGGTTAGGGTTAGGGTTATGATTTTGGTTAATGGTTATGTTTCGGGTTATGGGTAGCGGTTATGAATAGGCGTTATGTTTATGATTATGTTAATGTCAGGGTTATGGCTATGATTTTGGTTTGGGGTAATTGTTATGGTTAGGGTTTATGGTTGGATTCATGGTTAGGGGTTATCATTGAGCATTATCGTTATGGCTAGGATTAAGTTTAGTGTTATGGTTAGGGTTAATGTTTATGGTTATGATTATGGTTAGGGTTATGGTTATGGTTAGTGTTAATGGTTATAGTTATAATTAATTGTTATGTCTATGGTTATGTATTAGTTATTATGGTTAGGGTTATGGTTATGGTTATTGTTATGGTTAGGGTTAACCTTTATGGTTAGGGTTATGGTTAGGGTTATGGTTAATGGTTTTGTTTATGTTTATGGTTAATGGTTATAGTTAGGGGTTATGGTTATGGTTAATGGTTATGGTTACAGGGTAGGGGTTATGTTTATGGTTAATTGTTATTGTTGTGGTTAATTACTTTGGTTATGATTATGGTTAGGGGGTATGGTAATGTTTATTTTTAGTGGTTATCGTTGATCGTCATGGTTATGGTTATGTTTATGTTTAGGTGTTGTCATTGAGCTTCATGGTTATGGTTAGGGTTAATTTTATAGTTATGGTTAATGGTTATGGTTAGAATTATGGTTAGGGTTATGGTCAGGGTTAAGGGTTTTGGTTAGGGTTTATGGTTATGTTTATGGTTACGAGTTTTCGTTGAGTGTTATGGTTATGGTTTGGGTTATGGTTATGGTTAATGGTTATGTTTATGGTTATGGTTATGGATAATGGTTATGTTTATGGTTATGGTTGGAGGTTATCTTTGATCATTATGATTATGATTATGTTTATGTTTAGGGATCACTGTTGAGCATTATGTTTATGGTTAGTGTTATGGTTATATTTATGGTTAATGTTTATGTTTGGATTATGGTTAGGGTTTTGGTTAGGGTTAATTGTTATGGTAAGGGTTATGGTTAATGGTTATGATTATGGTTACGGGTTAGTGGTTATGGTTAATGATTATGATTATGGTTTTGGTTATGGTTAATGGTTATGGTTATGTTTAATGGTTATGGTTAGGGGTTATGGTGATGGTTATGGTTAGGGTTAGGGTTATGGTTAGTGGTGATGGTTATGGTTAGGGTTAATAGTTATGGTTATGGTTAGGTATAATGGATATGGTTATGGTTAATGATTATGGTTATGGGTATGGTTAGGAGTCATGGATGGTCTTTATATTTAGGATTATGGTTAGTGTTAGGGTTATGGCTATGGTTAGTGGTAATGGTTATGTGCAGGGAGCCAGTACATGCTGCCGCCATTTCAATATGGCGCCTAGCTCCTGGGGGCTTGAGTAAACAATTCCATATAAGGTCATAGCCAGTACCACTATCTCGGACCACTATCTCGGACCTGCTCAGTGTCCTCAGTGTGCTGGACCTATCAGGGAGCTTGGAGCAGTTGCTGACACACTTTGACTAATAGGAAGCCTGCACGTACCCCTAGTCCCTATATAAGCAGCTGCAGCTCAGTGCTTCGGGGCCCCTCACTTCCTGCTCTTCCTTCAACCAAGAGGCTCCAGTAAAACGTGATTTGGGAAGAATCGTCTGGTGGCTGTTCTTTCCTGCTGGTCAGGGAGTTCGCTGCAACTGGTGCCAAAACCCGGGACACCGGGTCTCCTTCAGGTACCGGGCGAGGGACCGAAGAGGATTCAGAACCTGACACGTGGAGCGGCGATGTCGGTAAGTAAGTTTTCCAGGTGTGCTGGTTGTGGAGGTTGAGCCCTGGGTGTTCTGCTTAGCCTTTGTGGCAGTGGTAATCTCTGTTGTTTTATGTTTCTGTGATCACCTGTAAACTGAAAGTAAGACCATTGTAGATAAAGCGGCTTTTTTGGGTGCCTGGGATAAATCTGCTGTAGATAAAGTGGTGCCTTGGTTGTTTTCACTGTGTGCACGTGGGAGTACATCATGGGCAACAATCACGGTGTGGTCTGGGGGGGTTTTGACATGGTTGGCCCAGTGCAAGCCCTACTAAAGCAGCGTGGCTTGAAGATATAGCGGCAAACGATTATTACCATCCTAACAGACATAGACAAGGCTGTGTCATGGTTCGCAGTGTCAGGGGATCTCAACTTGCCCTCCTGGGAGAAGTTGGGACTCGATCTTGAGAGAGCAAAGCAGGAAGGCAAACTGGGGCATGGTACCTTTCCTTTTTGGCACCTAGTGCGTGGCTGTCTCCAAGAGGGAGCTAATACAGAGATTATTAAAGAAGGGCGAAAAGCATTGATAGCACACCAGGATAGCCTCTCAGAATCAGACTGAAAAGGGGAGAACTTAGATAGGCCTAAAAGAAAAATAGAAAAGAAAAAAGAAAAGATTAAAAATGTAGAAAACAGGTCCGAAAAGGAGGACAGAAAGGATTCCTGTCTAAAGGATGGGGATGAGGTGGGCCGGCTTTATCTGGTCCTAAAAGAGTTTGTAGATTTAAATTTGTCAGATGATGAACTTAATGAGGAAGGAAAAGAGGAGCTGGAGGAGGAAGCAGCGAAGTATGAGGAGGAGGGATGGGACCAGCTAGAGCCGTGTCCTCTGCCTCACAATCCCGTTCTGTCTGCTCCCCCTGTCCTGCAAAAAAGGGTGCCCCCTGTGTCATCTGCTACTTATGCACAGCCGAGTATGCTGTGCAAGGGTTGCCACTTCATTAATCAGAATACTTGGAGCCGTCTTGCATCGGCATTTCCAGTGATGATTGACCCGGCGACCCAGCAAAGGAAGTATGAGCCAGTCCCTTATAAACAACTAAAGGACTTGGTTGCTGCAGTGAAAGATTTTTGGCCCACTGCAGATTACACGGTTTCTCTTCTGTGTAGGATTTGTGCCTCCCCATTAACGCCCACAGATTGGGAAGAGTTGGGCAGGGCATGTTTGACCAAGGGTCAATATCTGGATTTTAAGTCCCTAGCTGCCGATAATGCCCATAGGCAGGCTAGACAAAATATTCAAGACGGCCATCTAGAATGGACCGCTGATATGCTCCTGGGTCTCGGGATATACATGGGCAATCAATTACTGTTCCCCATAGAGGTCTATCAACAAATAAATGAATGCTATTATCAAGCATGGCGAGCACTCCATAACAAAGGAGAAGTGGCAGGTAACCTGACTAAGATTATACAGGGTCTTGTGGAGCCTTTTTCGGATTTTATGGCCAGGCTGCTTGAAGCAGCTGAAAAGACGATAGGGGGAGGTGACCGCACCATGCCTTTTGTCCAACAACTTGTTTTGAACAAAGCACAAGAGAATGTCAGAGGGCAATAGCCCCAGTCAGACATAAGCAATTGGATGCTTGGATTAAGGCCTGCCGGGAAGTAGGAGGTCCTCTGACTAATACTGGCCTCACCTCAGCTATGCTCTCAGTTACTAAGGCTGCCCATCATCCTAAGGGGAAGGGCTGTTTCCCATGTGGCCAGCCAGGACATTTAAAAAGGAATTGCCCTAATGGCACTACTTCACCTGGGCAGCCTACACCAGCAGGTCCACGCATGCCTGGTACCTGCCCACGCTGTAAGAAAGGCAGACATTGGGGTAGTGAATGTCGCTCTGTCAAGGACATTAATGGTCACCCTATTCCACAGACCTATGAGACAAGGTCAGAAAACGGAATGAAGGGCCCCCGTCCCCAGGGCCCAAAAATATTTGGGGCTCTTCAGACCCCTACAGTATCACCGATTTCAGTGGGGCCAGCCCAGTTATCCAGCAGGCAACCAGCGGTTCCACAAGCCTGGACCTCTGTGCCACCTCTGGAATGGTATTAACACCAGAGATGAGAGTGCAGATCTTGACATCAGATATGTCGGGTCCATTGCCAGAAGGCCAGGTAGAGATTGTTTTGGGCCGCTCTTCATCAACAATGAAAGGACTTATGATTCTGCTGGGAGTAATTGACCAGGACTATACTGGGAAAATTAAGCTCCTTTGTCACTCCCTGTCAGGGGTTATTTCAATCGCTCCTGGAGATCACATTGCTCAGCTTTTGCTCCTGCCCTCATCTCATGAGATGTTCCCCTTCAGGAAAAAAAATTAGAGGAAAGGAAGGCTTAGGCTCCACAGGGGTCGACATGGCTTGCTTATCCATAGCCCTAGATGACAGACCAGTACTGCAATTAACCATTGAAGGAAAGTCCTTCTCTGGCTTAGTGGATACCGGTGCAGACTGGAGTATTATCAGGACTCAGGAGTGGCCTAAGCAGTGGCCCCTCCAGCGCTCGGCCCAATCCCTACAAGGGCTGGGCTATGCATGCACACCGTGCATGAGTTCTAAAGAGTTAGCCTGGAGGATGGAGGACCAACAGGGCAGGGTTCAACCTTTTGTGATAGACCTCCCAATTAATCTATGGGGCTGGGATGTTCAACAGCAATTGCAGTTATGGTTGACAAATGAATTTTCAGAGGAAAGTAAGAACATGATGAAGAAACATGGGTTTGTCCCCACTAAAGGGCTAGGAAAAGGCCTTCAGGGCATGCCTCAGCCCATCATTCCAGTTAAAAAGACAGATCGGATGGGATTGGGTTTTTCCTAGGGGCCACTGACTCACCGGCTTCTGATATCCACCCTCTTCCCATACCTTGGACAACCCAAAAGGCGGTATGGATACCCCAGTGGCCCCTTTCTCAGGAGAAACTAGAAGCCATTAAACAGCTTGTTGAAGAACAGCTACATTTAGGCCATATCGAGCCCTCTGTTTAACCGTGGAACACGCCAGTCTTTGTCATTCGAAAAGCATCTGGAAAATGGTGACTGCTCCATGACCTAAGAGTAGTTAACAATCAAATGCAGATCATGGGATCTACTCAAAGGGGCCTCCCGTTACTCTCTGCCTTTCCTAGGAGTTGGTCTGTGATAATTTTGGACATTAAAGACTGTTTTTTCTCGATCCCCCTGTGTAAACAAGATAGAGAGAGGTTTGCCTTTACGGTGCCCTCCATTAATCATGAACAGCCGGATGCCCACTTTCAATGGCGGGTCCTCCCACAGGGGATGGCCAACAGCCCCACAATGTGCCAGCTATTTGTGGATGGTGCCCTGTTGGCTGTGCGACAAAAAATATGCTGCTGTGCATATTATTCATTATATGGATGACATCTTGTTGGCAGCATACTCCCTGCAAATTCTTGAGGATGCTTTTCAAAAGAAAGTCTCAGCCCTTGAGGCTCGGGACCTGGTTATAGCTCCTGAGAAAGTACAATGTTCTACTACAGCTAAGTTCCTGGGGATGATAATTCAGCCAGATGCTATCTGCCCCCAGAAGGTTCTTATTCGAACTCAGAACTTAACAACTTTTAACGACATTCAGCAATTATTGGGAGATATTAATTGGGTCAGGGGTTACCTTCACCTCCCCAGGTCTGAGTTGTTACCCCTATTTTCCATATTAGAAGACAATCCTGATGTAACCTCCCCGTGGGCCTTAACACCCGCAGCAAAGTGCTCTTTACATCTGGTGGAAGAGGTGCTGTCCTGTAGAAAGCCAGTATGTGCTGCCACCATTACAAGATGGTGCCTAGCTCCTGCGCATGGGCTGGAGTAGCCAGTACCACCATCTCAGGCATGCTCAGTGTCCTCAGTGTGCTGGACCTATCAGGGAACTTGGAGCAGGTTGCTAAGGCACTTTGAACAATAGAAAGCCTGCACATACCCCTAGTTCTGATATTAAGCAGTTGCAGCAGCTGCAGCTCAAAGCTCGGGCCCCTCACTTCCTGCTCTCCCTTCAACACGCCTCCGTCTACGGCCATACCACCCTGAACGCGCCCGATCTCGTCTGATCTCAGAAGCTAAGCAGGGTTGGGCCTGGTTAGTACTTGGATGGGAGACCGCCTGGGAATACCGGGTGCTGTAGGCTTTTTTTTTCTCAACTTTCACCCCCTTGTGGCCTTCGTGACCGCGGGCCAAGGGCCAGCCCGGACCAGGACACCACCAGGACAATCTGCGCCCCGGAGAGACGGTGCACCTCTCACAAGGTTCCAAATCCACCCACCGCTCAGAGCCCTCAGGCACGCAGGAAACCCACCCACGAGGAGAAACATCCCAGTGGGGAAGGAATGCCAGGACCACTGAAGGAAGTTAAGACTCATTCACTGCGCGGGGTGGGGGTCATGGGTGGGAGTTGGACGGCCACTGGCATGAGGGGCAGAGGGCGAGGGATGAGGGGCGAGGGGCGAGGGACGAGGGGCACCTGGCATCTCATCCCCGCACAGCAGAACACTGTGCATGTATTGAGGAAAAGTTCACCACGCATCCTCCACGCAACCCTGAGCTATGCCTGAGCCTATCTGGGCACCTCTGCCGCGAACTCCTCATGCCACCCAATGCCACCACACCCCAGCCCCAAACAGCCCCACAATCACCCCTACCACGTCGGACTCAGACTCAGACTCGGAGGGCGTGTGTGCGGGCTGGCATGCAGGAGGACAGGCCAGTGTTGCAGCAGCAGTAGGCTCTTGGGCACGACAGTGACAACAAGCCTCGGTCTACGGCCATACCACCCTGAACGTGCCCAATCTCATCTGATCTCGGAAACTAAGCAGGGTCGGGCCTGGTTAGTACTTGGATGGGAGACCGCCTGGGAATACCAGGTGCTGTAGGCTTTTTTTTCTCCTCTTTCGCCCCCTTGTGGCCTTCGCGACCAGACACCACCAGGACAATCCGCACACCATAAAGACGGCGCACCTCTCACAAGGTTCCAAATCCACCCACCGCTCAGAGCCCTCAGGCACGCAGGAAACCCACCCACGAGGGGAAACACCCGAGTGGGGAAGGAAATGCCAGGACCACTGAAGGAAGGTTAAGACTCACTCGCTGCGTGGGGTGGGTGTCATGGGTGGGAGCTGGACGGCTACTGGTATGCCCTCGGGAGCCAGAGCGAGCGACAAAGGGCGAGGGACGAGGGACGAGATGCGCCCGGCATCGCAGCCCCACACAGCACAACACTGTGTATATATTCAGGAAGAGATCGCCATGCCCCCTCCAAGCAATGCACCCGGTGGACGCGGTCTAAGAGCAAGCAGGCTCCACACATCCACTCCCAGGGATGGGGATAGGGTGTGCGCCCGCCTGCGTGCATGTGTGCCTGCTTGCCTGTGTGTAATGTGCAATGTGCGTGCTTGTGTGAGAAGCCCCATGTGGGTGCACGTGTGTTCATATAGGCCACATTAGGCACCTTTGTGTTTGTGTGTGTGTTGTGCGTGCATGCTTGTGCGTGCGTATGTGTGTCTGGGGTTTTGCCTGCTTTTGTCTCTTTGGACTCGGGAGTGTGTGCGTTCTTGCATGAGTGTGAGTGTGTGTGTGTGTGTGTGTGTGTGTGTGTGTGTGTGTGTGCTGTGTGGATGTGCGTCTGGGTGTCCACCTGCTTGCGTGTCTGTCTGTAGGCTCCGATCGCGTGCTTGAGTGTGTTTCTGCGTGCGCGAGTGTGTGTGTATGCTTGTGTGCAGGCCCGAGTGCCTACGGGCATGCGCGCGTGCATGAGGGGCAGCGCCCATGCACTGGTGCCCTTTAGGGCTTGCTCGACTGGTGGGCTTGTCTCCGGTGGGATGGGATGCCAGATATCAACAGTTGGTTGCCTCCTGAACCCAACCTGAGAGGCCAAGGCCTGGGTGCAGGGATGGAACCTGTGAGGTGGAGGCCAAGCACCGAGGTCCAAGATGGCCATGGAGTCAAGAAGCTGGATGCTCAGGCGCAGTTGCACTAAGCCCTCCGGTGGAAAACTCTATCTATCTATCTATCTATCTATCTATCTATCTATCTATCTATCTATCTCCGAGAGCCAAGCCAAGAGTTCTGTGCTGTGCTTCACTGCTTTGCTGTGGGTTTCAGATGCCAGCCAACAACATCCTTATGACAGACCAGGCTCAGTTCTGGCCCGGAAACTGCCCCTGCCCTCACCATCCAGGAGCAGAGAGTGCCAAGACCCAAGTTCCAAGTTCCCTTGGCCCCACCGGTCGGCCCAGGAGCATCTTCCACGCTGGACAGCCTGCCTTTCTCTCTTCTCCCCGATGCGCAGGGCGGGCGTGCCGCCCACTTCGCGGGGAGGCATCTTCAATGGGGGACTGGATGGCCCCGCTGACTGGCTATAGGGGATAGGGGTGGGACTGGGGGTGGGGGTGGACATGGGGCAGAACTGGAAACTTGGGAGCTGGCATTCCAAGTTCTAAAGAGAGAACCAAGGTTTCTATGGATGGCGAGGAAGCACATGAGCGCGCACAGTCACATAGTCTCTCTAACCCAATCTCAGGCTTTCTAGATTCTCCAGGAGGAGGGGGTTACTCTGGGGAGCAGAGGAAGAAGAGCAGGAGCAGGAGGAGGAGGAGGGGGCAGGTATGGGAAGAGGTGGAGGAAGAGGAGGATTCGGAGGAAACTACAGTTCCCCGATGATGAGAGACTAGTGCCTAGATACTACCAGACCCGACGAGGCACCACCGTAGGTAGGGCACCAGCAAGACAGTGTCTACCCCTGTCTGGAGGGATGCCCCAAGCGATCCGACAGCTTTGCCTGAGCCTATCTGGGCACCTCCCCCGAGAACTACTCATGCCACCACATGCCACCCCACCCCAGTCTCACCCTTTCCCGGGCGCCGCCCATCTCCCTGGACCCAACCCCCATGCCTCCAGCAGAGGGGGGGACACAAGTGGCCCGAGGGATGACAGAGGCAAGGAGCTGGCTGGCTACCTGGCAACAGGCCCCAGGTGGAGGGAGAGTCGGGGTCCAAAGCTGCAAACCCTGCCCTGGAAAGCCCTGAGGCCCTGTCGAAGCTGACACCCGTGGATTCCACAGCGCGGGAGGACGAGGGCGGGCAAGGGAGGAACCAGCTTGTAGGCCAACAAAACTGCCATGGGCACGGTGGGGGCGCGATGAGTGTGCCCGATGAGGAACGGGAGACAAGGTATTGTTTTGTGATGTGGAGCCAGTGTGAAGAACTGTTGCAAAAAGGTATTGTTTTGTGATGTGGACCCAAGGTGAAGAACTGTTGCTGGAAGGTATGGTTTTGTGATATGGAGCCAGTGTGGAGAACTGTGATGCGGACCCATTGTGGAAAACTGCTGCAGGAAGGTATTACTTTGTGATTTGGAGCTAGTGTGGAGAACTGTTGCAGGAAGGTATAGATTTGTGATGCGGAGCCAGTGTGGAAAACTGTTGCAGGAAGGTATTGTTTTGTGATGTGGAGCCAGTGTGGAGAACTGTTGCATGAAGGTATAGTTTTGTGATGCCGAGCCAGTGTGGAGAACTGTTGGAGGAAGGTATTGTTTTGTGATGTGGAGCCAGTGTGGAGAACTGTTGCATGAAGGTATAGTTTTGTGATGCCGAGCCAGTGTGGAGAACTGTTGGAGGAACGTATAGTTTTGTGATGTGGAGCTAGTGTGGAGAACTGTTGCAGGAAGGTATTGTTTTGTTATGCGGAGCCAGTGTGGAGAACTTTTGCAGGAAGGTATTGTTTTGTGATGCGGAGCCAGTGTGGTAACTGTTGAAGGAAGGAATAGTTTTGTGATGCGATGCCAGTGTGGAGAACAGTTGCAGGAATGTATTGTTTTGTGATGAGGAGCCAGTGTGGAGAACTGTTGCAGGAAGGTTTTGTTTTGTGATATGGAGCCAGTGTGGAGAACTCTTGGAGGACGGTATTGTTTTGTGATGCGGAGCCTGTGTGGAGAACTGCAGCAGGAAGGTATTGTTTTGTGATGTGGAGCTAGTGTGGAGAACAGTTCCAGGAAGGCATTGTTTTGTACTGTGGAGCCAGAGTGAAGAACTGTTGCAGGAAGGTATTGTTCTGTCATATGTAGCCACTGTGGAAAACTGTGATGCGGAGCCAGTGTGGAGAACTGCAGGAGGAAGGTATTGTTTTGTGATTTGGAGCTAGTTTTGAGAACTGGTCCAGGAAGGTATTGTTTTGTTATGCAGAGCCAGTGTGGAGAAAGGTGATGCTGAGCCAGTGGACAGAACAGCTACAGGAAGGTATTGTTTTGTGATATGGAGCTAGTGTGGAGAAATGTTGAAGGAAGGTATTGTTTTGTGATGCGGAGCCAGTGTGGAGAACTGTTACAGGAAGGTATTGTTTTGTGATGCAGAGCCAGTCTGGAGAACAGTTGCAGGAAGGTATTGTTTTTTGATGCGGAGCCAGTGTGGAGAACTGCTGCAGGAAGGTTTTGTTTTGTGATTTTGAGTTAGTGTGGAGAACTGTTGCAGGAAGTTATTGTTTTGTGATGCGGAGCCAGTGTGGAGAACTTTTGCCGGAAGGTAGTGTTTTGTGATAGGGAGCTGGTGTGGAGAACTGTCGCAGGAAGGTATGGTTTTGTGATGTGGGGCTAGTGTGGAGAACTGTTGCAGGAAGTTATTGTTTTGTGATATGGAGCCAGTGTGGAGAACTGCTGCAGGAAGGTATTGTTTTGTGATATGGAGCCAGTGGGGAGAACTGTTGCAGGAAGGTATTGTTTTGTTATGTGGAGCCAGTGTGGAGAACTGTTGCAGGAAGGTATGGTTTGTGATATGGTGCAAGTGTGGAGATCTGTTGCAGGAAGGTATTGTTTTGTGATGTGGAGCAGTGTGGAGAACTCTTACAGGAAGGTATTGTTTTGTGATGTGGAGCCAGTGTGACGAATTGTTGCAGGAAGGTATCGTTTTCTGATATGGAGCCAAGGTGGAGAACTGTGATTCGGAGCCAGGGTGGAGAACTGCTGCAAGAAGGTATGGTTTTGTGATTTGGAGCAAGTGTGGAGAACTGTTGCAGGAAGGTATTGTTTTGTGATGTGTAGCAAGTATGGAGAACAGTGATGCGGAGCCAGTGTGTAGAACTGCTGCAGAAAAGTATTGTTTTGTGGTTTGGAGCTAGTGTGAAGAACTATTCCAGGAGGGTATTGTTTTGTGATGCAGAGCCTGCGTAAAGAACTGTTGCAGGAAGGTATTGTTTTGTGATATGGAACCAGTTTGGAGAACTGTGATGCGGAGCCAGTGTGGAGAACTGATACAGGAAGGTATGGTTTTGTGATATGGAGCTAGTGTGGAGAACTGTTACAGGAAGGTAGTGTTTTGTGATGCGGAGCCAGTGTGAAGAACTGTAGCAGGAAGGTATTGTTTTGAGAGGCAGAGCTAGTGTAGAGAACTGTGATGCGGAGCCAGTGTGGAGAACTGATACAGGAAGGTATGGTTTTGTGACATGGAGCTAGGGTGGAGAACTGCTGCAGGAAGGTATGGTTTTGTGATGTGGAGCCAGTGTGGAGAACTGTTGTACGAAGGAATTATTTTGTGATGCAGAGCCAGTGTGGAGAACTGTGATGCTGAGGGAGTGTACAGAACAGCTACAGGAAGGTATTGTTTTGTGATATGGAGCTAGTGTGGAAAAATGTTGAAGGAAGGTATTGTTTTGTGATGTAGATCCAGTCTGGAGCACAGTTGCAGGAAGGTATTGTTTTTTGATGCGGATCCAGTGTGGAGAATTGTTGCAGGAAGTTTATGTTTTGTGATGTGGAGCTAGTGCGGAGAACTGTTGCAGGAAGTCATATTTTTGTGATGCGAAGCCAGTGTGGAGAACTGTTGCAGGAAGTTATTGTTTTGTGATGCGGAGCCAGTGTGGAGAACTGTTGCAGGAAAGTATTGTTTTGTGAGGCG
Source organism: Microtus obscurus (assembly GCA_963919715.1). Lineage (NCBI taxonomy): Eukaryota > Metazoa > Chordata > Mammalia > Rodentia > Cricetidae > Microtus > Microtus obscurus. The sequence continues at coordinate 194,435 of CAWTZC010000310.1, read as the reverse complement.
GAGCCAGTGTAGAGAACTGTGATGCGGAGACAGTGTGGAGAACTGATACAGGAAGGTATGGTTTTGTGACATGGAGCTAGGGTGGAGAACTGTTGCAGGAAGGTATGGTTTTGTGATGTGGAGCCAGTGTGGAGAACTGTTGTAGGAAGGAATTATTTTGTGATGGAGAGCCAGTGTGGAGAACTGTGATGCTGAGCAAGTTTACAGAACAGCTACAGGAAGGTATTGTTTTGTTATATGGAACTAGTGTGGAGAAATGTTGAAGGAAGGTATTGTTTTGTGATGCGGTGCCAGTGTGAAGATCTGTTGCAGAAAGGTACTGTTTTGTGATATGGAGCTGGTTTAAAGAACTGTTGCAGGAAGGTATGGTTTTGTGATGTGGAGCTAGTGTGGAGAACAGTTGCAGGAAGTTATTGTTTTGTGATGCGGAACGAGTGTGGAGAACTGCTGCAGGAAGGTATTGTTTTCTGAAATGGAGCTAGTGTGGAGAACTGTTGAAGGAAGGTATTGTTTTGTGATGCGGAGCCAGTGTGGAGAACTGTTGCAGGAAGGTATTGTTTGTGATGCGGAGCCAGTCTGGAAAACAGTTGCAGGAAGGTATTGTTTTGTGATGCGGAGCCAGTCTGGAAAACAGTTGCAAGAAGGTATTGTTTTTTGTTGCGGAGCCAGTTTGGAGAACTGTTTCAGGAAGGTTTTGTTTTGTGATGTGGAGTTAGTGTGGAGAACTGTTGCAGGAAATTTTTGTTCTGTGATGCGGAGCCAGTGTGGAGAATAGTTGCAGGAAGCTATGGTTTTGTGATATGGATATAGTGTGGAGAACTGTTGCAGGAAGGTATTGTTTTGTGATGCGGATCCAGTGTGAAGAACTGTTGCAGGAAGGTATTGTTTTGTGATGTGGAGCCAGTGTGGAGAAGTGATGCAGGAAGGTATTGTTTTGTGATGCGGTGCCAGTGTGGAAAAGTGTTGCAGGAAGGTATTGTTTGTGATATTGTGCAAGTGTGGAGATCTGTTGCAGGAAGGTATTGTTTTGTGATGTGGAGCTAGTGTGGAGAAATATTACAAGAAGTTATTGTTTTGTGATGTGGAGCCATTGTGAAGAACTGTTGCAGGAAGGTATCGTTTTCTGATATGGAGCCAATGTTGAGACCTGTGATTCTGAGCCAGGGTGGACAACTGCTGCAGGAAGGTATGGTTTTGTGATTTGGAGCAAGAGTGGAGAACTGTTGCAGGAAGGTATAGTTTGTTGTGTGGAGCCACTGTGGAGAACTGTTGCAGAAAGTTATTGTTTTGTGATGTGCAACTAGTGTGGAGAACTGTTGCAGGAAAGTATTGTTTTGTGATGTGGAGCCAGTCTGGAGAACTGTTGCAGGAAGGTATGATTTTGTGATGTGGAGCTAGTGTGAAGAACTGTTGCAGGATGTTATTTTTTTGTGATGAGGAGCCAGAGTGGAGAATTGCTGCAGGAAGGTATTGTTTTGTGATATGGAGCTAGTGTGGAGAACTGTTGCAGGAAGGTATGATTTTCTGATGTGGAGCCAGTGTGGAGAACTGTGATGCTGAGCCAGTGTACAGAACAGCTACAGGATGGTATTGTTTTGTGATATGGAGCTAGTGTGGAAAAAAGTTGAAGGAAGGTATTGTTTTGTGATGCGGAGCCAGTGTGGAGAACGGTTGCAGGAAGGTATTGTTTTGTGATGCGGAGCCAGTCTGGAGAACAGTTGCAGGGAGGTATTGTTTTTTGATGCGGAGCCAGTGTGGAGAACAGTTGCAGGAAGGTTATGTTTTGTGATGTGGAGCTAGTGTGGAGAACTGTTGCAGGAAGGTATTGTTTTGTCATATGGAGCTGGTGTGGAGAACTGTTGCAGGAAGGTATGGTTTTGTGATGTGGAGCTAGTGTGGAGAACAGTTGCAGGAAGTTATTGTTTTGTGATGTGGAGCCAGTGTGGAGAACTGATGCAGGAAGGTATTGTGTTGTGATGCGGAGCCAGTGTGGAAAGCTGCTACAGGAAGGTATTGTTTTGTGATGTGGTGCAAGTGTGGAGATTTGTTGCAGGAAGGTATTGTTTTGTGATGTGGAGCCAGTGTGGAGAACTCTTACAGGAAGGTATTGTTTTTTGATGCGGAGCCAGTGTGTAGAACTGTTGCAGGAATTTATTTTTTTGTAATGTGGAGATAGTGTGGAGAATTGTGATGCGGAGCCATTGTGGAGAACTGAAGGAGGAAGGTATTGCTTTGTGATTTGGTGCTAGTGTTGAGAACTGTTCAAGGAAGGTATTGTTTTGTGATGGGGAGCCAGTGTGGAAACTGTAATGCTGAGCCAGTGTACAGAACAGCTACAGGAAGGTATTGTTCTGTGATATGGAGCTAGTGTGGATAAATGTTGAAGTAAGGTATTGTTTTGTGATGCGGAGCCAGTGTGGAGAACTGTTGCAGGAAGGTAATGTTTTGTGATGTGGAGTTAGTGTGGAGAACTGTTGCAGGAAGTTATTGTTTTGTGATGCGGAGCCAGTGTGGAGAACTGTTGCAGGAAGGTACTGTTTTGTGATATGGAGCTAGTGTGGAGAACTGTTGCATGAAGGTATTGTTTTGTGAGGTGGAGCCAGTGTGGAGAACTGTGATTCGGAGCCTGTGTGGAGAACTCCAGGAGGAAGGTATTGTTTTGTGATTTGGAGCTAGTGTTGAGAACTGTTCCAGGAAGTTATAGTTTTGTTATGCGGAGACAGTGTGGAGAACTGTGATGCTGAGCGAGTGTACAGAACAGCTACAGGAAGATATCCTTTTTTGATATGTAGCTAGTGTGGAGAAATGTTGAAGGAAGGTATTGTTTTGTGATGCGGAGCCAGTGTGGAGAACTGTTGCAGGAAGGTATTGTTTTGTGATGCGGAGCCAGTCTGGAAAACAGTTGCAGGAAGGTATTGTTTTTTGATGCGGAGCCAGTTTGGAGAACTGTTTCAGGAAGGTTTTGTTTTGTGATGTGGAGTTAGTGTGGAGAACTGTTGCAGGAAGTTTTTGTTCTGTGATGCGGAGCCAGTGTGGAGAATAGTTGCAGGAAGCTATGGTTTTGTGATGTGGGGCTAGTGTGGAGAAGTGTTGCAGGAAGTTATTGTTTTGTGATGCGGAGCCAGTGTGGAGAACTGCTGCAGGAAGGTATTGTTTTGTGATATGGATATAGTGTGGAGAACTGTTGCAGGAAGGTATTGTTTTGTGATGCGGATCCAGTGTGGAGAACTGTTGCAGGAAGGTATTGTTTTGTGTTGTGGAGCCAGTGTGGAGAACTGATGCAGGAAGGTATTGTTTTGTGATGCGGTGCCAGTGTGGAAAACTGTTGCAGGAAGGTATTGTTTGTGATATTGTGCAAGTGTGGAGATCTGTTGCAGGAAGGAATTGTTTTGTGATGTGGAGCTAGTGTGGAGAAATATTACAAGAAGTTATTGTTTTGTGATGTGGAGCCAGTGTGAAGAACTGTTGCAGGAAGGTATCGTTTTCTGATATGGAGCCAATGTTGAGACCTGTGATTCTGAGCCAGGGTGGAGAACTGCTGCAGGAAGGTATGGTTTTGTGATTTGGAGCAAGACTGGAGAACTGTTGCAGGAAGGTATAGTTTGTTGTGTAGAGCCACTGTGGAGAACTGTTGCAGAAAGGTATTGTTTTTTGATGTGCAACCAGTGTGGAGAACAGTTGCAGGAAAGTATTGTTTTGTGATGTGGAGCAAGTCTGGAGAACTGTTACAGGAAGGTATGATTTTGTGATGTGGAGCTAGTGTGAAGAACTGTTGCAGGATGTTATTTTTTCGTGATGAGGAGCCAGAGTGGAGAACTGCTGCAGGAAGGTATTGTTTTGTGATATGGAGCTAGTGTGGAGAACTGTTGCAGGAAGGTATGGTTTTCTGATGTGGAGCCAGTGTGGAGAACTGTGATGCTGAGCCAGTGTACAGAACAGCTACAGGATGGTATTGTTTTGTGATATGGAGCTAGTGTGGAAAAAAGTTGAAGGAAGGTATTGTTTTGTGATGCGGAGCCAGTGTGGAGAACGGTTGCAGTAAGTTATTGTTTTGTGATGCGGAGCTAGTCTGGAGAACAGTTGCAGGGAGGTATTGTTTTTTTGATGCGGAGCCAGTGTCGAGAACAGTTGCAGGAAGGTTATGTTTTGTGATGTGGAGCTAGTGTGGAGAACTGTTGCAGGAAGGTATTGTTTTGTCATATGGAGCTGGTGTGGAGAACTGTTGCAGGAAGGTATGGTTTTGTGATGTGGAGCTAGTGTGGAGAACAGTTGCAGGAAGTTATTGTTTTGTGATGCGGAGCCAGTGTGGAGAAGTGCTGCAGGAAGGTATTGTTTTGTGAAAAGGAGCTAGTGTGGAGAACTGTTGCAGGAAGGTATAGTTTTGTGATGCGGAGCCAGTGTGGAGAACTGATGCAGGAAGGTATTGTGTTGTGATGCGGAGCCAGTGTGGAAAGCTGTTGCAGGAAGGTATTGTTTTGTGATGTGGTGCAAGTGTGGAGATTTGTTGCAGGATGGTATTGTTTTGTGATGGGGAGCCAGTGTTGAGAACTCTTACAAGAAGGTATTCTTTTTTGATGCGGAGCCAGTGTGGAGAACTGTTGCAGGAATTTATTTTTTTGTAATGTGGAGATAGTGTGGAGAACTGTGATGCAGAGCCATTGTGGAGAACTGCAGGAGGAAGGTGTTGCTTTGTGATTTGGAGCTAGTGTTGAGAACAGTTCAAGGAAGGTATTGTTTTGTGATGCGGAGCCAGTGTGGAGAACTGAAATGCTGAGCCACTGTACAGAACAGCTAAAAGAAGGTATTGTTTTGTGATATGGAGCTAGTGTGGAGAAATGTTGAAGGAAGGTATTGTTTTGTGATGCGGAGCCAGTGTGGAAACTGTAATGCTGAGCCAGTGTACAGAACAGCTACAGGAAGGTATTGTTCTGTGATATGGAGCTAGTGTGGAGAACTGTTGCAGGAAGGAACTGTTTTGTGATATGGAGCTAGTGTGGAGGACTGTTGCATGAAGGTATTGTTTTGTGATGCGGAGCCAGTGTGGAGAACTGTGATTCGGAGCCTGTGTGGAGAACTCCAGGAGGAAGGTATTGTTTTGTGATTTGGAGCTAGTGTTGAGAACTGTTCCAGGAAGGTATAGTTTTGTTATGCGGAGACAGTGTGGAGAACTGTGATGCTGAGCCAGTGTACAGAACAGCTACAGGAAGATATCGTTTTTTGATATGGAGCTAGTGTGGAAAAAAGTTGAAGGAAGGTATTGTTTTGTGATGCGGAGCCAGTGTGGAGAACTGTTGCAGGAAGGTATTGTTTTGTGATGCGGAGCCAGTCTGGAAAACAGTTGCAGGAAGGTATTGTTTTTTGATGCGGAGCCAGTTTGGAGAACTGTTTCAGGAAGGTTTTGTTTTGTGATGTGGAGTTAGTGTGGAGAACTGTTGCAGGAAGTTTTTGTTCTGTGATGCGGAGCCAGTGTGGAGAATAGTTGCAGGAAGGTATGGTTTTGTGATGTGGGGCTAGTGTTGAGATGTGTTGCAGGAAGTTATTGTTTTGTGATGCGGAGCCAGTGTGGAGAACTGCTGCAGGAAGGTATTGATTTGTGATGCGGATCCAGTGTGGAGAACTGTTGCAGGAAGGTATTGTTTTGTGATGTGTAGCCAGTTTGGAGAACTGATGCAGGAAGTCATTGTTTTGTGATGCAGAGCCAGTGTGGAAAACTGTTGCAGGAAGGTATTGTTTGTGATATTGTGCAAGTGTGGAGATCTGTTGCAGGAAGGTATTGTTTTGTGATGTGTAGCTAGTGTGGAGAAATATTTCAAGAAGTTATTGTTTTGTGATGTGGAGCCAGTGTGAAGAACTATTGCAGGAAGGTATTGTTTTGTGATGTGGAGCCAGTGTGGAGAACAGTGATGTGGAGCCAGTGTGCAGAACTACTGCAGGAAAGTATTTTTTGTGATTTGGAGCTAGTGTGAAGAACTATTCCAGGAGGGTATTGTTTTGTGATGCAGAGCCTGTGTGGAGAACTGTTGAAGGAATATATTGTTTTGTGATTCTGAGAGAGTGGGGAAAACTGAGATGCGGAAGCAGGGTGGAGAAGAGCTACACGAAGGTATCGTTTTGTTATATGGAGCTAGTGTGGAGAAATGTTGAAGGAAGGTATTCTTTTGTGATACGGTGCCAGTTTTGAAAACTGTTGCAGTAAGGTATTGTTTTGTGATATGGAGCCAGCGTGGATAACTGTTGCAGGAAGGTATAGTTTTCTGATGTGGAGCCAGTCAGGAGAACTGTTGCAGGAATATATTGTTCTGTGATGCGGAGCAAGTCTGGAGAACTGTTGCGGGAAGGTATTGTTTTGTGATGTGGAGCAAGTCTGGAGAACTGCTGAAGGAAGGTATTCTTTTTTGATATGGAGCTAGTGTGAAGAACTGTTGCAGGATGGTATTGTTTTGTAATACGGAACCAGTGTGTAGAACTGTTGCAGAAAGTTATTGTTTTGTGATGCGGAGCCAGTGTGGATAACTGTTGCAGGAAGGTATAGTTTGTTATGTGGACCACTGTGGAGAACTGTTGCATAAAGGTATTGTTTTGTGATGTGGATCTAGTGTGAAGAACTGTTGCAGGATGTTATTTTTTTGTGATGCGGAGCCAGTGTGGAGAACTGTTGCAGGAAGGTACTGTTTTGTGATATGGAGCTAGTGTGGAGAACTGTTGCATGAAGGTATTGTTTTGTGAGGTGGAGCCAGTGTGGAGAACTGTGATTCGGAGCCTGTGTGGAGAACTCCAGGAGGAAGGTATTGTTTTGTGATTTGGAGCTAGTGTTGAGAACTGTTCCAGGAAGTTATAGTTTTGTTATGCGGAGACAGTGTGGAGAACTGTGATGCTGAGCGAGTGTACAGAACAGCTACAGGAAGATATCCTTTTTTGATATGTAGCTAGTGTGGAGAAATGTTGAAGGAAGGTATTGTTTTGTGATGCGGAGCCAGTGTGGAGAACTGTTGCAGGAAGGTATTGTTTTGTGATGCGGAGCCAGTCTGGAAAACAGTTGCAGGAAGGTATTGTTTTTTGATGCGGAGCCAGTTTGGAGAACTGTTTCAGGAAGGTTTTGTTTTGTGATGTGGAGTTAGTGTGGAGACCTGTTGCAGGAAGTTTTTGTTCTGTGATGCGGAGCCAGTGTGGAGAATAGTTGCAGGAAGCTATGGTTTTGTGATGTGGGGCTAGTGTGGAGAAGTGTTGCAGGAAGTTATTGTTTTGTGATGCGGAGCCAGTGTGGAGAACTGCTGCAGGAAGGTATTGTTTTGTGATATGGATATAGTGTGGAGAACTGTTGCAGGAAGGTATTGTTTTGTGATGCGGATCCAGTGTGGAGAACTGTTGCAGGAAGGTATTGTTTTGTGATGTGGAGCCAGTGTGGAGAACTGATGCAGGAAGGTATTGTTTTGTGATGCGGTGCCAGTGTGGAAAACTGTTGCAGGAAGGTATTGTTTGTGATATTGTGCAAGTGTGGAGATCTGTTGCAGGAAGGTATTGTTTTGTGATGTGGAGCTAGTGTGGAGAAATATTACAAGAAGTTATTGTTTTGTGATGTGGAGCCAGTGTGAAGAACTGTTGCAGGAAGGTATCGTTTTCTGATATGGAGCCAATGTTGAGACCTGTGATTCTGAGCCAGGGTGGAGAACTGCTGCAGGAAGGTATGGTTTTGTGATTTGGAGCAAGACTGGAGAACTGTTGCAGGAAGGTATAGTTTGTTGTGTAGAGCCACTGTGGAGAACTGTTGCAGAAAGGTATTGTTTTTTGATGTGCAACCAGTGTGGAGAACAGTTGCAGGAAAGTATTGTTTTGTGATGTGGAGCAAGTCTGGAGAACTGTTACAGGAAGGTATGATTTTGTGATGTGGAGCTAGTGTGAAGAACTGTTGCAGGATGTTATTTTTTCGTGATGAGGAGCCAGAGTGGAGAACTGCTGCAGGAAGGTATTGTTTTGTGATATGGAGCTAGTGTGGAGAACTGTTGCAGGAAGGTATGGTTTTCTGATGTGGAGCCAGTGTGGAGAACTGTGATGCTGAGCCAGTGTACAGAACAGCTACAGGATGGTATTGTTTTGTGATATGGAGCTAGTGTGGAAAAAAGTTGAAGGAAGGTATTGTTTTGTGATGCGGAGCCAGTGTGGAGAACGGTTGCAGTAAGTTATTGTTTTGTGATGCGGAGCTAGTCTGGAGAACAGTTGCAGGGAGGTATTGTTTTTTGATGCGGAGCCAGTGTGGAGAACAGTTGCAGGAAGGTTATGTTTTGTGATGTGGAGCTAGTGTGGAGAACTGTTGCAGGAAGGTATTGTTTTGTCATATGGAGCTGGTGTGGAGAACTGTTGCAGGAAGGTATGGTTTTGTGATGTGGAGCTAGTGTGGAGAACAGTTGCAGGAAGTTATTGTTTTGTGATGCGGAGCCAGTGTGGAGAAGTGCTGCAGGAAGGTATTGTTTTGTGAAAAGGAGCTAGTGTGGAGAACTGTTGCAGGAAGGTATAGTTTTGTGATGCGGAGCCAGTGTGGAGAACTGATGCAGGAAGGTATTGTGTTGTGATGCGGAGCCAGTGTGGAAAGCTGTTGCAGGAAGGTATTGTTTTGTGATGTGGTGCAAGTGTGGAGATTTGTTGCAGGAAGGTATTGTTTTGTGATGGGGAGCCAGTGTTGAGAACTCTTACAAGAAGGTATTCTTTTTTGATGCGGAGCCAGTGTGGAGAACTGTTGCAGGAATTTATTTTTTTGTAATGTGGAGATAGTGTGGAGAACTGTGATGCAGAGCCATTGTGGAGAACTGCAGGAGGAAGGTGTTGCTTTGTGATTTGGAGCTAGTGTTGAGAACAGTTCAAGGAAGGTATTGTTTTGTGATGCGGAGCCAGTGTGGAGAACTGAAATGCTGAGCCACTGTACAGAACAGCTAAAAGAAGGTATTGTTTTGTGATATGGAGCTAGTGTGGAGAAATGTTGAAGGAAGGTATTGTTTTGTGATGCGGAGCCAGTGTGGAAACTGTAATGCTGAGCCAGTGTACAGAACAGCTACAGGAAGGTATTGTTCTGTGATATGGAGCTAGTGTGGAGAACTGTTGCAGGAAGGAACTGTTTTGTGATATGGAGCTAGTGTGGAGGACTGTTGCATGAAGATATTGTTTTGTGATGCGGAGCCAGTGTGGAGAACTGTGATTCGGAGCCTGTGTGGAGAACTCCAGGAGGAAGGTATTGTTTTGTGATTTGGAGCTAGTGTTGAGAACTGTTCCAGGAAGGTATAGTTTTGTTATGCGGAGACAGTGTGGAGAACTGTGATGCTGAGCCAGTGTACAGAACAGCTACAGGAAGATATCGTTTTTTGATATGGAGCTAGTGTGGAAAAAAGTTGAAGGAAGGTATTGTTTTGTGATGCGGAGCCAGTGTGGAGAACTGTTGCAGGAAGGTATTGTTTTGTGATGCGGAGCCAGTCTGGAAAACAGTTGCAGGAAGGTATTGTTTTTTGATGCGGAGCCAGTTTGGAGAACTGTTTCAGGAAGGTTTTGTTTTGTGATGTGGAGTTAGTGTGGAGAACTGTTGCAGGAAGTTTTTGTTCTGTGATGCGGAGCCAGTGTGGAGAATAGTTGCAGGAAGGTATGGTTTTGTGATGTGGGGCTAGTGTTGAGATGTGTTGCAGGAAGTTATTGTTTTGTGATGCGGAGCCAGTGTGGAGAACTGCTGCAGGAAGGTATTGATTTGTGATGCGGATCCAGTGTGGAGAACTGTTGCAGGAAGGTATTGTTTTGTGATGTGTAGCCAGTTTGGAGAACTGATGCAGGAAGTCATTGTTTTGTGATGCAGAGCCAGTGTGGAAAACTGTTGCAGGAAGGTATTGTTTGTGATATTGTGCAAGTGTGGAGATCTGTTGCAGGAAGGTATTGTTTTGTGATGTGTAGCTAGTGTGGAGAAATATTTCAAGAAGTTATTGTTTTGTGATGTGGAGCCAGTGTGAAGAACTATTGCAGGAAGGTATTGTTTTGTGATGTGGAGCCAGTGTGGAGAACAGTGATGTGGAGCCAGTGTGCAGAACTACTGCAGGAAAGTATTTTTTGTGATTTGGAGCTAGTGTGAAGAACTATTCCAGGAGGGTATTGTTTTGTGATGCAGAGCCTGTGTGGAGAACTGTTGAAGGAATATATTGTTTTGTGATTCTGAGAGAGTGGGGAAAACTGAGATGCGGAAGCAGGGTGGAGAAGAGCTACACGAAGGTATCGTTTTGTTATATGGAGCTAGTGTGGAGAAATGTTGAAGGAAGGTATTCTTTTGTGATGCGGTGCCAGTTTTGAAAACTGTTGCAGTAAGGTATTGTTTTGTGATATGGAGCCAGCGTGGATAACTGTTGCAGGAAGGTATAGTTTTCTGATGTGGAGCCAGTCAGGAGAACTGTTGCAGGAATATATTGTTCTGTGATGCGGAGCAAGTCTGGAGAACTGTTGCGGGAAGGTATTGTTTTGTGATGTGGAGCAAGTCTGGAGAACTGCTGAAGGAAGGTATTCTTTTTTGATATGGAGCTAGTGTGAAGAACTGTTGCAGGATGGTATTGTTTTGTAATACGGAACCAGTGTGTAGAACTGTTGCAGAAAGTTATTGTTTTGTGATGCGGAGCCAGTGTGGATAACTGTTGCAGGAAGGTATAGTTTGTTATGTGGACCACTGTGGAGAACTGTTGCATAAAGGTATTGTTTTGTGATGTGGATCTAGTGTGAAGAACTGTTGCAGGATGTTATTTTTTTGTGATGAGGAGCCAGAGTGGAGAATTGCTGCAGGAAGGTATTGTTTTGTGATATGGAGATAGTGTGGAGAACTGTTGCAGGAAGGTATGGTTTTCTGATGTGGAGCCAGTGTGGAGAACTGTGAAGCTGAGCCAGTGTACAGAACAGCTACAGGAAGGTATTGTTTTGTGATATGGAGCTAGTGTGGAAAAAAGTTGAAGGAAGGTATTGTTTTGTGATGCGGAGCCAGTGTGGAGAATGGTTGCAGTAAGGTATTGTTTTGTGATGCGGAGCCAGTCTGGAGAACAGTTGCAGGAAGGTATTGTTTTTTGATGCTGAGCCAGTGTGGAGAACTGTTGCAGGAAGGTATTGTTTTGTGATGTGGAGCCAGTGTGGAGAACAGTTGCAGGAAGTTATTGTTTTGTGATGCGGAGCTAGTGTGGAGAACAGTTGCAGGAAATTATTGTTTTGTGATGCGGAGCCAGTGTGGAGAACTGCTGCAGGAAGGTATTGTTTTGTGATGTGGTGCAAGGGTGGAGATTTGTTGCAGGAAGGTATTGTTTTGTGATGTGGAGCCAGTGTGGAGAACTCTTACAGGAAGGTATTGTGTTTTGATGCGGAGCCAGTGTGGAGAACTGTTGCAGGAATTTATTTTTTTGTAATGTGGAGATAGTGTAGAGAACTGTGATGCGGAGCCATTGTGGAGAACTGCAGGAGGAAGGTATTGCTTTGTGATTTGGAGCTAATGTTGAGAACTGTTCAAGGAAGGTATTGTTTGGTGATGCGGAGCCAGGGTGGAGAACTGTGATGCTGAGCCAGTGTACAGAACAGCTACAGGAAGGTATTTTTTTGTGATATGGAGCTAGTGTGGAGAAATGTTGAAGTAAGGTATTGTTTCGTGATGCGGAGCCAGTGTGGAGAACTGTTGCAGGAAGGTAATGTTTTGTAATGTGGAGTTAGTGTGGAGAACTGTTGCAGGAAGTTATTGTTTTGTGATGCGGAGCAAGTGTGAAGAACTGTTGCAGGAAGGTACTGTTTTGTGATATGGAGCTAGTGTGGAGAACTGTTACATGAAGGTATAGTTTTGTGATGCGGAGCCAGTGTGGAGAACTGTGATTCGGAGCCTGTGTGGAGAACTCCAAGGGGAAGGTATTGTTTTGTGATTTGGAGCTAGTGTTGAGAAGTGTTCCAGGAAGGTATAGTTTTGTTATGTGGAGACAGTATAGAGAACTGTGATGCTGAGCCAGTGTACAGAACAGCTACAGGAAGATATCGTTTTTTGATATGGAGCTAGTGTGGAGAAATGTTGAAGGAAGGTATTGTTTTGTGATGCGGAGCCAGTCTGGAAAACAGTTGCAGGAAGGTATTGTTTTTTGATGCGGAGACAGTTTGGAGAACTGTTTCAGGAAGGTTTTGTTTTGTGATGTGGAGTTAGTGTGGAGAACTGTTGCAGGAATTTATTTTTTTTTAATGTGGAGATAGTGTGGAGAACTGTGATGTGGAGCCATTGTGGAGAACTGCAGGAGGAAGGTATTGCTTTGTGATTTGGAGCTAGTGTTGAGAACTGTTCAAGGAAGGTATTGTTTTGTGATGCGGAGCCAGTGTGGAGAACTGTGATGCTGAGCCACTGTACAGAACAGCTACAGGAAGGTATTGTTTTGTGATATGGAGCTAGTGTGGAGAAATGTTGAAGGAAGGTATTGTTTTGTGATGCGGAGCCAGTGTGGAAACTGTAATGCTGAGCCAGTGTACAGAACAGCTACAGGAAGGTATTGTTTTGTGATATGGAGCTAGTGTAGAGAAATGTTGAAGTAAGGTATTGATTCGTGATGCGGAGGCAGTGTGGAGAACTGTTGCAGGAAGGTAATGTTTTGTGATGTGGAGTTAGTATGGAGAACTGTTGCAGGAAGTTATTGTTTTGTGATGTTGAGCCAGTGTGGAGAACTGTTGCAGGAAGGTACTGTTTTGTGATATGGAGCTAGTGTGGAGAACTGTTGCATGAAGGTATTGTTTTGTGATGCGGAGCCAGTGTGGAGTACTGTGATTCGGAGCCTGTGTGGAGAACTCCAGGAGGAAGGTATTGTTTTGTGATTTGGAGCTAGTGTTGAGAACTGTCCCAGGAAGGTATAGTTTTGTTATGCGGAGACAGTGTGGAGAAATGTGATGCTGAGCCCGTGTACAGAACAGCTACAGGAAGATATCGTTTTTTGATATGGAGCTAGTGTGGAGAAATGTTGAAGGAAGGTATTGTTTTGTGATGCGGAGCCAGTGTGGAGAACGTTTGTAGGAAGGTATAGTTTTGTGATGCGGAGCCAGTGTGGAGAACTGTTGCAGGAAGGTATTGTTTTGTGATGTGGAGCCAGTGTGGAGAACTGATGCAGGAAGGTATTGTGTTGTGATGCGGAGCCTGTGTTGAAAGCTGTTGCAGGAAGGTATTGTTTTGTGATGTGGTGCAAGTGTGGAGATTTTTTGCAGGAAGGTATTGTTTTGTGATGTGGAGCCAGTGTGGAGAACTCTTACAGGAAGGTATTGTTTTTTGATGCGGAGCCAGTGTGGAGAACTGTTGCAGGAATTTATTTTTTTGTAATGTGGAGATAGTGTGGAGAACTGTGATGCGGAGCCATTGTGGAGAACTGCAGGAGGAAGGTATTGCTTTGTGATTTGGAGCTAGTGTTGAGAACAGTTCAAGGAAGGTATTGTTTTGTGATGCGGAGCCAGTTTGGAGAACTGTGATGCTGAGCCACTGTACAGAACAGCTACAGGAAGGTATTGTTTTGTAATATGGAGCTAGTGCGGAGAAATGTTGAAGGAAGGTATTGTTTTGTGATGCGGAGCCAGTGTGGAAACTGTAATGCTGAGCCAGTGTACAGAACAGCTACAGCAAGGTATTGTTTTGTGATATGGAGCTAGTGTGGAGAAATGTTGAAGTAAGGTATTGTTTCGTGATGCGGAGCCAGTGTGGAGAACTGTTGCAAGAAGGTAATGTTTTGTGATGTGGAGTTAGTGTGGACAACTGTTGCAGGAAGTTATTGTTTTGTGATGCGGAGCCAGTGTGGAGAACTGTTGCAGGAAGGTACTGTTTTGTGATATGGAGCTAGTGTGGAGAACTGTTGCATGAAGGTACTGTTTTGTGATGCGGAGCCAGTGTGGAGAACTGTGATTCGGAGCCTGTGTGGAGAATTCCAGGGGGAAGGTATTGTTTTGTGATTTGGAGCTTGTGTTGAGAACTGTTCCAGGAAGGTATAGTTTTGTTATGCGGAGACAGTGTGGAGAACTGTGATGCTGAGCCAGTGTACAGAACAGCTACAGGAAGATATCGTTTTTTGATATGGAGCTAGTGTGGAGAAATGTTGAAGGAAGGTATTGTTTTGTGATGCGGAGCCAGTGTGGAGAACTGTTGCAGGAAGTTATTGTTTTGTAATGCGGAGCCAGTCTGGAAAACAGTTGCAGGAAGGTATTGTTTTTTGATGCGGAGCCAGTTTGGAGAACTGTTTCAGGAAGGGTTTGTTTTGTGATGTGGAGTTAGTGTGGAGAACTGTTGCAGGAATTTATTTTTTTTTAATGTGGAGATAGTGTGGAGAACTGTGATGTGAAGCCATTGTGGAGAACTGCAGGAGGAAGGTATTGCTTTGTGATTTGGAGCTAGTGTTGAGAACTGTTCAAGGAAGGTATTGTTTTGTGATGCGGAGCCAGTGTGATGAACTGTGGTGCTGAGCCACTGTACAGGACAGCTACAGGAAGGTATTGTTTTGTGATATGGAGCTAGTGTGGAGAAATGTTGAAGGAAGGTATTGTTTTGTGATGCGGAGCCAGTGTGGAAACTGTAATGCTGAGCCAGTGTACAGAACAGCTACAGGAAGGTATTGTTTTGTGATATGGAGCTAGTGTATAGAAATGTTGAATTAAGGTATTGTTTCATGATGCGGAGGCAGTGTGGAGAACTGTTGCAGGAAGGTAATGTTTTGTGATGTGGAGTTAGTGTGGAGAACTGTTGCAGGAAGTAATTGTTTTGTGATGCGGAGCCAGTGTGGAGAACTGTTGCAGGAAGGTACTGTTTGTGATATGGAGCTAGTGTGGAGAACTGTTGCAGGAAGGTATTGTTTTGTGATGCGGAGCCAGTGTGGAGAACTGTGATTCGTAGCCTGTGTGGAGAACTCCAGGAGGACGGTATTGTTTTGTGATTTGGAGCTGTGTTGAGAACTGTTCCAGGAAGGTAGAGTTTTGTTATGCGGAGACAGTGTGGAGAACTGTTTCAGGGAGGTTTTGTTTTGTGATGTGGAGTTAGTGTGGAGAACTGTTGCAGGAAGTTTTTGTTCTGTGATGCGGAGCCAGTGTGGAGAATAGTTGCAGGAAGCTATGGTTTTGTGATGTGGGGCTAGTGTGGAGAAGTGTTGCAGGAAGTTATTGTTTTGTGATGCGGAGCCAGTGTGGAGAACTGCTGCAGGAAGGTATTGTTTTGTGATATGGAGATAGTGTGGAGAACTGTTGCAGGAAGGTATTCTTTTGTGATGCGGATCCAGTGTGGAGAACTGTTGCAGGAAGGTATTGTTTTTTGATGCGGAGCCAGTGTGGAGAACAGTTGCAGGAAGGTTATGTTTTGTGATGTGGAGCTAGTTTGGAGAACTGTTGAAGGAAGTTATAGTTTTGTCATGTGGAGCCAGTGTGGAGAACTGTTGCAGGAAGGTATTGTTTTGTGATATGGAGCTGGTGTGGAGAACTGTTGCAGGAAGGTATGGTTTTGTGATGTGGAGCTAGTGTGGAGAACAGTTGCAGGAAGTTATTGTTTTGTGATGCGGAGCCAGTGTGGAGAACTGCTGCAGGAAGGTATTGTTTTGTGAAATGGAGCTAGTGTGGAGTACTGTTGCAGGAAGGTATAGTTTTGTGATGCGGAGCCAGTGTGGAGAACTGTTGCAGGAAGGTATTGTTTTGTGATGTGAAGCCAGTGTGGAGAACTGATGCAGGAAGGTATTGTGTTGTGATGCGGAGCCAGTGTGGAAAGCTGTTGCAGGAAGTTATGGTTTTTTGATGTGGTGCAAGTGTGGAGATTTGTTGCAGGAAGGTATTGTTTTTGATGCGGAGCCAGTGTGGAGAACTCTTACAGGAAGGTATTGTTTTTTGATGTGGAGCCAGTGTAGAGAACTGTTGCAGGAATTTATTTTTTTGTAATGTGGAGATAGTGTTGAGAACTGTTCAAGGAAGGTATTGTTTTGTGATGCGGAGCCAGTGTGGAGAACTGTGATGCTGAGCCAGTGTACAGAACAGCTACAGGTAGATATCGTTTTTTGATATGGAGCTAGTGTGGAGAAATGTTGAAGGAAGGTATTGTTTTGTGAAGCGGAGCCAGTGTGGAGACTTTTGCAGGAAGGTATAGTTTTGTGATGCGGAGCCAGTCTGGAAAACAGTTGCAGGAAGGTATTGTTTTTTGATGCGGAGCCAGTTTGGAGAACTGTTTCAGGAAGGTTTTGTTTTGTGATGTGGAGTTAGTGTGGAGAACTGTTGCAGGAATTTATTTTTTTTTAATGTGGAGATAGTGTGGAGAACTGTGATGTGAAGCCATTGTGGAGAACTGCAGGAGGAAGGTATTGCTTTGTGATTTGGAGCTAGTGTTGAGAACTGTTCAAGGAAGGTATTGTTTTGTGATGCGGAGCCAGTGTGATGAACTGTGGTGCTGAGCCACTGTACAGGACAGCTACAGGAAGGTATTGTTTTGTGATATGGAGCTAGTGTGGAGAAATGTTGAAGGAAGGTATTGTTTTGTGATGCGGAGCCAGTGTGGAAACTGTAATGCTGAGCCAGTGTACAGAACAGCTACAGGAATGTATTGTTTTGTGATATGGAGCTAGTGTATAGAAATGTTGAATTAAGGTATTGTTTCATGATGCGGAGGCAGTGTGGAGAACTGTTGTAGGAAGGTAATGTTTTGTGATGTGGAGTTAGTGTGGAGAACTGTTGCAGGAAGTAATTGTTTTGTGATGCGGAGCCAGTGTGGAGAACTGTTGCAGGAAGGTACTGTTTGTGATATGGAGCTAGTGTGGAGAACTGTTGCAGGAAGGTATTGTTTTGTGATGCGGAGCCAGTGTGGAGAACTGTGATTCGTAGCCTTTGTGGAGAACTCCAGGAGGACGGTATTGTTTTGTGATTTGGAGCTGTGTTGAGAACTGTTCCAGGAAGGTAGAGTTTTGTTATGCGGAGACAGTGTGGAGAACTGTTTCAGGGAGGTTTTGTTTTGTGATGTGGAGTTAGTGTGGAGAACTGTTGCAGGAAGTTTTTGTTCTGTGATGCGGAGCCAGTGTGGAGAATAGTTGCAGGAAGCTATGGTTTTGTGATGTGGGGCTAGTGTGGAGAAGTGTTGCAGGAAGTTATTGTTTTGTGATGCGGAGCCAGTGTGGAGAACTGCTGCAGGAAGGTATTGTTTTGTGATATGGAGATAGTGTGGAGAACTGTTGCAGGAAGGTATTCTTTTGTGATGCGGATCCAGTGTGGAGAACTGTTGCAGGAAGGTATTGTTTTTTGATGCGGAGCCAGTGTGGAGAACAGTTGCAGGAAGGTTATGTTTTGTGATGTGGAGCTAGTTTGGAGAACTGTTGAAGGAAGTTATAGTTTTGTCATGTGGAGCCAGTGTGGAGAACTGTTGCAGGAAGGTATTGTTTTGTGATATGGAGCTGGTGTGGAGAACTGTTGCAGGAAGGTATGGTTTTGTGATGTGGAGCTAGTGTGGAGAACAGTTGCAGGAAGTTATTGTTTTGTGATGCGGAGCCAGTGTGGAGAACTGCTGCAGGAAGGTATTGTTTTGTGAAATGGAGCTAGTGTGGAGAACTGTTGCAGGAAGGTATAGTTTTGTGATGCGGAGCCAGTGTGGAGAACTGTTGCAGGAAGGTATTGTTTTGTGATGTGAAGCCAGTGTGGAGAACTGATGCAGGAAGGTATTGTGTTGTGATGCGGAGCCAGTGTGGAAAGCTGTTGCAGGAAGTTATGGTTTTTTGATGTGGTGCAAGTGTGGAGATTTGTTGCAGGAAGGTATTGTTTTTGATGCGGAGCCAGTGTGGAGAACTCTTACAGGAAGGTATTGTTTTTTGATGTGGAGCCAGTGTAGAGAACTGTTGCAGGAATTTATTTTTTTGTAATGTGGAGATAGTGTTGAGAACTGTTCAAGGAAGGTATTGTTTTGTGATGCGGAGCCAGTGTGGAGAACTGTGATGCTGAGCCAGTGTACAGAACAGCTACAGGAAGATATCGTTTTTTGATATGGAGCTAGTGTGGAGAAATGTTGAAGGAAGGTATTGTTTTGTGAAGCGGAGCCAGTGTGGAGACTTTTGCAGGAAGGTATAGTTTTGTGATGCGGAGCCAGTCTGGAAAACAGTTGCAGGAAGGTATTGTTTTTTGATGCGGAGCCAGTTTGGAGAACTGTTTCAGGAAGGTTTTGTTTTGTGATGTGGAGTTAGTGTGGAGAACTGTTGCAGGAAGTTTTTGTTCTGTGATGCGGAGCCAGTGTGGAGAATAGTTGCAGGAAGGTATGGTTTTGTGATGTGGGGCTAGTGTGGAGAAGTGTTGCAGGAAGTTATTGTTTTGTGTTGCGGAGCCAGTGTGGAGAACTGCTGCAGGAAGGTATTGTTTTGTGATATGGAGATAGTGTGGAGAACTGTTGCAGGAAGGAATTGTTTTGTGATGCGGATCCAGTGTGGAGAACTGTTGCAGGAAGGTATTGTTTTGTGATGTGGAGCCAGTGTGGAGAACTGATGCAGGAAGGTATAGTTTTGTGATGCGGAGCCAGTGTGGAGAACTGTGATGCTGAGCCAGTGTACAGAACAGCTACAGGAAGATATCGTTTTTTGATATGGAGCTAGTGTGGAGAAATGTTGAAGGAAGGTATTGTTTTGTGATGCGGAGCCAGTGTGGAGAACTTTTGCAGGAAGGTATTGTTTTGTGATGCGGAGCCAGTCTGGAAAACAGTTGCAGGAAGGTATTGTTTTTTTATGCGGAGCCAGTGTGGAGAACTGCTGCAGGAAGGTATTGTTTTGTGATATGGAGATAGTGTGGAGAACTGTTGCAGGAAGGTATTGTTTTGTGATGCGGATCCAGTGTGGAGAACTGTTGCAAGAAGGTATTGTTTTGTGATGTGGAGCCAGTGTGGAGAACTGATGCAGGAAGGTATTGTTTTGTGATGCGGAGCCAGTGTGAAGAACTGTTGCAGGAAGGTATTGTTTGTGATATTGTGCAAGTGTGGAGATCTGTTGCAGGAAGGTATTGTTTTGTGATGTGTAGCTAGTGTGGAGAAATATTACAAGAAGTTATTGTTTTGTGATGTGGAGCCAGTGTGAAGAACTGTTGCAGGAAGGTATCGTTTTCTGATATGGAGCCAATGTGGAGACCTGTGATTCTGAGCCAGGGTGGAGAACTGCTGCATGAAGGTATAGTTTGTTATGTGGAGCCACTGTGGAGAACTGTTGTAGAAAGGTATTGTTTTCTGATGTGCAACCAGTGTGGAGAACTGTTGCAGGAAGGTATGATTTTGTGATATGGAGCTAGTGTGAAGAACTGTTGCAGGATGTTATTTTTTTGTGATGAGGAGCCAGAGTGGAGAACTGCTGCAGGAAGGTATTGTTTTGTGATATGGAGCTAGTTTGGAGAACTTTTGCAGGAAGGTATGGTTTTCTGATGTGGAGCCAGTGTGGAGAACTGTGATGCTGAGCCAGTGTACAGAACAGCTACAGGAAGGTATTGTTTTGTGATATGGAGCTAGTGTGGAAAAAAGTTGAAGGAAGGTATAGTTTTGTGATGCGGAGCCAGTGTGGAGAACGGTTGCAGTAAGGTATTGTTTTGTGATGCGGAGCCAGTCTGGGGAACAGTTGCAGGAAGGTATAGTTTTTTGATGTGGAGCCAGTGTGGAGAACAGTTGCAGGAAGGTTATGTTTTGTGATGTGGAGCTAGTGTGGAGAACTGTTGAAGGAAGTTATAGTTTTGTGATGCGGAGCCAGTGTGGAGAACTGTTGCAGGAAGGTATTGTTTTGTGGTATGGAGCTGGTGTGGAGAACTGTTGCAGGAAGGTATGGTTTTGTGATGTGGAGCTAGTGTGGAGAACAGTTGCAGGAAGTTATTGTTTTGTGATGCGGAGCCAGTGTGGAGAACTGCTGCAGGAAGGTATTGTTTTGTGAAATGGAGCTAGTGTGGAGAACTGTTGCAGGAAGGTATAGTTTTGTGATGCGGAGCCAGTGTGGAGAACTGTTGCAGGAAGATATTGTTTTGTGATGTGGAGCCAGTGAGGAGAACTGATGCAGGAAGGTATTGTGTTGTGATGCGGAGCCAGTGTGGAAAGCTGTTGCAGGAAGGTATTGTTTTGTGATGTTGTGCAAGTGTGGAGATTTGTTGCAGGAAGGTATTGTTTTGTGATGTGGAGCAAGTGTGGAGAACTCTTACAGGAAGTTATTGTTTTTTGATGCGGAGCCAGTGTGGAGAACTGTTGCAGGAATTTATTTTTTTGTAATGTGGAGATAGTGTGGAGAACTGTGATGCGGAGCCATTGTGGAGAACTGCAGGAGGAAGGTATTGCTTTGTGATTTGGAGCTAGTGTTGAGAACTGTTCAAGGAAGGTATTGTTTTGTGATGCGGAGCCAGTGTGGAGAACTGTGATGCCTAGCCACTGTACAGAACAGCTACAGGAAGGTATTGTTTTGTGATATGGAGCTAGTGTGGAGAAATGTTGAAGGAAGGTATTGTTTTGTGATGCGGAGACAGTGTGGAAACTGTAATGCTGAGCCAGTGTACAGAACAGCTACAGGAAAGTATTGTTTTGTGATATGGAGCTAGTGTGGAGAAATGTTGAAGTAAGGTAATGTTTTGTGATGCGGAGCCAGTGTGGAGAACTGTTGCAGGAAGGTAATGTTTTGTGATGTGGAGCTAGTGTGGAGAACTGTTGCATGGAGGTATTGTTTTGTGATGCGGAGCCAGTGTGGAGAACTGTGATTCGGAGCATGTGTGGAGAACTCCAGAAGGAAGGTATTGTTTTGTGATTTGGAGTTAGTGTTGAGAACTGTTCCAGGAAGGTATAGTTTTGTTATGCGGAGACAGTGTGGAGAACTGTGATGCTGAGCCAGTATACAGAACAGCTACAGGAAGATATCGTTTTTTGACATGGAGCTAGTGTGGAGAAATGTTCAAGGAAGGTATTGTTTTGTGATGCGGAGCCAGTGTGGAGAACTGTTGGAGGAAGGTATTGTTTTGTGATGCGGTGTCAGTCTGGAAATCAGTTGCAGGAAGGTATTGTTTTGTGATGTGGAGCCAGTGTGGAGAACTGATGCAGGAAGGTATTGTTTTGTGATGCGGAGCCAGTGTGGAAAACTGTTGCAGGAAGGTATTGTTTGTGATATTGTGCAAGTGTGGAGATCTGTTGCAAGAAGGTATTGTTTTGTGATGTGGAGCTAGTGTGGAGAACTATTACAAGAAGTTATTGTTTTGTGATGTGGAGCCCGTGTGAAGAACTGTTGCAGGAAGGTATCGTTTTCTGATATGGAGCCAATGTGGAGACCTGTGATTCTGAGCCAGGGTGGAGAACTGCTGCAGGAAGGTATGGTTTTGTGATTTGGAGCAAGTGTGGAGAACAGTTGCAGGAAGGTATAGTTTGTTATGTGGAGCCACTGTGGAGAACTGTTGCAGAAAGGTATTGTTTTGGGATGTGCAACCAGTGTGGAGAACAGTTGCAGGAAGGTATTGTTTTGTGATGTGGAGCCAGTCTGGAGAACTGTTGCAGGAAGGTATGATTTTGTGATGTGGAGCTAGTGTGAAGAACTGTTGCAGGATGTTATTTTTTTGTGATGAGGAGCCAGAGTGGAGAACTGTGATGCTGAGCCACTGTACAGAACAGCCACAGGAAGGTATTATTTTGTGATATGGAGCTAGTGTGGAGAAATGTTGAAGGAAGTTATTGTTTTGTGATGCAGAGCCAGTGTGGAGAACTGTTGCAGGAAGGTACTGTTTTGTGATATTGAGCTAGTGTGGAGAACTGTTGCATGAAGGTATTGTTTTGTGATGCGGAGCCAGTGTGGAGAACTGCAGGAGGAAGGTATTGTTTTGTGGTTTGGAGCTAGTGTTGAGAACTGTTCCGGGAAAGTATAGTTTTGTTATGCGGAGTCAGTGTGGAGAACTGTGATGCTGAGCAAGTGTACAGAACAGCTACATGAAGGTATTGTTTTTTGATATGGAGCTAGTGTGGAGAAATGTTGAAGGAAGGTATTGTTTTGTGATGTGGAGCCAGTGTGGAGAACTGTTGCAGGAAGGTATTGTTTTGTGATGCGGAGCCAGTCTGGAAAACAGTTGCAGGACGGTATGGTTTTTTGATGCGGAGCCAGTGTGGAGAACTGTTTCAGGAAAGTATTGTTTGTGATGTGTAGCAAGTGTGGAGAACTGTTGCAGGAAGGTATCGTTTTCTGATTTGGAGCCAATGTGGAGACCTGTGATTCTGAGCCAGGGTGGAGAACTGCTGCAGGAAGGTATAGTTTGTTATGTGGAGCCACTGTGGAGAACTGTTGCAGAAAGGTATTGTTTTCTGATATGCAACCAGTGTGGAGAACTGTTGCAGGAAGGTATTGTTTTGTGATGTGGAGCCAGTCTGGAGAACTGTTGCAGGAAGGTATGATTTTGTGATGTGGAGCTAGTGTGAAGAACTGTTGCAGGATGTTATTTTTTTGTGATGAGGAGCCAGAGTGGAGAACTGCTGCAGGAAGGTATTGTTTTGTGATATGGAGCTAGTGTGGAGAACTGTTGCAGGAAGGTATGGTTTTCTGATGTGGAGCCAGTGTGGAGAACTGTGATGCTGAACCAGTGTACAGAACAGCTACAGGAAGGTATTGTTTTGTGATATGGAGCTAGTGCGGAAAAAAGTTGAAGGAAGGTATAGTTTTGAGATGCGGAGCCAGTGTGGAGAAATATTGCAGGAAGGTATGGTTTTGTGATGTGGGGCTAGTGTGGAGAACTGCTGCAGCAAGGTATTGTTTTGTGATATGGAGATAGTGTGGAGAACTGTTGCAGGAAGGTGTTGTTTTGTGATGCGGATCCAGTGTGGAGAACTGTTGCAGGAAGGTATTGTTTTGTGATGTGGAGCCAGTGTGGAGAACTGATGCAGGAAGGTATTGTTTTGTGATGCGGAGCCTGTGTGGAAAACTGTTTCAGGAAGGTATTGTTTGTGATATTGTGCAAGTGTGGACATCTGTTGCAGGATGGTATTGTTTTGTGATGTGTAGCTAGTGTGGAAACTATTAAAAGAAGTTATTGTTTTGTGATGTGTAGCCAGTGTGAAGAACTGTTGCAGGAAGGTATCGTTTTCTGATATGGAGCCAATGTAGAGACCTGTGATTCTGAGCCAGGGTGGAGAACTGCTGCAGGAAGGTATGGTTTTGTGATTTGGAGCAAGTGTGGAGAACTGTTGCAGGAAGTTATTGTTTTGTGATGTGGAGCCAGTGTGGAGAACAGTGATGCGGAGCCAGTGTGTAGAACTGCTGCAGGAAAGTATTGTTTTGTGATTTGGAGCTAGTGTGAAGAACTATTACAGGAGGGTATTGTTTTGTGATGCAGAGCCTGTGTGGAGAACTGTCGCAGGAAGATATTGTTTTGTGATGCGAATCCAGTGGGGAAAACTGAGATGCGGAAGCAGGGTGGAGAAGAGCTACACGAAGGTATAGTTTTGTGATATGGAGCTAGTGTGGAGAAATGTTGAAGGACGGTATTCTTTTGATATGTGGAGCCAGTGTTGAAAACTGTTGCAGGAAGGTATGGTTTTGTGATGAGGAGCCAGCGTGGATAACTTTTGCAGGAAGGTATTGTTTTCTGATGTGGAGCCAGTCAGGAGAACTGTTGTAGGAAGATATTGTTCTGTGATGCGGAGCAAGTCTGGAGAGCTGTTGCAGGAAGGTATAGTTTTGTGATGTGGAGCAACTCTGGAGAACTGTCGCAGGAAGGTATTGTTTTGTGATGTGGAGCCAGTGTGGAGAACTGTTGCAGGAAGGTATGGTTTTGTGATGCAGAGCCAGTGTGGAGAACTGTTGTAGGAAGAAATTATTTTCTGCTGAGAGCAAGTGTGGAGAACTGTGATGCTGAGCCAGTGTGGAGAACTGTGATTCAGAGCCTGTGTGGAGAACTCCAGGAGGAAGGTATTGTTTTGTGATTTGGAGCTACTGTTGAGAACTGTTCCAGGAAAGTATAGTTTTGTTATGCGGAGACAGTGTGGAGAACTGTGATGCTGAGCCAGTGTACAGAACAGCTACAGGAAGATATCGTTTTTTGATATGGAGCTAGTGTGGAGAAATGTTGAAGGAAGGTATTGTTTTGTGATGCGGAGCCAGTCTGGAGAACGGTTGCAGGAAGGTATTGTTTTTTGATGCGGAGCCAGTGTGGAGAACAGTTGCAGGAAGGTTATGTTTTGTGATGTGGAGCTAGTGTGGAGAACTGTTGAAGTAAGGTATAGTTTTGTGATGCGGAGCCAGTGTGGAGAACTGTTGCAGGAAGGTATAGTTTTGTGATGCGGAGCCAGTGTGGAGAACTGTTGCAGGAAGGTATTGTTTTGTGATGTGGAGCCAGTGCGGAGAACTGATGCAGGAAGGTATTGTGTTGTGATGCGGAGCCAGTGTGGAAAGCTGTTGCAGGAAGGTATTTTTTTGTGATGTGGAGCAAGTGTGGAGATTTGTTGCAGGAAGGTATTGTTTTGTGATGTGGAGCCAGTGTGTAGAACTCTTACAGGATGGTATTGTTTTTTGATGCGGAGCCAGTGTGGAGATCTGTTGCAGGAATTTATTTTTTTGTAATGTGGAGATAGTGTGGAGAACTGTGATGCGGAGCCATTGTGGAGAACTGCAGGAGGAAGGTATTGCTTTGTGATTTGGAGCTAGTGTTGAGAACTGTTCAAGGAAGGTATTGTTTTGTGATGCGGAGCCAGTGTGGAGAACTGTGATGCTGAGCCACTGTACAGAACAGCTACAGGAAGTTATTGTTTTGTGATATGGAGCTAGTGTGGAGAAATGTTGAAGGAAGGTATTGTTTTGTGATGCGGATCCAGTGTGGAGAACTGTTGCAGGAAGGTAATGTTTTGTGATGTGGAGTTAGTGTGGAGAAATGTTGCAGGAAGTTATAGTTTTGTGATGCGGAGCCAGTGTGGAGAACTGTTGCAGGAAGGTACTGTTTTGTGATATGGAGCTAGTGTGGAGAACTGTTGCATGAAGGTATTGTTTTGTGATGCGGAGCCATTGTGGAGAACTGCAGGAGGAAGGTATTGTTTTGTGGTTTGGAGCTAGTGTTGAGAACTGTTCCGGGAAAGTATAGTTTTGTTATGCGGAGTCAGTGTGGAGAACTGTGATGCTGAGCCAGTGTACAGAACAGCTACAGGAAGTTATTGTTTTTTGATATGGAGCTAGTGTGGAGAAATGTTGAAGGAAGGTATTGTTTTGTGATGCGGAGCCAGTGTGGAGAACTGTTGCAGGAAGGTATTGTTTTGTGATTCGGAGCCAGTCTGGAAAACAGTTGCAGGAAGGTATGGTTTTTTGATGCGGAGCCAGTGTGGATAACTGTTTCAGGAAGGTTTTGTTTTGTGATGTGGTGTTAGTGTGGAGAACTGTTGCAGGAAGTTATTGTTCTGTGATGCGGAGCCAGTGTGGAGAAATGTTGCAGGAAGGTATGGTTTTGTGATGTGGGGCTAGTGTGGAAAAGTGTTGCAGGAAGTTATTGCATCGTGATGCGGAGCCAGTGTGGAGAACTGCTGCAGCAAGGTATTGTTTTGTGATATGGAGATAGTGTGGAGAACTGTTGCAGGATGGTTTTGTTTTGTGAAGCGGATCCAGTGTGGAGAACTGTTGCAGGAAGGTATTGTTTTGTGATGTGGAGCCAGTGTGGAGAACTGATGCATTAAGGTATTGTTTTGTGATGCGGAGCCAGTGTGGAAAACTGTTGCAGGAAGGTATTGTTTGTGATATTGTGCAAGTGTGGACATCTGTTGCAGGATGGTATTGTTTTGTGATGTGGAGCTAGTGTGGAGAACTATTAAAAGAAGTTATTGTTTTGTGATGTGGAGCCAGTGTGAAGAACTGTTGCAGGAAGGTATCGTTTTCTGATATGGAGCCAATGTGGAGACCTGTGATTCTGAGCCAGGGTGGAGAACTGCTGCAGGAAGGTATGGTTTTGTGATTTGGAGCAAGGGTGGAGAACTGTTGCAGGAAGGTATTGTTTTGTGATGTGTAGCAAGTGTGGAGAACTGTTGCAGGAAGGTATTGTTTTGTGATGTGGAGCCAGTGTGGAGAACAGTGATGCGGAGCCAGTGTGTAGAACTGCTGCAGGAAAGTATTGTTTTGTGATTTGGAGCTAGTGTGGAGAACTGTGATGCTGAGCCACTGTACAGAACAGCTACAGGAAGTTATTGTTTTGTGATATGGAGCTAGTGTGGAGAAATGTTGAAGGAAGGTATTGTTTTGTGATGCGGATCCAGTGTGGAGAACTGTTGCAGGAAGGTAATGTTTTGTGATGTGGAGTTAGTGTGGAGAAATGTTGCAGGAAGTTATAGTTTTGTGATGCGGAGCCAGTGTGGAGAACTGTTGCAGGAAGGTACTGTTTTGTGATATGGAGCTAGTGTGGAGAACTGTTGCATGAAGGTATTGTTTTGTGATGCGGAGCCATTGTGGAGAACTGTGATGCGGAGCCATTGTGGAGAACTGCAGGAGGAAGGTATTGTTTTGTGGTTTGGAGCTAGTGTTGAGAACTGTTCCGGGAAAGTATAGTTTTGTTATGCGGAGTCAGTGTGGAGAACTGTGATGCTGAGCCAGTGTACAGAACAGCTACAGGAAGTTATTGTTTTTTGATATGGAGCTAGTGTGGAGAAATGTTGAAGGAAGGTATTGTTTTGTGATGCGGAGCCAGTGTGGAGAACTGTTGCAGGAAGGTATTGTTTTGTGATTCGGAGCCAGTCTGGAAAACAGTTGCAGGAAGGTATGGTTTTTTGATGCGGAGCCAGTGTGGATAACTGTTTCAGGAAGGTTTTGTTTTGTGATGTGGTGTTAGTGTGGAGAACTGTTGCAGGAAGTTATTGTTCTGTGATGCGGAGCCAGTGTGGAGAAATGTTGCAGGAAGGTATGGTTTTGTGATGTGGGGCTAGTGTGGAAAAGTGTTGCAGGAAGTTATTGCATCGTGATGCGGAGCCAGTGTGGAGAACTGCTGCAGCAAGGTATTGTTTTGTGATATGGAGATAGTGTGGAGAACTGTTGCAGGATGGTTTTGTTTTGTGAAGCGGATCCAGTGTGGAGAACTGTTGCAGGAAGGTATTGTTTTGTGATGTGGAGCCAGTGTGGAGAACTGATGCATTAAGGTATTGTTTTGTGATGCGGAGCCAGTGTGGAAAACTGTTGCAGGAAGGTATTGTTTGTGATATTGTGCAAGTGTGGACATCTGTTGCAGGATGGTATTGTTTTGTGATGTGGAGCTAGTGTGGAGAACTATTAAAAGAAGTTATTGTTTTGTGATGTGGAGCCAGTGTGAAGAACTGTTGCAGGAAGGTATCGTTTTCTGATATGGAGCCAATGTGGAGACCTGTGATTCTGAGCCAGGGTGGAGAACTGCTGCAGGAAGGTATGGTTTTGTGATTTGGAGCAAGGGTGGAGAACTGTTGCAGGAAGGTATTGTTTTGTGATGTGTAGCAAGTGTGGAGAACTGTTGCAGGAAGGTATTGTTTTGTGATGTGGAGCCAGTGTGGAGAACAGTGATGCGGAGCCAGTGTGTAGAACTGCTGCAGGAAAGTATTGTTTTGTGATTTGGAGCTAGTGTGAAGAACTATTCCAGGAGGGTATTGTTTTATGATGCAGAGCCTGTGTGGAGAACTGTTGCAGGAAGATATTGTTTTGTGATGCGAAGCCAGTGGGGAAAACTGAGATGCGGAAGCATGGTGGAGAAGAGCTACACGAAGGTATAGTTTTGTGATATGGAGCTAGTGTGGAGAAATGTTGAAGGACGGTATTATTTGATATGCGGAGCCAGTGTTGAAAACTGTTGCAGGAAGGTATTGTTTTGTGATGAGGAGCCAGCGTGGATAACTTTTGCAGGAAGGTATTGTTTTCTGATGTGGAGCCAGTCAGGAGAACTGTTGTAGGAAGATATTGTTCTGTGATGCGGAGCAAGTCTGGAGAGCTGTTGCAGGAAGGTATAGTTTTGTGATGTGGAGCAACTCTGGAGAACTGTCGCAGGAAGGTATTGTTTTGTGATGTGGAGCCAGTGTGGAGAACTGTTGCAGGAAGGTATGGTTTTGTGATGCAGAGCCAGTGTGGAGAACTGTTGTAGGAAGAAATTATTTTCTGCTGAGAGCCAGTGTGGAGAACTGTGATGCTGAGCCAGTGTACAGAACAGATACAGGACGGTATTGTTTTGTGATATGGAGCTAGTGTGGAGAAATGTTGAAGGAAGGTATTGTTTTGTGATGCGGAGCCAGTTTGGAGAACTGTTGCAGAAAGGTATTGTTTTGTGATGTAGATCCAGTCTGGAGCACAGTTGCAGGAAGGTATTGTTTTTTCATGCGGATCCAGTGTGGAGAACTGTTGCAGGAAGGTAATGTTTTGTGATGTGGAGTTAGTGTGGAGAACTGTTGCAGGAAGTTATTGTTTTGTGATGCGGAGCCAGTGTGGAGAACTGTTGCAGGAAGTTATTGTTTTGTGATGCGGAGCCAGTGTGGAGAACTGTTGCAGGAAGGTATTGTTTTGTGAGGCGGAGCCAGTGTAGAGAACTGTGATGCTGAGACAGTGTGGAGAACTGATACAGGAAGGTATGGTTTTGTGACATGGAGCTAGGGTGGAGAACTGTTGCAGGAAGGTATGGTTTTGTGAGGTGTAGCCAGTGTGGAGAACTGTTGTAGGAAGGAATTATTTTGTGATGCAGAGCCAGTGTGGAGAACTGTGATGCTGAGCAAGTTTACAGAACAGCTACAGGAAGGTATTGTTTTGTTATATGGAGCTAGTGTGGAGAAATGTTGAAGGAAGGTATTGTTTTGTGATGCGGTGCCAGTGTGAAGATCTGTTGCAGAAAGGTACTGTTTTGTGATATGGAGCTGGTTTAAAGAACTGTTGCAGGAAGGTATGGTTTTGTAATGTGGAGCTAGTGTGGAGAACAGTTGCAGGAAGTTATTGTTTTGTGTTCCGAACCAGTGTGGAGAACTGCTGCAGGAAGGTATTGTTTTCTGAAATGGAGCTAGTGTGGAGAACAGTTGCAGGAAGGTATTGTTTTGTGATGCGGAGCCAGTGTGGAGAACTGTGATGCGGATCCAGTGTGGAGAAGTGCAGGAGGAAGTTATTGTTTTTTGATTTGGAGCTAGTGTTGAGAACTGTTCCAGGAATGTATTGTTTTGTGATGCGGAGCTAGTGTGGAGAACTGTGATGCTGAGCCACTGTACAGAACAGCTACAGGAAGTTATTGTTTTGTGATATGGAGCTAGTGTGGAGAAATGTTGAAGGAAGGTATTGTTTTGTGATGCGGATCCAGTGTGGAGAACTGTTGCAGGAAGGTAATGTTTTGTGATGTGGAGTTAGTGTGGAGAAATGTTGCAGGAAGTTATAGTTTTGTGATGCGGAGCCAGTGTGGAGAACTGTTGCAGGAAGGTACTGTTTTGTGATATGGAGCTAGTGTGGAGAACTGTTGCATGAAGGTATTGTTTTGTGATGCGGAGCCATTGTGGAGAACTGTGATGCGGAGCCATTGTGGAGAACTGCAGGAGGAAGGTATTGTTTTGTGGTTTGGAGCTAGTGTTGAGAACTGTTCCGGGAAAGTATAGTTTTGTTATGCGGAGTCAGTGTGGAGAACTGTGATGCTGAGCCAGTGTACAGAACAGCTACAGGAAGTTATTGTTTTTTGATATGGAGCTAGTGTGGAGAAATGTTGAAGGAAGGTATTGTTTTGTGATGCGGAGCCAGTGTGGAGAACTGTTGCAGGAAGGTATTGTTTTGTGATTCGGAGCCAGTCTGGAAAACAGTTGCAGGAAGGTATGGTTTTTTGATGCGGAGCCAGTGTGGATAACTGTTTCAGGAAGGTTTTGTTTTGTGATGTGGTGTTAGTGTGGAGAACTGTTGCAGGAAGTTATTGTTCTGTGATGCGGAGCCAGTGTGGAGAAAAGTTGCAGGAAGGTATGGTTTTGTGATGTGGGGCTAGTGTGGAAAAGTGTTGCAGGAAGTTATTGCATCGTGATGCGGAGCCAGTGTGGAGAACTGCTGCAGCAAGGTATTGTTTTGTGATATGGAGATAGTGTGGAGAACTGTTGCAGGATGGTTTTGTTTTGTGAAGCGGATCCAGTGTGGAGAACTGTTGCAGGAAGGTATTGTTTTGTGATGTGGAGCCAGTGTGGAGAACTGATGCATTAAGGTATTGTTTTGTGATGCGGAGCCAGTGTGGAAAACTGTTGCAGGAAGGTATTGTTTGTGATATTGTGCAAGTGTGGACATCTGTTGCAGGATGGTATTGTTTTGTGATGTGGAGCTAGTGTGGAGAACTATTAAAAGAAGTTATTGTTTTGTGATGTGGAGCCAGTGTGAAGAACTGTTGCAGGAAGGTATCGTTTTTCTGATATGGAGCCAATGTGGAGACCTGTGATTCTGAGCCAGGGTGGAGAACTGCTGCAGGAAGGTATGGTTTTGTGATTTGGAGCAAGTGTGGAGAACTGTTGCAGGAAGGTATTGTTTTGTGATGTGTAGCAAGTGTGGAGAACTGTTGCAGGAAGGTATTGTTTTGTGATGTGGAGCCAGTGTGGAGAACAGTGATGCGGAGCCAGTGTGTAGAACTGCTGCAGGAAAGTATTGTTTTGTGATTTGGAGCTAGTGTGGAGAACTGTGATGCTGAGCCACTGTACAGAACAGCTACAGGAAGTTATTGTTTTGTGATATGGAGCTAGTGTGGAGAAATGTTGAAGGAAGGTATTGTTTTGTGATGCGGATCCAGTGTGGAGAACTGTTGCAGGAAGGTAATGTTTTGTGATGTGGAGTTAGTGTGGAGAAATGTTGCAGGAAGTTATAGTTTTGTGATGCGGAGCCAGTGTGGAGAACTGTTGCAGGAAGGTACTGTTTTGTGATATGGAGCTAGTGTGGAGAACTGTTGCATGAAGGTATTGTTTTGTGATGCGGAGCCATTGTGGAGAACTGTGATGCGGAGCCATTGTGGAGAACTGCAGGAGGAAGGTATTGTTTTGTGGTTTGGAGCTAGTGTTGAGAACTGTTCCGGGGAAAGTATAGTTTTGTTATGCGGAGTCAGTGTGGAGAACTGTGATGCTGAGCCAGTGTACAGA
Organism: Microtus obscurus; assembly: GCA_963919715.1. Lineage (NCBI taxonomy): Eukaryota > Metazoa > Chordata > Mammalia > Rodentia > Cricetidae > Microtus > Microtus obscurus. Next base: position 163,417 of record CAWTZC010000310.1, on the reverse strand, counting down.
ACAGCTACAGGAAGTTATTGTTTTTTGATATGGAGCTAGTGTGGAGAAATGTTGAAGGAAGGTATTGTTTTGTGATGCGGAGCCAGTGTGGAGAACTGTTGCAGGAAGGTATTGTTTTGTGATTCGGAGCCAGTCTGGAAAACAGTTGCAGGAAGGTATGGTTTTTTGATGCGGAGCCAGTGTGGATAACTGTTTCAGGAAGGTTTTGTTTTGTGATGTGGTGTTAGTGTGGAGAACTGTTGCAGGAAGTTATTGTTCTGTGATGCGGAGCCAGTGTGGAGAAATGTTGCAGGAAGGTATGGTTTTGTGATGTGGGGCTAGTGTGGAAAAGTGTTGCAGGAAGTTATTGCATCGTGATGCGGAGCCAGTGTGGAGAACTGCTGCAGCAAGGTATTGTTTTGTGATATGGAGATAGTGTGGAGAACTGTTGCAGGATGGTTTTGTTTTGTGAAGCGGATCCAGTGTGGAGAACTGTTGCAGGAAGGTATTGTTTTGTGATGTGGAGCCAGTGTGGAGAACTGATGCATTAAGGTATTGTTTTGTGATGCGGAGCCAGTGTGGAAAACTGTTGCAGGAAGGTATTGTTTGTGATATTGTGCAAGTGTGGACATCTGTTGCAGGATGGTATTGTTTTGTGATGTGGAGCTAGTGTGGAGAACTATTAAAAGAAGTTATTGTTTTGTGATGTGGAGCCAGTGTGAAGAACTGTTGCAGGAAGGTATCGTTTTCTGATATGGAGCCAATGTGGAGACCTGTGATTCTGAGCCAGGGTGGAGAACTGCTGCAGGAAGGTATGGTTTTGTGATTTGGAGCAAGGGTGGAGAACTGTTGCAGGAAGGTATTGTTTTGTGATGTGTAGCAAGTGTGGAGAACTGTTGCAGGAAGGTATTGTTTTGTGATGTGGAGCCAGTGTGGAGAACAGTGATGCGGAGCCAGTGTTAGAACTGCTGCAGGAAAGTATTGTTTTGTGATTTGGAGCTAGTGTGAAGAACTATTCCAGGAGGGTATTGTTTTATGATGCAGAGCCTGTGTGGAGAACTGTTGCAGGAAGATATTGTTTTGTGATGCGAAGCCAGTGGGGAAAACTGAGATGCGGAAGCATGGTGGAGAAGAGCTACACGAAGGTATAGTTTTGTGATATGGAGCTAGTGTGGAGAAATGTTGAAGGACGGTATTATTTGATATGCGGAGCCAGTGTTGAAAACTGTTGCAGGAAGGTATTGTTTTGTGATGAGGAGCCAGCGTGGATAACTTTTGCAGGAAGGTATTGTTTTCTGATGTGGAGCCAGTCAGGAGAACTGTTGTAGGAAGATATTGTTCTGTGATGCGGAGCAAGTCTGGAGAGCTGTTGCAGGAAGGTATAGTTTTGTGATGTGGAGCAACTCTGGAGAACTGTCGCAGGAAGGTATTGTTTTGTGATGTGGAGCCAGTGTGGAGAACTGTTGCAGGAAGGTATGGTTTTGTGATGCAGAGCCAGTGTGGAGAACTGTTGTAGGAAGAAATTATTTTCTGCTGAGAGCCAGTGTGGAGAACTGTGATGCTGAGCCAGTGTACAGAACAGATACAGGACGGTATTGTTTTGTGATATGGAGCTAGTGTGGAGAAATGTTGAAGGAAGGTATTGTTTTGTGATGCGGAGCCAGTTTGGAGAACTGTTGCAGAAAGGTATTGTTTTGTGATGTAGATCCAGTCTGGAGCACAGTTGCAGGAAGGTATTGTTTTTTCATGCGGATCCAGTGTGGAGAACTGTTGCAGGAAGGTAATGTTTTGTGATGTGGAGTTAGTGTGGAGAACTGTTGCAGGAAGTTATTGTTTTGTGATGCGGAGCCAGTGTGGAGAACTGTTGCAGGAAGTTATTGTTTTGTGATGCGGAGCCAGTGTGGAGAACTGTTGCAGGAAGGTATTGTTTTGTGAGGCGGAGCCAGTGTAGAGAACTGTGATGCTGAGACAGTGTGGAGAACTGATACAGGAAGGTATGGTTTTGTGACATGGAGCTAGGGTGGAGAACTGTTGCAGGAAGGTATGGTTTTGTGAGGTGTAGCCAGTGTGGAGAACTGTTGTAGGAAGGAATTATTTTGTGATGCAGAGCCAGTGTGGAGAACTGTGATGCTGAGCAAGTTTACAGAACAGCTACAGGAAGGTATTGTTTTGTTATATGGAGCTAGTGTGGAGAAATGTTGAAGGGAAGGTATTGTTTTGTGATGCGGTGCCAGTGTGAAGATCTGTTGCAGAAAGGTACTGTTTTGTGATATGGAGCTGGTTTAAAGAACTGTTGCAGGAAGGTATGGTTTTGTAATGTGGAGCTAGTGTGGAGAACAGTTGCAGGAAGTTATTGTTTTGTGTTCCGAACCAGTGTGGAGAACTGCTGCAGGAAGGTATTGTTTTCTGAAATGGAGCTAGTGTGGAGAACAGTTGCAGGAAGGTATTGTTTTGTGATGCGGAGCCAGTGTGGAGAACTGTGATGCGGATCCAGTGTGGAGAAGTGCAGGAGGAAGTTATTGTTTTTTGATTTGGAGCTAGTGTTGAGAACTGTTCCAGGAATGTATTGTTTTGTGATGCGGAGCCAGTGTGGAGAACTGTGATGTGGATCCAGTGTGGAGAACTGCAGGAGGAAGGTATTGTTTTTTGATTTGGAGCTAGTGTTGAGAACTGTTCCAGGAATGTATTTTTTTGTGATGCGGAGGCAGTGTGAAGAACTGTGATGCTGAGCCAGTGTACAGAACAGCTACAGGAAGGTATTGTTTTGTGATATGGAGCTAGTGTGGAGAAATTTTGAAGTAAGGTATTGTTTCGTGATGCGGAGCCAGTGTGGAGAACTGTTGCAGGAAGGTGTTGTTTTGTGATGTGGAGCTAGCGTGGATAACTGTTGCAGGAAGGTATAGTTTTCTGATGTGGAGCCAGTGTGGAAAACTGCTGCAGGAAGGTATTGTTTGTGATATGGTGCAAGTGTGGAGATCTGTTGCAGGAAGGTATTGTTTTGTGATGTGGAGCCAGTGTGGAGAACTATTGCAGGAAGGTACCGTTTTCTGATATGGAGCCAATGTGGAGAACTGTGATTTTGAGCCAGGGTGGAGAAATGCTGCAGGAAGGTATGGTTTTGTGATTTGGAACAAGTGTGGAGAACTGTTGCAGGAAGGTATTGTTTTGTGATGTGTAGCAAGTGTGGAGAACTGTTGCAGGAAGGTATTGTTTTGTGATGTGGAGCCAGTGTGGATAACAGTGATGCGGAGCCAGTGTGCAGAACTACTGCAGGAAAGTATTTTTTGTGATTTGGAGTTAGTGTGAAGAACTATTCCAGGAGGGTATTGTTTTGTGATGCAGAGCCTGTGTGGAGAACTGTTGAAGGAAGGTATTTTTTGTGATGCGGTGCCAGTGTTGAAAACTGTTGCAGTAAGGTATTGTTTTGTGATATGGAGCCAGCGTGGATAACTGTTGCAGGAAGGTATCGTTTTCTGATATGGAGCCAGTCAGGAGAACTGTTGCAGGAAGATATTGTTCTGTGATGCGGAGCAAGTCTGGAGAACTGTTGCGGGAAGGTATTGTTTTGTGATGTGGAGCCAGTCTGGAGAACTGCTGAAGGAAGGTATTTTTTTTTGATATGGAGCTAGTGTGAAGAACTGTTGCAGGATGTTATTGTTTTGTCATACGGAACCAGTGTGTAGAACTGTTGCAAAAAGTTATTGTTTTTTGATGCGAAGCCAGGGTGGATATCTGTTGCAGGAAGGTATAGTTTGTTATGTGGAGCCACTGTGGAGAACTGTTGCAGAAAGGTATTGTTTTGTGATGTGCAACCAGTGTGGAGAACTGTTGCAGGAAGGTATTGTTTTGTGATGTGGAGCCAGTCTGGAGAACTGTTTCAGGAATGTATGATTTTGTGATGTGGAGATAGTGTGAAGAACTGTTGCACGATGTTATTTTTTTGTGATGAGTAGCCAGAGTGGAGAACTGCTGCAGGAAGGTATTGTTTTGTGATATGGAGCTAGTGTGGAGAACTGTTGCAGGAAGGTATGGTTTTCTGATGTGGAGCCAGTGTGGAGAACTTTGATGCTGAGCCAGTGTACAGAACAGCTACAGGAAGGTATTGTTTTGTGATATGGAGCTAGTGTGGAAAAAAGTTGAAGGAATTTATTGTTTTGTGATGCGGAGCCAGTGTGGAGAACAGTTGTAGTAAGGTATTGTTTTGTGATGCGGAGCCAGTGTGGAAAACAGTTGCAGGAAAGGTTATGTTTTGTTATGTGGAGCTAGTGTGGAGAACTGTTGAAGGAAGTTATAGTTTTGTGATGCGGAGCCAGTGTGGAGAACTGTTGCAGGAAGGTATTGTTTTGTGATATGGAGCTGGTGTGGAGAACTGTTGCAGGAAGGTATGGTTTTGTGATGTGGAGCTAGTGTGGAGAACAGTTGCAGGAAGTTATTGTTTTGTGATGCAGAGCCAGTGTGGAGAACTGCTGCAGGAAGGTATTGTTTTGTGAAATGGAGCTAGTGTGGAGAACTGTTGCAGGAAGGTATAGTTTTGTGATGCGGAGCCAGTGTGGAGAACTGTTGCAGGAAGGTATTGTTTTGTGATGTGGAGACAGTGTGGAGAACTGATGCAGGAAGGTATTGTGTTGTGATGCGGAGCCAGTGTGGAAAGCTGTTGCAGGAAGGTATTGTTTTGTGATGTGGTGCAAGTGTGGAAATTTGTTGCAGGAAGGTATTGTTTTGTGATCGGGAGCCAGTGTGTAGAACTCTTACAGGAAGGTATTGTTTTTTGATTCGGAGCCAGTGTGGAGAACTGTTGCAGGAATTTATTTTTTTGTAATGTGGAGATAGTGTGGAGAACTGTGATGCGGAGCCATTGTGGAGAACTGCAGGAGGAAGGTATTGCTTTGTGATTTGGAGCTAGTGTTGAGAACTGTTCAAGGAAGGTATTGTTTTGTGATGCGGAGCCAGTGTGGAGAACTGTGATGCTGAGCCACTGTACAGAACAGCTACAGGAAGTTATTGTTTTGTGATATGGAGCTAGTGTGGAGAAATGTTGAAGGAAGGTATTGTTTTGTGATGCGGAGCCAGTGTGGAAACTGTAATGCTGAGCTAGTGTACAGAACAGCTACAGGAAGGTATTGTTTTGTGATATGGAGCTAGTGTGGAGAAATGTTGAAGTAAGGTATTGTTTCGTGATGCGGAGCCAGTGTGGAGAACTGTTGCAGGAAGGTGTTGTTTTGTGATGTGGAGCCAGCGTGGATAACTGTTGCAGGAAGGTATAGTTTTCTGATGTGGAGCCAGTGTGGAAAACTTCTGCAGGAAGGTATTGTTTGTGATATGGTGCAAGTGTGGAGATCTGTTGCAGGAAGGTGTTGTTTTGTGATATGGAGCCAGTGTGGAGAACTATTACAGGAAGGTATTGTTTTGTGATGTGGAGCCAGTGTGAAGAACTATTGCAGGAAGGTACCGTTTTCTGATATGGAGCCAATGTGGAGAACTGTGATTTTGAGCCATGGTGGAGAAATGCTGCAGGAAGGTATGGTTTTGTGATTTGGAACAAGTGTGGAGAACTGTCGTAGGAAGGTATTGTTTTGTGATGTGTAGCAAGTGTGGTTAACTGTTGCAGGAAGGTATTGTTTTGTGATGTGGAGCCAGTGTGGATAACAGTGATGCGGAGCCAGTGTGCAGAACTACTGCAGGAAAGTATTTTTTGTGATTTGGAGCTAGTGTGAAGAACTATTCCAGGAGGGTATTGTTTTGTGATGCAGAGCCTGTGTGGAGAACTGTTGAAGGAATATATTGTTTTGTGTTTCTGAGAGAGTGGGGAAAACTGAGATGCAGAAGCAGGGTGGAGAAGAGCTACATGAAGGTATCGTTTTGTGATATGGAGCTAGTGTGGAGAAATGTTGAAGGAAGGTATTTTTTGTGATGCGGTGCCAGTGTTGAAAACTGTTGCAGTAAGGTATTGTTTTGTGATATTTAGCCAGCGTGGATAACTGTTGCAGGAAGGTATCGTTTTCTGATATGGAGCCAGTCAGGAGAACTGTTGCAGGAAGATATTGTTCTGTGATGCGGAGCAAGTCTGGAGAACTGTTGCGGGAAGGTATTGTTTTGTGATGTGGAGCCAGTCTGGAGAACTGCTGAAGGAAGGTATTGTTTTTTGATATGGAGCTCGTGTGAAGAACTGTTGCAGGATGGTATTGTTTTGTCATACGGAACCAGTGTGTAGAACTGTTGCAAAAAGTTATTGTTTTTTGATGCGGAGCCAGTGTGGATAACTGTTGCAGGAAGGTATAGTTTGTTATGTGGAGCCACTGTGGAGAACTGTTGCAGAAAGGTATTGTTTTGTGATGTGCAACCAGTGTGGAGAACTGTTGCAGGAAGGTATTGTTTTGTAATGTGGAGCCAGTCTGGAGAACTGTTGCAGGAATGTATGATTTTGTGATGTGGAGCTAGTGTGAAGAACTGTTGCAAGATGTTATTTTTTTGTGATGAGGAGCCAGAGTGGAGAACTGCTCCAGGAAGGTATTGTTTTGTGATATGGAGCTAGTGTGGAGAACTGTTGCAGGAAGGTATGGTTTTCTGATGTGGAGCCAGTGTGGAGAACTTTGATGCTGAGCCAGTGTACAGAACAGCTACAGGAAGGTATTGTTTTGTGATATGGAGCTAGTGTGGAAAAAAGTTGAAGGAATTTATTGTTTTGTGATGCAGAGCCAGTGTGGAGTACGGTTGCAGTAAGGTATTGTTTTGTGATGCGGAGCCATTCTGGAGAACAGTTGCAGGAAGGTATTGTTTTTTTATGCGGAGCCAGTGTGGAGAACAGTTGCAGGAAGGTTATGTTTTGTTATGTGGAGCTAGTGTGGAGAACTGTTGAAGGAAGTTATAGTTTTGTGATGCGGAGCCAGTGTGGAGAACTGTTGCAGGAAGGTATTGTTTTGTGATATGGAGCTGGTGTGGAGAACTGTTGCAGGAAGGTATTGTTTTGTGATGTGGAGCTAGTGTGGAGAACAGTTGCAGGAAGTTATTGTTTTGTGATGCGGAGCCAGTGTGGAGAACTGCTGCAGGAAGGTATTGTTTTGTGAAATGGATCTAGTGTGGAGAACTGTTGCAGGAAGGTATAGTTTTGTGATGCGGAGCCAGTGTGGAGAACTGTTGCAGGAAGGTATTGTTTTGTGATGTGGAGCCAGTGTGGAGAACTGATGCAGGAAGGTATTGTGTTGTGATGCGGAGCCAGTGTGGAAAGCTGTTGCAGGAAGGTATTGTTTTGTGATGTGGTGCAAGTGTGGAAATTTGTTGCAGGAAGGTATTGTTTTGTGATCGGGAGCCAGTGTGTAGAACTCTTACAGGAAGGTATTGTTTTTTGATGCGGAGCCAGTGTGGAGAACTGTTGCAGGAATTTATTTTTTTGTAATGTGGAGATAGTGTGGAGAACTGTGATGCGGAGCCATTGTGGAGAACTGCAGGAGGAAGGTATTGCTTTGTGATTTGGAGCTAGTGTTGAGAACTGTTCAAGGAAGGTATTGTTTTGTGATGCGGAGCCAGTGTGGAGAACTGTGATGCTGAGCCACTGTACAGAACAGCTACAGGAAGGTATTGTTTTGTGATATGGAGCTAGTGTGGAGAAATGTTGAAGGAAGGTATTGTTTTGTGATGTGGAGCCAGTGTGGAAACTGTAATGCTGAGCTAGTGTACAGAACAGCTACAGGAATGTATTGTTTTGTGATATGGAGCTAGTGTGGAGAAATGTTGAAGTAAGGTATTGTTTCGTGATGCGGAGCCAGTGTGGAGAACTGTTGCAGGAAGGTGTTGTTTTGTGATGTGGAGCCAGCGTGGATAACTGTTGCAGGAAGGTATAGTTTTCTGATGTGGAGCCAGTGTGGAAAACTGCTGCAGGAAGGTGTTGTTTTGTGATGTGGAGCCAGCGTGGATAACTGTTGCAGGAAGGTATAGTTTTCTGATGCGGAGCCAGTGTGGAAAACTGCTGCAGGAAGGTATTGTTTGTGATATGGTGCAAGTGTGGAGATCTGTTGCAGGAAGGTATTGTTTTGTGATGTGGAGCCAGTGTGGAGAACTATTACAGGAAGGTATTGTTTTGTGATGTGGAGCCAGTGTGAAGAACTATTGCAGGAAGGTACCGTTTTCTGATATGCAGCCAATGTGGAGAACTGTGATTTTGAGCCAGGGTGGAGAAATGCTGCAGGAAGGTATGGTTTTGTGATTTGGAACAAGTGTGGAGAGCTGTTGCAGGAAGGTATTGTTTTGTGATGCAGAGCCAGTCTGGAAAACAATTGCCGGAAGGTATTGTTTTTTGATGCGGAGCCAGTTTGGAGAACTGTTTCAGGGAGGTTTTATTTTGTGATGTGGAGTTAGTGTGGAGAACTGTTGCAGGAAGTTTTTGTTCTGTGATGCGGAGCCAGTGTGGAGAATAGTTGCAGGAAGGTATGGTTTTGTGATGTGGGGCTAGTGTGGAGAAGTGTTGCAGGAAGTTATTGTTTTGTGATGTGGAGCCAGTTTGGAGAACTGCTGCAGGAAGGTATTGTTTTGTGATATGGAGATAGTGTTGAGAACTGTTCCAGGAAGGTATGGTTTTCTGATGTGGAGACAGTGTGGAGAAATTTGATGCTGAGCCAGTGTACAGAACAGCTACAGGAAGGTATTGTTTTGTGATATGGAGCTAGTGTGGAAAAAAGTTGAAGGAATTTATTGTTTTGTGATGCGGAGCCAGTGTGGAGAACTGTTGCATGAAGGTATTGTTTTGTGATGTGGAGCCAGTGTGGAGAACTGATGCAGGAAGGTATTGTTTTGTGATGCGGAGCCAGTGTGGAGAACTGTTGCAGGAAGGTATTGTTTTGTGATGTGGAGCCAGTGTGGAGAACTGATGCAGGAAGGAATTGTTTTGTGATGTGGAGCCAGTGTGGAGAACTGATGCAGGAAGGTATTGTTTTGTGATGCAGAGCCAGTGTGGAAAACTGTTGCAGGAAGGTATTGTTTGGGATATTGTGAAAGTGTGGAGATCTGTTGCAGGAAGGCATTGTTTTGTGATTTGGAGCTATTGTTGAGAACTGTTCCAGGAAGGTATAGTTTTGTTATGCGGAGACAGTGTGGAGAACTGTGATGCTGAACCAGTGTACAGAACAGCTATAGGATGATATTGTTTCTTGATATGGAGCTAGTGTGGAGAAATGTTGAAGGAAGGTATTGTTTTGTGATGCGGAGCCAGTGTGGAGAACTGTTGCAGGAAGGTATTGTTTTGTGATGCAGAGCCAGTCTGGAAAACAGTTGCCGGAAGGTATTGTTTTTTGATGCGGAGCCAGTTTGGAGAACTGTTTCAGGGAGGTTTTATTTTGTGATGTGGAGTTAGTGTGGAGAACTGTTGCAGGAAGTTTTTGTTCTGTGATGCGGAGCCAGTGTGGAGAATAGTTGCAGGAAGGTATGGTTTTGTGATGTGGGGCTAGTGTGGAGAAGTGTTGCAGGAAGTTATTGTTTTGTGATGTGGAGCCAGTTTGGAGAACTGCTGCAGGAAGGTATTGTTTTGTGATATGGAGATAGTGTTGAGAACTGTTCCAGGAAGGTATGGTTTTCTGATGTGGAGACAGTGTGGAGAAATTTGATGCTGAGCCAGTGTACAGAACAGCTACAGGAAGGTATTGTTTTGTGATATGGAGCTAGTGTGGAAAAAAGTTGAAGGAATTTATTGTTTTGTGATGCGGAGCTAGTGTGGAGAACGGTTGCAGTAAGGTATTGTTTTGTGATGCTTAGCCAGTCTGGAGAACTGTTGCATGAAGGTATTGTTTTGTGATGTGGAGCCAGTGTGGAGAACTGATGCAGGAAGGTATTGTTTTGTGATGCGGAGCCAGTGTGGAGAACTGTTGCAGGAAGGTATTGTTTTGTGATGTGGAGCCAGTGTGGAGAACTGATGCAGGAAGGTATTGTTTTGTGATGTGGAGCCAGTGTGGAGAACTGATGCAGGAAGGTATTGTTTTGTGATGCAGAGCCAGTGTGGAAAACTGTTGCAGGAAGGTATTGTTTGGGATATTGTGAAAGTGTGGAGATCTGTTGCAGGAAGGCATTGTTTTGTGATGTGGAGCTAGTGTGTAGAACTATTACAAGAAGTTATTGTTTTGTGATGTGGAGCCAGTGTGAAGAACTGTTGCAGGAAGGTATCGTTTTCTGATATGGAGCCAATGTGGAGACCTGTGATTCTGAGTCAGGGTGGAGAACTGCTGCAGGAAGGTATGGTTTTGTGATTTGGAGCAAGTGTGGAGAACTGTTGCAGGAAGGTATAGTTTGTTATGTGGAGCCACTGTGGAGAACTGTTGCAGAAAGGTATTGTTTTGTGCTGTGTAACCAGTGTGGAGAACTGTTGCAGGAAGGTATTGTTTTGTGATGTGGAGCCAGTCTGGAGAACTGTTGCAGGAAGGTATGATTTTGTGATGTGTTGCTAGTGTGAAGAACTGTTGCACGATGTTATTTTTTTGTGATGAGGAGCCAGAGTGGAGAACTGTGATGCTGAGCCACTGTACAGAACAGCTACAGGAAGGTATTGTTTTGTGATATGGAGCTAGTGTGGAGAAATGTTGAAGGAAGGTATTCTTTTGTTATATGGAGATAGTGTGGAGAACTGTTGCAGGAAGGTATTGTTTTGTGATTCGGATCCAGTGTGGAGAACTGTTGCAGGAAGGTATTGTTTTGTGATGTGGAGCCAGTGTGGAGAACTGATGCAGGAAGGTATTGTTTTGTGATGCAGAGCCAGTGTGGAAAACTGTTGCAGGAAGGTATTGTTTGTGATATTGTGAAAGTGTGGAGATCTGTTGCATGAAGGTATTGTTTTGTGATGTGGAGCTAGTGTGTAGAACTATTACAAGAAGTTATTGTTTTGTGATGTGTAGCCAATGTGAAGAACTGTTGCAGGAAGGTATCGTTTTCTGATATGGAGCCAATGTGGAGACCTGTGATTCTGAGTCATGGTGGAGAACTGCTGCAGGAAGGTATGGTTTTGTGATTTGGAGCAAGTGTGGAAAACTGTTGCAGGAAGGTATAGTTTGTTATGTGGAGCCACTGTGGAGAACTGTGGCAGAAAGGTATTGTTTTGTGCTGTGTAACCAGTGTGGAGAACTGTTGCAGGAAGGTATTGTTTTGTGATGTGGAGCCAGTCTGGAGAACTGTTGCAGGAAGGTATGATTTTGTGATGTGTTGCTAGTGTGAAGAACTGTTGCACGATGTTATTTTTTTGTGATGAGGAGCCAGAGTGGAGAACTGTGATGCTGAGCCACTGTACAGAACAGCTACAGGAAGGTATTGTTTTGTGATATGGAGCTAGTGTGGAGAAATGTTGAAGGAAGGTACTGTTTTGTGATGCAGATCCAGTGTGGAGAACTGTTGCAGGAAGGTAATGTTTGTGATGTGGAGTAAGTGTGGAGAACTGTTGCGGGAAGTTATAGTTTTGTGATGCGGAGCCAGTGTGTAGAACTGTTGCAGGAAGGTACTGTTTTGTGATATGGAGCTAGTGTGGAGAACTGTTGCATGAAGGTATTGTTTTGTGATGCGGAGCCAGTGTGGAGATCTTTGATTTGGAGCCTGTATGGAGAACTCCAGGAGGAAGGTATTGTTTTGTGATTTGGTGCTAGTGTTGAGAACTGTTCCAGGAAGGTATAGTTTTGTTATGCGGAGACAGTGTGGAGAACTGTGATGCTGAGCCAGTGTACAGAACAGCTACAGGAAGATATCGTTTTTTGATATGGAGCTAGTGTGGAGAAATGTTGAAGGAAGGTATTGTTTTGTGATGCGGAGCCAGTGTGGAGAACTGATGCAGGAAGGTATTGTTTTGTGATGCGGAGCCAGTCTGGAAAACAGTTGCAGGAAGGTATTGTTTTTTGATGCGGAGCCAGTTTGGAGAACTGTTACAGGGAGGTTTTGTTTTGTGGTGTGGTGTTAGTGTGGAGAATAGTTGCAGGAAGGTATGGTTTTGTGATGTGGGGCTAGTGTGGAGAAGTGTTGCAGGAAGTTATTGTTTTGTGATGCGGAGCCAGTGTGGAGAACTGCTGCAGGAAGGTATTGTTTTGTGATATGGAGATAGTGTGGAGAACTGTTGCAGGAAGGTATGTTTTTCTGATGTGGAGCCAGTGTGGAGAATTTGATGCTGAGCCAGTGTACAGAACAGCTACAGGAAGGTATTGTTTTGTGATAAGGAGCTAGTGTGGAAAAAAGTTGAAGGAATTTATTGTTTTGAATGCAGAGCCAGTGTGGAGAACGGTTGCAGTAAGGTATTGTTTTGTGATGCGGAGCCAGTCTGGAGAACATTTGCAGGAAGGTATTGTTTTTTGATGCGGAGCCAGTGTGGAGAACAGTTGCAGGAAGGTTATGTTTTGTTATGTGGAGCTAGTGTGGAGAACTGTTGAAGGAAGTTATAGTTTTGTGATGCGGAGCCAGTGTGGAGAACTGTTGCAGGAAGGTATTGTTTTGTGATATGGAGCTGGTGTGGAGAACTGTTGCAGGAAGGTATGGTTTTGTGATGTGGAGCTAGTGTGGAGAACAGTTGCAGGAAGTTATTGTTTTGTGATGCGGAGCCAGTGTGGAGAACTGCTGCAGGAAGGTATTGTTTTGTGAAATGGAGCTAGTGTGGAGAACTGTTGCAGGAAGGTATAGTTTTGTGATGCGGAGCCAGTGTGGAGAAATGTTGCAGGAAGGTATTGTTTTGTGATGTGGAGCCAGTGTGGAGAACTGATGCAGGAAGGTATTGTGTTGTGATGCGGAGCCAGTGAGGAAAGCTGTTGCAGGAAGGTATTGTTTTTTGATGTGGTGCATGTGTGGAGATTTGTTGCAGGAAGGTATTGTTTTGTGATGGGGAGCCAGAGTGTAGAACTCTTACAGGAAGGTATTGTTTTTTGATGCGGAGCCAGTGTGGAGAACTGTTGCAGGAATTTATTTTTTTGTAATGTGGAGATAGTGTGGAGAACTGTGATGCGGAGCCATTGTGGAGAACTGCAGGAGGAAGGTATTGCTTTGTGATTTGGAGCTAGTGTTGAGAACTGTTCAAGGAAGGTATTGTTTTGTGATGCGGAGCCAGTGTGGAGAACTGTGATGCTGAGCCACTGTACAGAACAGCTACAGGAAGGTATTGTTTTGTGATATGGAGCTAGTGTTGAGAAATGTTGAAGGAAGGTACTGTTTTGTGATGCGGAGCCAGTGTGGAAACTGTAATGCTGAGCTAGTGTACAGAACAGCTACAGGAAGGTATTGTTTTGTGATATGGAGCTAGTGTGGAGAAATGTTGAAGTAAGGTATTGTTTCGTGATGTGGAGCCAGTGTGGAGAACTGTTGCAGGAAGGTAATGTTTTGTGATGTGGAGTTAGTGTGGAGAACTGTTGCAGGAAGTTATTGTTTTGTGATGCGGAGCCAGTGTGGAGAATAGTTGCAGGAAGGTATGGTTTTGTGATGTGGGGCTAGTGTGGAGAAGTGTTGCAGGAAGTTATTGTTTTGTGATGCGGAGCCAGTGTGGAGAACTGCTGTAGGAAGGTATTGTTTTGTGATATGGAGATAGTATGGAGAACTGTTCCAGGAAGGTATGGTTTTCTGATGTGGAGCCAGTGTGGAGAACTTTGATGCTGAGCCAGTGTACAGAACAGCTACAGGAAGGTATTGTTTTGTGATATGGAGCTAGTGTGGAGAAATATTGAAGGAAGGTATTGTTTTGTGATGCGGATCCAGTGTGGAGAACTGTTGCAGGAAGGTAATGTTTTGTGATGCGGAGCCAGTGTGGAGAACTGATGCAGGAAGGTATTGTTTTGTGATGCGGAGCCAGTGTGGAGAACTGCTGCAGGAAGGTATTGTTTTGTTATATGGAGATAGTGTGGAGAAGTGTTGCAGGAAGGTATTGTTTTGTGATTCGGATCCAGTGTTGAGAACTGTTGCAGGAAGGTATTGTTTTGTGATGTGGAGCCAGTGTGGAGAACTGATGCAGGAAGGTATTGTTTTGTGATGCGGAGCCAGTATGGAAAACTGTTGCAGGAAGGTATTGTTTGTGATATTGTGCAAGTGTGGAGATCTGTTGCAGGAAGGTATTGTTTTGTGATGTGGAGCTAGTGTGTAGAACTATTACAAGAAGTTATTGTTTTTTGATGTGGAGCCAGTGTAAAGAACTGTTGCAGGAAGGTATCGTTTTCTGATATGGAGCCAATGTGGAGACCTGTGATTCTGAGTCAGGGTGGAGAACTGCTGCAGGAAGGTATGGTTTTGTGATTTGGAGCAAGTGTGGAGAACTGTTGCAGGAAGGTATAGTTTGTTATGTGGAGCCACTGTGGAGAACTGTTGCAGAGAGGTATTGTTTTGTGCTGTGTAACCAGTGTGGAGAACTGTTGCAGGAAGGTATTATTTTGTGATGTGGAGCCAGTCTGGAGAACTGTTGCAGGAAAGTATGATTTTGTGATGTGTTGCTAGTGTGAAGAACTGTTGCAGGATGTTATTTTTTTGTGATGAGGAGCCAGAGTGGAGAACTGTGATGCTGAGCCACTGTACAGAACAGCTATAGGAAGGTATTGTTTTGTGATATGGAGCTAGTGTGGAGAAATATTGAAGGAAGGTATTGTTTTGTGATGCGGATCCAGTGTGGAGAACTGTTGCAGGAAGGTAATGTTTGTGATGTGGAGTTAGTGTGGAGAACTGTAGCAGGAAGTTATAGTTTTGTGATGCGGAGCCAGTGTGGAGAACTGTTGCAAGAAGGTACTGTTTTGTGATATGGAGCTAGTGTGGAGAACTGTTGCATGAAGGTATTGTTTTGTGATGCGGAGCCAGTGTGGAGAACTGTGATTCAGAGCCTGTATGGAGAACTCCAGGAGGAAGGTATTGTTTTGTGATTTGGAGCTACCTTAGAGAACTGTTCCAGGAAGGTATAGTTTTGTTATGCGGAGACAGTGTGGAGAACTGTGATGCTGAGCCAGTGTACAGAACAGCTACAGGAAGATATCGTTTTTTGATATGGAGCTACTGTGGAGAAATGTTGAAGGAAGGTAATGTTTTGTGATGCGGAGCCAGTGTGGAGAACTGTTGCAGGAAGGTATTGTTTTGTGATGCGGAGCCAGTCTGGAAAACAGTTGCAGGAAGGTATGGTTTTGTGATGTGGGGCTAGTGTGGAGAAGTGTTGCAGGAAGTTATTGTTTTGTGATGCGGAGCCAGTGTGGAGAACTGCTGCAGGAAGGTATTGTTTTGTTATATGGAGATAGTGTGGAGAACTGTTGCAGGAAAGTATTGTTTTGTGATTCAGATCCAGTGTGGAGAACTGTTGCAGGAAGGTATTGTTTTGTGATGTGGAGCCAGTGTGGAAAACTGTTGCAGGAAGGTATTGTTTGTGATATTGTGCAAGTGTGGAGATCTGTTGCAGGAAGGTATTGTTTTGTGATGTGGAGCCAATGTGGAGACCTGTGATTCTGAGTCAGGCTGGAGAACTGCTGCAGGAAGGTATTGTTTTGTGATTTGGAGCAAGTGTGGAGAACTGTTGCAGGAAGGTATAGTTTGTTCTGTGGAGCCACTGTGGAGAACTGTTGCAGAAAGGTATTGTTTTGTGCTGTGCAACCAGTGTGGAGAACTGTTGCAGGAAGGTATTGTTTTGTGATGTGGAGCCAGTCTGGAGAACTGTTGCAGGAAGGTATGATTTTGTGATGTGTTGCTAGTGTGAAGAACTGTTGCAGGATGTTATTTTTTTTGTGATGAGGAGCCAGAGTGGAGAACTGTGATGCTGAGCCACTGTACAGAACAGCTACAGGAAGGTATTGTTTTGTGATATGGAGCTAGTGTGGAGAAATGTTGAAAGAAGGTATTGTTTTGTGATGCGGAGCCAGTGTGGAGAACTGTTGCAGGAAGGTACTGTTTTGTGATATTGAGCTAGTGTGGAGAACTGTTGCATGAAGGTATTGTTTTGTGATGCGGAGCCATTGTGGAGAACTGTGATTCGGAGCCAATGTGGAGAACTGCAGGAGGAAGGTATTGTTTTGTGGTTTGGAGCAAGTGTTGAGAACTGTTCCGGGAAAGTATAGTTTTGTTTTGCGGAGTCAGTGTGGAGATCTGTGATGCTGAGCCAGTGTACAGAACAGCTACAGGAAGGTATTGTTTTTTGATATGGAGCTAGTGTGGAGAAATGTTGAAGGAAGGTATTGTTTTGTGATGCGGAGCCAGTGTGGAGAACTGTTGCAGGAAGGTATTGCTTTGTGATGCGGAGCCAGTCTGGAAAACAGTTGCAGGAAGGTATGGTTTTTTGATGCCTAGCCAGTGTGGAGAACTGTTTCAGGAAGGTTTTGTTTTGTGATGTGGAGTTAGTGTGGAGAACTGTTGCAGGAAGTTATTGTTCTGTGATGCAGAGCCAGTGTGGAGAACTGTTGCAGGAAGGTATGGTTTTGTGATGTGGGGCTAGTGTGGAGAAGTGTTGCAGGAAGTTATTGTTTTGTGATGCGGAGCCAGTGTGGAGAACCGCCTCAGCAAGGTATTGTTTTGTGATATGGAGATAGTGTGGAGAACTGTTGCAGGAAGGTGTTGTTTTGTGATGCGGATCCAGTGTGGAGAACTGTTGCAGGAAGGTATTGTTTTGTGATGTGGAGCCAGTCTGGAGAACTGTTGCACGAAGGTATTGTTTTGTGATGCGGAGCCAGTTTGGAGAACTGATGCAGGAAGGTATTGTTTTGTGATGCGGAGCCAGTGTGGAGAACTGCTGCAGGAAGGTATTGTTTTGTTATATGGAGATAGTGTGGAGAACTGTTGCAGGAAGGTATTGTTTTGTGATTCGGATCCAGTGTTGAGAACTGTTGCAGGAAGGTATTGTTTTGTGATGTGGAGCCAGTGTGGAGAACTGATGCAGGAAGGTATTGTTTTGTGATGCGGAGCCAGTATGTAAAACTGTTGCAGGAAGGTATTGTTTGTGATATTGTGCAAGTGTGGAGATCTGTTGCAGGAAGGTATTGTTTTGTGATGTGGAGCTAGTGTGTAGAACTATTACAAGAAGTTATTGTTTTGTGATGCGGAGCCAGTGTGGAAAACTGTTGCAGGAAGGTATTGTTTGTGATATTGTGCAAGTCTGGAGATCTGATGCAGGAAGGTATTGTTTTGTGATGTGGAGCTAGTGTGGAGAACTATTACAAGAAGTTATTGTTTTGAGATGTGGAGCCAGTGTGAAGAACTGTTGCAGAAAGGTATCGTTTTCTGATATGGAGCCAATGTGGAGACCTGTGATTCTGAGCCAGGGTGGTGAACTGCTGCAGGAAGGTATGGTTTTGTGATTTGGAGCAAGTGTGGAGAACTGTTGCAGGAAGGTATAGTTTGTTATGTGGAGCCACTGTGGAGAACTGTTGCAGAAAGGTATTGTTTTGTGCTGTGCAACCAGTGTGGAGAACTGTTGCAGGAAGGTATTGTTTTGTGATGTGGAGCCAGTCTGGAGAACTGTTGCAGGAAGGTATGATTCTGTGATGTGTTGCTAGTGTGAAGAACTGTTGCAGGATGTTATTTTTTTGTGATGAGGAGCCAGAGTGGAGAACTGTGATGCTGAGCCACTGTACAGAACAGCTACAGGAAGGTATTGTTTTGTGATATGGAGCTAGTGTGGAGAAATGTTGAAGTAAGGTATTGTTTTTTGATGCTGATCCAGTGTGGAGAATGGTTGCAGTAAGGTATTGTTTTGTGATGCGGATCCAGTGTGTAGAACTGTTGCAGGAAGGTAATGTTTTGTGATGTGGAGTTAGTGTGGAGAACTGTTGCAGGAAGTTATAGTTTTGTGATGCGGAGCCAGTGTGGAGAACTGTTGCAGGAAGGTACTGTTTTGTGATATGGAGCCAATGTGGAGTCCTGTGATTCTGAGCCAGGGTGGAGAACTGCTGCAGGAAGGTATGGTTTTGTGATTTGGAGCAAGTGTGTAGAACTGTTGCAGGAAGGTATTGTTTTGTGATGCGGATCCAGTGTGGAGAACTGTTGCAGGAAGGTATTGTTTTGTGATGTGGAGCAAGTGTGGAGAACTGATGCAGGAAGGTATTGTTTTGTGATGCGGAGCCAGTGTTGAAAACTGTTGCAGGAAGGTATTGTTTGTGATATTGTGCAAGTGTGGAGATCTGTTGCAGGAAGGTATTGTTTTGTGATGCGGATCCAGTGTGGAGAACTGTTGCAGGAAGGTAATGTTTTGTGATGTGGAGTTAGTGTGGAGAACTGTTGCAGGAAGTTATAGTTTTGTGATGCGGAGCCAGTGTGGAGAACTGTTGCAGGAAGGTACTGTTTTGTGATATGGAGCCAATGTGGAGTCCTGTGATTCTGAGCCAGGGTGGAGAACTGCTGCAGGAAGGTATGGTTTTGTGATTTGGAGCAAGTGTGTAGAACTGTTGCAGGAAGGTATTGTTTTGTGATGCGGATCCAGTGTGGAGAACTGTTGCAGGAAGGTATTGTTTTGTGATGTGGAGCAAGTGTGGAGAACTGATGCAGGAAGGTATTGTTTTGTGATGCGGAGCCAGTGTTGAAAACTGTTGCAGGAAGGTATTGTTTGTGATATTGTGCAAGTGTGGAGATCTGTTGCAGGAAGGTATTGTTTTGTGATGTGGAGCTAGTGTGGAGAAATATTACAAGAAGTTATTGTTTTGTGATTTGGAGCCAGTGTGAAAAACTGTTGCAGGAAGGTATCGTTTTCTGATATGGAGCCAATGTCGAGACCTTTGATTCTGAGCCAGGGTGGAGAACTGCTGCAGGAAGGTATGGTTTTGTGATTTGGAGCAAGTGTGAAGAACTGTTGCAGGAAGGTATTGTTTTGTGATGTGTAGCAAGTGTGGAGAACTGTTGCAGGAAGGTATTGTTTTGTGATGTGGAGCCAGTGTGGAGAACAGTGATGCGGAGCCATTGTGTAGAACTGCTGCAGGAAAGTATTGTTTGGTGATTTGGAGCTAGTGTGAAGAACTATTCCAGGAGGGTATTGTTTTGTGATGCAGAGCCTGTGTGGAGAACTGTTGCCGGAAAATATTGTTTTGTGATGCGAAGCCAATGGGGAAAACTGAGATGCGGAAGCAGGGCGGAGAAGAGCTACACGAAGGTATAGTTTTGTGATATGGAGCTAGTGTGGAGAAATGTTGAAAGACAGTATTCTTTTGATATGCGGAGCCAATGTTGAAAACTGTTGCAGGAAGGTATTGTTTTGTGATGAGGAGCCAGCGTGGATAACTTTTGCAGGAAGGTATTGTTTTCTGATGTGGAGCCAGTCAGGAGAACTGTTGTAGGAAGATATTGTTCTGTGATGCGGAGCAAGTCTGGAGAGCTGTTGCAGGAAGGTATAGTTTTGTGATGTGGAGCAACTCTGGGAACTGTCGCAGGAAGGTATTGTTTTGTGATGTGGAGCCAGTGTGGAGAACTGTTGCAGGAAGGTATGGTTTTGTGATGCAGAGCCAGTGTGGAGAACTGTTGTAGGAAGAAATTATTTTCGGCTGAGAGCCCGTGTGGAGAACTGTGATGCTGAGCCAGTGTACAGAACAGATACAGGAAGGTATTGTTTTGTGATATGGAGCTAGTGTGGAGAAATGTTGAAGTAAGGTATTGTTTTTTGATGCTGATCCAGTGTGGAGATCTGTTGCAGGAAGGTATTGTTTTGTGATGTGGAGCCAGTCTGGAGAACAGTTGCAGGAAGTTATTGTTTTTTGATGCGGAGCCAGTGTGGAGAACTGTTGCAGGAAGGTTATGTTTTGTGATGTGGAGCTAGTGTGGAGAACTGTTGCAGGAAGTTATTGTTCTGTGATGCAGAGCCAGTGTGGCGAACTGTTGCAGGAAGGTATGGTTTTGTGATGTGGAGCCAGTGTGAAGAACTGTTGCAGGAAGGTATTGTTTTCTGATATGGAGCCAATGTGGAGACCTGTGATTCTGAGCCAGGGTGGAGAACTGCTGCAGGAAGGTATGGTTTTGTGATGTGGGGCTAGTGTGGAGAAGTGTTGCAGGAAGTTATTGTTTTGTGATGCGGAGCCAGTGTGGAGAACTGCTGCAGCAAGGTATTGTTTTGTGATATGGAGATAGTGTGGAGAACTGTTGCAGGAAGGTGTTGTTTTGTGATGCGGATCAAGTGTGGAGAACTGTTGCAGGAAGGTATTGTTTTGTGATGTGGAGCCAGTGTGGAGAACTGATGCAGGAAGGTATTGTTTTGTGATGCGGAGCCAGTGTGGAAAACTGTTGCAGGAAGGTATTGTTTGTGATATTGTGCAAGTCTGGAGATCTGTTGCAGGAAGGTATTGTTTTGTGATGTGGAGCTAGTGTGGAGAACTATTACAAGAAGTTATTGTTTGGTGATTTGGAGCCAGTGTGAAGAACTGTTGCAGGAAGGTATCGTTTTCTGATATGGAGCCAATGTGGAGACCTGTGATTCTGAGCCAGGGTGGAGAACTGCTGCAGGAAGGTATGGTTTTGTGATTTGGAGCAAGTGTGGAGAACTGTTGCAGGAAGGTATTGTTTTGTGATGTGTAGCAAGTTTGTAGAACTGCTGCAGGAAGGTATTGTTTTGTGATGTGGAGCCAGTGTGGAGAACTATTCCAGGAGGGTATTGTTTTGTGATGCAGAGCCTGTGTGGAGAACTGTTGCAGGAAGATATTGTTTTGTGATGCGAAGCCAGTGGGGAAAACTGAGATGCGGAAGCAGGGTGGAGAAGAGCTACACGAAGGTATAGTTTTGTGATATGGAGCTAGTGTGGAGAAATGTTGACGGACAGTATTCTTTTGATATGTGGAGCCAGTGTTGAAAACTGTTGCAGGAAGGTATTGTTTTGTGATGAGGAGCCAGCGTGGATAACTTTTGCAGGAAGGTATTGTTTTCTGATGTGGAGCCAGTCAGGAGAACTGTTGTAGGAAGATATTGTTCTGTGATGCGGAGCAAGTCTGGAGAGCTGTTGCAGGAAGGTATAGTTTTGTGATGTGTAGCAACTCTGGAGAACTGTCACAGGAAGATATTGTTTTGTGATGTGGAGCCAGTGTGGAGAACTGTTGCAGGAAGGTATGGTTTTGTGATGCAGAGCCAGTGTGGAGAACTGTTGTAGGAAGAAATTATTTTCTGCTGAGAGCCAGTGTGGAGAACTGTGATGCTGAGCCAGTGTACAGAACAGATACAGGAAGGTATTGTTTTGTGATATGGAGCTAGTGTGAAGAAATGTTGAAGGAAGGTATTGTTTTTTGATGCGGATCCAGTGTGGAGATCTGTTGCAGGAAGGTATTGTTTTGTGATGTGGAGCCAGTCTGGAGAACAGTTGCAGGAAGTTATTGTTTTTTGATGCGGAGCCAGTGTGGAGAACTGTTGCAGGAAGGTTATGTTTTGTGATGTGGAGCTAGTGTGGAGAACTGTTGCAGGAAGGTACTGTTTTGTGGTGCGGAGCCAGTGTGGAGAACTGTTGCAGGAAGGTACTGCTTTGTGATATGGAGCTGGTGTGGAGAACCCTTGCAGGAAGGTATGGTTTTGTGATGTGGAGCTAGTGTGGAGAAGTGTTGCAGGAAGTTATTGTTTTGTGATGCGGAGCCAGTGTGGAGAACTGTTGCAGGAAGGTATTGTTTTCTGAAATGGAGCTAGTGTGGAGAACTGTTGCCGGAAGGTATTGTTTGTGAAATGGAGCCAGTGTGGAGAACTGTTGCAGGAAGGTATTGTTTTGTGATGTGGAGCCAGTGTGGAGAAGTGATGCAGGAAGGTATTGTGTTGTGATGCGGAGCCAGTGTGGAAAACTGTTGCAGGAAGGTATTGTTTTGTGATGTGGTGCAAGTGTGGAGATTTGTTGCAGGAAGATATTGTTTTGTGATGTGGAGCCAGTGTGAAGAACTGTTGCAGGAAGGTATCTTTTTCTGATATTTAGCCAATGTGGAGAACTGTGATTCGGTGCCATGGTGGAGAACTGCTGCAGGAAGGTATGGTTTTGTGATTTGGAGCAAGTGGGGAGACCTGTTACAGGAAGGTATTGTTTTGTGATGTGTAGCAATTGTGGAGAACTGTTTCAGGAATGTATTGTTTTGTGATTTGGAGCCAGTGTGGAGAACTGTTGCAGAAAGTTATTGCTTGTCCTGTAGAGCCAGTGTGAAGAACTGTTGCAGGAAGGTATTGTTTTTTGATATGGAGCCTGTGTGGAGAACTGTGATGCGGATCCAGTGTGGAGTACTGCTTCAGGAAAGTATTGTTTTGTGATTTGCAGCTAGTGTGAAGAACTGTTCCAGGAGGGTATTGATTTGTGATGCAGAGCTTGTGTGGAGAACTATTGTAGGAAGTTATTGTTTTGTGATGCAGAGCCAGTGGGGAAAACTGTGATGCGGAATCAGGGTGGAGAACTGGTACACAAACGTATTGTTTTGTGATATGGAGCTATGTGGAGAAATGTTGAAGGAAGGTATTCTTTTGTGATGCGGAGCCAGTGTGGAAGGTATGGTTTTTTGATGCTGAGCCAGTGTGGAGAACTGTTGCAGGAAAGTATTATTTTGTGATGCGGAGTCAGTGTGGATAACTGTTGAAGGAAGGTATAGTTTTCTGAAGTGGAGCCAGTCAGGAGAACTGTTGCAGGAAGGTATTGTTTTGTGCTGCGGTGCAAGTCTGGAGAACTGTTGCAGGATGGTACTGTTTTGTGATGTGCCACCATTGTAGAGAACTGTTGCAGGTAGGTATTGTTTTGTGATATGGAGCCAGTGTGGAGAACTGTGATGCGAAGCCAGTGTGTAGAACTTCTGCATGAAAGTATTGTTTGTGATTTGGAGCTAGTGTGAAGAACTCTTCCAGGAGGGTATTGTTTTGTGATGCGGAGCCAGTGTGGAAAACTGTTGCAGGAAGGTATAGTTTTTTGATGCTGAGCCAGTGTGGCGAACTATGGCAGGAAAGTTTTTTTTTGTGATGCGGAGCCAGTGTGGAGAACTGTTGCAGGAACGTATTGTGTTCTGATGCGGAGCCAGTCAGGATAACTGTTGCAGGAAGGTATTGTTTTGTGAAATGGAGCCAGTGTGGAGAACTGTTGCAGGAAGGTATTGTTTTGTGATGTGGAGCCAGTGTGGAGAAGTGATGCAGGAAGGTATTGTGTTGTAATGCGGAGCCAGTGTGGAAAATTGTTGCAGGACGGTATTGTTTTGTGATGTGGTACAAGTGTGGAGATTTGTTGCAGGATGATATTGTTTCGTGATGTCGAGCCAGTGTGGAGAACTCTTACAGGAAGGTATTGTTTTGTGATGTGGAGCCAGTGTGAAGAACTGTTGCAGGAAGGTATCTTTTTCTGATATGGAGCCAATGTGGAGAACTGTGATTCGGAGACAGGGTGGAGAACTGCTGCAGGAAGGTTTGGTTTTGTGATGTGGAGCTAGTGTGAAGAACTGTTGCAGAAAATTATTGTTTTTACTGTGGAGCCAGTGTGAAGAACTGTTGCAGGAAGGTATTGTTTTGTGATATGGAGCCAGTGTTGAGAACTGTTGCAGCAAGGTATTGTTTTGTGATGCGGAGCCAGTGTGGAGAACTCTTGCAGCAAGGTATTGTTTTGTGATGTGGAGCCAGTGTGGTGAACTGATGCAGGAAGGTATTGTGTTGTGATGCAGACCCAGTGTGGAAAACTGTTGCAGGAAGGTATTGTTTTGTGATGTGGTGCAAGTGTGGAGATTTGTTGCAGGAATGTATCATTTTGTTATGTGGAGCTAATGTGTAGAACTGTTGCAGGAAGGTATTGTTTTGTGATGTGTAGCAAGTGTGGAGAACTGTTGCAGGAAGGTATTGTTTTGTGATGTGGAGCCAGTGTGGAGAACAGTGATGCGGAGCCAGTGTGTAGAACTGCTGCAGGAAAGTATTGTTTTGTGATTTAGAGCTAGTGTGAAGAACTATTCCAGGAGAGTATTGATTTGTGATGCAGAGCCTCTGTGGAGAACTGTTGCAGGACGTTATTGTTTTGTGATGCGGAGGCAGTGGTGAAAAATGTGATGCGGAAGCAGGGTGGAGAACAGCTACACAAAGGTATTGTTTTGTGATATGGAGCTAGTGTGGAAAACTGTGAGGCAGAGCCAGTGTGTAGAGCTGCAGGAGGAAGGTATTGTTTTGTGATGCGGAGCCAGTGTTGAGAACTGTTGCAGCAAGGTATTGTTTTGTGATGTGGAGCCAGTGTGGAGAACTGTTGCAGCAAGGTATTGTTTTGTGATGTGGAGCCAGTGTGGTGAACTGATGCAGGAAGGTATTGTGTTGTGATGCAGACCTAGTGTAGAAAACTCTTGCAGGAAGATATTGTTTTGTGATGTGGTGCAAGTGTGGAGATTTGTTGCAGGAATGTATTATTTTGTTATGTGGAGCCAGTGTGGAGAACTCTTACAGGAAGGTATTGTTTTGTGATGTGGAGCCAGTGTGAAGAACTGTTGCAGGAAGGTATCTTTTCCTGATATTGAGCCAATGTGGAGAACTGTGATTCGGAGCCAGGGTGGAGAACTGCTGCAGTAAGGTATGGTATTGTGATTTGGAGCAAGTGTGGAGACCTGTTACAGGAAGGTATTGTTTTGTGATGTGTAGCAATTGTGGAGAACTTTTCAGGAATGTATTGTTTTGTGATGTGGAGCCAGTGTGGAGAACGGTTGCAGAAAGTTATTGTTTGTACTGTGGAGCCAGTGTGAAAAACTGTTGCCTGAAGGTATTGTTTTGTGATATGGAGCCAGTGTAGAGAACTGTGTTGCGGAGCCAGTGTGTAGAACTGCCTCAGGAAAGTATTGTTTTGTGATTTGCAGCTAGTGTGAAAAACTGTTACAGGAGGGTATTGATTTGTGATGCAGAGCCTGTGTGGAGAACTGTTGCAGGAAGTTATTGTTTTGTGATGCGGAGCTAGTAGGGAAAACTGTGGTGCGGAAGCAGGGTGGAGAACAGCTACACGAACGTATTGTTTTGTGATATGGAGCTATGTGGAGAAATGTTGAAGGAAGGTAATCTTTTGTGATGCAGAGCCAGTGTTGAAAACTGTTGCAGGAAGGTATGGTTTTTTGATGCTGAGCCAGTGTGGAGAACTGTTGCAGGAAAGTATTATTTTGTGATGCGGAGTCAGTGTGGATAACTGTTGAAGGAAGGTATAGTTTTCTGAAGTGGAGCCAGTCAGGAGAACTGTTGCAGGAAGGTATTGTTTTGTGCTGCGGTGCAAGTCTGGAGAACTGTTGCAGGATGGTACTGTTTTGTGATGTGCCACCAGTGTAGAGAACTGTTGAAGGAAGGTATTGTTTTGTATATGGAGCCAGTGTGGAGAACTGTGATGCGAAGCCAGCGTGTAGAACTGCTGCAGGAAAGTATTGTTTGTGATTTGGAGCTAGAGTGAAGAACACTTCCAGGAGGGTATTGTTTTGTGATGCGGAGCCAGTGTGGAAAACTGTTGCAGGAAGGTATAGTTTTTTGATGCTGAGCCAGTGTGGCGAACTATTGCAGGAAAGTTTTGTTTTGTGATGCGGAGGCAGTGTGGAGATCTGTTGCAGGAAGGTATTGTGTTCTGATGCGGAGCCAGTCAGGAAAACTGTTGCAGGAAGGTATTGTTTTGTGAAATGGAGCCAGTGTGGAGAACTGTTGCAGGAAGGTATTGTTTTGTGAGGTGGAGCCAGAGTGGAGAAGTGATGCAAGAAGGTATTGTGTTGTGATGCGGAGCCAGTGTGGAAAACTGTTGCAGGAAGGTATTGTTTTGTGATGTGGTGCAAGTGTGGAGATTTGTTGCAGGAAGATATTGTTTCGTGATGTGGAGCCAGTGTGGAGAACTCTTACAGGAAGGTATTGTTTTGTGATGTGGAGCCACTGTGAAGAACTGTTGCAGAAAGTTATTGTTTGTACTGTGGAGCCAGTGTGAAGACTGTTGCAGGAAGGTATTGTTTTTTGATATGGAGCCAGTGTCGAGAACTGTGATGCGAAGCCAGTGTGGAGAACTGCTGCAGGAAAGTATTGTTTTGTGATTTGGAGCTAGTGTGAAGAACTCTTCAAGAGATGTATTGATTTGTGATGCAGAGCGTGTGTGGAGAAATGTTGCAGGACGTTATTCTTTTGTGATGCGGAGGCAGTGGTGAAAAATGTGATGCGGAAGCAGGGTGGAGAACAGCTACACGAAGGTATTGTTTTGTGATATGGAGCTAGTGTGGAAACCTGTGATGCAGAGCCAGTGTGTAGAACTGCAGGAGGAAGGTATTGTTTCGTGATTTGGAGCTAGTGTGGAGAACTGTTCCAGGAAGGTATTGTTTTGTGATGCGGAGCCAGTGTTGAGAACTGTTGCAGCAAGGTATTGTTTTGTGATGCGTAGCCAGTGTGGAGAACTGTTGCAGCAATGTATAGTTTTGTGATGTGGAGCCAGTGTGATGAACTGATGCAGGAAGTTATTGTGTTGTGATGCAGACCCAGTGTGGAAAACTCTTGCAGGAAGGTATTGTTTTGTGATGTGGTGCAAGTGTGGAGATTTGTTGCAGGAATGTATTATTTTGTTATGTAGAGCTAATGTGTACAACTTTTGCAGGAAGGTATTGTTTTGTGATGTGTAGCAAGTGTGGAGAACTGTTGCAGGAAGGTATTGTTTTGTGATGTGGAGCCAGTGTGGAGAACAGTGATGCGGAGCCAGTGTGTAGAACTGCTGCAGGAAAGTATTGTTTGGTGATTTGGAGCTAGTGTGAAGAACTATTCCAGGAGGGTATTGTTTTGTGATGCAGAGCCTGCATAAAGAATTGTTGCAGGAAGGTATTGTTTTATGATGCGGAGCCAGTGGGGAAAACTCAGATGCAGAAGCAGGGTGGAGAAGAGCTACACGAAGGTATAGTTTTGTGATATGGAGCTAGTGTGGAGAAATGTTGAAGGAAGGTATTCTTTTGTGATGCGGAGCCAGTGTTGAAAACTGTTGCAGGAAGGTATAGTTTAGTGATACGGACCCAGTGTGGATAACTTTTGCAGGAAGGTATTGTTTTCTGATGTGGAGCCAGTCAGGAGAACTGTTGCAGGAAGGTATTGTTTTGTGCTGCGGTCCAAGTCTGGAGAACTGTTGCAGGATGGTACTGTTTTGTGATGTGCCACCAGTGTAGAGAACTGTTGCAGGAAGGTATTGTTTTGTATATGGAGCCAGTGTGGAGAACTGTGATGCGAAGCCAGTGTGTAGAATTGCTGCAGGAAAGTATTGTTTGTGATTTGGAGCTAGAGTGAAGAACACTTCCAGGAGGGTATTGTTTTGTGATGCGGAGCCAGTGTGGAAAACTGTTGCAGGAAGGTATAGTTTTTTGATGCTGAGCCAATGTGGCGAACTATGGCAGGAAAGTTTTTTTTTGTGATGCGGAGCCAGTGTGGAGAACTGTTGCAGGAACGTATTGTGTTCTGATGCGGAGCCAGTCAGGATAACTGTTGCAGGAAGGTATAGTTTTTTGATGCTGAGCCAGTGTGGCGAACTATTGCAGGAAAGTTTTGTTTTGTGATGCGGAGGCAGTGTGGAGAACTGTTGCAAGAAGGTATTGTTTTGTGATAAGGAGCCAGTGTGGAGAACTGTGATGCGGAGCCAGTGTGGAGAACTGCTGCAGGAAGGTATTGTTTTTTGATATGGGGATAGTGTGAAGAACTCTTGCAGGAAGGTATTGATTTGTTATATGGAACCAGTGTGTAGAACTGTTGCAGAAAGTTATTGTTTTGTGATGCAGAGCCAGTGTGGATAACTGTTGCAGGAAGGTAGGTTTTTGTTATGTGGAGCCACGGTGGAGAACTGTTGCAAGAAGGTATTTTTTTGTGATTTGCAACCAGTGTGGAGAACTGTTGCAGGAAGGTATTGTTTCGTGATGTGGAGCCAGTCTGGAGAAGTGTTGCAGGAAGGTATGGTTTTGTGATCTGGAGCTAGTGTGAAGAACTGTTGCAGGATGTTATAGTTTTTTGATGCGGAGCGAGTGTGGTGAACTGCTGCAGGAAGGTATTGTTTCGTAATATGGAGCCAGTGTGGAGAACTCTGATGCAGAGCCAGTGTAAAAAACTGCTGCAGGAAGGTATTGTTATGTGATATGGAGCTAGCGTGGAGAACCGTTGCAGGAAGGAATTGGTTTGTGATGCGGAGCCAGTGTGGAGAACTATTTCAGGAACGTATTGTTTTGTGAAAAGGAGCTAGTCTGGAAAACTGTTGCAGGAATGTATTGATTTGTGAGGCGGAGCCTGTGTGGAGACATGTTTCAGGAATGTATTGTTTTGTGATGTGGAGCTAGTGTGGAGAACAGTTGCAGGAAGGTATTGTTTTGTACTGTGGAGCCAGAGTGAAGAACTGTTGCAGGAAGGTATTGTTCTGTCATATGGAGCCACTGTGGAGAACTGTGATGCGGAGCCAGTGTGGGGAACTGCAGGAGGAAGGTATTGTTTTGTGATTTGGAGCTAGTGTTGAGAACTGTTCCAGGAAGGTATTGTTTTGTTATGCAGAGCCAGTGTGGAGAAAGATGATGCTGAGCCAGTGGACAGAGCAGCTACAGGAAGGTATTGCTTTGTGATATGGAGCTAGTCTGGAGAAATGTTGAAGTAAGGTATTGTTTTGTGATGCAGACCCAGTGTGGAGAAGTGTTACAGGAAGGTATTGTTTTGTGATGCGGAGCCACTCTGGAGAACAGTTGCAGAAAGTTATTGTTTTTTGATGCGGAGGGAGTGTGGAGAACTGTTGCAGGAATGTTTTGTTTTGTGATGTTGAGTTAGTGTGGAGAACTGTTGCAGGAAGTTATTGTTTTGTGATGCGGAGCCAGTGTGGAGAACTGTTGCAGGAAGGGAGTGTTTTGTGATATGGAGCTGGTGTGGAGAACTGTTGCAGGAAGGTATGATTTTGTGATGTGGGGCTAGTGTGGAGAACTGTTGCAGGAAGGTATTGTTTTGTGATGCAGAGCCAGTGGGGAAAACTGAAATGCAGAAGCAGGGTGGAGAAGAGCTACACGAAGGTATAGTTTTGTGATATGGAGCTGGTGTGGAGAAATGTTGAAGGAAGGTATTGTTTTGTGATGCGGAGCCAGTGTGGAAAACTGTTGCAGGAAGGTATTGTTTTGTGATACGGAGCCAGTGTGGATAACTGTTGCAAGAAGGTATTGTTTTCTGATGTGGAGCCAGTCAGGAGGACTGTTGCAGGAAGGTATTGTTTTGTGATGCAGAGCCAGTGTGAAGAACTGTGGCAAGAAGGTATTGTTTTGTGATAAGGGGCCCGTGTGGAGAACTGTGATGTGGAGCCAGTGTGGAGAACTGCTGCAGGAAGGTATAGTTTTTGATATGGGGATAGTGTGAAGAACACTTGCAGGAAGGTATTGTTTTGTGATATGGACCCAGTGTGTAGAACTGTTGCAGAAAGTTATTGTTTTTTGATGCAGAGCCAGTGTGGATAACTGTTGCAGGAAGGTAGGTTTTTGTTATGTGGAGCCACTGTGGAGAACTGTTGCAGGAAGGTATTTTTTTTGTGATGTGCAACCAGTGTGGAGAACTGTTGCAGGAAGGTATGGTTTTGTGATCTGGAGCTAGTGTGAAGAACTGTTGCAAGATGTTATTGTTTTGTGATGCGGAGCGAGTGTGGAGAACTGCTGCAGGAAAGTATTGTTTTGTAATATGGAGCCAGTGTGGAGAACTGTGATGCGGAGCCAGTGTAAAAAACTGCTGCAGGAAGGAATTGTTATGTGATAGGGAGCTAGCGTGGAGAACCGTTGCAGGAAGGTATAGGTTTGTGATGCGGAGCCAGTGTGGAGAACTATTGCAGGAAGGTATTGTTTTGTGATATGGAGCTAGTCTGGAAAACTGTTGCAGGAATGTATTGATTTGTGTGGCGGAGCCTGTGTGGAGACATGTTTCAGGAATGTATTGTTTTCTGATGTGGAGCTAGTGTGGAGAACTGTTGCAGGAAGGTAGTGTTTTGTACTGCAGAGAAAGTGGGAAGAACTGTTGCAGGAAGGTATTGTTTTGTTATATGGAACCAGTTTGGAGAACTGTGATGCGGAACCATTGTGGAGTTCTGCTGCAGCAAGGTATTGTTTTGTGATATGGAGCTAGTGTGGAGAACTGTTACAGGAAGGTAGTGTTTTGTGATGCGGAGCCAGTGTGAAGAACTGTAGCAGGAAGGTATTGTTTTGTGAGGCGGAGCTAGTGTAGAGAACTGTGATGCGGAGCCATTGTTGAGAACTGATACAGGAAGGTATGGTTTTGTGACATGGTCCTAGGGTGGAGAACTGTTGCAGGAAGTTATGGTTTTGTGATGTGGAGCCAGTGTGGAGAACTGTTGTAGGAAGGAATTATTTTGTGATGCAGAGCCAGTGTGGAGAACTGTGATGCTGAGGGAGTGTACAGAACAGCTATAGGAAGGTATTGTTTTGTGATATGGAGCTAGTGTGGAGAAATGTTGAAGGAAGGTATTGTTTTGTGATGTGGAGCCAGTTTGGAGAACTGTTGCAGGAAGGTATTTTTTTGTGATGTAGATCCAGTCTGGAGCACAGTTGCAGGAAGGTATTGTTTTTTGATGCGGATCCACTGTGGAGAACTGTTGCAGGAAGGTTATGTTTTGTGATGTGGAGCTAGTGTGGAGAACTGTTGCAGGAATTTATTGTTTTGTGATGTGGAGCCAGGGTGGAGAACTGTTTCAGGAAGGTATTGTTTTGTGAGGCGGAGCCAGTGTAGAGAACTGTGATGCGGAGACAGTGTGGAGAACTGATACAGGAAGGTATGGTTTTGTGACATGGAGCTAGGGTGGAGAACTGTTGCAGGAAGGTATCGTTTTGTGATGTG
Source organism: Microtus obscurus (assembly GCA_963919715.1). Classification (NCBI taxonomy): domain Eukaryota; kingdom Metazoa; phylum Chordata; class Mammalia; order Rodentia; family Cricetidae; genus Microtus; species Microtus obscurus. The sequence continues at coordinate 132,778 of CAWTZC010000310.1, read as the reverse complement.
GAGCCAGTGTGGAGAACTGTTGTAGGAAGGAATTATTTTGTGATGCAGAGCCAGTGTGGAGAACTGTGATGCTGAGTAAGTTTACAGAACAGCTACAGGAAGGTATTGTTTTGTTATATGGAGCTAGTGTGGAGAAATGTTGAAGGCAGGTATTGTTTTGTGATGCGGTGCCAGTGTGAAGATCTGTTGCAGAAAGATACTGTTTTGTGATATGGAGCTGGTTTAAAGAACTGTTGCAGGAAGGTATGGTTTTGTAATGTGGAGCTAGTGTGGAGAACAGTTGCAGGAATTTATTGTTTTGTGATGTGGAGCCAGTGTGGAGAACTGCAGGAGGAAGGTATTGTTTTCTGAAATGGAGCTAGTGTGGAGAACTGTTGCAGGAAGGTATTGTTTTGTGATGCGGAGCCAGTGTGAAGAACTGTGATTCGGAGCCAGTGTGCAGAACTGCTGCAGGAAAGTATTGTTTTGTGATTTGGAGCCAGTGTGAAGAACTATTCCAGGAGGGTATTGTTTTGTGATGCAGAGCCTGTGTGGAGAACTGTTGCAGGAGGGTATTGTTTTGTGATGCAGAGCCTGTGTGGAGAACTGTTGCAGGAAGATATTGTTTTGTGATTCTGAGAGAGTGGGGAAAACTGAGATGCGGAAGCAGGGTGGAGAAGAGCTACACGAAGGTATCGTTTTGTGATATGGAGCTAGTGTGGAGAAATGTTGAAGGAAGGTATTCTTTTCTGATGCGGAGACAGTGTTGAAAACTGTTGCAGTAAGGTATTGTTTTGTGATATCGAGCCAGCGTGGATAACTGTTGCAGGAAGGTATAGTTTTCTGATGTGGAGCCAGTCAGGGGAACTGTCGCAGGAAGATATTGTTTTTTGATGCGGAGCAAGTCTGGAGAACTGTTGCAGGAATGTATCTTTTGTGATGTGGAGCAAGTCTGGAGAACTGTTGCAGGAAGGTATTGTTTTGTGATGACGAGCCAGTGCGGAGAACTGTTGCAGGAAGATATTGTTTGGGATGTGGAGCTAGTGTTGAGAACTGTTGCAGGAAGGTATTGTTTTGTGGAGCAGAGCCAGTGTGAAGAACTGTTGCAAGAAGTTATTGTTTTGTGATGCGGAGCCAGTGTGGAGAACTGCTGAAGGAAGGTATTGTTTTTTGATATGGAGCTAGTGTGAAGAACTGTTGCAGGATGGTATTGTTTTGTCATATGGAACCAGTGTGTAGAACTGTTGCAGAAAGTTACTGTTTTGTGATACGGAGCCAGTGTGGATAACTGTTGCAGGAAGGTATAGTTTGTTATGTGGAGCCACTGTGGAGAACTGTTGCAGAATGGTATCGTTTTGTGATGTGCAACCAGTGTGGAGAACTGTTGCAGGAAGGTATTGTTTTGTGGAGCAGAGCCAGTGTGAAGAACTGTTGCAAGAAGGTATTGTTTTGTGATGCGGAGCCTGTGTGGAGTACTGCTGAAGGAAGGTATTGTTTTTTGATATGGAGCCAGTGTGAAGAACTGTTGCAGGATGGTATTGTTTTGTCATATGGAACCAGTGTGTAGAACTGTTGCAGAAAGGTATTGTTTTGTGATGCGGAGCCAGTGTGGATAACTGTTGCAGGAAGGTATAGTTTGTTATGTGGAGCCACTGTGGAGAACTGTTGCAGAAAGGTATTGTTTTGTGATGTGCAACCAGTGTGGAGAACTGTTGCAGGAAGGTATTGTTTTGTGATGTGGAGCCAGTCTGGAGAACTGTTGCAGGAAGGTATGATTTTGTGATGTGGAGCTAGTGTGGAGAATTGTTGCATGAAGGTCTTGTTTTGTGATGCGGAGCCAGTGTGGAGAACTATGATGCGGAGCCAGTGTGGAGAACTTCAGGAGGAAGGTATTGTTTTGTGATTTGGAGCTAGTGTTGAGAACTGTTCCAGGAAGGTATAGTTTTGTTATGCGGAGTCAGTGTGGAGAAATGTGATGCTGAGCCACTGTACAGAACAGCTACAGGAAGTTATTGTTTTTTGATATGGAGCTAGTGTGGAGAAATGTTGAAGGAAGGTATTGTTTTGTGATGCGGAGCCAGTGTGGAGAACTGTTGCAGGAAGGTATTGTTTTGTGATGCGGAGCCATTCTGGAAAACAGTTGCAGGAAGGTATTGTTTTGTGATATGGAGCTAGTCTGGAAAACTGTTGCAGGAATGTATTGATTTGTGTGGCGGAGCCTGTGTGGAGACATGTTTCAGGAATGTATTGTTTTCTGATGTGGAGCTAGTGTGGAGAACTGTTGCAGGAACGTAGTGTTTTGTACTGCAGAGAAAGTGGGAAGAACTGTTGCAGGAAGTTATTGTTTTGTTATATGGAACCAGTTTGGAGAACTGTGATGCGGAGCCATTGTGGAGTTCTGCTGCAGCAAGGTATTGTTTTGTGATATGGAGCTAGTGTGGAGAACTGTTACAGGAAGGTAGTGTTTTGTGATGCGGAGCCAGTGTGAAGAACTGTAGCAGGAAGGTATTGTTTTGTGAGGCGGAGCTAGTGTAGAGAACTGTGATGCGGAGCCATTGTTGAGAACTGATAGAGGAAGGTATGGTTTTGTGACATGGACCTATGGTGGAGAACTATTGCAGGAAATTATGGTTTTGTGATGTGGAGCCAGTGTGGAGAACTGTGATGCTGAGGGAGTGTACAGAACAGCTATAGGAAGGTATTGTTTTGTGATATGGAGCTAGTGTGGAGAAATGTTGCAGGAAGGTATTGTTTTGTGATGTAGATCCAGTCTGGAGCACAGTTGCAGGAAGGTATTGTTTTTGATGCGGATCCACTGTGGAGAACTGTTGCAGGAAGGTTATGTTTTGTGATGTGGAGCTAGTGTGGAGAACTGTTGCAGGAAGTTATTGTTTTGTGATGTGGAGCCAGGGTGGAGAACTGTTTTAGGAAGGTATTGTTTTGTGAGGCGGAGCCAGTGTAGAGAACTGTGATGCGGAGACAGTGTGGAGAACTGATACAGGAAGGTATGGTTTTGTGACATGGAGCTAGGATGGAGAACTGTTGCAGGAAGGTATCGTTTTGTGATGTGGAGCCAGTGTGGAGAACTGTTGAGGGAAGGAATTATTTTGTGATGCAGAGCCAGTGTGGAGAACTGTGATGCTGAGTAAGTTTACAGAACAGCTACAGGAAGGTATTGTTTTGTTATATGGAGCTAGTGTGGAGAAATGTTGAAGGCAGGTATTGTTTTGTGATGCGGTGCCAGTGTGAAGATCTGTTGCAGAAAGATACTGTTTTGTGATATGGAGCTGGTTTAAAGAACTGTTGCAGGAAGGTATGGTTTTGTAATGTGGAGCTAGTGTGGAGAACAGTTGCAGGAATTTATTGTTTTGTGATGTGGAGCCAGTGTGGAGAACTGCAGGAGGAAGGTATTGTTTTCTGAAATGGAGCTAGTGTGGAGAACTGTTGCAGGAAGGTATTGTTTTGTGATGCGGAGCCAGTGTGAAGAACTGTGATTCGGAGCCAGTGTGCAGAACTGCTGCAGGAAAGTATTGTTTTGTGATTTGGAGCCAGTGTGAAGAACTATTCCAGGAGGGTATTGTTTTGTGATGCAGAGCCTGTGTGGAGAACTGTTGCAGGAAGATATTGTTTTGTGATTCTGAGAGAGTGGGGAAAACTGAGATGCAGAAGCAGGGTGGAGAAGAGCTACACGAAGGTATCGTTTTGTGATATGGAGCTAGTGTGGAGAAATGTTGAAGGAAGGTATTCTTTTCTGATGCGGAGACAGTGTTGAAAACTGTTGCAGTAAGGTATTGTTTTGTGATATGGAGCCAGCGTGGATAACTGTTGCAGGAAGGTATAGTTTTCTGATGTGGAGCCAGTCAGGGGAACTGTCGCAGGAAGATATTGTTTTTTGATGCGGAGCAAGTCTGGAGAACTGTTGCAGGAATGTATTATTTTGTGATGTGGAGCAAGTCTGGAGAACTGTTGCAGGAAGGTATTGTTTTGTGATGACGAGCCAGTGCGGAGAACTGTTGCAGGAAGGTATTGTTTGGGATGTGGAGCTAGTGTTGAGAACTGTTGCAGGAAGGTATTGTTTTGTGGAGCAGAGCCAGTGTGAAGAACTGTTGCAAGAAGTTATTGTTTTGTGATGCGGAGCCAGTGTGGAGAACTGCTGAAGGAAGGTATTGTTTTTTGATATGGAGCTAGTGTGAAGAACTGTTGCAGGATGGTATTGTTTTGTCATATGGAACCAGTGTGTAGAACTGTTGCAGAAAGTTACTGTTTTGTGATACGGAGCCAGTGTGGATAACTGTTGCAGGAAGGTATAGTTTGTTATGTGGAGCCACTGTGGAGAACTGTTGCAGAATGGTATCGTTTTGTGATGTGCAACCAGTGTGGAGAACTGTTGCAGGAAGGTATTGTTTTGTGGAGCAGAGCCAGTGTGAAGAACTGTTGCAAGAAGGTATTGTTTTGTGATGCGGAGCCTGTGTGGAGTACTGCTGAAGGAAGGTATTGTTTTTTGATATGGAGCCAGTGTGAAGAACTGTTGCAGGATGGTATTGTTTTGTCATATGGAACCAGTGTGTAGAACTGTTGCAGAAAGGTATTGTTTTGTGATGCGGAGCCAGTGTGGATAACTGTTGCAGGAAGGTATAGTTTGTTATGTGGAGCCACTGTGGAGAACTGTTGCAGAAAGTTATTGTTTTGTGATGTGCAACCAGTGTGGAGAACTGTTGCAGGAAGGTATGATTTTGTGATGTGGAGCTAGTGTGGAGAATTGTTGCATGAAGGTCTTGTTTTGTGATGTGGAGCCAGTGTGGAGAACTATGATGCGGAGCCAGTGTGGAGAACTTCAGGAGGAAGGTATTGTTTTGTGATTTGGAGCTAGTGTTGAGAACTGTTCCAGGAAGGTATAGTTTTGTTATGCGGAGTCAGTGTGGAGAAATGTGATGCTGAGACAGTGTACAGAACAGCTACAGGAAGTTATTGTTTTTTGATATGGAGCTAGTGTGGAGAAATGTTGCAGGAAGGTATTGTTTTGTGATGCGGAGCCATTCTGGAAAACAGTTGCAGGAAGGTATTGTTTTTTGATGTGGAGCCAGTGTGGAGAACTGTTTCAGGAAGGTTTTGTTTTGTGATGTGGAGTTAGTGTGGAGAACTGATGCAGGAAGTTATTGTTCTGTGATGCGGAGCCAGTGTGGAGAACTGTTGCAGGAAGGTAGGTTTTTGTTATGTGGAGCCACTGTGGAGAACTGTTGCAGGAAGGTATTTTTTTTGTGATGTGCAACCAGTGTGGAGAACTGTTGCAGGAAGGTATGGTTTTGTGATGGGGAGCTAGTGTGAAGAACTGTTGCAAGATGTTATTGTTTTGTGATGCGGAGCGAGTGTGGAGAACTGCTGCAGGAAGGTATTGTTTTGTAATATGGAGCCAGTGTGGAGAACTGTGATGCGGAGCCAGTGTAAAAAACTGCTGCAGAAAGGAATTGTTATGTGATAGGGAGCTAGCGTGGAGAACCGTTGCAGGAAGGTATAGGTTTGTGATGCGGAGCCAGTGTGGAGAACTATTGCAGGAAGGTATTGTTTTGTGATATGGAGCTAGTCTGGAAAACTGTTGCAGGAATGTATTGATTTGTGTGGCGGAGCCTGTGTGGAGACATGTTTCAGGAATGTATTGTTTTCTGATGTGGCGCTAGTGTAGAGAACTGTTGCAGGAAGGTAGTGTATTGTACTGCAGAGAAAGTGGGAAGAACTGTTGCAGGAAGTTATTGTTTTGTTATATGGAACCAGTTTGGAGAACTGTGATGCGGAGCCATTGTGGAGTTCTGCTGCAGCTAGGTATTGTTTTTTGATATGGAGCTAGTGTGGAGAACTGTTACAGGAAGGTAGTGTTTTGTGATGCGGAGCCAGTGTGAAGAACTGTAGCAGGAAGGTATTGTTTTGTGAGGCAGAGCTAGTGTAGAGAACTGTGATGCGGAGCCATTGTTGAGAACTGATAGAGGAAGGTATGGTTTTGTGACATGGACCTATGGTGGAGAACTGTTGCAGGAAGTTATGGTTTTGTGATGTGGAGCCACTGTGGAGAACTGTTGCAGAATGGTATCGTTTTGTGATGTGCAACCAGTGTGGAGAACTGTTGCAGGAAGGTACTGTTTTGTGGAGCAGAGCCAGTGTGAAGAACTGTTGCAAGAAGGTATTGTTTTGTGATGCGGAGCCTGTGTGGAGTACTGCTGAAGGAAGGTATTGTTTTTTGATATGGAGCCAGTGTGAAGAACTGTTGCAGGATGGTATTGTTTTGTCATATTGAACCAGTGTGTAGAACTGTTGCAGAAAGGTATTGTTTTGTGATGCGGAGCCAGTGTGGATAACTGTTGCAGGAAGGTATAGTTTGTTATGTGGAGCCACTGTGGAGAACTGTTGCAGAAAGGTATTGTTTTGTGATGTGCAACCAGTGTGGAGAACTGTTGCAGGAAGGTATTGTTTTGTGATGTGGAGCCAGTCTGGAGAACTGTTGCAGGAACGTATGATTTTGTGATGTGGAGCTAGTGTGGAGAATTGTTGCATGAAGGTCTTGTTTTGTGATGCGGAGCCAGTGTGGAGAACTATGATGCGGAGCCAGTGTGGAGAACTTCAGGAGGAAGGTATTGTTTTGTGATTTGGAGCTAGTGTTGAGAACTGTTCCAGGAAGGTATAGTTTTGTTATGCGGAGTCAGTGTGGAGAAATGTGATGCTGAGCCACTGTACAGAACAGCTACAGGAAGTTATTGTTTTTTGATATGGAGCTAGTGTGGAGAAATGTTGAAGGAAGGTATTGTTTTGTGATGCGGAGCCAGTGTGGAGAACTGTTGCAGGAAGGTATTGTTTTGTGATGCGGAGCCATTCTGGAAAACAGTTGCAGGAAGGTATTGTTTTTTGATGCGGAGCCAGTGTGGAGAACCGTTTCAGGAAGGTTTTGTTTTGTGATGTGGAGTTAGTGTGGAGAACTGTTGCAGGAAGTTATTGTTCTGTGATGCGGAGCCAGTGTGGAGAACTGTTGCAGGAAGGTAGGTTTTTGTTATGTGGAGCCACTGTGGAGAACTGTTGCAGGAAGGTATTTTTTTTGTGATGTGCAACCAGTGTGGAGAACTGTTGCAGGAAGGTATGGTTTTGTGATGTGGAGCTAGTGTGAAGAACTGTTGCAAGATGTTATTGTTTTGTGATGCGGAGCGAGTGTGGAGAACTGCTGCAGGAAGGTATTGTTTTGTAATATGAAGCCAGTGTGGAGAACTGTGATGCGGAGCCAGTGTAAAAAACTGCTGCAGGAAGGAATTGTTATGTGATAGGGAGCTAGCGTGGAGAACCGTTGCAGGAAGGTATAGTTTTGTGATGCGGAGCCAGTGTGGAGAACTATTGCAGGAAGGTATTGTTTTGTGATATGGAGCTAGTCTGGAAAACTGTTGCAGGAATGTATTGATTTGTGTGGCGGAGCCTGTGTGGAGACATGTTTCAGGAATGTATTGTTTTCTGATGTGGAGCTAGTGTAGAGAACTGTTGCAGGAAGGTAGTGTATTGTACTGCAGAGAAAGTGGGAAGAACTGTTGCAGGAAGTTATTGTTTGTTATATGGAACCAGTTTGGAGAACTGTGATGCGGAGCCATTGTGGAGTTCTGCTGCAGCAAGGTATTGTTTTGTGATATGGAGCTAGTGTGGAGAACTGTTACAGGAAGGTAGTGTTTTGTGATGCGGAGCCAGTGTGAAGAACTGTAGCAGGAAGGTATTGTTTTGTGAGGCGGAGCTAGTGTAGAGAACTGTGATGCGGAGCCATTGTTGAGAACTGATAGAGGAAGGTATGGTTTTGTGACATGGACCTATGGTGGAGAACTGTTGCAGGAAGTTATGGTTTTGTGATGTGGAGCCACTGTGGAGAACTGTTGCAGAATGGTATCGTTTTGTGATGTGCAACCAGTGTGGAGAACTGTTGCAGGAAGGTATTGTTTTGTGGAGCAGAGCCAGTGTGAAGAACTGTTGCAAGAAGGTATTGTTTTGTGATGCGGAGCCTGTGTGGAGTACTGCTGAAGGAAGGTATTGTTTTTTGATATGGAGCCAGTGTGAAGAACTGTTGCAGGATGGTATTGTTTTGTCATATGGAACCAGTGTGTAGAACTGTTGCAGAAAGGTATTGTTTTGTGATGCGGAGCCAGTGTGGATAACTGTTGCAGGAAGGTATAGTTTGTTATGTGGAGCCACTGTGGAGAACTGTTGCAGAAAGGTATTGTTTTGTGATGTGCAACCAGTGTGGAGAACTGTTGCAGGAAGGTATTGTTTTGTGATGTGGAGCCAGTCTGGAGAACTGTTGCAGGAACGTATGATTTTGTGATGTGGAGCTAGTGTGGAGAATTGTTGCATGAAGGTATTGTTTTGTGATGCGGAGCCAGTGTGGAGAACTATGATGCGGAGCCAGTGTGGAGAACTTCAGGAGGAAGGTATTGTTTTGTGATTTGGAGCTAGTGTTGAGAACTGTTCCAGGAAGGTATAGTTTTGTTATGCGGAGTCAGTGTGGAGAAATGTGATGCTGAGCCACTGTACAGAACAGCTACAGGAAGTTATTGTTTTTTGATATGGAGCTAGTGTGGAGAAATGTTGAAGGAAGGTATTGTTTTGTGATGCGGAGCCAGTGTGGAGAACTGTTGCAGGAAGGTATTGTTTTGTGATGCGGAGCCATTCTGGAAAACAGTTGCAGGAAGGTATTGTTTTTTGATGCGGAGCCAGTGTGGAGAACCGTTTCAGGAAGGTTTTGTTTTGTGATGTGGAGTTAGTGTGGAGAACTGTTGCAGGAAGTTATTGTTCTGTGATGCGGAGCCAGTGTGGAGAACTGTTGCAGGAAGGTAGGTTTTTGTTATGTGGAGCCACTGTGGAGAACTGTTGCAGGAAGGTATTTTTTTGTGATGTGCAACCAGTGTGGAGAACTGTTGCAGGAAGGTATGGTTTTGTGATGTGGAGCTAGTGTGAAGAACTGTTGCAAGATGTTATTGTTTTGTGATGCGGAGCGAGTGTGGAGAACTGCTGCAGGAAGGTATTGTTTTGTAATATGAAGCCAGTGTGGAGAACTGTGATGCGGAGCCAGTGTAAAAAACTGCTGCAGAAAGGAATTGTTATGTGATAGGGAGCTAGCGTGGAGAACCGTTGCAGGAAGGTATAGGTTTGTGATGCGGAGCCAGTGTGGAGAACTATTGCAGGAAGGTATTGTTTTGTGATATGGAGCTAGTCTGGAAAACTGTTGCAGGAATGTATTGATTTGTGTGGCGGAGCCTGTGTGGAGACATGTTTCAGGAATGTATTGTTTTCTGATGTGGAGCTAGTGTGGAGAACTGTTGCAGGAAGGTAGTGTTTTGTACTGCAGAGAAAGTGGGAAGAACTGTTGCAGGAAGTTATTGTTTGTTATATGGAACCAGTTTGGAGAACTGTGATGCGGAGCCATTGTGGAGTTCTGCTGCAGCAAGGTATTGTTTTGTGATATGGAGCTAGTGTGGAGAACTGTTACAGGAAGGTAGTGTTTTGTGATGCGGAGCCAGTGTGAAGAACTGTAGCAGGAAGGTATTGTTTTGTGAGGCGGAGCTAGTGTAGAGAACTGTGATGCGGAGCCATTGTTGAGAACTGATAGAGGAAGGTATGGTTTTGTGACATGGACCTATGGTGGAGAACTGTTGCAGGAAGTTATGGTTTTGTGATGTGGAGCCACTGTGGAGAACTGTTGCAGAATGGTATCGTTTTGTGATGTGCAACCAGTGTGGAGAACTGTTGCAGGAAGGTATTGTTTTGTGGAGCAGAGCCAGTGTGAAGAACTGTTGCAAGAAGGTATTGTTTTGTGATGCGGAGCCTGTGTGGAGTACTGCTGAAGGAAGGTATTGTTTTTTGATATGGAGCCAGTGTGAAGAACTGTTGCAGGATGGTATTGTTTTGTCATATGGAACCAGTGTGTAGAACTGTTGCAGAAAGGTATTGTTTTGTGATGCGGAGCCAGTGTGGATAACTGTTGCAGGAAGGTATAGTTTGTTATGTGGAGCCACTGTGGAGAACTGTTGCAGAAAGGTATTGTTTTGTGATGTGCAACCAGTGTGGAGAACTGTTGCAGGAAGGTATTGTTTTGTGATGTGGAGCCAGTCTGGAGAACTGTTGCAGGAACGTATGATTTTGTGATGTGGAGCTAGTGTGGAGAATTGTTGCATGAAGGTATTGTTTTGTGATGCGGAGCCAGTGTGGAGAACTATGATGCGGAGCCAGTGTGGAGAACTTCAGGAGGAAGGTATTGTTTTGTGATTTGGAGCTAGTGTTGAGAACTGTTCCAGGAAGGTATAGTTTTGTTATGCGGAGTCAGTGTGGAGAAATGTGATGCTGAGCCACTGTACAGAACAGCTACAGGAAGTTATTGTTTTTTGATATGGAGCTAGTGTGGAGAAATGTTGAAGGAAGGTATTGTTTTGTGATGTGGAGCCAGTGTGGAGAACTGTTGCAGGAAGGTATTGTTTTGTGATGCGGAGCCATTCTGGAAAACAGTTGCAGGAAGGTATTGTTTTTTGATGCGGAGCCAGTGTGGAGAACTGTTTCAGGAAGGTTTTGTTTTGTGATGTGGAGTTAGTGTGGAGAACTGTTGCAGGAAGTTATTGTTCTGTGATGCGGAGCCAGTGTGGAGAACTGTTGCAGGAAGGTAGGTTTTTGTTATGTGGAGCCACTGTGGAGAACTGTTGCAGGAAGGTATTTTTTTTGTGATGTGCAACCAGTGTGGAGAACTGTTGTAGGAAGGTATGGTTTTGTGATGTGGAGCTAGTGTGAAGAACTGTTGCAAGATGTTATTGTTTTGTGATGCGGAGCGAGTGTGGAGAACTGCTGCAGGAAGGTATTGTTTTGTAATATAAAGCCAGTGTGGAGACCTGTGATGCGGAGCCAGTGTAAAAAACTGCTGCAGAAAGGAATTGTTATGTGATAGGGAGCTAGCGTGGAGAACCGTTGCAGGAAGGTATAGGTTTGTGATGCGGAGCCAGTGTGGAGAACTATTGCAGGAAGGTATTGTTTTGTGATATGGAGCTAGTCTGGAAAACTGTTGCAGGAATGTATTGATTTGTGTGGCGGAGCCTGTGTGGAGACATGTTTCAGGAATGTATTGTTTTCTGATGTGGAGCTAGTGTGGAGAACTGTTGCAGGAAGGTAGTGTTTTGTACTGCAGAGAAAGTGGGAAGAACTGTTGCAGGAAGTTATTGTTTTGTTATATGGAACCAGTTTGGAGAACTGTGATGCGGAGCCATTGTGGAGTTCTGCTGCAGCAAGGTATTGTTTTGTGATATGGAGCTAGTGTGGAGAACTGTTACAGGAAGGTAGTGTTTTGTGATGCGGAGCCAGTGTGAAGAACTGTAGCAGGAAGGTATTGTTTTGTGAGGCGGAGCTAGTGTAGAGAACTGTGATGCGGAGCCATTGTTGAGAACTGATAGAGGAAGGTATGGTTTTGTGACATGGACCTATGGTGGAGAAATGTTGCAGGAAGTTATGGTTTTGTGATGTGGAGCCAGTGTGGAGAACTGTTGTACGAAGGAATTATTTTGTGATGCAGAGCCAGTGTGGAGAACTGTGATGCTGAGGGAGTGTACAGAACAGCTATAGGAAGGTATTGTTTTGTGATATGGAGCTAGTGTGGAGAAATGTTGAAGGAAGGTATTGTTTTGTGATGCGGAGCCAGTTTGGAGAACTGTTGCAGGAAGGTATTGTTTTGTGATGTAGATCCAGTCTGGAGCACAGTTGCAGGAAGGTATTGTTTTTTGATGTGGATCGACTGTGGAGAACTGTTGCAGGAAGGTTATGTTTTGTGATGTGGAGCTAGTGTGGAGAACTGTTGCAGGAAGTTATTGTTTTGTGATGTGGAGCCAGGGTGGAGAACTGTTTCAGGAAGGTATTGTTTTGTGAGGCGGAGCCAGTGTAGAGAACTGTGATGTGGAGACAGTGTGGAGAACTGATACAGGAAGGTATGGTTTTGTGACATGGAGCTAGGGTGGAGAACTGTTGCAGGAAGGTATCGTTTTGTGATGTGGAGCCAGTGTGGAGAACTGTTGTAGGAAGGAATTATTTTGTGATGCAGAGCCAGTGTGGAGAACTGTGATGCTGAGTAAGTTTACAGAACAGCTACAGGAAGATATTGTTTTGTTATATGGAGCTAGTGTGGAGAAATGTTGAAGGCAGGTATTGTTTTGTGATGCGGTGCCAGTGTGAAGATCTGTTGCAGAAAGATACTGTTTTGTGATATGGAGCTGGTTTAAAGAACTGTTGCAGGAAGGTATGGTTTTGTAATGTGGAGCTAGTGTGGAGAACAGTTGCAGGAATTTATTGTTTTGTGATGCGGAGCCAGTGTGGAGAACTGCAGGAGGAAGGTATTGTTTTCTGAAATGGAGCTAGTGTGGAGAACTGTTGCAGGAAGGTATTGTTTTGTGATGCGGAGCCAGTGTGAAGAACTGTGATTCGGAGCCAGTGTGCAGAACTGCTGCAGGAAAGTATTGTTTTGTGATTTGGAGCCAGTGTGAAGAACTATTCCAGGAGGGTATTGTTTTGTGATGCAGAGCCTGTGTGGAGAACTGTTGCAGGAAGATAATTGTTTTGTGATTCTGAGAGAGTGGGGAAAACTGAGATGCGGAAGCAGGGTGGAGAAGAGCTACACGAAGGTATCGTTTTGTGATATGGAGCTAGTGTGGAGAAATGTTGAAGGAAGGTATTCTTTTCTGATGCGGAGACAGTGTTGCAAACTGTTGCAGTAAGGTATTGTTTTGTGATATGGAGCCAGCGTGGATAACTGTTGCAGGAAGGTATAGTTTTCTGATGTGGAGCCAGTCAGGAGAACTGTTGCAGGAAGATATTGTTTTTTGATGCGGAGCAAGTATGGAGAACTGTTGCAGGAATGTATTATTTTGTGATGTGGAGCAAGTCTGGAGAACTGTTGCAGGAAGGTATTGTTTTGTGATGACGAGCCAGTGCAGAGAACTGTTGCAGGAAGGTATTGTTTGGGATGTGGAGCTAGTGTTGAGAACTGTTGCAGGAAGGTATTGTTTTGTGGAGCAGAGCCAGTGTGAAGAACTGTTGCAAGAAGTTATTGTTTTGTGATGCGGAGCCAGTGTGGAGAACTGCTGAAGGAAGGTATTGTTTTTTGATATGGAGCTAGTGTGAAGAACTGTTGCAGGATGGTATTGTTTTGTCATATGGAACCAGTGTGTAGAACTGTTGCAGAAAGTTACTGTTTTGTGATACGGAGCCAGTGTGGATAACTGTTGCAGGAAGGTATAGTTTGTTATGTGGAGCCACTGTGGAGAACTGTTGCAGAATGGTATCGTTTTGTGATGTGCAACCAGTGTGGAGAACTGTTGCAGGAAGGTATTGTTTTGTGGAGCAGAGCCAGTGTGAAGAACTGTTGCAAGAAGGTATTGTTTTGTGATGCGGAGCCTGTGTGGAGTACTGCTGAAGGAAGGTATTGTTTTTTGATATGGAGCCAGTGTGAAGAACTGTTGCAGGATGGTATTGTTTTGTCATATGGAACCAGTGTGTATAACTGTTGCAGAAAGGTATGGTTTTGTGATGCGGAGCCAGTGTGGATAACTGTTGCAGGAAGGTATAGTTTGTTATGTGGAGCCACTGTGGAGAACTGTTGCAGAAAGGTATTGTTTTGTGATGTGCAACCAGTGTGGAGAACTGTTGCAGGAAGGTATTGTTTTGTGATGTGGAGCCAGTCTGGAGAACTGTTGCAGGAAGGTATGATTTTGTGATGTGGAGCTAGTGTGGAGAACTGTTGCAGGAAGGTATTGTTTTGTGATGTGGAGCCAGTCTGGAGAACTGTTGCTAGGAAGGTATTATTTTGTGATTTGGAGCTAGTGTGGAGAACTGTTCCAGGAAGGTATAGTTTTGTTATGCGGAGTCAGTGTGGAGAAATGTGCTGCCGTGTACAGCAGCTACAGGAAGTTATTGTTTTTTGATGTGGAGCTAGTGTGGAGAAATGTTGAAGGAAGGTATTGTTTTGTGATGCGGAGCCAGTGTGGAGAACTGTTGCAGGAAGGTATTGTTTTGTGATGCGGAGCCATTCTGGAACACAGTTGCAGGAAGGTATTGTTTTTTGATGCGGAGCCAGTGTGGAGAACTGTTTCAGGAAGGTTTTGTTTTGTGATGTGGAGTTAGTGTGGAGAACTGTTGCAGGAAGTTATTGTTCTGTGATGCGCAGCCAGTGTGGAGAACTGTTGCAGGAAGGTATGGTTTTGTGATGTGGGGCTAGTGTGGAGAAGTGTTGCAGGAAGTTATTGTTTTGTGATGCGGAGCCAGTGTGGAGAACTGTTGCAGGAAGGTATTGTTTTGTGATGTGGAGCCAGTGTGGAGAACTGATGCAGGAAGGAATTGTTTTGTGATGCAGAGCCAGTGTGGAAAACTGTTGCAGGAAGGTATTGTTTGTGATATTGTGCAAGTGTGGAGATCTGTTGCAGGAAGGTATTGTTTTGTGATGTTTTTTTTTTTTTGGCCAGGTTCTTTTTTTTTTTATTGGAAAAAAAAATTTCTGCCTCCTCCCCGCCTCCCATTTCTCTCCCTCTCCTCCCTCTCCTCCTTCCCTCCCCCCCACTCCTCCCCCTCCTTCTCCAGCCTGAAGAGCAGTCAGGGTTCTGTTCCCTGTGGAAAGTCCAAAGTCCTCCCCCCTCAATCCTGGTCTAGGAAGGTGAACATCCAAACTGGGTAGGCTCCCACAAAGCCAGAACATGAAGCAGGATCAAAACCCGGTGCCATGGTCCTTGGCTTCTCAGCAGCCCTCATTGTCCGCCAAATTTAGAGATTCCGGTTTTATCCCATGCTTTTTCAGTCACAGTCCAGCTGGCCTTGGTGAGCTCCCCAAGAATCAGCCCCACTGTCTCCACGGGTGGGTGCACCCCTTGTGGTCCTAACTTCATTGCTCATATTCTCTCTCCTTCTGCTCCTCATTGGGACATTGGGAGCTCAGTCCAGTGCTCCAGTGTGGGTCTCTGTCTCTATCTCCATCCATCGCCAGATGAAGTTTCTATGGTGATATGCAAGATATTCATCAGTATGGCTATAGGGTAGGGTCATTTCAGGTTCCCTATCCACAGCTGCCCCAGGAACTAACTGGGGGCATCGCCCTGGGCACCTGGGAGCCCCTCTAGATCCAAGTCTCTTGCCAACCCTAAGATGGCTCCCTTAATTAAGATGTGTGCTTCACTGCTCCCCTAACCAACATTCCTTTATCCCAATCATCCCGTTTCCCCAAGTTCCCCCCACTCTCCCCTTCTCACATTTCTCTCCCCTTTTCCCCTTACCCCCCTCCCACCACACCGCCAAGATCCCATTTATTTGTCCGGCAGTCTAGTCTACTTCCCATATCCAGGATGATAGCTATATGTTTTTCTTTGGGTTCACCTTCTTATTTAGTTTCTTTAGGATATCATATTATAGACTCACTGACCTTTATTTATCTCTAGAAACCAATTATGAGTGAGTGCATCCCATGTTCATCCTTTTGGGTCTGAGTTACCTCACTCAGGATAGTGTTTTCTATTTCCATCCATTTGCATGCAAAATTCGCGAAGTCATTGTTTTTTACCGCTGAGTAGTATTCTAATGTGTATATATTCCACACTTTCTTCATCCATTCTTCCATTGAAGGGCATCTAGGTTGTTTCCAGGTTCTTGCTATTACAAATAATGCTGCTATGAACATAGTTGAACAAATGTCCTTGTCATATGATCGGGCATCTCGTGGGTATATTCCCAAGAGTGGCATTGCTGGGTCCATGGGTAGGTTGATCCCAAATTTCCTGAGAAACCGCCACACTGCTTTCCAAAGTGGTTGCACAAGTTTGCATTCCCACCAGCAATGGATGAGGGTACCCCTTTCTCCACAGTCTCTCCAGCAAAGGCTATCATTAGTGTTATTGATTTTAGCCATTCTGACAGGTGTAAGATGATATCTCAATGTTGTTTTGATTTGCATTTCCCTGATTGCTAAGGAGGCTGAGCATGACCTTAAGTGCCTTTTGGCCATTTGAACTTCTGTTGAGAATTCTCTCTTCAGATCAGTGCCCCATTTTTTAATTGGGTTAATTAGCATTTTAAAGTCTAGTTTCTTGAGTTCTTTATATATTTTGGAGATCAGACCTTTGTCTGTTGCGGAGTTGGTGAAGATCTTCTCCCAGTCAGTGGGTTGCCTTTTTGTCTTAGTGACAGTGTCTTTTGCTTTACAGAAGCTTCTCAGTTTCAGTAAGTCCCATTTATTCAATGTTGCCCTTAATGACTGTGCTCCTGGGGTTATACCTAGGAAGCGATCGCCTGTGTCAATCTGTTGTAGGGTACTTCCCACTTTCTCTTCTATCAGGTTCAGTGTGTTCAGATTGATATTGAGGTCTTTGATCCATTTGGACTTGAGTTTTGTGCATGGTGATAGGTATGGGTCAATTTTCATTCTTCTACAGGTTGACATCCAGTTGTGCCAGCACCATTTGTTGAAGATGCTTTCTTTCTTCCATTGTATACTTTTAGCAGCTTTATCGAAAATGAGGTGTTCATAGGTTTGTGGGTTAAGATCCGGGTCTTCTACACGATTCCATTGGTCAACTTCTCTATTTTTATAGCAATACCACACTGTTTTCATTACTGTAGCTCTATAGTAGAGTTTAAAGTCAGGGATGGTAATGCCTCCAGAAGTACCTTTATTGTACAAGATTGTTTTGGTTATCCTGGGTTTTTTGTTATTCCATATAAAGTTGATTATTGTCCTTTCAAGATCAGTGAAGAATTTTAATGGGATCTTGATGGGGATTGCATTGAATCTATAAATTGCCTTTGGTAGGATTGCCATTTTTACTATGTTGATCCTCCCAATCCACGAGCAAGGGAGATCCTTCCATTTTCTGGTATCCTCTTCAATTTCTTTCTTCAATGCCTTAAAGTTCTTGTCAAATAGATCCTTCACTTCTTTGGTTAGAGTTACCCCTAGAAATTTTATGCTGTTTGTGGCTATCGTGAATGGTGATGCTTCTCTGATTTCCTTCTCTGCTTCCA
The DNA here is from genome assembly GCA_963919715.1 of Microtus obscurus. NCBI lineage: Eukaryota > Metazoa > Chordata > Mammalia > Rodentia > Cricetidae > Microtus > Microtus obscurus. The sequence continues at coordinate 115,762 of CAWTZC010000310.1, read as the reverse complement.
TATCCTTTGTGTATAGGAGGGCGACTGATTTTTTGGAGTTGATCTTGTATCCTGCCACATTACTAAAGGTGTTTATCAGCTGTAGGAGTTCTTTGGTGGAGTTTTTGGGGTCGCTTATGTACACTATCATATCATCTGCAAATAACGAAAGTTTAACTTCTTCCTTTCCAATTCGAATCCCCTTGATCCCCTTATGTTGTCTTATTGCTATTGCTAAAACTTCAAGCACTATATTGAAGAGGTATGGAGAGAGTGGACAGCCTTGTCGTGTTCCTGATTTAAGTGGGATGGCTTTGAGTTTCTCTCCGTTTAGTTTGATGTTAGCTGTCGGTTTGCTGTAAATAGCTTTTATTATATTTAGGTATGACCCTTGTATCCCTAATCTCTCCAAGACTTTTATCATAAAGGGATGTTGAATTTTGTCAAAAGCTTTTTCAGCATCTAATGAAATGATCATATGGTTTTTTCTTTCAGTTTATTTATATGATGGATTACATTGATAGATTTTCGTATGTTGAACCAGCCTTGCATCTCTGGGATGAAGCCTACTTGATCAAAATGGATAATTTTTCTAATGTGTTCTTGGATATGGTTTGCCAGTATTTTGTTGAGGATTTTTGCGTTGATGTTCATGAGTGAGATTGGCCTGTAATTCTCTTTCTTGGTTGAGTCTTTGTGTGGTTTTGGTATCAGAGTGATGGTAGCTTCATAAAAGGAATTTGGCAATGACTCTTCTGTTTCTATATTGTGAAATACCTTAAGGAGTATAGGTATTAGGTCTTCTTGGAAATTCTGGTAGAATTCCGCATTGAAACCGTCTGGTCCTGGGCTTTTTTTTTGGTAGGGAGGTTTTTGATAACAGCTTCTAATTCTTCGCAACTGACAGGTCTATTTAGATTGTTCACCTGGTCCTGATTTAACTTTGGTATATGGTATTTATCTAAAAAAGTGTCCATTTCTTTTACATTTTCCAGTTTTGTGGCATACAGGCTTTTGTAGTAAGATCTAATGATTCTCTGAATTTCCTTTATGTCTGTGGTTATATCCCCCATTTCATTTCTGATCTTATTAATTTGCAAATTCTCTCTCTGCCGTTTGATTAGTTTGGATAGGGGTTTATCAATTTTGTTGATTTTCTCCAGGAACCAGCTTTTTGTTTCATTGATTCTTTGGATTGTTTTCTGTGTTTCTATTTTGTTGATTTCAGCCCTCAGTTTGACTATTTCCAGTCTTCTACTCCTCCTAGGTGAGTCTGCTTCTTTTTTTTCTAGAGCTTTCAGGTGGGCTGTTAAGTCTCCAATGTATGCTTTCTCTGTTTTCTTTAAGTGGGCACTAAGGGATATGAACTTTCCCCTTAGGACTGCTTTCAAAGTGTCCCATAAGTTTGAGTATGTTGATTCTTTATTTTCATTGAATTCAAGGAAGACTTTAATTTCTTTCTTTATTTCTTCTTTAATCCAGGTGTGGGTCAATAGTTGACTATTCAGTTTCCATGAGTTTGCAGGCTTTCTGGGGGTAGCTTTGTTGTTGAATTCTAACTTTAGTCCGTGGTGATCTGATAAGACACAGTTGGTTATAAATATTTTTTTGTAACTGTGGAAGTTTGCTTTGTTACCGAGGATGTGGTCAATTTTTGAGAAGGTTCCATGAGCTGCAGAGAAGAAGGTATATTCTTTCCTATTTGGGTGGAATGTTCTATAGATGTCTGTTAAGTCCATTTGATTCAATACCTCCATTAATTCTCTTATTTCTCTGTTAGGTTTTTGTCTGATTGACCTGTCCATTGGTGAAAGAGGCGTGTTGAGATCTCCCACTATTAGTGTGTGCTGTTTGATGGCGGCTTTGAGTTTTAGTAAGGTTTCTTTTACATATGTGGGTGCTTTTATGTTAGGGGCATAGGTATTCAGAATTGATACCTCATCCTGATCAATTGTTCCTGTTATGAGTATAAAATATCCCTCTCCATCTCTTCTGATTCATTTAAGTTTGAAGTCAACTTTGTTAGAAATTAGTATGGCCACTCCTGCTTGTTTCTTAGGTCCATTTGCTTGATAAACCTTTTCCCATCCCTTTACTCTGAGTAGGTGCCTGTCTTTGTGGTTGAGGTGTGTTTCCTGTAAACAGCAGAATGTTGGATCCTGTTTGCGTATCCAATCTCTTAGCCTGTGCCTTTTTATAGGTGAGTTGAGTCCATTGACATTAAGGGATATTAATGACCAGTGGTTGCTAACTCCGGTCACTTTTTTAGCCATAGAGTTTGTGTGTTTGCTTTCTTTTAGTTGCGCTGGTAAAGGGTGTCTAGAAGTTTGAGTTATTGTGGACATTGTTGGTCTCCTTGGTTTGCGATTTTCCTTCTATTACTTTCTGTAAGGCTGGATTTGTGGCTACGTATTGTTTAAATTTGTTTTTATCCTGGAAAATTTTGTTTTCTCCATTTATAGTGAACGAAAGCTTGGCTGGGTATATTAGTCTCGGCTTGCATCCATGTTCTCTTAGCTTCTGCAGTACATCTATCCAGGACCTTCTGGCTTTCATGGTTTCCATAGAGTAGTCAGGTGTAAGTCTGATAGGTTTACCTTTATAAGTAACTTGAACTTTTTCCTTTGCAGCTCTTAATATTCTTTCTTTATTATGAATGTTTTGTGTTCTGATTATTATATGGCGAGGAGATTTTTTTTTTTGGTCCAGTCTATTCGGTGTTCTGTATGCTTCTTGAACCTTCAAAGGAATATCTTTCTTTAGGCGGGGAAAGTTTTCTTCTATAATTTTATTAAATATATTTTCTGAACCATTGAGCTGTACTTCTTCTCCTTCTTCTATCCCAATTATTCTTAGGTTTGGTCTTTTTATTTTGTCCCATATTTCCTGAATGTTTTGTGATGAGAATTTGTTGGTTTTATTGTTTTCATTGATCAGTGTGTTAATTTTCTCTATGGTATCTTCAGTGTCTGACATTCTTTCTTCTAACTCTTGTAGTCTGTTGGTAGTACTTGTCTCTGTAGTTCCTGTTTGTTTACCCAGATTTTCCATCTCCAACCTTCCCTCGGTTTGTGTTTTCTTCATTACTTCCATTTCATTCTTCAGATCTTGAACCATTTCCCTTACCTGTTTGATTGCATTTTCTTGTTTCTCTTGGTTTTCTTGGGTATCTTTGAGCGTTTTATTCATTTCCTCTACCTTTTTGTTTGTAATCTCTAATTGTTTATGGCAGATTTTCACCTCCTTTTAAGGTCTTCTATTATTTTCAAAAAATTTACTTTTGAGTCGATTTCTTCTACTTCTTCTGGAGTAGGGTGTACAGTTCTTCTTATTTCGGGATCCCTGGGTTCTGGTGATGTCATGTTGCCTTTCAGGTTGTTGGAGGAATTCTTACATTGGCGCCTTCCCATCTCCTCTTTCAAATGAAGCCAAGAGAGGCCTGGTTTCTTGGTCCAGTCTTTGATGTGACTGAGTCTCTGGGTGTATCTCTTCAGTGTGGAAGCAGGGACCGTCCTGCTGAGCTTGAACTCCTCAGTGATGTCTCTCCTGGCAGCTGGTTCTGATCTCCCTGCTGCTTGGGTGTCTCACGAACAAAGGGCCGAGCTTGCTGCCGCAGGGCAGGCAGGCCACCTAGACAAAGGAGCTACTACCCTCCCGGTTGCCCTCCCAATTCGGACCCTGTCCCAGCGCCAAAACAGGCTGAGCTGGGAGCTGTTGTGTGGTTCAAAGAGGGGAGGGGGTCAGAGGGGGTGGGGGAGGGCCGTGGATGCTAGCTGGGTGGGATAGGAATAGAGAGGAAGTATCGGGCAGTATAGCCCCTGCAGACTGCCCAGGAGGTGCAGGAGGGGTGAGGAATGTCTGAGTTCCCTGTCCCGGGCTGCCGCCGCGGTCAGAAACTCACTCACCCGAGTGATGTCTCTCCTGGTACCCGGATCTGGTCTCCCTGCTGCTTAGGTGTCTCACGAACAAAGGGCCTAGCTTGCTGCCGCAGGGCAGGCAGGCCACCTAGACAAAGGAGCTACTACCCTCCCGGTTGCCCTCCCAATTCAGACCCTCTCCCAGCGCCCAAACAGGCTGAGCTGGGAGCTATTGTGTGGTTCAAAGAGGGGAGGAGGGTCAGAGGGGGTGGGGGAGGGCTGTGGATGCTAGCTGGGTGGGATAGGAATAGAGAGAAAGTATCGGGCAGTATAGCCCCTGCAGACTGCCCAGGAGGTCTGGAACACTATTACAAGAAGTTATTGTTTTGTGATGTGGAGACAGTGTGAAGAACTGTTGCAGGAAGGTATCGTTTTCTGATATGGAGCCAATGGGGAGACCTGTGATTCTGAGCCAGGGTGGAGAACTGCTGCAGGAAGGTGTGGTTTTGTGATTTGGAGCAAGTGTGGAGAACTGTTGCAGGAAGGTATTGTTTTGTGATGCGGATCCAGTGTGGAGAACTGTTGCAGGAATGTATTGTTTTGTGATGTGGAGCCAGTGTGGAGAACTGATGCAGGAAGGTATTGTTTTGTGATGCAGAGCCAGTGTGGAAAACTGTTGCAGGAAGGCATTGTTTGTGATATTGTGCAAGTGTGGAGATCTGTTGCAGGAAGGTATTGTTTTGTGATGTGGAGCTAGTGTGGAGAACTATTACAAGAAGTTATTGTTTTGTGATGTGGAGCCAGTGTGAAGAACTGTTGCAGGAAGGTATCGTTTTCTGATATGGAGCCAATGTGGAGACCTGTGATTCTGAGCCAGGGTGGAGAACTGCTGCAGGAAGGTATGGTTTTGTGATTTGGAGCAAGTGTGAAGAACTGTTAAAGGAAGGTATTGTTTTGTGATGTGTAGCAAGTGTGGAGAACTGTTGCAGGAAGGTATTGTTTTGTGATGTGGCGCCAGTGTGGAGAACAATGATGCGGAGCCAGTGTGTAGAACTGCTGCAGGAAAGTATTGTTTTGTGATTTGGAGCTAGTGTGAAGAACTATTCCAGGAGGGTATTGTTTTGTGATGCAGAGCCTGTGTGGAGAACTGTTGCAGGAAGATATTGTTTTGTGATGCGAAGCCAGTGGGGAAAACTGAGATGCGGAAGCAGGGTGGAGAAGAGCTACACGAAGGTATAGTTTTGTTATATGGAGCTAGTGTGAAGAAATGTTGAAGGACGGTATTCTTTTGTGATGCGGAGCCAGTGTTGAAAACTTGCAGGAAGGTATTGTTTTGTGATGCGGAGCCAGCGTGGATAACTTTTGCAGGAAGGTATTGTTTTCTGATGTGGATCCAGTCAGGAGAACTGTTGTAGGAAGATATTGTTCTGTGATGCGGAGCAAGTCTGGAGAGCTGTTGCAGGAAGGTATGGTTTTGTGATGTGGAGCAACTCTGGAGAACTGTCGCAGGAAGGTATTGTTTTGTGATGTGGAGCCAGTGTGGAGAACTGTTGCAGGAAGGTATTGTTTTGTGATGCGGATCCAGTGTGGAGAACTGTTGCAAGAATGTATTGATTTGTGATGCGGAGCCTGTGTGGAGACATGTTTCAGGAATATGTTGTTTTGTGATGTGGAGCTAGTGTGGAAAACTGTTGCAGGAAGGTAGTGTTTTGTACTGCAGAGAAAGTAGGAAGAACTGTTGCAGGAAGGTATTATTTGTGATATGGAGCCAGTTTGGAGAACTGTGATGCAGAGCCATTGTGGAGAACTGCTGAAGGAAGTTATTGTTTTGTGATATGGAGCTAGTGTGGAGAACTGTTACAGGAAGGTAGTGTTTTGTTATGCGGAGCCAGTGTGAAAAATTGTAGCAGGAAGGTATTGTTTTGTGAGGCGGAGCCAGTGTAGAGATCCATGATGCGGAGCCAGTGTGGAGAACTGATACAGGAAGTTATGGTTTTGTGACATGCAGCTAGGGTGGAGAACTGTTGCAGGAAGGTATGGTTTTGTGATGCAGAGCCAGTGTGGAGAACTGTTGTAGGAAGAAATTATTTTCTGCTGAGAGCCAGTGTGGAGAACTGTGATGCTGAGGCAGTGTACAGAACAGCTACAGGAAGGTATTGTTTTGTGATATGGAGCTAGTGTGGAGAAATGTTGAAGGAAGGTATTGTTTTTTGATGCGGAGCCAGTGTGGAGATCTGTTGCAGGAAGGTATTGCTTTGTGATGTGGAGCCAGTATGGAGAACAGTTGCAGGAAGGTATTGATTTTTGATGTGGAGCCAGTGTGGAGAACTGTTGCAGGAAGGTTATGTTTTGTGATGTGGTGCAAGTGTGGAGAACTGTTGCAGGAAGTTATTGTTTTGTGATGCGGAGCCAGTGTGGAGAACTGTTGCAGGAAGTAACTGTTTTGTGATATGGAGCTGGTGTGGAGAACTCTTGCAGGAAGGTATGGTTTTGTCATGTGGAAGCAGGTTGGAGCACTGCTACACAAACGTATTGTTTTGTGATATGGAGCTATGTGGAGAAATGTTGAAGGTAGGAATTCTTTTGTGCTGCGGAGCCAGTGTTGAAAACTGTTGCAGGAAGGTATGGTTTTTTGATGCTGAGCCAGTGTGGAGAACTGTTGCAGGAAAGTATTATTTTGTGATTCAGAGTCAGTGTGGATAACTGTTGAAGGAAGGTATTGTTTTCTGAAGTGGAGCCAGTCAGGAGAACTGTTGCAGGAAGGTATTGTTTTGTGCTGCGGTGCAAGTCTGGAGAACTGTTGCAGGATGGTACTGTTTTGTGATGTGCCACCAGTGTAGAGAACTGTTGCAGGAAGGTATTGTTTTGTGATATGGAGCCAGTGTGGAGAACTGTGATGCGAAGCCAGTGTGTAGAACTGCTGCAGGAAAGTATTGTTTGTGATTTGGAGATAGTGTGAAGAACTCTTCCAGGAGGGTATTGTTTTGTGATGCGGAGCCAGAGTGGAATACTGGTGCAGGAAGGTAGAATTTTTTGATGCTGAGCCAGTGTGGTGAACTATTGCAGGAAAGTTTTGTTTTGTGATGCAGAGCCAGTGTGGAGAACTGTTGCAGGAAGGTATTGTGTTCTGATGCGGAGCCAGTCAGGAGAACTGTTGCAGGAAGGTATTGTTTGTGATGCGGAGCCAGTGTGGAGAACTGTTGCAGCAAGGTATTGTTTTGTGTTGTGGAGCCAGTGTGGAGAAGTGATGCAGGAAGGTATTGTGTTGTGATGCGGAGCCAGTGTGGAAAACTGTTGCAGGAAGGTATTGTTTTGTGATGTGGTGCCAGTGTGGAGAACTGTTGCAGCAAGGTATTGGTTTGTGATGTGGAGCCAGTGTGGTGAAATGATGCAGGAAGGTATCTTTTTCTGATATGGAGCCAATGTGGAGAACTGTGATTCGGAGCCAGGGTGGAGAACTGCTGCAGTAAGGTATGGTATTGTGATTTGGAGCAAGTGTGGAGACCTGTTACAGGAAGGTATTGTTTTGTGATGTGTAGCAATTGTGGAGAACTTTTTCAGGAATGTATTGTTGTGTGATGTGGAGCCAGAGTGGAGAACTGTTGCAGAAAGTTATTGTTTGTACTGTGGAGCCAATGTGAAGAATTGTTGCTGGAAGGTATTGTTTTGTGATATGGAGCCAATGTGGAGAACTGTGCTGCGGAGCCAGTGTGTAGAACTGCTTCAGGAAAGTATTGTTTTGTGATTTGCAGCTAGTGTGAAGAACTGTTCCAGGAGGGTATTTTTTTGTGATGCAGAGCCTGTGTGGAGAACTGTTGCAGGAAGTTATTGTTTTGTGATGCGGAGCCAGTGGGGAAAACTGTGATGCGGAAGCAGGGTGGAGAACAGCTACACGAACGTATTGTTTTGTGATATGGAGCTATGTGGAGAAATGTTGAAGGAAGGTATTTTTTGTGATGCGGAGCCAGTGTTGAAAACTGTTGCAGGAAGGTATTGTTTTTTGATGCTGAGCCAGTGTGAAGAACTGTTGCCGGAAAGTATTATTTCGTGATGCGGAGTCTGTGTGGATAACTGTTGAAGGAAGGTATTGTTTTCTGAAGTGGAGCCAGTCAGGAGAACTGTTGCAGGAAGGTATTGTTTTGTGCTGTGGTGCAAGTCTGGAGAACTGTTGCAGGATGGTACTGTTTTGTGATGTGTCACCAGTGTAGAGAACTGTTGCAGGAAGGTATTGTTTTGTGATATGGAGCCAGTGTGGAGAACTGTGATGCGAAGCCAGTGTGTAGAACTGCTGCAGGAAAGTATTGTTTTGTGATTTGGAGCTAGTGTGAAGAACTCTTCAAGGAGGGTATTGATTTGTGATGCAGAGCCTGTGTGGAGAACTGTTGCAGGACATTATTGTTTTGTGATGCGGAGGCAGTGGTGAAAACTGTGATGCGGAAGCAGGGTGGAGAACAGCTACATGAAGGTATTGTTTTGTGACACGGAGCTAGTGTGGAAAACTGTGATGCAGAGCCAGTGTGTAGAACTGCAGGAGGAAGGTATTGTTTTGTGATTTGGAGCTAGTGTGGAGAACTGTTCCAGGAAGGTATTGTTTTGTGATGTGGAGCCAGTGTGGTGAACTGATGCAGGAAGCTATTGTGTTGTGATGCAGACCCAGTGTGGAAAACTCTTGCAGGAAGGTATTGTTTTGTGATGTGGTGCAAGTGTGGAGATTTGTGGCAGGAATGTATTATTTTGTTATGTGGAGCCAGTGTGGAGAACTCTTACAGAAAGTTATTGTTTTGTGATGTGTAGCAAGTGTGGAGAACTGTTGCAGGAAGGTATTGTTTTGTGATGTGGAGCCAGTGTGGAGAACAGTGATGCGGAGCCAGTGTGTAGAACTGCTGCAGGAAAGTATTGTTTTGTGATTTGGAGCTAGTGTGAAGAACTATTCCAGGAGGGTATTGTTTTGTGATGCAGATTCTGTGTAAAGAACTGTTGCAGGAAGGTATTGTTTTGTGATGCGGAGCCAGTGGGGAAAACTGAGATGCAGAAGCAGCGTGGAGAAGAGCTACACGAAGGTATAATTTTGTGATATGGAGCTAGTGTGGAGAAATGTTGAAGGAAGGTATTCTTTTGTGATGCGGAGCCAGTGTTGAAAACTGTTGCAGGAAGGTATTGTTTTGTGATACGGAGCCAGTGTGGATAACTGTTGCAGGAAGGTATTGTTTTCTGATGTGGAGCCAGTCAGGAGGACTGTTGCAGGAAGGTATTGTTTTGTGATGCAGAGCAAGTCTGGAGAACTGTTGCAGGAAGGTATTGTTTTGTGATGCAGAGCCAGTGTGAAGAACTGTTGCAAGAAGGTATTGTTTTGTGATAATGAGCCAGTGTGGAGAACTGTGATGCGGAGCCAGAGTGGAGAACTGCTGCAGGAAGGTATTGTTTTTTGATGTAGGGATAGTGTGAAGAACTCTTGCAGGAAGGAATTGTTTTGTGATATGGAACCAGTGTGTAGAACTGTTGCAGAAAGTTATTGCTTTGTGATGCAGAGCCAGTGTGGATAACTGTTGCAGGAAGGTAGGTTTTTGTTATGTGGAGCCACTGTGTAGAACTGTTGCAAGAATGTATTTTTTTGTGATGTGAAACCAGTGTGGAGAACTGATGCAGGAAGGTATTGTTTTGTGATGTGGAGCCAGTCTGGAGAAGTGTTGCAGGAAGGTATGGTTTTGTGATGTGGAGCCAGTGCGGAGAACTGTTGCAGGAAGGTATGGTTTTGTGATGTGGAGCTAGTGTGAAGAAGTGTTGCAGGATGTTATTGTTTTGTGATGCAGAGCGAGTGTGGGGAACTGCTGCAGGAAGGTATTGTTTCGTAATATGGAGCCAGTGTGGAGAACTGTGATGGGGAGCCAGTGTAAAAAACTGCTGCATGATGGTATTGTTATGTGATATGGAGCTAGCGTGGAGAACCGTTGCAGGAAGGAATAGTTTTGTGATGCGGAGCCAGTGTGGAAAACTATTGCAGGAAGGTATTGTTTTGTGATATGGAGCTAGTCTGGAAAACTGTTGCAGGAATGTATTGATTTGTGAGGCGGATCCTGTGTGGAGACATGTTTCAGGAATGTACTGTTTTGTGATGTGGAGCTAGTGTGGAGAACAGTTGCAGGAAGGTATTGTTTGTACCGTGGAGCCAGAGTGAAGACCTGTTGCAAGAAGATATTGTTCTGTCATATGGAGCCACTGTGGAGAACTGTGATGCGGAGCCAGTGTGGAGAACTGCAGGAGGAAGGTATTGTTTTGAGATTTGGAGCTAGTGTTGAGAACTGTTCCAGGAAGGTATTGTTTTGTTATGCAGAGCCAGTGTAGAGAAAGGTGATGCTGAGCCAGTGGACAGAACATCTACAGGAAGGTATTGTTTTGTGATATGGAGCTAGTGTGGAGAAATGTTGAAGTAAGGTATTGTTTTGTGATGCGGACCCAGTGTGGAGAACGGTTACAGGAAGGTATTGTTTTGTGATGTGGAGTTAGTGTGGAGAACTGTTGCAGGAAGTTATTGTTTTGTGATGCGGAGCCAGTGTGGAGAACTGTTGCAGGAAGGTATTGTTTTGTGATATGAAGCTAGTGTGGAGAAATGTTGAAGTAAGGTATTGTTTTGTGATGCGGAGCCAGTGTAGAGAACTGTTACAGGAAGGTATTGTTTTGTGATGCGGAGCCAGTCTGGAGAACAGTTGCAGGAAGGTATTGTTTTATGATGCGGAGGGAGTGTGGAGAACTTTGCACGAAGGTTTAGTTTTGTGATGTTGAGTTAGTGTGGAGAACTGTTGCAGGAAGTTATTGTTTTGTGATGCAGAGCCAGTGTGGAGAACTGTTGCAGGAAGGGAGTGTTTTGTGATATGGAGCTGGTGTGGAGAACTGTTGCAGGAAGGTATTGTTTTGTGATGCAGAGCCAGTGTGGAGAACTGTTGCAGGAAGGTATTGTTTTGTGATGTGGAGCCAGTGTGGAGAACTGATGCAGGAAGGTATTGTGTTGTGATGCAGAGCCAGTGTGGAAAACTGCTGCAGGAAGGTATTGTTTGTGATATGGGGCAAGTGTGGAGATCTGTTGCAGGAAGGTATTGTTTTTTGATGTGGAGCCAGTGTGGAGAACTCTTACAGGAAGGTATTGTTTTGTGATGTGGAGCCAGTTTGTAGAACTGTTGCAGGAAGGTATCGTTTTCTGATATGGAGCCAATGTGGAGAACTGTGATTCGGAGCCAGGGTGGAGAACTGCTGCAAGAAGGTATGGTTTTGTGATTTGGAGCAAGAGTGGAGAACTGTTTCAGGAAGGTATTGTTTTGTGATGTGTAGCAAGTATGGAGAACAGTGATGCGGAGCCAGTGTGTAGAACTGCTGCAGAAATGTATTGTTTTGTGATTTGGAGCTAGTGTGAAGAACTATTCCAGGAGGGTATTGTTTTGTGATGCAGAGCCTGCGTAAAGAACTGTTGCAGGAAGGTATTGTTTTGTGATGCGTAGCCAGTGGGGAAAACTGAGATGCAGAAGCAGGGTGGAGAAGAGCTACACGAAGGTATAATTTTGTGATATGGAGCTAGTGTGGAGAAATGTTGAAGGACGCTATTCTTTTGTGATGCGGAGCCAGTGTTGAAAACTGTTGCAGGAAGGTATTGTTTTGTGATACGGAGCCAGTGTGGTTAACTGTTGCAGGAAGGTATTGTTTTCTGATGTGGAGCCAGTCAGGAGGACTGTTGCAGGAAGGTATTGTTTTGTGATGCAGAGCAAGTCTGGAGAACTTTTGCAGGAAGGTATTGTTTTGTGATGCAGAGGCAGTGTGAAGAACTGTTGCAAGAAGGTATTGTTTTGTGATAATGAGCCAGTGTGGAGAACTGTGATGCGGAGCCAGAGTGGAGAACTGCTTCAGGAAGGTATTGTTTTTTGATATAGGGATAGTGTGAAGAACTCTTTCAGGAAGGTATTGTTTTGTGTTATGGAACCAGTGTGTAGAACTGTTGCAGAAAGTTATTGTTTTGTGATGCAGAGCCAGTGTGGATAACTGTTGCAGGAAGGTAGGTTTTTGTTATGTGGAGCCACTGTGGAGAACTGTTGCAAGAATGTATTTTTTTGTGATATGAAACCAGTGTGGAGAACTGATGCAGAAAGGTATTGTTTTGTGATGTGGAGCCAGTCTGGAGTAGTGTTGCAGGAAGGTATGGTTTTGTGATGTGGAGCTAGTGTGAAGAACTGTTGCAGGATGTTATTGTTTTGTGATGCAGAGCAAGTGTGGGGAACTGCTGCAGGAAGGTATTATTTCCTAATATGGAGCCAGTGTGGAGAACTGTGATGCGGAGCCAGTGTAAAAAACTGCTGCAGGATGGTATTGTTATGTGATATGGAGCTAGCGTGGAGAACCATTGCAGGAAGGAATAGTTTTGTGATGCGGAGCCAGTGTGGAGAACTATTGCAGGAATGTATTGTTTTGTGATATGGAGCTAGTCTGGAAAACTGTTGCAGGAATGTATTGATTTGTAAGGCGGAGCCTGTTTGGCGACATGTTTCAGGAATGTACTGTTTTGTGATGTGGAGCTAGTGTGGAGAACTGTTGCAGGAAGGTAGTGTTTTGTACTGCAGAGAATGTTGGAAGAACTGTTGCAGGAAGGTATTGTTTTGTGATATGGAACCAGTTTGGAGAACTGTGATGAGGAGCCATTGTGGTGAACTGCTGTAGGAAGGTATTGTTTTATGATATGGAGCTAGTGTGGAGAACTATTACAGGAAGGTAGTGTTTTGTGATTCGGAGCCAGTGTGAAGAACTGTAGCAGGAAGGTATTGTTTTGTGAGGCGGTGCTGGTGTAGAGAACTGTGATGCGTAGCCAGTGTGGAGAACTGATACAGGAAGGTATGGTTTTGTGACATGGAGCTAGGGTGGAGAACTGTTGCAGGAAGGTATGGTTTTGTGATGTGGAGCCAGTGTGGAGAACTGTTGTACGAAGGAATTATTTTGTGATGCAGAGCCAGTGTGGAGAACTGTGATGCTGAGCCAGTGTACAGAACAGCTACAGGAAGATATTGTTTTGTGATATGGAGCTAGTGTGGAGAAATGTTAAAGGAAGGTATTGTTTTGTGATGCGGAGCCAGTTTGGAGAACTGTTGCAGGAAGGTATTGTTTTGTGATGTAGATACAATCTGGAGGACAATTGCAGGAAGGTATTGTTTTTTGATGCGGATCCAGTGTGGAGAACTGTTGCAGGAAGGTTATGTTTTGTAATGTGGAGCTAGTGTGGAGAACTGTTGCAGGAAGTTATTGTTTTGTGATGCGGAGCCAGTGTGGAGAACTGTTGCAGGAAGGTATTGTTTTGTGAGGCAGAGCCAGTGTAGAGAACTGTGATGCGGAGACAGTGTGGAGAACTGCAGGAGGAAGGTATTGTTTTTTGATTTGGAGCTAGTGTTGAGAACTGTTCCAGGAATGTATTGTTTTGTGATGCGGAGCCAGTGTGAAGAACTGTGATACTGAGCCAGTGTACAGAACAGCCACAGGAAGGTACTATTTTGTGATGTGGAGCTAGAGTGGAGAAATGTTGAAGGAAGGTATTGTTTTGTGATGCGGAGCCAGTGCGGAGAACTGTTGCAGGAAGTTATTGGTTTGTGATGCGCAGCCAGTGTGCAGAACTGCTGCAGGAAGGTATAGTTTTGTGATATGGAGATAGTGTGGAGAACAGTTGTAGGAAGGTATTGTTTTGTGATGCGGAGCCAGTGTGGAGAAATGTTGCAGGAAAGTGTTGTTTTGTGATGTGGAGTCAGTGTGGAGATGTGATGCAATAAGGTATTGTGTTGTGATGTGGAGACAGTGTGGAAAACTTTTGCAGGAAGGTATTATTTGTGATATTGTGCAAGTGTGGAGATCTGTTGCAGGAGGGTATTGTTTTGTGATGTGGAGCCAGTGTGCAGTACTATTACAGGAAGGTATTGTTTTGTGATGTGGAGCCAGTGTGAAGAACTGTTGCAGGAAGGTATCGTTTTCTGATATGGAGCCAATGTGGAGAACTGTGATTCTGAGCCAGGGTGGAGAAATGCTGCAGGAAGGTATGGTTTTGTGATTTGGAACAAGTGTGGAGAACTGCTGCAGAAAAGTATTGTTTTGTGATTTGGAGCTAGTGTGAAGAACTATTCCAGAGTGTATTGTTTTGTGATGCAGAGCCTGCGTAAAAACTGTTGCAGGAAGGTATTGTTTTGTGATGCGGAGCCAGTGGGGAAAACTGAGATGCAGAAGCAGGGTGGAGAAGAGCTACACGAAGGTATAGTTTTGTGATATGGAGCTAGTGTGGAGAAATGTTGAAGGACGGTATTCTTTTGTGATGCAGAGCCAGTGTTGAAAACTGTTGCAGGAAGGTATTGTTTTGTGATGCAGAGCCAGTGTGAAGAACTGTGGCAAGAAGGTATTGTTTTGTGATAAGGAGCCAGTGTGGAGAACTGTGATGTGGAGCCAGTGTGGAGAACTGCTGCAGGAAGGTATTGTTTTTTGATATGGGGATAGTGTGAAGAACTCTTGCAGGAAGGTATTGTTTTGTGATATGGAACCAGTGTGTAGAACTGTTGCAGAAAGTTATTGTTTTGTGATGCAGAGCCAGTGTGGATAACTGTTGCAGGAACGTAGGTTTTTGTTATGTGGAGCCACTGTGGAGAACTGTTGCAGGAAGGTATTTTTTTGTGATGTGCAACCAGTGTGGAGAACTGTTGGAGGAAGGTATTGTTTTGTGATGTGGAGCCAGTCTGGAGAACTGTTGCAGGAAGTTATGGTTTTGTGATGTGGAGCCAGTGTGGAAAACTGCTGCAGGAATGTATTGTTTGTGATATGGTGCAAGTGTGGAGATCTGTTGCAGGAAGGTATTGTTTTTTGATGCGGAGACAGTGTGGAGAACTGTTGCAGGACTTTATTGTTTTGTAATGTGGAGATAGTGTGGAGAACTGTGATGCGGAGCCATTGTGGAGAACTGCAGGAGGAAGGTATTGCTTTGTGATTTGGAGCTAGTGTTGAGAACTGTTCCAGGAAGGTATTGTTTTGTGATGCGGAGCCAGTGTGGAGAACTGTGATGCTGAGCCAGTGTACAGAACAGCTACAGGAAGGTATTGTTTTTTGATATGGAGCTAGTGTGGAGAAATGTTGAAGGAAGGTATTGTTTTGTGATATGCAGCTAGTTTGCAGAAATGTTGAAGGAAGGTATTGTTTTGTGATGCGGAGCCAGACTGGAAAACAGTTGCAGGAAGGTATTGTTTTTTGATGCGGAGCCAGTGTGGAGAACTGTTTCAGGAAGGTTTTGTTTTGTGAAGTGGAGTTAGTGTGGAGAACTGTTGCAGGAAGTTATTGTTCTGTGATGCGGAGCCAGTGTGGAGAACTGTTGCAGGAAGGTATGGTTTTGTGATGTGGGGCTAGTGTGGAGAAGTGTTGCAGGAAGTTATTGTTTTGTGATGCAGAGCCAGTGTGGAGAACTGCTGCATGAAGGATTTGTTTTGTGATATGGAGATAGTGTGGAGAACTGTTGCAGGAAGGTATTGTTTTGTGATGCGGAGCCAGTGTGGAGAACTGTTGCAATAAGTTGTTGTTTTGTGATGTGGAGCCAGTGTGGAGAACTGATGCAGGAAGGTATTGTGTTGTGATGCGGAGCCAGTGTGGAAAAATGTTGCAGGAAGGTATTGTTTGTGATATTGTGCAAGTGTGGAGATCTGTTGCAGGAAGGTATTGTTTTGTGATGTGGAGCCAGTGTGCAGAACTATTACAGGAAGGTATTGTTTTGTGATGTGGAGCCAGTGTGAAGAACTGTTGCAGGAAGGTATCGTTTTCTGATATGGAGCCAATGTGGAGAACTGTGATTCTGAGCCAGGGTGGAGAAATGCTGCAGGAAGGTATGGTTTGGTGATTTGGAACAAGTGTGGAGAACTGTTGCAGGAAGGTATTGTTTTGTGATGTGTAGCAAGTGTGGAGAACTGTTGCAGGAAGGTATTGTTTTGTGATGTGGAGCCAGTGTGGAGAACAGTGATGCGGAGCCAGTGTGGAGAACTGCTGCAGGAAAGTATTGTTTTGTGATTTGGAGCTAGTGTGAAGAACTATTCCAGGAGGGTATTGTTTTGTGATGTGGAGCCAGTGCGGAGAACTGTTGCAGGAAGGTATTGTTTTGTGATGTGGAGCTGGTGTGGAGAACTGCTGCAGGAAGATATGGTTTTGTGATGTGTGTCTTGTGTGGAGAACTGTTGCAGGAAGTTATTGGTTTGTGATGCGCAGCCAGTGTGGAGAACTGCTGCAGGAAGGTATAGTTTTGTGATATGGAGATAGTGTGGAGAACTGTTGTAGGAAGGTATTGTTTTGTGATGCGGAGCCAGTGTGGAGAAATGTTGCAGGAAAGTGTTGTTTTGTGATGTGGAGTCAGTGTGGAGAACTGATGCAGGAAGGTATTGTGTCTTGATGTGGAGACAGTGTGGAAAACTTTTGCAGGAATTTATTGTTTGTGATATTGTGCAAGTGTGGAGATCTGTTGCAGGAGGGTAATGTTTTGTGATGTGGAGCCAGTGTGCAGTACTATTACAGGAAGGTATTGTTTTGTGATGTGGAGCCAGTGTGAAGAACTGTTGCAGGAAGGTATCGTTTTCTGATATGGAGCCAATGTGGAGAACTGTGATTCTGAGCCAGGGTGGAGAAATGCTGCAGGAAGGTATGGTTTTGTGATTTGGAACAAGTGTGGAGAACTGCTGCAGAAAAGTATTGTTTTGTGATTTGGAGCTAGTGTGAAGAACTATTCCAGAGTGTATTGTTTTGTGATGCAGAGCCTGCGTAAAAACTGTTGCAGGAAGGTATTGTTTTGTGATGCGGAGCCAGTGGGGAAAACTGAGATGCAGAAGCAGGGTGGAGAAGAGCTACACGAAGGTATAGTTTTGTGATATGGAGCTAGTGTGGAGAAATGTTGAAGGACGGTATTCTTTTGTGATGCAGAGCCAGTGTTGAAAATTGTTGCAGGAAGGTATTGTTTTGTGATGCAGAGCCAGTGTGAAGAACTGTGGCAAGAAGGTATAGTTTTGTGATAAGGAGCCAGTGTGGAGAACTGTGATGTGGAGCCAGTGTGGAGAACTGCTGCAGGAAGGTATTGTTTTTTGATATGGGGATAGTGTGAAGAACTCTTGCAGGAAGGTATTGTTTTGTGATATGGAACCATTGTGTAGAACTGTTGCAGAAAGTTATTGTTTTGTGATGCAGAGCCAGTGTGGATAACTGTTGCAGGAACGTAGGTTTTTGTTATGTGGAGCCACTGTGGAGAACTGTTGCAGGAAGGTATTTTTTTGTGATGTGCAACCAGTGTGGAGAACTGTTGCAGGAAGGTATTGTTTTGTGATGTGGAGCCAGTCTGGAGAACTGTTGCAGGAAGTTATGGTTTTGTGATGTGGAGCCAGTGTGGAAAACTGCTGCAGGAATGTATTGTTTGTGATATGGTGCAAGTGTGGAGATCTGTTGCAGGAAGGTATTGTTTTTTGATGCGGAGACAGTGTGGAGAACTGTTGCAGGAATTTATTGTTTTGTAATGTGGAGATAGTGTGGAGAACTGTGATGCGGAGCCATTGTGGAGAACTGCAGGAGGAAGGTATTGCGTTGTGATTTGGAGCTAGTGTTGAGAACTGTTCCAGGAAGGTATTGTTTTGTGATGCGGAGCCAGTGTGGAGAACTGTGATGCTGAGCCAGTGTACAGAACAGCTACAGGAAGGTATTGTTTTTTGATATGGAGGTAGTGTGGAGAAATGTTGAAGGAAGGTATTGTTTTGTGATATGCAGCTAGTTTGCAGAAATGTTGAAGGAAGGTATTGTTTTGTGATGCGGAGCCAGACTGGAAAACAGTTGCAGGAAGGTATTGTTTTTTGATGCGGAGCCAGTGTGGAGAACTGTTTCAGGAAGGTTTTGTTTTGTGATGTGGAGTTAGTGTGGAGAACTGTTGCAAGAAGTTATTGTTCTGTGATGCGGAGCCAGTGTGGAGAACTGTTGCAGGAAGGTATGGTTTTGTGATGTGGGGCTAGTGTGGAGAAGTGTTGCAGGAAGTTATTGTTTTGTGATGCGGAGCCAGTGTGGAGAACTGCTGCATGAAGGATTTGTTTTGTGATATGGAGATAGTGTGGAGAACTGTTGCAGGAAGGTATTGTTTTGTGATGCGGAGCCAGTGTGGAGAACTGTTGCAATAAGTTGTTGCTTTGTGATGTGGAGCCAGTGTGGAGAACTGATGCAGGAAGGTATTGTGTTGTGATGCGGAGCCAGTGTGGAAAAATGTTGCAGGAAGGTATTGTTTGTGATATTGTGCAAGTGTGGAGATCTGTTGCAGGAAGGTATTGTTTTGTGATGTGGAGCCAGTGTGCAGAACTATTACAGGAAGGTATTGTTTTGTGATGTGGAGCCAGTGTGAAGAACTGTTGCAGGAAGGTATCGTTTTCTGATATGGAGCCAATGTGGAGAACTGTGATTCTGAGCCAGGGTGGAGAAATGCTGCAGGAAGGTATTGTTTTGTGATGTGGAGCCAGTGTGAAGAACTGTTGCAGGAAGGTATCGTTTTCTGATATGGAGCCAATGTGGAGAACTGTGATTCTGAGCCAGGGTGGAGAAATGCTGCAGGAAGGTATTGTTTTGTGATGTGTAGCAAGTGTGGAGAACTGTTGCAGGAAGGTATTTTTTTGTGATGTGGAGCCAGTGTGGAGAACAGTGATGCGGAGCCAGTGTGGAGAACTGCTGCAGGAAAGTATTGTTTTGTGATTTGGAGCTAGTGTGAAGAACTATTCCAGGAGGGTATTGTTTTGTGATGTGGAGCCAGTGCGGATAACTGTTGCAGGAAGATATTGTTTTGTGATGTGGAGCTAGTGTTGAGAACTGTTGCAGGAATGTATTGTTTTGTGGAGCAGAGCCAGTGTGAAGAACTGTTGCAAGAAGGTATTGTTTTGTGATGCGGAGCCAGTGTGGAGAACTGCTGAAGGAAGGTATTGTTTTTTGATATGGAGCTAGTGTGAAGAACTGTTTCAGGATGGTATTGTTTTCTCATATGGAACCAGTGTGTAGAACTGTTGCAGAAAGTTTTTGTTTTGTGATGCGGAGCCAGTGTGGATAACTGTTGCAGGAAGGTATAGTTTGTTATGTGGAGCCACTGTGGAGAACTGTTGCAGAAAGGTATTGTTTTGTGATGTGCAACCAGTGTGGAGAATTGTTGCAGGAAGGTATTGTTTTGTGATGTGGAGCCAGTATGGAGAACTGTTGCAGGAAGGTATGATTTTGTGATGTGGAGCTAGTGTGAAGAACTGTTGCAGGATGTTATTTTTTTGTGATGAGTAGCCAGAGTGGAGAACTGCTGCAGGAAGGTATTGTTTTGTGATATGGAGCTAGTGTAGAGAACTGTTGCAGGAATGTATGGTTTTCTGATGTGGAGCCAGTGTGGAGAACTGTGATGCTGAGCCAGTGTACAGAACAGCTACAGGAAGGTATTGTTTTGTGATATTGAGCTAGTGTGGAAAAAAGTTGAAGGAAGGTATTGTTTTGTGATGCGGAGCCAGTTTGGAGAACTGTTGCCGTAAGGTATAGTTTTGTGATGCGGAGCCAGTCTGGAGAACAGTTGCAGGAAGGTATTGTTTTTTGATGAGGAGCCAGTGTGGAGAACAGTTGGAGGAAGTTTATGTTTTGTGATGCGCAGCTAGTGTTTAGAACTGTTGAAGGAAGATATAGTTTTGTGATGCGGAGCCAGTGTGGAGACCTGCTGCAGGAAGGTATTGTTTTGTGAAATGGAGCTAGTGTGGAGAACTGTTGCAGGAAGGTAAAGTTTTGTGATGGGGAGCCAGTGTGGAGAACTGTTGCAGGAAGGTATTGTGTTGTCATGCGGAGCCAGTGTGGAAAACTGTTGCAGGAAGGTATTGTTTTGTGATGTGGTGCAAGCGTGGAGAACTGTTGCAGGAAGGTATTGTTTTTTGATGCCGAGCCATTGTGGAGAACTGTTGCAGGAATTTATTGTTTTGTAATGTGGAGATAGTGTGGAGAACTGTGATGCGGAGCCATTGTGGAGAACTGTGATGCTGAGCCAGTGTACAGAACAGCTACAGGAAGGTATTGTTTTGTGATATGGAGCTAGTGTGGAGAAATGTTTAAGGAAGATATTGTTTTGTGATGCGGAGCCAGTGTGGAAACTGTAATGCTGAGCCAGTGTACAGAACAGCTACAGGAAGGTATTGTTTTGTGATATGGAGCTAGTGTGGAGAAATGGTGAAGTAAGGTATTGTTTCGTGATGCGGAGCCAGTGTGGAGAACTGTTGCAGGAAGGTAAAGTTTTGTGATGTGGAGTTAGTGTGGAGAAATGTTGCAGGAAGTTATAGTTTTGGAATGCGGAGCCATTTTGGAGAACTGTTGCAGGAAGGTACTGTTTTGTGATATGGAGCTAGTGTGGAGAACTGTTGCATGAAAGTATTGTTTTGTGATGCGGAGCCAGTGTGGAGAACTGCAGGAGGAAGGTATTGTTTTGTGATTTGGAGCTAGTGTTGAGAACTGTTCCAGGAAAGTATAGTTTTGTTATGCGGAGTCAGTGTGGAGAACTGTGATGCGGAGCCAGTGTACAGAACAGCTACAGGAAGGTATTGTTTTTTGATATGGAGCTAGTGTGGAGAAATGTTGAAGGAAGGTATTGTTTTGTGATGCGGAGCCAGTGTGGAGAACTGTTGCAGGAAGGTATTGTTTTGTGATGCGGAGCCAGACTGGAAAACAGTTGCAGGAAAGTATTGTTTTTTGATGCGGAGCCAGTGTGGAGAACTGTTTCAGGAAGGTTTTGTTTTGTGATGTGGAGTTAGTGTGGAGAAGTGTTGCAGGAAGGTATTGTTTTGTGATGCGGAGCCAGTGTGGAGTACTGTTGCAATAAGTTGTTGTTTTGTGATGTGGAGCCAGTGTGGAGAACTGATGCAGGAAGGTATTGTGTTGTGATGCGGAGCCAGTGTGGAGAACTGTTGCAGGAAGGTATGGTTTTGTGATGTGGGGCTAGTGTGGAGAAGTGTTGCAGGAAGTTATTGTTTTGTGATGCGGAGCCAGTGTGGAGAACTGCTGCATGAAGGATTTGTTTTGTTATATGGAGATAGTGTGGAGAACTGTTGCAGGAAGGTATTGTTTTGTGATGCGGAGCCAGTGTGGAGAACTGTTGCAATAAGTTGTTGTTTTGTGATGTGGAGCCAGTGTGGAGAACTGATGCAGGAAGGTATTGTGTTGTGATGCGGAGCCAGTGTGGAAAAATGTTGCAGGAAGGTATTGTTTGTGATATTGTGCAAGTGTGGAGATCTGTTGCAGGAAGGTATTGTTTTGTGATGTGGAGCCAGTGTGCAGAACTATTACAGGAAGGTATTGTTTTGTGATGTGGAGTGTTGAATGAGGAGCGGCCGGGCTGTGTCCCCTTCATCTGGCCGCCTACATGGTTTAGCTTAAGCCCCGAAATAACAACACACAAACTGTATTCATTTAATCACTGCCTGGCCCATAATTGGCTAGCTCTTACATATCGACCTAACCCATTTCTGATAATCTGTGTAGCACCCCAAGGTGTGCTTACCGGGGAGATTCTAGCCTGTGTCTGTCTGGAATGCGGGCATCATGGCGGCTCCTACTGACTCAGCTTCCTTCTCCCAGAATCCTCTTCTGTCTACTCCACCCACCTAAGGGTTGGCCTATCAATGGGCCCAGGCAGTTTCTTTATTTTAACCAATGAAATCAACAGATTGATATAGGACACTCCCACATCAGTGGAGCCAGTGTGAAGAACTGTTGCAGGAAGGTATCGTTTTCTGATATGGAGCCAATGTGGAGAACTGTGATTCTGAGCCAGGGTGGAGAAATGCTGCAGGAAGGTATGGTTTGGTGATTTGGAACAAGTGTGGAGAACTGTTGCAGGAAGGTATTGTTTTGTGATGTGTAGCAAGTGTGGAGAACTGTTGCAGGAAGTTATTGTTTTGTTATGTGGAGCCAGTGTGGAGAACAGTGATGCGGAGCCAGTGTGGAGAACTGCTGCAGGAAAGTATTGTTTTGTGATTTGGAGCTAGTGTGAAGAACTATTCCAGGAGGGTATTGTTTTGTGATGTGGAGCCAGTGCGGAGAACTGTTGCAGGAAGGTATTGTTTTGTGATGTGGAGCTAGTGTTGAGAACTGTTGCAGGAATGTATTGTTTTGTGGAGCAGAGCCAGTGTGAAGAACTGTTGCAAGAAGGTATTGTTTTGTGATGCGGAGCCAGTGTGGAGAACTGCTGAAGGAAGGTATTGTTTTTTGATATGGAGCTAGTGTGAAGAACTGTTGCAGGATGGTATTGTTTTGTCATATAGAACCAGTGTGTAGAACTGTTGCAGAAAGTTTTTGTTTTGTGATGCGGAGCCAGTGTGGATAACTGTTGCAGGAAGGTATAGTTTGTTATGTGGAGCCACTGTGGAGAACTGTTGCAGAAAGGTATTGTTTTGTGATGTGCAACCAGTGTGGAGAATTGTTGCAGGAAGGTATTGTTTTGTGATGTGGAGCCAGTATGGAGAACTGTTGCAGGAAGGTATGATTTTGTGATGTGGAGCTAGTGTGAAGAACTGTTGCAGGATGTTATTTTTTTGTGATGAGTAGCCAGAGTGGAGAACTGCTGCAGGAAGGTATTGTTTTGTGATATGGAGCTAGTGTGGAGAACTGTTGCAGGAAGGTATGGTTTTCTGATGTGGAGCCAGTGTGGAGAACTGTGATGCTGAGCCAGTGTACAGAACAGCTACAGGAAGGTATTGTTTTGTGATATTGAGCTAGTGTGGAAAAAAGTTGAAGGAAGGTATTGTTTTGTGATGCGGATCCAGTGTGGAGGACTGTTGCAATAAGGTGTTGTTTTGTGATGTGGAGCCAGTGTGGAGAACTGATGCAGGAAGGTATTGTTTGTGAGATTGTGCAAGTGTGGAGATCTGTTGCAGGAAGGTATTGTTTTGTGATGTGGAGCCAGTGTGCAGAACTATTACAGGAAGGTATTGTTTTGTGATGTGGAGCCTGCGTAAAGAACTGTTGCAGGAAGGTATTGTTTTGTGATGCGGAGCCAGTGGGGAAAACTGAGATGCAGAAGCAGGATGGAGAAGAGCTACATGAAGGTATAGTTTTGTGATATGGAGCTAGTGTGGAGAAATGTTGAAGGACAGTATTCTTTTGTGATGCAGAGCCAGTGTTGAAAACTGTTGCAGGAAGGTATTGTTTTGTGATGCATAGCCAGTGTGAAGAACTGTGGCAAGAAGGTATTGTTTTGTGATAAGGTACCAGTGTGGAGAACTCTATGTGGAGCCAGTGCGGAGAACTGCTGCAGGAAGGTATTGTTTTTTGATATGGGGATAGTGTGAAGAACTCTTGCAGGTAGGTATTGTTTTGTGATATGGAACCAGTGTGTAGAACTGTTGCAGAAAGTTATTGTTTTGTGATGCAGAGCCAGTGTGGATAACTGTTGCAGGAAGGTAGGTTTTTGTTATGTGGAGCCACTGTGGAGAACTGTTGCAGGAAGGTATTTTTTTGTGATGTGCAACCAGTGTGGAGAACTGTTGCAGGAAGGAATTGTTTTGTGATGTGGAGCCAGTCTGGAGAACTGTCGCAGGAAGGTATGGTTTTGTGATGTGGAGCCAGTGTGGAGAAATGTTGCAGGAAGGTATTGTGTTGTGATGCGGAGCCAGTGTGGAAAACTGTTGCAGGAAGGTATTGTTTTGTGATGTGGTGCAAGTGTGGAGAACTGTTGAAGGAAGTTATAGATTTGTGATGCGGAGCCAGTGTGGAGAACAGCTGCAGGAAGGTATTGTTTTGTGAAATGGAGCTAGTGTGGAGAACTGTTGCAGGAAGGTAAAGTTTTGTGATGCGGAGCAAGTGTGGAGAACTGTTGCAGGAAGGTATTGTGTTGTGATGCGGAGCCAGTGTGGAAAACTGTTGCAGGAAGGTATTGTTTTGTGATGTGGTGCAAGTGTGGAGAACTGTTGCAGGAAGGTATTGTTTTGTGATTTGGAGCCAGTGTGGAGAACTCTTACAGGAAGGTATTGTTTTTTGATGCGGAGCCAGTGTGGAGAACTGTTGCAGGAATTTATTGTTTTGTAATGTGGAAATAGTGTGGAGAACTGTGATGCGGAGCCATTGTGGAGAACTGCAGGAGGAAGGTATTGCTTTGTGATTTGGAGCTAGTGTTGAGAACTGTTCCAGGAAGGTATTGTTTTGTGATGCGGAGCCAGTGTGGAGAACTGTGATGCTGAGCCAGTGTACAGAACAGCTACAGGAAGGTATTGTTTTTTGATATGGCGCTTGTGTGGAGAAATGTTGAAGGAAGGTATTGTTTTGTGATATGGAGCTAGTTTGCAGAAATGTTGAAGGAAGGTATTGTTTTGTGATGCGGAGCCAGAGTACAGAACAGCTACAGGAAGGTATTGTTTTGTTATATGGAGCTAGTGTGGAGAAATGTTGAAGTAAGGTATTGTTTCGTGATGCGGAGCCAGTGTGGAGAACTGTTGCAGGAAGGTAATGTTTTGTGATGTGGAGTTAGTGTGGAGAACAGTTGCAGGAAGTTATTGTTTTGTGATATGGAGCTAGTGTGGAGAACTGTTGCATGAAGGTAGTGTTTTTTGATGCGGAGCCAATGTGGTGAACTGTGATGCAGAGCCAGTGTGGAGAACTGCAGGAAAAAGGTATTGTTTTGTGATTTGGAGCTAGTGCTGAGAACTGTTCCAGGAAGGTATAGTTTTGTTATGCAGAGTCAGTGTAGAGAACTGTGATGCTGAGCCAGTGTACTGAACAGCTACAGGAAGGTATTGTTTTTTGATATGGAGCTAGTGTGGAGAAATGTTGAAGGAAGGTATTGTTTTGTGATGCGGAGCCAGTGTGGAGAACTGTTGCAGGAAGGTATTGTTTTGTGATGCGGAGCCAGACTGGAAAACAGTTGCAGGAAGTTATTGTTTTTTGATGCGGAGCCAGTGTGGAGAACTGTTTCAGGAAGGTTTTGTTTTGTGATGTGGAGTTAGTGTGGAGGACTGTTGCAGGAAGTTATTGTTCTGTGATGCGGAGCCAGTGTGGATAACTGTGGCAGGAAGGTATGGTTTTGTGATGTAGGGCTAGTGTGCAGATGTATTGCAGGAAGTTATTGTTTTGTGATGCGGAGCCAGTGTGGAGAACTGCTGCATGAAGGTATTGTTTTGTGATATGGAGATAGTGTGGAGAACTGTTGCAGGAAGGTATTGTTTTGTGATGCGGAGCCAGTGTGGATAACTGTTGCAGGAAGGTAGAATTTGTTATGTGGAGCCACTGTGGAGAACTGTTGCAGGAAGGTATTTTTTTGTAATGTGCAACCAGTGTGGAGAACTGTTGCAGGAAGGTATTGTTTTGTGATGTGGAGCCAGTCTGGAGAACTGTTGCAGGAAGGTATGGTTTTGTGATGTGGAGCCAGTGTGGAAAACTGCTGCAGGAAGGTATTGTTTGTGATATGGTGCAAGTGTGGAGATCTGTTGCAGGAAGGTATTGTTTTTTGATGCGGAGACAGTGTGGAGAACTGCAGGAGGAAGGTATTGCTTTGTCATTTGGAGCTAGTGTTGAGAACTGTTCCAGGAAGGTATTCTTTTGTGATGCGGAGCCAGTGTGGAGAACTGTGATGCTGAGCCAGTGTACAGAACAGCTACAAGAAGGTATTGTTTTTTGATATGGAGCTAGTGTGGAGAAATGTTGAAGGAAGGTATTGTTTTGTGATATGCAGCTAGTTTGCAGAAGTGTTGAAGGAAGGTATTGTTTTGTGATGTGGAGCCAGTGTGGAAACTGTAATGCTGAGCCAGTGTACATAACAGCTACAGGAAGGTATTGTTTTGTTATATGGAGCTAGTGTGGACAAATGTTGAAGTAAGGTATTGTTTCGTGATGCGGAGCCAGTGTGGAGAAGTGTTGCAGGAAGTTATTGTTTTGTGATGCGGAGCCAGTGTGAAGAACTGCTGCATGAATGTATTGTTTTGTGATATGGAGATAGTGTGGAGAACTGTTGCAGGAAGGTATTGTTTTGTGATGCGGAGCCAGTGTGGAGAACTGTTGCAATAAGGTGTTGTTTTGTGATGCGGAGCCAGTGTGGAGAACTGATGCAGGAAGGTATTGTGTTGTGATGCGGAGCCAGTGTGGAAAACTGTTGCAGGAAGGTATTGTTTGTGATATTGTGCAAGTGTGGAGATCTGTTGCAGGAAGGTATTGTTTTGTGATGTGGATCCAGTGTGCAGAACTATTACAGGAAGGTATTGTTTTGTGATGTGGAGCCAGTGTGAAGAACTGTTGCAGGAAGGTATCGTTTTCTGTATGGAGCCAATGTGGAGAACTGTGATTCTGAGCCAGGGTGGAGAAATGCTGCAGGAAGGTATGGTTTGGTGATTAGAACAAGTGTGGAGAACTGTTGCAGGAAGGTATTGTTTTGTGATGTGTAGCAAGTGTGGAGAACTTTTGCAATAAGGTATTGTTTTGTAATGTGGAGCCATGTGGAGAACAGTGATGCGGAGCCAGTGTGGAGAAATGCTGCAGGAAAGTATTGTTTTGTGATTTGGAGCTAGTGTGAAGAACTATTCCAGAGGGTATTGTTTTGTGATGCAGAGCCTGCGTAAAGAACTGTTGCAGTAATGTATTGTTTTGTGATGCGGAGCCAGTGGTGAAAACTGAGATGTAGAAGCAGGGTGGAGAAGAGCTACACGAAGGTATAGTTTTGTGATATGGAGCTATTGTGGAGAAATGTTGAAGGACGGTATTCTTTTGTGATGCAGAGCCAGTGTTGAAAACTGTTGCAGGAAGGTATTGTTTTGTGATGCAGAGCCAGTGTGAAGAACTGTGGCAAGAAGGTATTGTTTTGTGATAAGGAGACAGTGTGGAGAACTGTGATGTGGAGCCAGTGTGGAGAACTGCTGCAGGAAGGTATTGTTTTTTGATATGGGGATAGTGTGAAGAACTCTTGCAGGAAGGTATTGTTTTGTGATATGGAACCAGTGTGTAGAACTGTTGCAGAAAGTTATTGTTTTGTGATGCAGAGCCAGTGTGGATAACTGTTGCATGAAAGTATTGTTTTGTGATGCGGAGCCAGTGTGGAGAACTGCAGGAGGAAGGTATTGTTTTGTGATTTGGAGCTAGTGTTGAGAACTGTTCCAGGAAGGTATAGTTTTGTTATGCAGAGTCAGTGTGGAGAACTGTGATGCGGAGCCAGTGTACAGAACAGATACAGGAAGGTATTGTTTTTTGATATGGAGCTAGTGTGGAGAAATGTTGAAGGAAGGTATTGTTTTGTGATGCGGACCCAGTGTGGAGAACTGTTGCAGGAAGGTATTGTTTTGTGAGGCGGAGCCAGACTGGAAAACAGTTGCAGGAAAGTATTGTTTTTTGATGCGGAGCCAGTGTGGAGAACTGTTTTAGGAAGGTTTTGTTTTGTGATGTGGAGTTAGTGTGGAGAACTGTTGCAGGAAGTTATTGTTCTGTGATGCGGAGCCAGTGTGGAGAACTGTTGCAGGAAGGTATGGTTTTGTGATGTGGGGCTAGTGTGGAGAAGTGTTGCAGGAAGTTATTGTTTTGTGATGCGGAGCCAGTGTGGAGAACTGCTGCAGGAAGGTATTGTTTTGTGATATGGAGATAGTGTGGAGAACTGTTGCAGGAAGGTATTGTTTTGTGATGCGGATCCAGTGTGGAGAACTGGTGCAGGAAGGTATTGTTTTGTGATGCGGAGCCAGTGTGGAAAACTGTTGCAGGAAGGTGTTGTTTGTGATATTGTGCAAGTGTGGAGATCTGTTGCAGGAAGGTATTGTTTTGTGATGTGGAGCTAGTGTGAGAACTATTACAAGAAGTTATTGTTTTGTGATTTGGAGCCAGTGTGAAGAACTGTTGCAGGAAGGTATCGTTTTCTGATATGGAGCCAATGTGGAGACCTAAGATTCTGAGCCAGGGTGGAGCACTCCTGCAGGAAGGTATGATTTTGTGATTTGGGGCAAGTGTGAAGAACTGTTGCAGGAAGGTATTGTTTTGTGATGCGGATCCAGTGTGGAGAACTGTTGCAATAAGGTGTTGTTTTGTGATGTGGAGCCAGTGTGGAGAACTGATGCAGGAAGGTATTGTGTTGTGATGCGGAGCCAGTGTGGAAAACTGTTGCAGGAAGGTATTGTTTGTGATATTGTGCAAGTGTGGAGATCTGTTGCAGGAAGGTATTGTTTTGTGATAAGGAGACAGTGTGGAGAACTGTGATGTGGAGCCAGTGTGGAGAACTGCTGCAGGAAGGTATTGTTTTTTGATATGGGGATAGTGTGAAGAACTCTTGCAGGAAGGTATTGTTTTGTGATATGGAACCAGTGTGTAGAACTGTTGCAGAAAGTTATTGTTTTGTGATGCAGAGCCAGTGTGGATAACTGTTGCATGAAAGTATTGTTTTGTGATGCGGAGCCAGTGTGGAGAACTGCAGGAGGAAGGTATTGTTTTGTGATTTGGAGCTAGTGTTGAGAACTGTTCCAGGAAGGTATAGTTTTGTTATGCAGAGTCAGTGTGGAGAACTGTGATGCGGAGCCAGTGTACAGAAAAGATACAGGAAGGTATTGTTTTTTGATATGGAGCTAGTGTGGAGAAATGTTGAAGGAAGGTATTGTTTTGTGATGCGGAGCCAGTGTGGAGAACTGTTGCAGGAAGGTATTGTTTTGTGATGCGGAGCCAGACTGGAAAACAGTTGCAGGAAAGTATTGTTTTTTGATGCGGAGCCAGTGTGGAGAACTGTTTCAGGAAGGTTTTGTTTTGTGATGTGGAGTTAGTGTGGAGAACTGTTGCAGGAAGTTATTGTTCTGTGATGCGGAGCCAGTGTGGAGAACTGTTGCAGGAAGGTATGGTTTTGTGATGTGGGGCTAGTGTGGAGAAGTGTTGCAGGAAGTTATTGTTTTGTGATGCGGAGCCAGTGTGGAGAACTGCTGCAGGAAGGTATTGTTTTGTGATATGGAGATAGTGTGGAGAACTGTTGCAGGAAGGTATTGTTTTGCGATGCGGATCCAGTGTGGAGAACTGGTGCAGGAATGTATTGTTTTGTGATGCGGAGCCAGTGTGGAAAACTGTTGCAGGAAGGTGTTGTTTCTGATATTGTGCAAGTGTGGAGATCTGTTGCAGGAAGGTATTGTTTTGTGATGTGGAGCTAGTTTGAGAACTATTACAAGAAGTTATTGTTTTGTGATTTGGAGCCAGTGTGAAGAACTGTTGCAGGAAGGTATCTTTTTCTGATATGGAGCCAATGTGGAGACCTATGATTCTAAGCCAGGGTGGAGCACTCCTGCAGGAAGGTATAATTTTGTGATTTGGGGCAAGTGTGAAGAACTGTTGCTGGAAGGTATTGTTTTGTGATGCGGATCCAGTGTGGAGAACTGTTGCAATAAGGTGTTGTTTTGTGATGTGGAGCCAGTGTGGAGAACTGATGCAGGAAGGTATTGTGTTGTGATGCGGAGCCAGTGTGGAAAACTGTTGCAGGAAGGTATTGTTTGTGATATTGTGCAAGTGTGGAGATCTGTTGCAGGAAGTTATGGTTTTGTGATGTGGAGCCAGTGTTGAGAACTATTACAGGAAGGTATTGTTTTGTGATGTGGAGCCAGTGTGAAGAACTGTTGCAGGAAGGTATCATTTTCTGTATGGAGCCAATGTGGAGAACTGTGATTCTGAGCCAGGGTGGAGAAATGCTGCAGGAAGGTATGGATTGGTTATTTAGAACAAGTGTGGAGAACTGTTGCAGGAAGGTATTGTTTTGTGATGTGTAGCAAGTGTGGAGAACTTTTGCAATAAGGTATTGTTTTGTGATTTGGAGCCATGTGGAGAACAGTGATGCGGAGACAGTGTGGAGAACTGCTGCAGGAAAGTATTGTTTTGTGATTTGGAGCTAGTGTGAAGAACTATTCCAGAGCGTATTGTTTTGTGATGCAGAGCCTGCGTAAAGAACTGTTGCAGAAAGGTATTGTTTTGTGATGCGGAGCCAGTGGTGAAAACTGAGATGCAGAAGCAGGGTGGAGAAGAGCTACACGAAGGTATAGTTTTGTGATATGGAGCTATTGTGGAGAAATGTTGAAGGACGGTATTCTTTTGTGATGCAGAGCCAGTGTTGAAAACTGTTGCAGGAAGTTATTGTTTTGTGATGCAGAGCCAGTGTGAAGAACTGTGGCAAGAAGGTATTTTTTTTGTGATAAGGAGACAGTGTGGAGAACTGTGATGTGGAGCCAGTGTGGAGAACTGCTGCAGGAAGGTATTGCTTTTTGATATGGGGATAGTGTGAAGAACTCTTGCAGGAAGGTATTGTTTTGTGATATGGAACCAGTGTGTAGAACTGTTGCAGAAAGTTATTGTTTTGTGATGCAGAGCCAGTGTGGATAACTGTTGCAGGAAGGTAGGATTTGTTATGTGGAGCCACTGTGGAGAACTGTTGCAGGAAGGTATTTTTTTGTGATGTGCAACCAGTGTGGAGAACTGTTGCAGGAAGGTATTGTTTTGTGATGTGGAGCCAGTCTGGAGAACTGTTGCAGGAAGGTATGGTTTTGTGATGTGGAGCCAGTGTGGAAAACTGCTGCAGGAAGGTATTGTTTGTGATATGGTGCAAGTGTGGAGATCTGTTGCAGGAAGGTATTGTTTTTTGATGCGGAGACAGTGTGGAGAACTGTTGCAGGACTTTATTGTTTTGTAATGTGGAGATAGTGTGGAGAACTGTGATGCGGAGCCATTGTGGAGAACTGCAGGAGGAAGGTATTGGTTTGTGATTTGGAGCTAGTGTTGAGAACTGTTCCAGGAAGGTATTGTTTTGTGATGCGGAGCCAGTGTGGAGAACTGTGATGCTGAGCCAGTGTACAGAACAGCTACAAGAAGGTATTGTTTTTTGATATGGAGCTAGTGTGGAGAAATGTTGAAGGAAGGTATTGTTTTGTGATATGCGGCTAGTTTGCAGAAGTGTTGAAGGAAGGTATTGTTTTGTGATGCAGAGCCAGTGTGGAAACTGTAATGCTGAGCCAGTGTACAGAACAGCTACAGGAAGGTATTGTTTTGTTATATGGAGCTAGTGTGCAGAAATGTTGAAGTAAGGTATTGTTTCGTGATGCGGAGCCAGTGTGGAGAACTGTTTCAGTAAGGTAATGTTTTGTTATGTGGAGTTAGTGTGGAGAACTGTTGCAGGAGGTTATTGTTTTGTGATGTGGAGCCAGTGTGGAGAACTGTTGCAGGAAGGTAGTGTTTTGTGATATGGAGCTAGTGTGGAGAACTGTTGCATGAAGGTATTGTTTTGTGATGTGGAGCCAGTGTGGTGAACTGTGATGCAGAGCCAGTGTGGAGAACTGCAGGAGGAAGGTATTGTTTTGTGATTTCACGCTAGTGTTGAGAACTGTTCCAGGAAGGTATAATTTTGTTATGAGGAGTCAGTGTGGAGAACTGTGATGCTGAGCCAGTGTACAGAACAGCTACAGGATGGTATTGTTTTGTGATGCGGAGCTAGTGTGGAGAAATGTTGAAGGAAGGTATTGTTTTGTGATGCGGAGCCAGTGTGGAGAACTGTTGCAGGAAGGTATTGTTTTGTGATGCGGAGCCAGACTGGAAAACAGTTGCAGGAAGGCATTGTTTTTTGATGCGGAGCCAGTGTGGAGAACTGTTTCAGGAAGGTTTTGTTTTGTGATGTGGAGTTAGTGTGGAGAACCTTTTCAGGAAGTTATTGTTCTGTGATGCGGAGCCAGTGTGGGTAACTGTTGCAGGAAGGTATTGTTTTGTGATGTGGAGCCAGTGTGCAGAACTATTACAGGAAGGTATTGTTTTGTGATGTGGAGCCAGTGTGAAGAACTGTTGCAGGTAGGTATCGTTTTCTGTTTTGGAGCCAATGTGGAGAACTGTGATTCTGAGCCAGGGTGGAGAAATGCTGCAGGAGGGTATGGTTTGGTGATTTGGAACAAGTGTGGAGAACCGTTGCAGGAAGGTATTGTTTTGTGATGTGTAGCAAGTGTGGAGAACTGTTGCAGGAAGGTATTGTTTTGTGATGTGGAGCCAGTGTGGAGAACAGTGATGCGGAGCCAGTGTGGAGAACTGCTGCAGGAAAGTATTGTTTTGTGATTTGGAGCTAGTGTGATGAACTATTCCAGGAGGGTATTGTTTTGTGATGTGGAGCCAGTGCGGAGAACTGTTGCAGGAAGGTATTGTTTTGTGATGTGGAGCTAGTGTTGAGAACTGTTGCAGGAATGTATTGTTTTGTGGAGCAGAGCCAGTGTGAAGAACTGTTGCAAGAAGGTATTGTTTTGTGATGCGGAGCCAGTGTGGAGAACTGCTGAAGGAAGGTATTGTTTTTTGATATGGAGCTAGTGTGAAGAACTGTTGCAGGATGGTATTGTTTTGTCATATGGAACCAGTGTGTAGAACTGTTGCAGAAAGTTTTTGTTTTGTGATGCGGAGCCAGTGTGGATAACTGTTGCAGGAAGGTATAGTTTGTTATGTGGAGCCACTGAGGAGAACTGTTGCAGAAAGGTATTGTTTTGTGATGTGGAGCCAGTCTGGAGAACTGTTGCAGGAAGGTATTGTTTTGTGATGTAGAGCCAGTATGGAGAACTGTTGCAGGAAGGTATGATTTTGTGATGTGGAGCTAGTGTGAAGAACTGTTGCAGGATGTTATTTTTTTGTGATGAGGAGCCAGAGTGGAGAACTGCTCCAGGAAGGTATTGTTTTGTGATATGGAGCTAGTGTGGAGAACTCTTGCAGGAAGGTATGTTTTTCTGATGCGGAGCCAGTGTGGAGAACTGTGATGCTGAGCCAGTGTACAGAACAGCTACAGGAAGGTATTGTTTTGTGATATGGAGCTAGTGTAGAAAAAAGTTGAAGGAATGTATTGTTTTGTGATGCGGAGCCAGTGTGGAGAACTGTTGCAGTAAGGTATAGTTTTGTGATGCGGAGCCAGTCTGGAGAATAGTTGCAGGAAGGTATTGTTTTTTGATGCGGAGCCAGTGTGGAGACCAGTTGCAGGAAGTTTATGTTTTGTGATGCGGAGCTAGTGTGGAGAACTGTTGAATGAAGTTATAGTTTTGTGATGCGGAGCCAGTGTGGAGAACTGTTGCAGGAAGGTATTGTGTTGTGATGCGGAGCCAGTGTGGAAAACTGTTGCAGGAAGGTATTGTTTTGTGATGTGGTGCAAGCGTGGAGAACTGTTGCAGGAAGGTATTGTTTTTTGATGCGGAGCCATTGTGGAGAACTGTTGCAGGAATTTATTGTTTTGTAATGTGGAGATAGTGTGGAGAACTGTGATGCGGAGCCATTGTGGAGAACTGCAGGAGGAAGGTATTGCTTTGTGATTTGGAGCTAGTGTTGAGAACTGTTCCAGGAAGGTATTGTTTTGTGATGCGGAGCCAGTGTGGAGAACTGTGATGCTGAGCCAGTGTACAGAACAGCTGCAGGAAGGTATTGTTTTGTGATATGGAGCTAGTGTGGAGAAATGTTGAAGGAAGGTATTGTTTTGTGATGCGGAGCCAGTGTGGAAACTGTAATGCTGAGCCAGTGTACAGAACAGCTACAGGAAGGTATTGTTTTGTGATATGGAGCTAGTGTGGAGAAATGGTGAAGTAAGGTATTGTTTCGTGATGCGGAGCCAGTGTGGAGAACTGTTGCAGGAAGGTAAAGTTTTGTGATGTGGCGTTAGTGTGAAGAACTCTTGCAGGAAGTTATAGTTTTGTGATGCGGAGCCAGTGTGGAGAACTGTTTCAGGAAGGTTTTGTTTTGTGATGTGGAGTTAGTGTGGAGAACTGTTTCAGGAAGTTATTGTTCTGTGATGCGGAGCCAGTGTGGAGAACTGTTGCAGGAAGGTATGGTTTTTTGATGTGGGGCTAGTGTGGAGAAGTGTTGCAGGAAGTTATTGTTTTGTGATGCGGAGCCAGTGTGGAGAACTGCTGCAGGAAGGTATTGTTTTGTGATATGAAGAGAGTGTGGAGAACTGTTGCAGGAAGGTATTGTGTTGTGATGCGGATCCAGTGTGGAGAACTGGTGCAGGAAGGTATTGTTTTGTGATGTGGAGCCAGTGTGGAAAACTGTTGCAGGAAGGTGTTGTTTGTGATATTGTGCAAGTGCGGAGATCTGTTGCAGGAAGGTATTGTTTTGTGATGTGGAGCTAGTGTTGAGAACTATTACAAGAAGTTATTGTTTTGTGATTTGGAGCCAGTGTGAAGAACTGTTGCAGGAAGGTATCGTTTTCTGATATGGAGCCAATGTGGAGACCTATGATTCTGAGCCATGTTGGAGCACTCCTGCAGGAAGGTATGATTTTGTGATTTGGAGCAAGTGTGGAGAACTGTTGCAGGAAGGTATTGTTTTGTGATGCGGATCCAGTGTGGAGAACTGTTGCAATAAGGTGTTGTTTTGTGATGTGGAGTCAGTGTGGAGAACTGATGCAGGAAGGTATTGTTTGTGATATTGTGCAAGTGTGGAGATCTGTTGCAGGAAGGTATTGTTTTGTGATGTGGAGCCAGTGTGCAGAACTATTACAGGAAGGTATTGTTTTGTGATGTGGAGCCTGCGTAAAGAACTGTTGCAGGAAGGTATTGTTTTGTGATGCGGAGCCAGTGTTGAAAACTGTTGCAGGAAGGTATTGTTTTGTGATGCATAGACAGTGCGAAGAACTGTGGCAAGAAGGTATTGTTTTGTGATTAGGAGCCAGTGTGGAGAACTGTGATGTGGAGCCAGTGTGGAGAACTGCTGCAGGAAGGTATTGTTTTTTGATATGGGGATAGTGTGAAGAACTCTTGCAGGAAGGTATTGTTTTGTGATATGGAACCAGTGTGTAGAACTGTTGCAGAAAGTTATTGTTTTGTGATGCAGAGCCAGTGTGGATAACTGTTGCAGGAAGGTAGCGTTTTTGTTATGTGGAGCCACTGTGGAGAACTTTTGCAGGAAGGTATTTATTTGTGATGTGCAACCAGTGTGGAGAACTGTTGCAGGAAGGTATTGTTTTGTGATGTGGAGCCAGTGTGGAGAAATGTTGCAGGAAGGTATTGTGTTGTGATGTGGAGCCAGTGTGGAAAACTGTTGCAGGAAGGTATTGTTTTGTGATGTGGTGCAAGTGTGGAGAACTGTTGAAGGAAGTTATAGTTTTGTGATGCGGAGCCAGTGTGGAGAACTGCTGCAGGAAGGTATTGTTTTGTGAAATGTAGCTAGTGTGGAGATCTGTTGCAGGAAGGTAAATTTTTGTGATGCGGAGCAAGTGTGGAGAACTGTTGCAGGAAGGTATTGTGTTGTGATGCGTAGCCAGTGTGGAAAACTGTTGCAGGAAGGTATTGTTTTGTGATGTGGTGCAAGTGTGGAGAACTGTTGCAGGAAGGTATTGTTTTGTGATGTGGAGCCAGTGTGGAGAACTCTTACAGGAAGGTATTGTTTTTTGATGCGGAGCCAGTGTGGAGAACTGTTGCAGGAATTTATTGTTTTGTAATGTGGAGATAGTGTTTAGAACTGTGATGCGGAGCCATTGTGGAGAACTGCAGGAGGAAGGTTTTGCTTTGTGATTTGGAGCTAGTGTTGAGAACTGTTCCAGGAAGGTATTGTTTTGTGATGCGGAGCCAGTGTGGAGAACTGTGATGCTGAGCCAGTGTACAGAACAGCTGTAGGGATGAGCCCCACCCCCCTAGTGGGTGGGCTCGCCTGGGGCAGGCTTTGACTGTTAAATAAGTTGCGCAGACGCTGCGCTGGCCCTTGTCTGCTTCCTGTCTCCTGTGCTCCGCGGGAACCTTGGTGTCCATGAGTTTGTTTACATTAAAGTTTTATATATATATACATATCACTATTTGTCTGAATTAATTAAATCCGCCTTCATTTTGGCCCCAACGTGGTTCTGAATCCGAGCCCGCCTGTGCGCCCGCGTGCCGCGCGCCTCAGGCCACTGCATTGAGCTGGCCGCGGGAGATACTGTCTGCCCCGCGCACGCCTAGGGCCTGCACTGCGCGGCTCGGGCCGCTGCTTTGAGCCAGCCTCGGGAGATACAGTCTGCCCCGCGCACCTAGGGCCTGCGCTGCGCGCCTCGGGCCGCTCCCTTACCAGGCCGCCACCGCAGCCTGACCGGTTCCCTCAACTGCGCCTCCCCACCCCCACCGCGGCAGCGCCCTGCCGCCATTTTGAGCACAGCCGCCGGAGTTGTTTTGCGCTCCCAGCTGTAGCAGCTGCATTGAATCAAATCCAGCCTCCCTGTGGCACAGCATTGGTCTGATTCAAAGCAAGCTCTGCACGCAGATAAATAAATCTTGGTTTTGAGTTCCTGTTTCAGACCGGGTCTCCATGTGGACTCAAGTGGACTCATCTGCCACCACTGGCAGGAACCAGTCATTGCAGGTAAAAAAAATTTTTTTTCTTCTTCTTTTATAAATAAAATGTCTGAGAATATTACTGTTCAGGACTTTAGCAGTCTTTTTGAGTGTGCCATGTGGGACATCTTACAAGAGGTGTCTGGCACCCCACATCTATGGATTCTTCTGGGATTAGTAATTTTACTTGGCACTAAATGGTTTGACAACAGAAGTATGATGGAGTCTTTAAGAGATGAATCCAGAATTCTTAAGGCAGAGGTTGAACATTTAAAAACTATTGGAGGCGAATCCAGGATTCTTAAGGCAGAGGTGGAAGGTCTCAAAATCATCAGGTACGATAACGATCTTCTCAAGAATCAGCTTGAACTGCTACAGGAAAATTTAAAAAAGGTTCAGGCCGATATGGAGGAGAGATTTATTACTATGGAAGAAGGATCACTTTCTGAAGGAATTGAAACACTTATTGAGAGAACCAAAACGGTTGAATGTGACAATCGAATTTTGTCTAAAACTTGTGACAAATTGGCGGAAAGATTGTCAGTACAAGAAGGCACGGTTTACGCCATTAAAATTATGTCCAAAGAAGAGAACTTATCTCTAATGGACAAAATTCATACTTTAGAATCCTCAATGAAGGCTTTGGAACATAATTCTGGACAGGAGATTCAAACATTGCAGAAGGCAATGGTGAATAGAATTGAAAAGATTGAGGAATTTCTAAATTCTGATGAAGAAGAACAAACGGTAGAAAGGCAAATTTTAACTACGCCTGTGGGTAAATCCCTCCGGCAAAATTTCCACAAGACTCTACCTGCCTTTCCAGTAATAACAACAGAAAAGGTGATTGGTTCCAAAAACCCTAAGGTCATCAAGGAGGATATATGGGAGCCTGTCCGTATGAATGATCTCAAAGAAATTAAACAGGCTGTCATGACTTTTGGGATGCACGCTTCTTTTGTTAAGGAAATGCTAAAATCCTGGGCAACAACAAGCAGAGCAACTCCTATGGATTGGGTGCAAATGAGCTCTGCGGTACTTGATAGCGGGCCGCATTTAAAATGGAAATGCTTATTCAGGCAAGAGGCTAGACGTTTGGAACAGCAAGAAAGGGCGAAGGGAGGTAACATTTGCATAGATAAAATTCTAGGTGAAGGACTCTTTTCTGACCCTCAGGACCAAGCTAATCTGGATGAGGACACACTCTTCCTATGCACAACAGCAGCCTTAAATGCGTGGGATAGAGTACAAGACCCAGGACACAAAACAGAATCATTTGTCAAAATTAAACAAGGTCAGAGAGAACCCTTTAGTGATTTTTTACAAAGGCTTACTAAGGCTGTGCAAATAGGGATACCTGACCCAGACACAAGGCGTATAATGATTGAAAATTTGGCTTATGAAAATGCAAATTCGGAATGCAAAAGGATTTTGTGGCCTTTAAGGGTAAGATCAGCACCCTTGGAAGAATGGGTCTTACATACACTGGATGTTGATACAATTGATTATGGCACTGAAGCATGGGTGGAAGAAGCAATTTCCAATGGTAAAAGGAGACACCAGAATACCAAATGTTTGAATTGTGGCCAAATGGGTCATATGAAAAGAAATTGTAAACAACGGACTTTCAGAAATAATAATAATGCATCTTCTAGAAATAACAGAAATAGGAGGATTCAGCCTTCAGGTTTATGTAGAAGATGTGGAAAGGGCAGACACTGGACGAATGAATGTAGATCTACAAGGGATAGACAAGGCAACCTGATACAGACGGGAAACGTGAGAGGGGGGCCTCACAGGCCCCCATGGCACACATGGTTCAATCATTTCCAGTTCCAGCGGAGAACGTGCCTCGTCAGGACAATTAGGAAACCCCATGCCTACTGTTACAAGCAATAGTGATCAGAAAGATGAGTTACGTGTGTTTTGGCAAACTTCTATAAATGATCAAAGACCCAAGCTGAGAGTATGTGTAAATGGCATTTTTATTACTGGCTTGCTGGACACAGGTGCTGATGTAAGTATCATTACCCCAGAATCTTGGCATCCATATTGGCCTCTTCAGGATGTGAATGTCCAGCTACTGGGAATTGGAACCCTATCTCGAGTAAGACAGAGCACGAGATGGGTTGAATGCATAGGGCCTGAGGGACAAATAGGAAAATTAAGGCCATATGTAGCCAATATTGCAATGAATTTATGGGGTCGTGACCTATTACAACAATGGAATACCCAAATTAACATTCCTGCTACTTCTAGAGTTTATAGTTCTGAAAATAATATTAAAAGATATTATAAACGGAGAAAACCGGCCATTCGGGCCATACAAGAACAAGCAATTGAAGTCTCTTCAGAGATACCAACAGCCTTGCCTTTAAAATGGTTGACTGAGAAACCAATATGGACAAAGCAATGGCCTCTAGCTGAGGAAAAGTTACAGGCTTTAGAACAGCTGGTACAAGAGCAATTAGATGCTGGACATATAGAAGAATCTACCAGCCCTTGGAATTCTCCTGTATTTGTGGTTAAGAAAAAATCGGGTAAATGGAGAATGGTGACAGATCTCAGAGCAATCAACAAGGTTATTCAACCTATGGGCCCTCTGCAATCTGGAATCCCATTGCCCTCTTTGTTACCAAAAGGATGGCCTCTTATAGTTATTGATTTAAAGGATTGTTTTTTCACAATACCTTTACAAAAGGAAGATAGAGAAAAATTTGCCTTCACAGTGCCTACTTACAACAATTCTCAACCTTCCAAGAGGTACCACTGGGCTGTCCTCCCCCAGGGTATGTTAAATAGCCCCTCCTTATGCCAATACTTTGTGAACCAACCATTGCAAATAATATGCAGGAAATTCCCCAAATCCATCATTTATCACTACATGGACGACATATTGTTATCTGATTCAAACATGGATACCTTGAACAGACTGTTTGACGAAATAAAGATACTTTTACCTAAATGGGGATTGGAAATTGCTCCTGAAAAAATACAGAAGGGAGATTCCGTTAATTATTTAGGTTATAAAATAGGTTTACAAAAAATCAAGACACAAAAGGCACAAATTAGGAGAGATCGCCTACGAACTCTTAATGACTTTCAAAAACTGTTAGGAGACATTTCCAGTCTACGACCAGCTATTGGGATAACACCTGATCTAATAATTCATTTGAACAAAACCTTGGAAGGTGATAAAGATTTAAACAGTCCCAGAGAATTAACAGCTGAAGCAGAAAAGGAACTGACAATGATTGAGGAAAAATTACAACATGCACATGTGGACAGGGTGAATCCGGAGCTCGATTGTATTCTCGTCATATTACCATCGAAAATTTCTCCTACAGGAATTTTAATGCAAAGGGATGATATTATCTTGGAATGGATCTTTTTACCACATAAACCAAGTAAGAAACTAAAAACTTATGTGGAAAAAGTCTCTGAGTTAATTATAAAAGGCAAGCTGAGACTTCGTCAACTAGCAGGCATAGACCCAGCAGAAATTATAGTGCCTTTCACTGCTGATGAACTAAGGAAATTATGGGAAGATAATGAACCATGGCAAAGAGCCTGTGCTAATTTTCTGGGAGACATTAATAACAACTATCCAAAAAGCAAGAGGCTTAACTTCATAAAGAGAACTTCTTGGATCCTTCCTCGAATCGTCCGTGATGCTCCAATAACTGGAGCCCGTACATTCTATACTGATGCCAATAAAACAGGGAAGGCAGGTTACAAATCAGAAGACTTGGGTAAGGTGGAACAAAGTCCTTATGATTCTGTCCAGAAGGCAGAATTATATGCCATTCTTATGGTGCTAAGGGATTTTAAAGAACCTATCAATATAGTTACTGATTCACAATATGCAGAAAGAGTTATTTTACATATTGAAACTGCTGAATTTATACCTGATGATACAGAACTAACCTCATTGTTTATCCAGGTTCAAGATTTGATCAGGAACAGGCTTTGCCCTATGTACATAACCCACATCCGATCTCATACGGGTCTGCCAGGTCCTCTAGCACAAGGTAATGCAGATATTGATCAATTATTGATTGGTAGTGTGCTACAAGCCTCTGAATTTCATGAAAAACATCATGTTAATAGCAAAGGCTTGAAGAAAGAGTTTTCTATTACATGGCAACAAGCTAAGGAGAAGTGCCCTACTTGCTCTTTCTATAACCAAACGCCACTGCCAGCAGGGGCTAATCCTAAGGGCACCCATAGGAATGAAATCTGGCAGATGGATGTGTTCCACTTTGCAGAATTTGGCAAATTGAAGTATGTTCATCCCACCATTGACACTTATTCAGGCTTTCAGTGGGCAACTGCTTTAAGTTCGGAAAAGGCTGATTCAGTAATTACTCATTTATTAGAAGTCATGGCTATCATGGGTATACCTACACAGATAAAGACAGATAATGGTCCTGCTTATGTCTCTAGGAAAATGAAACGGTTTTTTGACTATTACAATATCAAACATGTTACAGGTATACCATACAATCCTACAGGTCAGGCAGTCATAGAAAGATCAAATAGAACTATAAAGGATATGTTGAACAAACAGAAAAGGGTGGAAAACACCCCCAGGAATAGGTTACATAATGCTTTGTTAACCTTGAATTTTCTTAACGCTAATGAGAAAGGAACAACGGCTGCAGAAAGACATTGGATAATGGAAAAGTCTACTGAACTAAATCAACCAGTTTATTTCAAGGATGTGCTAACCTCACAATGGAAGCCAGGAGATGTGCTGCGTTGGGGAAGGGGCTTTGCTCTTATCTCCACAGGTGAGGAAAAATTGTGGATACCGTCAAAATTAATAAAGGTTCGGTATGAAGAAGACAAGACACTTGGAAAAGATAAATAACAATTCATTCACAAGGACGACGAGCATACTAATGGTAAGGAACATAAATAGGTTGGGGGCAGGGTTCTTTTCTTATCTCCACAGATAAATACTGATCTTCAAAAAATTTAAGGGACCCTGAATATTTACTCAGTGATGGATGGAAAATGGTTACAACTCACTAAGGATCAGTAAGTATTGACTTTATATATATACAAATCTATATGTTTTATTGAACACTTTTTTATAAATATGTAGAACTGGTTTTGGAGTTGGACTCTGGCCCAGTCCCTCTTCAATTCCAAACCTGTTGATAAGAGATATCTCACAGGATAAGAATAATTATATACTTGGTAAACTTTCTTTACTTTTTCTCATATCTGTGTCTTTCTTTATATGTCAGTATGTGTCTTTGTTGTTAATGTTTAAATTTCCCATAACAAACAACAAATTTTTCTACAGTAATTTTTGAAGTTTTCAGGATGAAGATGGGGCCCCACAACATCAACTCAATCTGGTTTTTATGACGTCATGATTATATACATATTTTTTTTTTCTTTCTTTTTTCTTTCTTTTTAAGCGCTAATAATAGACTTGTTTTTTGGTACCAACTGCTCGAGACAATTTCGAATGGTGCACATTTTTGACAACACTCTGGCCAGACCTTCTAAAGATACACAGAGACTAGTTACAATTTTCTTAGGTCAAAGGTTAATTTGGGAATTTTTATCATCATTTGCTTTCACGGGAGCCCCTAAGGAGAACGTCGCCCCCATGTCAGCTTGAAGCAATCTTAGAGGACGACGTCCCCTCTCCCAACAGAGTTTGCCCTCAGGGTTAGGGACATCTTTTAATGGTTGGTTTGGGGTCGAGGGGATGGGGGGATGTTTTATGGAATTAGGGGTATGTTAAAAAAAAAAGAAAAAGAAAGAGGGGGATTAACTGGTTTGATGTTTGGTATTTGTGAGTTACTGATTTCAGAAAATTGTTTTCGGACTGTTTCCTGTATATTGATATATTGTATATTGAATGTGAGTGTTCCTACCTCTATTTTTGTATAAGAATATGCTTATATTAGATTGATACTTCTACCATAATATGATGTACATTTCTACCTCTGATACTATTTATGTAATATCAATATTGAATGTGAGCTCCTTCCATTGTTTACTTTTGATATGTAATGACATTGTTTACAGATGAAGATCATTGTCTTCATATATTGCACAGATCATTGTCTTCATATATTGCACAGTTTATTCTTTTAATCTTCAAGTTAGATAGGTATTGAGAATTATATGTTTGTCATGTTTATTTTTAGGTTAATCAGGTCTTCTAGATACATAGAGATTATATTTAGTATAGATAGTATAATCCTCAGCCTCTTTAAAGAGCTGCAGAAAATGGCTTTTAATCTAACCTAGAATTCTATGCCAATGAGACACAATTACTCCTGGCAACGCCACTCTACTCCCGAGAGAACGTTGAGCACCAAAGACACTCCACTGGGAGCTTGTCTTCTTGGCAGAACTGGCCTTTGGGTTAAGAAAAGCCCATACCTCAACTACTGACAAAGTTATGAAACAGGATTGTCTTATCTTGCCAAGACAGGGTAGGATGATTCTAGAAAGTTCCTTACATCTGATAATGGTATGTCAGTTATGTTTGGCCTTAGCCAAAGTTGGTTGACTCAACATTGCAAACGAGAATTTGGGTGATTGCCCAGGTAGTCAGTTGTCTCTGTTATTTTTGGCACATTTTGGATATCTCTTATTTGTTAAGTAATATTTATTCCCTTCTCAGATCTTTGATGGAGTTGAAGATTATATAACTGTAATTACTCTCTATATTAGTTAGACTCTTTGAGATAGACTGTCTGGTAAAACTTTTGTTCTCAATATTGTTTATTATATTTATTTTTTGTTATTATTGTTTATAGTTGTATTTGGTTTAATTCTGTCTTATTTAGACAAAAGGGGGAGATGTAGGGATGAGCCCCACCCCCCTAGTGGGTGGGCTCGCCTGGGGCAGGCTTTGACTGTTAAATAAGTTGTGCAGACGCTGCGCCGGCCCTTGTCTGCTTCCTGTCTCCTGTGCTCTGCGGGAACCTTGGTGTCCGTGAGTTTGTTTACATTAAAGTTTTATATATATATACATATCACTATTTGTCTGAATTAATTAAATCCGCCTTCAAACAGCTACAGGAAGGTATTGTTTTTTGATATGGAGCTAGTGTGGAGAAATGTTGCAGGAAGGTATGGTTTTCTGATGTGGAGCCAGTGTGGAGAACTGTGATGCTGAGCCAGTGTACAGAACAGCTACAGGAAGGTATTGTTTTTTGATATGGAGCTAGTGT
Organism: Microtus obscurus; assembly: GCA_963919715.1. NCBI lineage: Eukaryota > Metazoa > Chordata > Mammalia > Rodentia > Cricetidae > Microtus > Microtus obscurus. The sequence continues at coordinate 72,433 of CAWTZC010000310.1, read as the reverse complement.
GGAGAAATGTTGAAGGAAGGTATTGTTTTGTGATGCGGAGCCAGTGTGGTGAACTGTGATGCGGAGCCAGTGTGGAGAACTGCAGGAGGAAGGTATTGTTTTGTGATTTGAAGCTAGTGCTGAGAACTGTTCCAGGAAGTTATAGTTTTGTTATGCAGAGTCAGTGTGGAGAACTGTGATGCTGAGCCAGTGTACTGAACAGCTACAGGAAGGTATTGTTTTTTGATATGGAGCTAGTGTAGAGAAATGTTGAAGGAAGGTATTGTTTTGTGATGCGAGCCAGTGTGGAGAACTGTTGCAGGAAGGTATTGTTTTGTTATATGGAGCTATTGGGGAGAAAAGTTGAAGGAAGGTATTGTTTTGTGATGCGGAGATATGTTGCAGGAAGGTATTGTTTTGTGATGTGGAGCTAGTGTTGAGAACTATTACAAGAAGTTATTGTTTTGTGATTTGGAGCCAGTGTGAAGAACTGTTGCAGGAAGGTATTGTTTTGTGATGCGGATCCAGTGTGGAGAACTGTTGCAATAAGGTGTTGTTTTGTGATGTGGAATCAGTGTGGAGAACTGTTGCAGGAAGGTATTGTTTTGTGATGCGGATCCAGTGTGGAGAACTGTTGCAATAAGGTGTTGTTTTGTGATGTGGAATCAGTGTGGAGAACTGTTGCAGGAAGGTATTGTTTTGTGATGTGGAGCCAGTGTGGAGAACTGATGCAGGAAGGTATTGTTTTGTGATGCGGAGCCAGTGTGGAAAACTGTTGCAGGAAGGCATTGTTTGTGATATTGTGCAAGTGTGGAGATCTGTTGCAGGAAGGTATAGTTTTGTGATGTGGAGGGTTAGTGTGTAGAACTGATGCAGGAAAGCATTGTTTTGTGATTTGGAGCTATTGTGAAAAACTATTCCAGGAGGGTATTGTTTTGTGATGCAGAGCCTGTGTGGAGAACTGTTGCAGGAAGATATTGTTTTGTGATGCGAAGCCAGTGGGGAAAACTAAGATGCGGAAGCAGGGTGGAGAAGAGCTACACGAAGGTATAGTTTTGTGATATGGAGCTAGTGTGGAGAAATGTTGAAGGACGGTATTCTTTTGTGATGCGAAGCCAGTGTTGAAAACTGTTGCAGGAAGGTATTGTTTTGTGATGCGGAGCCAGTGTGCAGAACTGCTGCAGGAAAGTATTGTTTTGTGATTTGGAGCTAGTGTGAAGAACTATTCCAGGAGGGTATTGTTTTGTGATGTATAGCCTGTGTGGAGATCTGTTGCAGGAAGATATTGTTTTGTGATTCTGAGAGAGTGGGGAATACTGAGATGTGCAAGCAGGGTGGAGAAGAGCTACACGAAGGTATCGTTTTGTGATATGGAGCTATGTGGAGAAATGTTGAAGGAAGGTATTCTTTTGTGATGCGGCGCAAGTGTTGAAAACTGTTGCAGTAAGGTATTGTTTTGTGATGTGGAGTCAGCGTGGATAACTGTTGCAGGAAGGTATAATTTTCTGATGTGGAGCCAGTCAGGAGAACTGTTGCAGGAAGATATTGTTTCTTGATGCGGAGCAAGTTTGGAGAACTGTTGCAGGAATGTACTATTTTTGTGATGTGGAGCAAGTCTGGAGAACTGTTGCAGAAAGGTATTGTTTTGTGATGTGGAGCCAGTGCGGAGAACTATTGCAGGAAGGTATTGTTTTGTGATGTGGGGCTACTGTTGAGAACTGTTGCAGGAAGGTATTGTTTTGTGGAGCAGAGCCAGTGTGAAGAACGGTTGCAAGAAGGTATTGTTTTGTGATGCGGAGCCAGTGTGGAGAACTGCTGAAGGAAGGTATTTTTTTTTGATATGGAGCTAGTGTGGAAAAAAGTTGAAGGAAGGTATTGTTTTGTGATGCGGAGCCAGTGTGGAGAACTGTTGCAGTAAGGTATTGTTTTGTGATGCGATGCGGAGCCAGTCTGGAGAACAGTTGCAGGAAGGTATTGTTTTTTGATGCGGAGCCAGTGTGGAGAACAGTTGCAGGAAGGTTATGTTTTGTGATGCGGAGCTAGTGTGGAGAACTGTTGAAGGAAGTTATAGTTTTGTGATGCGGAGCCAGTGTGGAGAACTGCTGCAGGAAGGTATTGTTTTGTGAAATGGAGCTAGTGTGGAGAACTGCTGCAGGAAGGTAAAGTTTTGTGATACGGAGCCAGTGTGGAGAACTGTTGCAGGAAGGTATTGTGTTGTGATGCAGAGCCAGTGTGGAAAACTGTTGCAGGAAGGTATTGTTTTGTGATGTGGTGCAAGTGTGGAGAACTGTTGCAGGAAGGTATTGTTTTGTGATGTGGAGCCAGTGTGGAGAACTCTTACAGGAAGGTATTGTTTTTTGATGCGGAGCCAGTGCGGAGAACTGTTGCAGGAATTTATTGTTTTGTAATGTGGAGATAGTGTGGAGAACTTTGATGCAGAGCCATTGTGGAGAACTGCAGGAGGAAGGTATTGCTTTGTGATTTGGAGCTAGTGTTGAGAACTGTTCCAGGAAGTTATTCTTTTGTGATGCGGAGCCAATGTGGAGAACTGTGATGCTGAGCCAGTGTACAGAACAGCTACAGGAAGGTATTGTTTTTTGATATGGAGCTAGTGTGGAGAAATGTTGAAGAAAGGTATTGTTTTGTGATGTGGAGCCAGTCGGAAACTGTAATGCTGAGCCAGTGTACAGAACAGCTACAGGAAGGTATTGTTTTGTGATATGGAGCTAGTGTGGAGAAATGTTGAAGTAAGGTATTGTTTCGTGATGCGGAGCCAGTGTGGAGAACTGTTGCATGAAGGTAATGTTTTGTGATGTGGAGTTAGTGTGGAGAACTGTTGCAGGAAGTTATTGTTTTGTGATGCGGAGCCAGTTTGGAGATCTGTTGCAGGAAGGTACTGTTTTGTGATATGGAGCTAGTGTGGAGAACTGTTGCATGAAGGTATTGTTTTGTGATGTGGAGCCAGTGTGCAGAACTATTACAGGAAGGTATTGTTTTGTGATGTGGAGCCAGTGTGAAGAACTGTTGCAGGAAGGTATTGTTTTGTGATGTGGAGCCAGTGCGGAGAACTGTTGCAGGAAGGTATTGTTTTGTGATGTGGAGCTAGTGTTGAGAACTGTTGCAGGAAGGTATTGTTTTTTGGAGCAGAGCCAGTGTGAAGAACTGTTGCAAGAAGGTATTGTTTTGTGATGCGGAGCCAGTGTGGAGAACTGCTGAAGGAAGGTATTGTTTTTTGATATGGAGCTAGTGTGAAGAACTGTTGCAGGATGGTATTGTTTTGTCATATGGAACCAGTGTGTAGAACTGTTGCAGAAAGTTTTTGTTTTGTGATGCGGAGCCAGTATGGATAACTGTTGCAGGAAGGTATTGTTTGTTATGTGGAGCCACTGTGGAGAACTGTTGCAGAAAGGTATTGTTTTGTGATGTGCAACCAGTGTGGAGAACTTTTGCAGGGAGGTATTGTTTTGTGATGTGGAGCCAGTCTGGAGAACTGTTGCAGGAAGGTTTGATTTTGTGATGTGGAGCTAGTGTGAAGAACTGTTGCAGGATGTTATTTTTTTGTGATGAGGAGCCAGAGTGGAGAACTGCTGCAGGAAGGTATTGTTTTGTGATATGGAGCTAGTGTGGAGAACTGTTGCAGGAAGGTATGGTTTTCTGATGTGGAGCCAGTGTGGAGAACTGTGATGCTGACCCAGTGTAATTAACAGCTACAGGAAGGTATTGTTTTGTGATATGGAGCTAGTGTGGAAAAAAGTTGAAGGAAGGTATTGTTCTGTGATGCGGAGCCACTGTGGAGAACTGTTGCAGTAAGGTATAGTTTTGTGATGCGGAGCCAGTCTGGAGAACAGTTGCAGGAAGGTATTGTTTTTTGATGCGGAGCCAGTGTGGAGAACAGTTGCAGGAAGTTTATGTTTTGTGATGCGGAGCTAGTGTGGAGAACTGTTGAAGGAAGTTATAATTTTGTGATGCGGAGCCAGTGTGGAGAACTGCTGCAGGAAGGTATTGTTTTGTGAAATGGAGCTAGTGTGGAGAACTGTTGCAGGAAATTAAAGTTTTGTGATGCGGAGCCAGTGTGGAGAACTGTTGCAGCAAGGTATTGTCTTGTGATGTGGAGCCAGTGTGGAAAACTCTATCAGGAAGGTATTGTTTTGTGATGTGGTGCAAGCGTGGAGAACTGTTGCAGGAAGGTATTGTTTTTTGATGTGGAGCCAGTGTGGAGAACTCTTACAGGAAGGTATTGTTTTTTGATGCGGAACCAGTGTGGGAACGGTTGCAGAAATTTATTGTTTTGTAATGTGGAGATAGTGTGGAGAACTGTGATGTGGAGCCATTGTGGAGAACTGCAGGAGGAAGGTATTGGTTTGTGATTTGGAGCTAGTGTTGAGAACTGTTCCAGGAAGGTATTGTTTTGTGATGCGGAGCCAGTGTGGAGAACTGTGATGCTGAGCCAGTGTATAGAACAGCTACAGGAAGGTATTGTTTTTTGATATGGAGCTAGTGTGGAGAAATGTTGAAGGAAGGTATTGTTTTGTGATGAGGAGCCAGTGTGGAAACTGTAATGCTGAGCCAGTGTACAGAACAGCTACAGGAAGGTATTGTTTTGTGATATGGAGCTAGTGTGGAGAAATGGTGAAGTAAGGTATTGTTTCGTGATGTGGAGCCAGTGTGGAGAACTGTTGCAGGAAGGTAAAGTTTTGTGATGTGGAGTTAGTGTGGAGAAATGTTGCAGGAAGTTATAGCTTTGTGATGCGGAGCCATTGTGGAGAACTGTTGCAGGAAGGTACTGTTTTGTGATATGGAGCTAGTGTGGAGAACTGTTGCATGAAAGTATTGTTTTGTGATGCGGAGCCAGTGTGGAGAACTGCAGGAGGAAGGTATTGTTTTGTGATTTGGAGCTAGTGTTGAGAATTCTTCCAGGAAGGTATAGTTTTGTTATGCAGAGTCAGTGTGGAGAACTGTGATGCGGAGCCAGTGTACAGAACAGGTACAGGAAGGTATTGTTTTTTGATATGGAGCTAGTGTGGAGAAATGTTGAAGGAAGGTATTGTTTTGTGATGCGGAGCCAGTGTGGAGAACTGTTGCAGGAAGGTATTGTTTTGTGATGCAGAGCCAGACTGGAAAACAGTTGCAGGAAAGTATTGTTTTTTGATGCGGAGCCAGTGTGGAGAACTGTTTCAGGAAGGTTTTGTTTTGTGATGTGGAGTTAGTGTGGAGAACTGTTGCAGGAAGTTATTGTTCTGTGATGCGGAGCCAGTGTGGAAACTGTTGCAGGAAGGTATGGTTTTGTGATGTGGGTCTAGTGTGGAGAAGTGTTGCAGGAAGTTATTGTTTTGTGATGCGGAGCCAGTGTGGAGAACTGCTGCAGGAAGTATTGTTTTGTGATGTGGAGATAGTGTGGAGAACTGTTGCAGGAAGGTATTGTTTTGTGATTCGGATCCAGTGTGGAGAACTGGTGCAGGAAGGTATTGTTTTGTGATGTGGAGCCAGTGTGGAGAACTGATGCAGGAAGGTATTGTTTTGTGATGCGGAGCCAGTGTGGAAAACTGTTGCAGGAAAGTGTTGTTTGTGATATTGTGCAAGTGTGGAGATCTGTTGCAGGAAGGTATTGTTTTGTGATGTGGAGCTAGTGTTGAGAACTATTACAAGAAGTTATAGTTTTGTGATTTGGAGCCAGTGTGAAGAACTGTTCCAGGAAGGTATCATTTTCTGATATGGAGCCAATGTGGAGACCTATGATTCTGAGCCAGGGTGGAGCACTCCTGCAGGAAGGTATGGTTCTGTGATTTGGAGCAAGTGTATAGAACTGTTGCAGAAAGGTATTGTTTTGTGATGCGGATCCAGTGTGGAGAACTGTTGCAATAAGGTGTTGTTTTGTGATGTGGAGCCAGTGTGGAGAACTGATGCAGGAAGGTATTGTTTGTGATATTGTGCAAGTGTGGAGATCTGTTGCAGGAAGGTATTGTTTTGTGATGTGGAGCCAGTGTGGAGAACTGTTGCAGGAAAGTATTGTTTTGTGATGCGGAGCCAGTGTGGAGAACTGCAGGAGGAAGGTATTGTTTTGTGATTTGGAGCTAGTGTTGAGAACTGTTCCAGGAAGGTATAGTTTTGTTATGCAGAGTCAGTGTGGAGAACTGTGATGCGGAGCCAGTGTACAGAACAGCTACAGGAAGGTATTGTTTTGAGATATGGAACTAGTTTGAAAAAAAGTTGAAGGAAGGTATTGTTTTGTGATGCGGAGCCAGTGTGGAGAACTGTTGCAGTAAGGTATTGTTTTGTGATGCGATGCGGAGCCAGTCTGGAGAACAGTTGCAGGCAGGTATTGTTTTTTGATGTGGAGCCAGTGTGGAGAACAGTTGCAGGAAGTTTATGTTTTGTGATGCGGAGCTAGTGTGGAGAACTGTTGAAGGAAGTTATAGTTTTGTGATGCGGAGCCAGTGTGGAGAACTGCTGCAGGAAGGTATTGTTTTGTGGTATGGAGCTAGTGTGGAGAACTGTTGCAGGAAGGTAAAGTTTTGTGATGCGGAGCCAGTGTGGAGAATTGTTTCAGGAAGGTATTGTGTTGTGATGCGGAGCCAGTGTGGAAAACTCTTGCAGGAAGGTATTGTTTTGTGATGTGGTGCAAGTGTGGAGAACTGTTGCAGGAAGGTATTGTTTTGTGATGTGGAGCCAGTGTGGAGAACTCTTACAGGAAGGTATTGTTTTTTGATGCGGAGTCAGTGCGGAGAACTGTTGCAGGAATTTATTGTTTTGTAATGTGGAGATAGTGTGGAGAACTGTGATGCAGAGCCATTGTGGAGAATTGCAGGAGGAAGGTATTGCTTTGTGATTTGGAGCTAGTGTTGAGAACTGTTCCAGGAAGGTATTGTTTTGTGATGCGGAGCCAGTGTGGAGAACTGTGATGCTGAGCCAGTGTACAGAACAGCTACAGGAACGTATTGTTTTTTAATATGGAGCTAGTGTGGAGAAATGTTGAAGGAAGGTATTGTTTTGTGATGCGAGCCAGTGTGGAGAACTGTTGCAGGAAGGTATTGTTTTGTTATATGGAGCTATTGGGGAGAAAAGTTGAAGGAAGGTATTGTTTTGTGATGCGGAGATATGTTGCAGGAAGGTATTGTTTTGTGATGTGGAGCTAGTGTTGAGAACTATTACAAGAAGTTATTGTTTTGTGATTTGGAGCCAGTGTGAAGAACTGTTGCAGGAAGGTATCGTTTTCTGATATGGAGCCAATGTGGAGACCTATGATTCTGAGCCATGGTGGAGCACTCCTGCAGGAAGGTATAATTTTGTGATTTGGAGCAAGTGTGGAGAACTGTTGCAGGAAGGTATTGTTTTGTGATGCGGATCCAGTGTGGAGAACTGTTGCAATAAGGTGTCGTTTTGTGATGTGGAATCATTGTGGAGAACTGTTGCAGGAAGGTATTGTTTTGTGATGTGGAGCCAGTGTGGAGAACTGATGCAGGAAGGTATTGTTTTGTGATGCGGAGCCAGTGTGGAAAACTGTTGCAGGAAGGCATTGTTTGTGATATTGTGCAAGTGTGGAGATCTGTTGCAGGAAGGTATAGTTTTGTGATGTGGAGGGTTAGTGTGTAGAACTGCTGCAGGAAAGCATTGTTTTGTGATTTGGAGCTATTGTGAAGAACTATTCCAGGAGGGTATTGTTTTGTGATGCAGAGCCTGTGTGGAGAACTGTTGCAGGAAGATATTGTTTTGTGATGCGAAGCCAGTGGGGAAAACTAAGATGCGGAAGCAGGGTGGAGAAGAGCTACACGAAGGTATAGTTTTGTGATATGGAGCTAGTGTGGAGAAATGTTGAAGGACGGTATTCTTTTGTGATGCGAAGCCAGTGTTGAAAACTGTTGCAGGAAGGTATTGTTTTGTGATGCGGAGCCAGTGTGTAGAACTGCTGCAGGAAAGTATTGTTTTGTGATTTGGAGCTAGTGTGAAGAACTATTCCAGGAGGGTATTGTTTTGTGATGTATAGCCTGTGTGGAGATCTGTTGCAGGAAGATATTGTTTTGTGATTCTGAGAGAGTGGGGAATACTGAGATGCGCAAGCAGGGTGGAGAAGAGCTACACGAAGGTATCGTTTTGTGATATGGAGCTATGTGGAGAAATGTTGAAGGAAGGTATTCTTTTGTGATGCGGCGCAAGTGTTGAAAACTGTTGCAGTAAGGTATTGTTTTGTGATGTGGAGCCAGCGTGGATAACTGTTGCAGGAAGGTATAATTTTCTGATGTGGAGCCAGTCAGGAGAACTGTTGCAGGAAGATATTGTTTCTTGATGCGGAACAAGTTTGGAGAACTGTTGCAGGAATGTACTATTTTGTGATGTGGAGCAAGTCTGGAGAACTGTTGCAGGAAGGTATTGTTTTGTGATGTGGAGCCAGTGCGGAGAACTATTGCAGGAAGGTATTGTTTTGTGATGTGGGGCTACTGTTGAGAACTGTTGCAGGAAGGTATTGTTTTGTGGAGCAGAGCCAGTGTGAAGAACTGTTGCAAGAAGGTATTGTTTTGTGATGCGGAGCCAGTGTGGAGAACTGCTGAAGGAAGGTATTTTTTTTTGATATGGAGCTAGTGTGGAAAAAAGTTGAAGGAAGGTATTGTTTTGTGATGCGGAGCCAGTGTGGAGAACTGTTGCAGTAAGGTATTGTTTTGTGATGCGATGCGGAGCCAGTCTGGAGAACAGTTGCAGGAAGGTATTGTTTTTTGATGCGGAGCCAGTGTGGAGAACAGTTGCAGGAAGGTTATGTTTTGTGATGCGGAGCTAGTGTGGAGAACTGTTGAAGGAAGTTATAGTTTTGTGATGCGGAGCCAGTGTGGAGAACTGCTGCAGGAAGGTATTGTTTTGTGGTATGGAGCTAGTGTGGAGAACTGTTGCAGGAAGGTAAAGTTTTGTGATGCGGAGCCAGTGTGGAGAATTGTTTCAGGAAGGTATTGTGTTGTGATGCGGAGCCAGTGTGGAAAACTCTTGCAGGAAGGTATTGTTTTGTGATGTGGTGCAAGTGTGGAGAACTGTTGCAGGAAGGTATTGTTTTGTGATGTGGAGCCAGTGTGGAGAACTCTTACAGGAAGGTATTGTTTTTTGATGCGGAGTCAGTGCGGAGAACTGTTGCAGGAATTTATTGTTTTGTAATGTGGAGATAGTGTGGAGAACTGTGATGCAGAGCCATTGTGGAGAATTGCAGGAGGAAGGTATTGCTTTGTGATTTGGAGCTAGTGTTGAGAACTGTTCCAGGAAGGTATTGTTTTGTGATGTGGAGCCAGTGTGGAGAACTGTGATGCTGAGCCAGTGTACAGAACAGCTACAGGAACGTATTGTTTTTTGATATGGAGCTAGTGTGGAGAAATGTTGAAGGAAGGTATTGTTTTGTGATGCGAGCCAGTGTGGAGAACTGTTGCAGGAAGGTATTGTTTTGTTATATGGAGCTATTGGGGAGAAAAGTTGAAGGAAGGTATTGTTTTGTGATGCGGAGATATGTTGCAGGAAGGTATTGTTTTGTGATGTGGAGCTAGTGTTGAGAACTATTACAAGAAGTTATTGTTTTGTGATTTGGAGCCAGTGTGAAGAACTGTTGCAGGAAGGTATCGTTTTCTGATATGGAGCCAATGTGGAGACCTATGATTCTGAGCCATGGTGGAGCACTCCTGCAGGAAGGTATGATTTTGTGATTTGGAGCAAGTGTGGAGAACTGTTGCAGGAAGGTATTGTTTTGTGATGCGGATCCAGTGTGGAGAACTGTTGCAATAAGGTGTCGTTTTGTGATGTGGAATCAGTGTGGAGAACTGTTGCAGGAAGGTATTGTTTTGTGATGTGGAGCCAGTGTGGAGAACTGATGCAGGAAGGTATTGTTTTGTGATGCGGAGCCAGTGTGGAAAACTGTTGCAGGAAGGCATTGTTTGTGATATTGTGCAAGTGTGGAGATCTGTTGCAGGAAGGTATTGTTTTGTGATTTGGAGCTAGTGTTGAGAACTGTTCCAGGAAGGTATAGTTTTGTTATGCAGAGTCAGTGTGGAGAACTGTGATGCGGAGCCAGTGTACAGAACAGCTACAGGAAGGTATTGTTTTGAGATATGGAACTAGTTTGAAAAAAAGTTGAAGGAAGGTATTGTTTTGTGATGCGGAGCCAGTGTGGAGAACTGTTGCAGTAAGGTATTGTTTTGTGATGCGATGCGGAGCCAGTCTGGAGAACAGTTGCAGGCAGTTATTGTTTTTTGATGTGGAGCCAGTGTGGAGAACAGTTGCAGGAAGTTTATGTTTTGTGATGCGGAGCTAGTGTGGAGAACTGTTGAAGGAAGTTATAGTTTTGTGATGCGGAGCCAGTGTGGAGAACTGCTGCAGGAAGGTATTGTTTTGTGGTATGGAGCTAGTGTGGAGAACTGTTGCAGGAAGGTAAAGTTTTGTGATGCGGAGCCAGTGTGGAGAATTGTTTCAGGAAGGTATTGTGTTGTGATGCGGAGCCAGTGTGGAAAACTCTTGCAGGAAGGTATTGTTTTGTGATGTGGTGCAAGTGTGGAGAACTGTTGCAGGAAGGTATTGTTTTGTGATGTGGAGCCAGTGTGGAGAACTCTTACAGGAAGGTATTGTTTTTTGATGCGGAGTCAGTGCGGAGAACTGTTGCAGGAATTTATTGTTTTGTAATGTGGAGATAGTGTGGAGAACTGTGATGCAGAGCCATTGTGGAGAATTGCAGGAGGAAGGTATTGCTTTGTGATTTGGAGCTAGTGTTGAGAACTGTTCCAGGAAGGTATTGTTTTGTGATGTGGAGCCAGTGTGGAGAACTGTGATGCTGAGCCAGTGTACAGAACAGCTACAGGAACGTATTGTTTTTTGATATGGAGCTAGTGTGGAGAAATGTTGAAGGAAGGTATTGTTTTGTGATGCGAGCCAGTGTGGAGAACTGTTGCAGGAAGGTATTGTTTTGTTATATGGAGCTATTGGGGAGAAAAGTTGAAGGAAGGTATTGTTTTGTGATGCGGAGATATGTTGCAGGAAGGTATTGTTTTGTGATGTGGAGCTAGTGTTGAGAACTATTACAAGAAGTTATTGTTTTGTGATTTGGAGCCAGTGTGAAGAACTGTTGCAGGAAGGTATCGTTTTCTGATATGGAGCCAATGTGGAGACCTATGATTCTGAGCCATGGTGGAGCACTCCTGCAGGAAGGTATGATTTTGTGATTTGGAGCAAGTGTGGAGAACTGTTGCAGGAAGGTATTGTTTTGTGATGCGGATCCAGTGTGGAGAACTGTTGCAATAAGGTGTCGTTTTGTGATGTGGAATCAGTGTGGAGAACTGTTGCAGGAAGGTATTGTTTTGTGATGTGGAGCCAGTGTGGAGAACTGATGCAGGAAGGTATTGTTTTGTGATGCGGAGCCAGTGTGGAAAACTGTTGCAGGAAGGCATTGTTTGTGATATTGTGCAAGTGTGGAGATCTGTTGCAGGAAGGTATTGTTTTGTGATTTGGAGCTAGTGTTGAGAACTGTTCCAGGAAGGTATAGTTTTGTTATGCAGAGTCAGTGTGGAGAACTGTGATGCGGAGCCAGTGTACAGAACAGCTACAGGAAGGTATTGTTTTGAGATATGGAACTAGTTTGAAAAAAAGTTGAAGGAAGGTATTGTTTTGTGATGCGGAGCCAGTGTGGAGAACTGTTGCAGTAAGGTATTGTTTTGTGATGCGATGCGGAGCCAGTCTGGAGAACAGTTGCAGGAAGGTATTGTTTTTTGATGTGGAGCCAGTGTGGAGAACAGTTGCAGGAAGTTTATGTTTTGTGATGCGGAGCTAGTGTGGAGAACTGTTGAAGGAAGTTATAGTTTTGTGATGCGGAGCCAGTGTGGAGAACTGCTGCAGGAAGGTATTGTTTTGTGGTATGGAGCTAGTGTGGAGAACTGTTGCAGGAAGGTAAAGTTTTGTGATGCGGAGCCAGTGTGGAGAATTGTTTCAGGAAGGTATTGTGTTGTGATGCGGAGCCAGTGTGGAAAACTCTTGCAGGAAGGTATTGTTTTGTGATGTGGTGCAAGTGTGGAGAACTGTTGCAGGAAGGTATTGTTTTGTGATGTGGAGCCAGTGTGGAGAACTCTTACAGGAAGGTATTGTTTTTTGATGCGGAGTCAGTGCGGAGAACTGTTGCAGGAATTTATTGTTTTGTAATGTGGAGATAGTGTGGAGAACTGTGATGCAGAGCCATTGTGGAGAATTGCAGGAGGAAGGTATTGCTTTGTGATTTGGAGCTAGTGTTGAGAACTGTTCCAGGAAGGTATTGTTTTGTGATGCGGAGCCAGTGTGGAGAACTGTGATGCTGAGCCAGTGTACAGAACAGCTACAGGAACGTATTGTTTTTTGATATGGAGCTAGTGTGGAGAAATGTTGAAGGAAGGTATTGTTTTGTGATGCGAGCCAGTGTGGAGAACTGTTGCAGGAAGGTATTGTTTTGTTATATGGAGCTATTGGGGAGAAAAGTTGAAGGAAGGTATTGTTTTGTGATGCGGAGATATGTTGCAGGAAGGTATTGTTTTGTGATGTGGAGCTAGTGTTGAGAACTATTACAAGAAGTTATTGTTTTGTGATTTGGAGCCAGTGTGAAGAACTGTTGCAGGAAGGTATCGTTTTCTGATATGGAGCCAATGTGGAGACCTATGATTCTGAGCCATGGTGGAGCACTCCTGCAGGAAGGTATGATTTTGTGATTTGGAGCAAGTGTGGAGAACTGTTGCAGGAAGGTATTGTTTTGTGATGCGGATCCAGTGTGGAGAACTGTTGCAATAAGGTGTCATTTTGTGATGTGGAATCAGTGTGGAGAACTGTTGCAGGAAGGTATTGTTTTGTGATGTGGAGCCAGTGTGGAGAACTGATGCAGGAAGGTATTGTTTTGTGATGCGGAGCCAGTGTGGAAAACTGTTGCAGGAAGGCATTGTTTGTGATATTGTGCAAGTGTGGAGATCTGTTGCAGGAAGGTATAGTTTTGTGATGTGGAGGGTTAGTGTGTAGAACTGCTGCAGGAAAGCATTGTTTTGTGATTTGGAGCTATTGTGAAGAACTATTCCAGGAGGGTATTGTTTTGTGATGCAGAGCCTGTGTGGAGAACTGTTGCAGGAAGATATTGTTTTGTGATGCGAAGCCAGTGGGGAAAACTAAGATGCGGAAGCAGGGTGGAGAAGAGCTACACGAAGGTATAGTTTTGTGATATGGAGCTAGTGTGGAGAAATGTTGAAGGACGGTATTCTTTTGTGATGCGAAGCCAGTGTTGAAAACTGTTGCAGGAAGGTATTGTTTTGTGATGCGGAGCCAGTGTGTAGAACTGCTGCAGGAAAGTATTGTTTTGTGATTTGGAGCTAGTGTGAAGAACTATTCCAGGAGGGTATTGTTTTGTGATGTATAGCCTGTGTGGAGATCTGTTGCAGGAAGATATTGTTTTGTGATTCTGAGAGAGTGGGGAATACTGAGATGCGCAAGCAGGGTGGAGAAGAGCTACACGAAGGTATCGTTTTGTGATATGGAGCTATGTGGAGAAATGTTGAAGGAAGGTATTCTTTTGTGATGCGGCGCAAGTGTTGAAAACTGTTGCAGTAAGGTATTGTTTTGTGATGTGGAGCCAGCGTGGATAACTGTTGCAGGAAGGTATAATTTTCTGATGTGGAGCCAGTCAGGAGAACTGTTGCAGGAAGATATTGTTTCTTGATGCGGAGCAAGTTTGGAGAACTGTTGCAGGAATGTACTATTTTGTGATGTGGAGCAAGTCTGGAGAACTGTTGCAGGAAGGTATTGTTTTGTGATGTGGAGCCAGTGCGGAGAACTATTGCAGGAAGGTATTGTTTTGTGATGTGGGGCTACTGTTGAGAACTGTTGCAGGAAGGTATTGTTTTGTGGAGCAGAGCCAGTGTGAAGAACTGTTGCAAGAAGGTATTGTTTTGTGATGCGGAGCCAGTGTGGAGAACTGCTGAAGGAAGGTATTTTTTTTTTGATATGGAGCTAGTGTGGAAAAAAGTTGAAGGAAGGTATTGTTTTGTGATGCGGAGCCAGTGTGGAGAACTGTTGCAGTAAGGTATTGTTTTGTGATGCGATGCGGAGCCAGTCTGGAGAACAGTTGCAGGAAGGTATTGTTTTTTGATGCGGAGCCAGTGTGGAGAACAGTTGCAGGAAGGTTATGTTTTGTGATGCGGAGCTAGTGTGGAGAACTGTTGAAGGAAGTTATAGTTTTGTGATGCGGAGCCAGTGTGGAGAACTGCTGCAGGAAGGGATTGTTTTGTGAAATGGAGCTAGTGTGGAGAACTGCTGCAGGAAGGTAAAGTTTTGTGATACGGAGCCAGTGTGGAGAACTGATGCAGGAAGGTATTGTGTTGTGATGCGGAGCCAGTGTGGAAAACTGTTGCAGGAAGGTATTGTTTTGTGATGTGGTGCAAGTGTGGAGAACTGTTGCAGGAAGGTATTGTTTTGTGATGTGGAGCCAGTGTGGAGAACTCTTACAGGAAGGTATTGTTTTTTGATGCGGAGCCAGTGCGGAGAACTGTTGCAGGATTTTATTGTTTTGTAATGTGGAGATAGTGTGGAGAACTTTGATGCAGAGCCATTGTGGAGAACTGCAGGAGGAAGGTATTGCTTTGTGATTTGGAGCTAGTGTTGAGAACTGTTCCAGGAAGGTATTGTTTTGTGATGCAGAGCCAATGTGGAGAACTGTGATGCTGAGCCAGTGTACAGAACAGCTACAGGAAGGTATTGTTTTGTGATATGGAGCTAGTGTGGAGAAATGTTGAAGGAAGGTATTGTTTTGTGATGTGGAGCCAGTGTGGAAACTGTAATGCTGAGCCAGTGTACAGAACAGCTACAGGAAGGTATTGTTTTGTGATATGGAGCTAGTGTGGAGAAATGTTGAAGTAAGGTATTGTTTCGTGATGCGGAGCCAGTGTGGAGAACTGTTGCAGGAAGGTAATGTTTTGTGATGTGGAGTTAGTGTGGAGAACTGTTGCAGGAAGTTATTGTTTTGTGATGCGGAGCCAGTTTGGAGATCTGTTGCAGGAAGGTACTGTTTTGTGATATGGAGCTAGTGTGGAGAACTGTTGCATGAAGGTATTGTTTTGTGATGTGGAGCCAGTGTGCAGAACTATTACAGGAAGGTATTGTTTTGTGATGTGGAGCCAGTGTGAAGAACTGTTGCAGGAAGGTATTGTTTTGTGATGTGGAGCCAGTGCGGAGAACTGTTGCAGGAAGGTATTGTTTTGTGATGTGGAGCTAGTGTTGAGAACTGTTGCAGGAAGGTATTTTTTTTTGGAGCAGAGCCAGTGTGATGAACTGTTGCAAGAAGGTATTGTTTTGTGATGCGGAGCCAGTGTGGAGAACTGCTGAAGGAAGGTATTGTTTTTTGATATGGAGCTAGTGTGAAGAACTGTTGCAGGATGGTATTGTTTTGTCATATGGAACCAGTGTGTAGAACTGTTGCAGAAAGTTTTTGTTTTGTGATGCGGAGCCAGTGTGGATAACTGTTGCAGGAAGGTATTGTTTGTTATGTGGAGCCACTGTGGAGAACTGTTGCAGAAAGGTATTGTTTTGTGATGTGCAACCAGTGTGGAGAACTGTTGCAGGGAGGTATTGTTTTGTGATGTGGAGCCAGTCTGGAGAACTGTTGCAGGAAGTTATGATTTTGTGATGTGGAGTTAGTGTGGAGAACTGTTGCAGGAAGGTATGGTTTTCTGATGTGGAGCCAGTGTGGAGAACTGTGATGCTGACCCAGTGTAATTAACAGCTACAGGAAGGTATTGTTTTGTGATATGGAGCTAGTGTGGAAAAAAGTTGAAGGAAGGTATTGTTCTGTGATGCGGAGCCACTGTGGAGAACTGTTGCAGTAAGGTATAGTTTTGTGATGCGGAGCCAGTCTGGAGAACAGTTGCAGGAAGGTATTGTTTTTTGATGCGGAGCCAGTGTGGAGAACAGTTGCAGGAAGTTTATGTTTTGTGATGCGGAGCTAGTGTGGAGAACTGTTGAAGGAAGTTATAATTTTGTGATGCGGAGCCAGTGTGGAGAACTGCTGCAGGAAGGTATTGTTTTGTGAAATGGAGCTAGTGTGGAGAACTGTTGCAGGAAATTAAAGTTTTGTGATGCGGAGCCAGTGTGGAGAACTGTTGCAGCAAGGTATTGTCTTGTGATGTGGAGCCAGTGTGGAAAACTCTTGCAGGAAGGTATTGTTTTGTGATGTGGTGCAAGCGTGGAGAACTGTTGCAGGAAGGTATTGTTTTTTGATGTGGAGCCAGTGTGGAGAACTCTTACAGGAAGGTATTGTTTTTTGATGCGGAACCAGTGTGGGGAACTGTTGCAGAAATTTATTGTTTTGTAATGTGGAGATAGTGTGGAGAACTGTGATGTGGAGCCATTGTGGAGAACTGCAGGAGGAAGGTATTGGTTTGTGATTTGGAGCTAGTGTTGAGAACTGTTCCAGGAAGGTATTGTTTTGTGATGCGGAGCCAGTGTGGAGAACTGTGATGCTGAGCCAGTGTATAGAACAGCTACAGGAAGGTATTGTTTTTTGATATGGAGCTAGTGTGGAGAAATGTTGAAGGAAGGTATTGTTTTGTGATGCGGAGCCAGTGTGGAAACTGTAATGCTGAGCCAGTGTACAGAACAGCTACAGGAAGGTATTGTTTTGTGATATGGAGCTAGTGTGGAGAAATGGTGAAGTAAGGTATTGTTTCGTGATGCGGAGCCAGTGTGGAGAACTGTTGCAGGAAGGTAAAGTTTTGTGATGTGGAGTTAGTGTGGAGAAATGTTGCAGGAAGTTATAGTTTTGTGATGCGGAGCCATTGTGGAGAACTGTTGCAGGAAGGTACTGTTTTGTGATATGGAGCTAGTGTGGAGGACTGTTGCATGAAAGTATTGTTTTGTGATGCGGAGCCAGTGTGGAGAACTGCAGGAGGAAGGTATTGTTTTGTGATTTGGAGCTAGTGTTGAGAACTGTTCCAGGAAGGTATAGTTTTGTTATGCAGAGTCAGTGTGGAGAACTGTGATGCGGAGCCAGTGTACAGAACAGGTACAGGAAGGTATTGTTTTTTGATATGGAGCTAGTGTGGAGAAATGTTGAAGGAAGGTATTGTTTTGTGATGCGGAGCCAGTGTGGAGAACTGTTGCAGGAAGGTATTGTTTTGTGATGCGGAGCCAGACTGGAAAACAGTTGCAGGAAAGTATTGTTTTTTGATGCGGAGCCAGTGTGGAGAACTGTTTCAGGAAGGTTTTGTTTTGTGATGTGGAGTTAGTGTGGAGAACTGTTGCAGGAAGTTATTGTTCTGTGATGCGGAGCCAGTGTGGAGAACTGTTGCAGGAAGGTATGGTTTTGTGATGTGGGGCTAGTGTGGAGAAGTGTTGCAGGAAGTTATTGTTTTGTGATGCGGAGCCAGTGTGGAGAACTGCTGCAGGAAGTATTGTTTTGTGATGTGGAGATAGTGTGGAGAACTGTTGCAGGAAGGTATTGTTTTGTGATTCGGATCCAGTGTGGAGAACTGGTGCAGGAAGGTATTGTTTTGTGATGTGGAGCCAGTGTGGAGAACTGATGCAGGAAGGTATTGTTTTGTGATGCGGAGCCAGTGTGGAAAACTGTTGCAGGAAGGTGTTGTTTGTGATTTTGTGCAAGTGTGGAGATCTGTTGCAGGAAGGTATTGTTTTGTGATGTGGAGCTAGTGTTGAGAACTATTACAAGAAGTTATAGTTTTGTGATTTGGAGCCAGTGTGAAGAACTGTTCCAGGAAGGTATCATTTTCTGATATGGAGCCAATGTGGTGACCTATGATTCTGAGCCAGGGTGGAGCACTCCTGCAGGAAGGTATGGTTCTGTGATTTGGAGCAAGTGTATAGAACTGTTGCAGGAAGGTATTGTTTTGTGATGCGGATCCAGTGTGGAGAACTGTTGCAATAAGGTGTTGTTTTGTGATGTGGAGCCAGTGTGGAGAACTGATGCAGGAAGGTATTGTTTGTGATATTGTGCAAGTGTGGAGATCTGTTGCAGGAAGGTATTGTTTTGTGATGTGGAGCCAGTGTGGAGAACTGTTGCAGGAAAGTATTGTTTTGTGATGCGGAGCCAGTGTGGAGAACTGCAGGAGGAAGGTATTGTTTTGTGATTTGGAGCTAGTGTTGAGAACTGTTCCAGGAAGGTATAGTTTTGTTATGCAGAGTCAGTGTGGAGAACTGTGATGCGGAGCCAGTGTACAGAACAGCTACAGGAAGGTATTGTTTTGAGATATGGAACTAGTTTGAAAAAAGTTGAAGGAAGGTATTGTTTTGTGATGCGGAGCCAGTGTGGAGAACTGTTGCAGTAAGGTATTGTTTTGTGATGCGATGCGGAGCCAGTCTGGAGAACAGTTGCAGGCAGGTATTGTTTTTTGATGTGGAGCCAGTGTGGAGAACAGTTGCAGGAAGGTTATGTTTTGTGATGCGGAGCTAGTGTGGAGAACTGTTGAAGGAAGTTATAGTTTTGTGATGCGGAGCCAGTGTGGAGAACTGCTGCAGGAAGGTATTGTTTTGTGGTATGGAGCTAGTGTGGAGAACTGTTGCAGGAAGGTAAAGTTTTGTGATGCGGAGCCAGTGTGGAGAATTGTTTCAGGAAGGTATTGTGTTGTGATGCGGAGCCAGTGTGGAAAACTCTTGCAGGAAGGTATTGTTTTGTGATGTGGTGCAAGTGTGGAGAACTGTTGCAGGAAGGTATTGTTTTGTGATGTGGAGCCAGTGTGGAGAACTCTTACAGGAAGGTATTGTTTTTTGATGTGGAGTCAGTGCGGAGAACTGTTGCAGGAATTTATTGTTTTGTAATGTGGAGATAGTGTGGAGAACTGTGATGCAGAGCCATTGTGGAGAATTGCAGGAGGAAGGTATTGCTTTGTGATTTGGAGCTAGTGTTGAGAACTGTTCCAGGAAGGTATTGTTTTGTGATGCGGAGCCAGTGTGGAGAACTGTGATGCTGAGCCAGTGTACAGAACAGCTACAGGAACGTATTGTTTTGTGATATGGAGCTAGTGTGGAGAAATGTTGAAGGAAGGTATTGTTTTCTGATGCGGAGCAAGTGTGGAAACTGTAATGCTGAGCCAGTGTACAGAACAGCTACAGGAAGGTATTGTTTTGTGATATGGAGCTAGTGTGGAGAAATGTTGAAGTAAGGTATTGTTTCGTGATGCGGAGCCAGTGTGGAGAACTGTTGCAGGAAGGTAATATTTTGTGATGTGGAGTTAGTGTGGAGAACTGTTGCAGGAAGTTATTGTTTTGTGATGAGGAGCCAGTGTGGAGATCTGTTGCAGGAAGGTACTGTTTTGTGATATGGAGCTAGTGTGGAGAACTGTTGCATGAAGGTATTGTTTTGTGATGCGGAGCCAGTGTGGTGAACTGTGATGCAGAGCCCGTGTGGAGAACTGCAGGAGGAAGGTATTGTTTTGTGATTTGGAGCTAGTGTTGAGAACTGTTCCAGGAAGGTATAGTTTTGTTATGCGGAGTCAGTGTGGAGAACTGCGATGCAGAGCCAGTGTACAGAACAGCTACAGGAAGGTATTGTTTTTTGATATGGAGCTAGTTTGGAGAAATGTTGAAGGAAGGTATTGTTTTGTGAAGCGGAGCCAGTGTGGAGAACTGTTGCAGGAAGGTATTGTTTTGTGATGCGGAGCCAGACTGGAAAACAGTTGCAGGAAGGTATTGTTTTTTGACCCGTGGCCAGTGTGGAGAACTGTTGCAGGAAGTTATTGTTCTGTGATGTGGAGCCAGTGTGGATAACTTTTGCAGGAAGGTATGGTTTTGTGATGTGGGGCTAGTGTGTAGAAGTGTTGCAGGAAGTTATTGTTTTGTGATGTGGAGCCAGTGTGGAGATCTGCTGCATGAATGTATTGTTTTGTGATATGGAGATAGTGTGGATAACTGTTGCAGGAAGGTATTTTTTTGTGATGCGGAGCCAGTGTGGAGAACTGTTGCAATAAGGTGTTGTTTTGTGATGTGGAGCCAGTGTGGAGAACTGATGCAGGAAGGTATTGTGTTGTGATGCGGAGCCAGTGTGGAAAACTGTTGCAGGAAGGTATTGTTTGTGATATTGTGCAAGTGTGGAGATCTGTTGCAGGAAGGTATTGTTTTGTGATATGGAGATAGTATGGAGAACTGTTGCAGGAAGGTATTGTTTTGTGATGCGTAGCCAGTGTGGAGAACTGTTGCAATAAGGTGTTGTTTTGTGATGTGGAGCCAGTGTGGAGAACTGATGCAGGAAGGTATTGTGTTGTGATGCGGAGCCAGTGTGGAAAACTGTTGCAGGAAGTTATTGTTTGTGATATTGTGCAAGTGTGAAGAACTGTTGCAGGAAGGTATCGTTTTCTGATATGGAGCCAATGTGGAGAACTGTGATTCTGAGCCAGGGTGGAGAAATGCTGCAGGAAGGTATGGTTTGGTGATTTGGAACAAGTGTGGAGAACTGTTGCAGGAAGCTATTGTTTTGTGATGTGTAGCAAGTGTGGAGAACTGTTGCAGGAAGGTATTGTTTTGTGATGTGGAGCCAGTGTGGAAAACAGTGATGCGGAGCCAGTGTGCAGAACTGCTGCAGGAAAGTATTGTTTTGTGATTTGGAGCTAGTGTGAAGAACTATTCCAGGAGGGTATTGTTTTGTGATGCAGAGCCTGTGTGGAGAACTGTTGCAGGAAGATATTATTTTGTGATTCTGAGAGAGTGGGGAAAACTGAGATGCGGAAGCAGGGTGGAGAAGAGCTACACGAAGGTATAGTTTTGTGATATGGAGCTAGTATGGAGAAATGTTGAAGGAAGGTACTCTTTTGTGATGCGGAGCCAGTGTTGAAAACTGTTGCAGTAAGGTATTGTTTTGTGATATGGAGCCAGCGTGGATAACTGTTGCAGGAAGGTATAGTTTTCTGATGTGGAGCCAATCAGGAGAACTATTGCAGGAAGATATGGTTTTGTGATGCGGAGAAAGTCTGGAGAACTGTTGCAGGAATGTATTATTTTGTGATGTGGAGCAAGTCTGGAGAACTGTTGCAGGAAGGTATTGTTTTGTGATGTGGAGCCAGTGAGTTGAACTGTTGCAGGAAGGTATTGTTTTGTGATGTGGAGCTAGTGTTGAGAACTGTTGCAGGAAGGTATTGTTTTGTGGAGCAGAGCCAGTGTGAAGAACTGTTGCAAGAAGGTATTGTTTTGTGATGCGGAGCCAGTGTGGAGAACTGCTGAAGGAAGGTATTTTTTTTTGATATGGAGCTAGTGTGAAGAACTGTTGCAGGATGGTATTGTTTTGTCATATGGAATCAGTGTGTAGAATTGTTGCAGAAAGTTTTTGTTTTGTGATGCGGTGCCAGTGTGGATAACTGTTGCAGGAAGGTATAGTTTGTTATGTGGAGCCACTGTGGAGAACTGTTGCAGAAAGGTATTGTTTTGTGATGTGCAACCAGTGTGGAGAACTGTTGCAGGAAGGTATTGTTTTGTGATGTGGAGCCAGTATGGAGAACTGTTGCAGGAAGGTATGATTTTGTGATGTGGAGCTAGTGTGAATAACTGTTGCAGGATGTTGTTTTTTTGTGATGAGGAGCCAGAGTGGAGAACTGCTGCAGGAAGGTATTGTTTTGTGATATGGATCTAGTGTGGAGAACTGTTGCAGGAAGGTATGGTTTTCTGATGTGGAGCCAGTGTGGAGAACTGTGATGCTGAGCCAGTGTACAGAACAGCTACAGGAAGGTATGTATATGTACATATCTGTACATATACAGATATGGAGCTAGTGTGGAAAAAAGTTGAAGGAAGGTATTGTTTTGTGATGCGAAGCCAGTGTGGTTAACTGTTGCAGTAAGGTATTGTTTTGTGATGCGGAGCCATTCTGGAGAACAGTTGCAGGAAGGTATTGTTTTTTGATGCGGAGCCAATGTGGAGAACAGTTGCAGGAAGGTTATGTTTTGTGATGCGGAGCTAGTGTGGAGAACTGTTGAAGGAAGTTATAATTTTGTGATGCGGAGCCAGTGTGGAGAACTGCTGCAGGAATGTATTGTTTTGTGATTTTTAGCTACTGTGTAGAACTGTTGCAGGTAGGTATAGTTTTGTGATTTGGATCCAGTGTGGAAAATTGTTGCACGAAGGTATTATTTTGTGATGTTTAGCCAGTGTGTAGAACTGTTGCAAGAAGGTATTGTTTTGTGATTCGGAGCTAGTGTGAAGAACTGTTGTTGGAAGCTATAGTTTTGTGATTCGGAGCCAGTGTGGAGTACTGATGCAGAAACGTATTGTTCTGTGATGTGGAGGTAGTGTAGAGAACTGTTGCAGAAAGGTATTGTTTTGTGAGATGGAGCTAGCTTGTAGAACTGTTGCAGGATTGTATTATTTTGTGATGTGGAGTTAGTGAAGAGAACTGTTGCAGAAAGGTATCATTTTGTGAGGTGGTGCTAGTTTGGAGAACTGTTTGCAGGAAGGTATTGTTTTGTGAAGTGGAGCTAATATGGAGAACTGTTGTATGAAGGTATAGTTTTGTGAATTGGAGCTAGTGTGTAGAACTGTTGAAGGAAGGTATTGTTTTGTGAGGTTGAGCTAGTGTGGAGAACTGTTTGCAGGAAGGTATTATTTTGTGATGTGGATCTAGTGAAGAGAACTGCTGCAGAAAGGTAATGTTTTGTGAGGTGGAGCTAGTGTGGAGAAATGTTGCAGGAAGGTATTACTTTGTGATTTGGAGCTAGTGTGTAGAACTGTTGAAGGTAGGTATAGTTTTGTGATTTGGAGCCAGTGTGGAAAACTGTTGCAGGAAAGTATTATTTTGTGATTTAGATCTACTGTAGAGATCTGTTGCAGAAAGGTATTGTTTTGTGATACGTAGCCAGTGTGGAGAACAGTTGCAGAAAGGTATTGTTTTGTGATGTGGAGCAACTGTGTAGGACTGTTGCAGGAAGGTATTGTTTTTTGATGTGGAGGTAGTGTGGAGAACTGTTGCAGGAAGGTATAATTTTGTGATTCCCAGCTAGTGTGAAGAACTGTTGCTGGAAGGTATAGTTTTATGATTCGGAGCCAGTGTGGAGAACTGTTGCAGGAAGGTATTATTTTGTGATTTGGAGCTAGTGTAGAGATCTGTTGCAGAAAGGTAATGTTTTGTGATGTGGAGGTAGTGTGGAGAACTGATGCAGAAAGTTATTGTTTTGTGATTCGGAGCTAGTGTGAAGAACAGTTGCTGGAAGGTATAGATTTATGATTTGGAGCTAGTGTGGAGAACTGTTGCAGGAAGGAATTATTTTGTGATTTAGAGCTAGTGTAGAGATCTGTTGCAGAAAGGTATTGTTTTGTGAGGTGGAGCTAGTGTGGAGAACTGTTGCAGAATGGTATAGATTTGTGATGTGGAGCTAGTGTGTAAAACTGTTGCAAGAAGGTATTGTTTTGTGATTCGGAGCTAGTGTGAAGAACTGTTGTTGGAAGCTATAGTTTTGTGATTTGGAGCCAGTGTGGAGTACTGATGCAGAAACGTATTGTTCTGTGATGTGGAGGTAGTGTAGAGAACTGTTGCAGAAAGGTATTGTTTTGTGAGATGGAGCTAGCTTGTAGAACTGTTGCAGGATTGTATTATTTTGTGATGTGGAGTTAGTGAAGAGAACAGTCGCAGAAAGGTATCATTTTGTGAGGTGGTGCTAGTTTGGAGAACTGTTTGCAGGAAGGTATTGTTTTGTGAAGTGGAGCTAATGTGGAGAACTGTTGTATGAAGGTATAGTTTTGTGAATTGGAGCTAGTGTGTAGAACTGTTGAAGGAAGGTGTTGTTTTGTGAGTTGAGCTAGTGTGGAGAACTGTTGGAGAAAGTTATTTTTTTGTGAGGTGGAGGTAGTGTGGAGTACTGTTGCAGGAAGGTATAGATTTGTGATGTGGAGCTTGTGTGCAGACCTGTTGCAAGAAGGTATTGTTTTGTGATTCGGAGCTAGTGTGAAGAACTGTTGCTGGAAGGTATAGTTTTGTGATTCAGAGCCAGTGTGGAGAACTGTTGCAGAAGGTAATGTTTTGTGAGGTGGAGCTAGTGTGTAGAAAAGTTACAGGAATGTATAGTTTTGTGATTCAGAGCTATTGTGAAGAACTTTTTCTGGAAGGTATAGTTTTGTGATTCGGAGCCAGTGTGGAGAACTGTTGCAGGAAGGTATTATTTTGTGATGTGGAGCTAGTGTAGAGAACTGTTCCAGAAAGGTATTGTTTTGTGAGGTGGAGCTAGTGTAGAGAACTGTTGCAGAAACTTATTGTTTTGTGATTTGGAGCTACTGTGTAAAACTGTTGCAGGAATGTATTGATTTGTGTTCTGGAGCTAATGTGGAGAACTGTTGCAGGAAGGTGTTGTTTTGTGTTGTGGAGCTAGTGGGAAGAAATGTTGTAGGAAGGAATATTTTTGTGATTCGGAGCTAGTGTGAAGAACTGTGTCTGGAAGGTATAGTTTTGTGTTTCAGAGCCAGTGTGGAGAACTGTTGCAGGAAGTTATAGTTTTGGTATTCGGAGCTAGTGTGAAGAACTGTTGCTGGCAGGTATAGTTTGTGATTCGGAACCAGTATGGAGAACTGTTGCAGGAAGGTATAGTTTTGTGATGTGGAGCCAGTGTGGAGAACAGTTGCAGAAACGTAACGTATTGTGATATAAAGCTACTGTGTAGGACTGTTGCAGGAAGGTATTGTTTTGTGTTTGGAGCTATTGTGGAGAACTGTTGCAGGAAGGTATCGTTTTGTGTACTGGAGCTAGTGTGGAGAACTGTTGCAGGAAGGTATAGCTTTGTGATTCGGAGCTGGTGTGTAGAACTGTTGCAGAAAGGTACAGTTTTGTTTTTCGGGGCTAGTATGAAGAACTGTTGCTGGATGGCATAGTTTTTTGATTAGGAGCCAGTGTGGAGAACTGTTTCAGGAAGGTATTATTTTGTGATGTGGAGCTAGTGTAGAGAACAGTTGCAGAAAGGTATTGTTTTGTGAGGTGGAGCTAGTTTGGAGAACAGTTTGCAGGAAGGTATTGTTTTGTGAAGTGGAGCAAATGTGGAGAACTGTTGCATGAAGATATAGTTTTGTGATGTGGATCTGGTGTGTGGAACTGTTGCAGGAAGGTATTGTTTTGTTTTGTGGAGCTAGTGTGTAGAACTGTTGTAGGAAGGTATAGTTTTGTGATTCGATGCTAGTGTGAAGAACTGTTGCTGGAAAGTATAGTTTTGTGATTCGGAGCCAGTGTGGAGAACTGCTGCAGCATCGTATTGGTTTGTGATGTGGAGCTAGTGTTTAGAACTGTTGCAGAAATGTATGGATTTGTGAGGTGGAGCTAATTTGGAGAACTGTTGCAGGAAGGTATAGTTTTGTGATGTGGAGCTAATGTGTAGAAATGTTGCAGGAAAGTATTGTTTTGTTATTTGGATCTAGTGTGAAGATCTGTTGCAGGAAGGTACAGTTTTGTGATTCAGAGCCAGTGTGGAGAACTGTTTCAGAAACCTATTGTTTTGTGATGTGGAGCTAATGTAGAGAACTGTTGCAGAAAGGTCATGTTTTGTGAGGTTGAGCTAGTGTGAAGAAATGTTGCAGGAAGGTATTGTTTTGTGATTTGGAGCTAGTGTGTAGAACTGTTGAAGGTAGGTATAGTTTTGTGATTTGGAGCCAGTGTGGAAAACTGTTGCAGGAAGGTATTATTTTGTGATTTAGAGCTAGTGTAGAGATCTGTTGCAGAAAGGTATTGTTTTGTGATACGTAGCCAGTATGGAGAACAGTTGCAGAAAGGTATTGTTTTGTGATGTGGAGCAATTGTGTAGGACTGTTGCAGGAAGGTATTGTTTTGTGATGTGGAGGTAGTGTGAGAACTGTTGCAGGAAGGTATTATTTTGTGATTCCCAGCTAGTGTGAAGAACTGTTGCTGGAAGGTATAGTTTTATGATTCGGAGCCAGTGTGGAGAACTGTTGCAGGAAGGTATTATTTTGTGATTTGGAGCTAGTGTAGAGATCTGTTGCAGAAAGGTAATGTTTTGTGATGTGGAGGTAGTGTGGAGAACTGATGCAGAAAGTTATTGTTTTGTGATTTGGAGCTAGTGTGAAGAACAGTTGCTGGAAAGTATAGATTTATGATTCGGAGCTAGTGTGGAGAACTGTTGCAGGAAGGATTTATTTTGTGATTTAGAGCTAGTGTAGAGATCTGTGGCAGAAAGGTATTGTTTCGTGAGGTGGAGCTAGTGTGGAGAACTGTTGCAGAATGGTATAGATTTGTGATGTGGAGCTAGTGTGTAGAACTGTTGCAAGAAGGTATTGTTTTGTGATTCGGAGCTAGTGTGAAGAACTGTTGTTGGAAGCTATAGTTTTGTGATTCGGAGCCAGTGTGGAGTACTGATGCAGAAACGTATTGTTCTGTGATGTGGAGGTAGTGTAGAGAACTGTTGCAGAAAGGTATTGTTTTGTGAGATGGAGCTAGCTTGTAGAACTTTTGCAGGATTGTATTATTTTGTGATGTGGAGTTAGTGAAGAGAACTGTTGCAGAAAGGTATCATTTTGTGAGGTGGTGCTAGTTTGGAGAACTGTTTGCAGGAAGGTATTGTTTTGTGAAGTGGAGCTAATATGGAGAACTGTTGTATGAAGGTATAGTTTTGTGAATTGGAGCTAGTGTGTAGAACTGTTGAAGGAAGGTATTGTTTTGTGAGGTTGAGCTAGTGTGGAGAACTGTTTGCAGGAAGGTATTGTTTTGTCAAGTTGAGCTAGTGCGGAGAACTGTTACAGGAAGTTATCGTTTTGTGTTGTGGAGCTAGTATGGAGAACTGCTGTAGGAACGTATAGTTTTGTGATTCGGAGCTAGTGTGTAGAACTGTTGCTGGAAGGTATAGTTTTGTGATGTGGAGCTAGTGTGTAGAACTGTTGCAGGAAGGTATTGTTTTGTGTTGTGGAGCTAATGTGGAGAACTGTTGCAGGAAGGGATAATTTTGTGATTCGGAGCTAGTGTGAATAACTGTTGCTGGAAGGTATAGTTTTAAGATTCGGAGCCAGGGTGGAGAACTGTTGCAGGAAGGTATTATTTTGTGGTTTGGAGCTAGTGTGGAGTTCTGTTGCAGAAAGGTATTGTTTTGTGAGTTTGAGCTAGTGTGGAGAACTGATGCAGAAATGTATTTTTTCCTGATTTGGAGCTAGTGTGAAGAACAGTTGCTGGAAGGTATACTTCTATGATTCGGAGCTAGTGTGGAGAACTGTTGCAGGAAGGTATTATTTTGTGGTTTGGAGGTAGTGTAGAGATCTGTTGCAGAAAGGTATTGTTTTATGAGGTGGCACTAGTGTGGAGAACTGTTGCAGAAAGGTATTTTTTTGTGAGGTGGAGGTAATGTGGAGAACTGTTGCAGGAAGGTATAGATTTGTGATGTGGAGCTTGTGTGTAGAACTGTTGCAGGAAGGCATAATTTTTTGTTGTGGAGCTAGTGTGGAGAACTGTTGCAGGAATGTATTGTTTTGTGTTGTGGAGCTAATGTGGAGAACAGTTGCAGGAAGGTATTGTTTTGTGTTGTGGAGCTAGTGTGGAGAACTGTTGCAGCAATGTATAGTTTTGTGATTCGGAGATATTGTGAAAAACTGTGGCTGGAAGGTATAGTTTTGTGATTCGGAGCCAGTGTGGAGAACTGTTGCAGGAAGGTATTGTTTTGTGATTCGGAGCCAGTGTGGAGAACTGTTGCAGGAAGGTATAGTTTTGTGATTCGGGGCTAGTGTGAAGAACTGTTGCATGAAGGTATAGTTTTGTGATTCGGAGCCAGTGTGGATAACAGTTGCAGGAAGGTATTATTTTGTGATGTGTAGCTAGTGTAGATAACAGTTGCAGAAACGTATTGTTTTGTGAGGTGGAGCTAGTTTGAAGAACTGTTTGCAGGAAGGTAATGTTTTGTGAAGTGGAGCTAATGTGGAGAACTGTTGCATGAACGTATATTTTTGTGATGTGGAGCTAGTGTGTAGAACTGTTGCAGAAAGGAATTGTTTTGTGATTCGGAGCTAGTGTGAAGCACTGTTGCAGGACGGTATAGTTTTGTTATTCGGAGCCAGTGTGGAGAACTGTTGCAGAAACGTATTTTGTGATGTGGAGCTAGTGTAGAGAACTGTTGCAGAAAAGTATTGTTTTGTTATATGGAGCTAGTGTGGAGATTTGTTGCAGGAAGATATAGTTTTGTGAATCGGTGCTAGTGTGAAGAACTGTTGCTGGAGGTTATAATTTTGTGATTCGGAGCCAGTGTTGAGAAGTGTTGCAGGAATGTAATATTTTGTAATTTGGAGCTAGTGTAGAGAACTGTTGCAGAAAGGTATTGTTTTGTGAGGTGGAGCTAGTGTGGGGAACTTTTGGAGAAAGTTATTTTTTTGTGAGGTGGAGGTAGTGTGGGGTACTGTAGCAGGAAGGTATATATTTGTGATGTGGAGCTAGTCTGTAGAATTGTTGCAAGAAGGTATTGTTTTGTGATTCGGAGCTAGTGTGAAGAACTGTTGCTGGAAGGTATAGTTTTGTGATTCGGAGCTAGTGTGGAGAACTGTTGCAGAAGGTAATGTTTTGTGAGGTGGAGCTAGTGTGTAGAACAGTTACAGGAATGTATTGTTTTGTGATTCAGAGGTAGTGTGAAGAACTTTTGCTGGAAGGTATAGTTTTGTGATGTGGAGCTAGTGTGTAGAACTGTTGCAGGAAGGTATTGTTTTGTGTTGTGGAGCTAATGTGGAGAACTGTTGCAGGAAGGGATAATTTTGTGATTCGGAGCTAGTGTGAATAACTGTTGCTGGAAGGTATAGTTTTAAGATTCGGAGCCTGGGTGGAGAACTGTTGCAGGAAGGTATTATTTTGTGGTTTGGAGCTAGTGTAGAGTTCTGTTGCAGAAAGGTATTGTTTTGTGAGTTTGAGCTAGTGTGGAGAACTGATGCAGAAATGTATTTTTTCCTGATTTGGAGCTAGTGTGAAGAACAGTTGCTGGAAGGTATACTTCTATGATTCGGAGCTAGTGTGGAGAACTGTTGCAGGAAGGTATTATTTTGTGATTTGGAGGTAGTGTAGAGATCTGTTGCAGAAAGGTATTGTTTTATGAGGTGGCACTAGTGTGGAGAACTGTTGCAGAAAGGTATTTTTTTGTGAGGTGGAGGTAATGTGGAGAACTGTTGCAGGAAGGTATAGATTTGTGATGTGGAGCTTGTGTGTAGAACTGTTGCAGAAAGGCATAATTTTTTGTTGTGGAGCTAGTGTGGAGAACTGTTGCAGGAATGTATTGTTTTGTGTTGTGGAGCTAATGTGGAGAACAGTTGCAGGAAGGTATTGTTTTGTGTTGTGGAGCTAGTGTGGAGAACTGTTGCAGCAATGTATAGTTTTGTGATTCGGAGATATTGTGAAAAACTGTGGCTGGAAGGTATAGTTTTGTGATTCGGAGCCAGTGTGGAGAACTGTTGCAGGAAGGTATTGTTTTGTGATTCGGAGCTAGTGTGGAGAACTGTTGCAGGAAGGTATAGTTTTGTGATTCGGGGCTAGTGTGAAGAACTGTTGCATGAAGGTATAGTTTTGTGATTCGGAGCCAGTGTGGATAACAGTTGCAGGAAGGTATTATTTTGTGATGTGTAGCTAGTGTAGATAACAGTTGCAGAAACGTATTGTTTTGTGAGGTGGAGCTAGTTTGAAGAACTGTTTGCAGGAAGGTAATGTTTTGTGAAGTGGAGCTAATGTGGAGAACTGTTGCATGAACGTATATTTTTGTGATGTGGAGCTAGTGTGTAGAACTGTTGCAGAAAGGAATTGTTTTGTGATTCGGAGCTAGTGTGAAGCACTGTTGCAGGACGGTATAGTTTTGTTATTCGGAGCCAGTGTGGAGAACTGTTGCAGAAACGTATTATTTTGTGATGTGGAGCTAGTGTAGAGAACTGTTGCAGAAAAGTATTGTTTTGTTATATGGAGCTAGTGTGGAGATTTGTTGCAGGAAGATATAGTTTTGTGAATCGGTGCTAGTGTGAAGAACTGTTGCTGGAGGTTATAATTTTGTGATTCGGAGCCAGTGTTGAGAAGTGTTGCAGGAATGTAATATTTTGTAATTTGGAGCTAGTGTAGAGAACTGTTGCAGAAAGGTATTGTTTTGTGAGGTGGAGCTAGTGTGGGGAACTTTTGGAGAAAGTTATTTTTTTGTGAGGTGGAGGTAGTGTGGGGTACTGTAGCAGGAAGGTATATATTTGTGATGTGGAGCTAGTCTGTAGAATTGTTGCAAGAAGGTATTGTTTTGTGATTCGGAGCTAGTGTGAAGAACTGTTGCTGGAAGGTATAGTTTTGTGATTCGGAGCTAGTGTGGAGAACTGTTGCAGAAGGTAATGTTTTGTGAGGTGGAGCTAGTGTGTAGAACAGTTACAGGAATGTATTGTTTTGTGATTCAGAGGTAGTGTGAAGAACTTTTGCTGGAAGGTATAGTTTTGTGATGTGGAGCTAGTGTGTAGAACTGTTGCAGGAAGGTATTGTTTTGTGTTGTGGAGCTAATGTGGAGAACTGTTGCAGGAAGGGATAATTTTGTGATTCGGAGCTAGTGTGAATAACTGTTGCTGGAAGGTATAGTTTTAAGATTCGGAGCCAGGGTGGAGAACTGTTGCAGGAAGGTATTATTTTGTGGTTTGGAGCTAGTGTAGAGTTCTGTTGCAGAAAGGTATTGTTTTGTGAGTTTGAGCTAGTGTGGAGAACTGATGCAGAAATGTATTTTTTCGTGATTTGGAGCTAGTGTGAAGAACAGTTGCTGGAAGGTATACTTCTATGATTCGGAGCTAGTGTGGAGAACTGTTGCAGGAAGGTATAGTTTTGTTTTTCGGGGCTAGTATGAAGAACTGTTGCTGGATGGCATAATTTTTTGATTCGGAGCCAGTGTGGAGAACTGTTTCAGGAAGGTATTATTTTGTGATGTGGAGCTAGTGTAGAGAACAGTTGCAGAAAGGTATTGTTTTGTGAGTTGGAGCTAGTTTGGAGAACTGTTTGCAGGAAGGTATTGTTTTGTGAAGTGGAACTAGTGTGTAGAACTGTTGCAGGAAGGTAGTGTTTTGTGTTGTGGAGCTAATGTGGAAAACTGTTGCAGGAAGGTATTGTTTTGTGTTGTGGAGCTAGTGTGGAGAACTGTTGTAGGAAGGTATAGTTTTGGTATTCGGAGCTAGTGTGAAGAACTGTTGCTGGCAGGTATAGTTTGAGATTCGGAGCCAGTGTGAAGTACTGTTGCAGGAAGGTATTATGTTGTGATGTGGAGCTAGTGTAGAGAATTGTTGCAGAAAGGTATAGTTTTGTGAGGTGGAGCTAGTGTGGAGAATTCTTGCAGAAAGTAATTGTTTTGAGATTTGGAGCTACTGTTTAAAACTGTTGCAGGAATGTATAGTTTTGTGTTGTGGAGCTAATATGGAGAACTGTTGCAGGAAGGTATCGTTTTGTGTTGTGTGGCTAGTGAGAAGAACTGTTGCTGAAAGGTATAGTTTTGTGATTCGGAGCCAGTGTGAAGAACTGTTGCAGGAAGGTATTATTTTTTGATGTGGAGCTAGTGTAGAGAACAGTTGCAGAATGGTATTGTTTTGTGTGGTGGAGCTAGTGTGGAGAACTTTTGCAGGAAGGTGTTGTTTTGTGAGGTGGAGCTAGTGTGGAGAACTATTGCAGGAAGGTATAGTTTTTTGTTGTGGAGCTAATGTGGATAACTGTTGCAGGAAGAAATTGTTTTGTGTTGTGGAGCTAGTGTGGAGAACTGTTGTAGGAAGGTATAGTTTTATGATTCGTAGCTAGTGTGAAGAACTGTGGCTGGAAAGTATAGTTTTGTGATGTTTAGCTAATGTGTAGAAATGTTGCAGGAAAGTATTGTTTTGTTATTTGGAGCTATTGTGGAGACTATTGCAGGAAGGTACAGTTTTGTGATTCAGGGCCAGTGTGGAGAACTGTTGCAGAAACGTATTGTTTTGTGATGTGAAGCTAATGTAGAGAAATGTTGCAGAAAGGTATTGTTTTGTGAAGTGGAGGTAGTGTGGAGAAATATTGCAGGAAAGTATTTTTTTCTGATTTGTAGGCAGTGTGTAGAACTGTTGCAAGTAGGTATAGTTTTGTGATTTGGAGCCAGTATGGAAAACTGTTGCAGGAAGGTATTATTTTGTGATGCGTAGCCAGTGTGGAGAACAGTTGCTGAAAGGTATTGTTTTGTGATATGGAACTACTGTGTAGGACTGTTGCAGGAAGGTATTGTTTTGTGTTGTGGAACTAGTGTGGAGAAAGTTTGCAGGAAGGTATCGTTTTGTGTTTTGGAGCTAGTGTGGAGAACTGTTGCAGGAAGGTATCGTTTTGTGTTGTGGAGCTAGTGTGGAGTACTGTTGCAGGAAGGTAACGTTTTGTGATATGGAGCTACTGTGTAGGACTGTTGTAGGAAGGCACTGTTTTTTGTTGTGGAGCTAATGTAGAGAACTGTTGCAGAAAGGTAATGTTTTGTGAGGTGGAGCTAGTGTGGAGAAATGTTGCAGGAAGTTAATGTTTTGTGAGGTGGAGCTACTGTGTAGGACTGTTGCAGGAAGGCATTGTTTTTTGTTGTGGAGCTAATGCAGAGAACTGTTGCAGAAAGGTAATGTTTTGTGAGGTGGAGCTAGTGTGGAGAAATGTTGCAGGAAGTTAACGTTTTGTCAGGTGGAGCTAGTGTAGAAAACAGTTGCAGAAAGGTATTGTTTTGTGAGTTGGAGCTAGTTTGGAGAATTGGTTGCAGGAAGGTATTGTTTTGTGAAGTGGAGCTAATGTGGAGAACTGTTGCATGAAGGTATAGTTTTGTGATGTGGATCTGGTGTGTGGAACTGTTGCAGGAAGGTATTGTTTTGTGTTGTGGAGCTAGTGTGGAGAACTGTTGTAGGAAGGTATAGTTTTGTGATTCTGAGCTAGTGTGAAGAATTGTGCCTGGAAGGTATAGTTTTGTGATTCAGAGCCAGTGTGGAGAACAGCTGCAGCATCGTATTGGTTTGTGATGTGGAGCCAGTGTAGAGAACTGTTGCAGAAATGTATTGCTTTCTGAGGTAGAGTTAGTGTCTAGAACTGTTGCAGGAAGTTAGAGTTTTGTGATGTGGAGCTAATGTGTAGAAATGTTGCAGGAAAGTATTGTTTTGTTATTTGGAGCTAGTTTGGAGAACAGTTGCAGGAAGGTACACTTTTGTGATTCAGAGCCAGTGTGGAGAACTGTTGCAGAAACGTATTGTTTTGTGTTGTGGAGCTAATATAGAGAACTGTTGCAGAAAGGTAATGTTTTGTGAGGTGGAGCTAGTGTGGAGAAATGTTGCAGGAAAGTATTGTTTTGTGATTTGTAGCTACTGTGTAGAACTGTTGCAGGTAGGTATAGTTTTGTGATTTGGATCCAGTGTGGAAAACTGTTGCAGGAAGGTATTATTTTGTGATGTGTAGCCAGTGTGGAGAACAGTTGTAAGAAGGTATTGTTTTGTGATTCGGAGCTAGTGTGAAGAACTGTTGTTGGAAGGTATAGTTTTGTGATTCGGAGCCAGTGTGGAGAACTGATGCAGAAACGTATTTTTCTGTTATGTGGAGCAAGTGTAGAGAAATGTTGCAGAAATGTATTGTTTTGTGACATGGAGCTAGTGTGTAGAAATGTTGCAGTATGGTATTGTTTTGTGATTCGGAGCCAGTGTGGAGAACTGTTTCAAGGTATAGTTTTGTGATACGGAGCTAGTGTGAAGAACTTTTGCTGGAAGGTATAGTTTTGTGATTCGGAGCAAGTGTGGAGAACTGTTGCAGGAAGGAATTATTTTGTGATGATGAGCTAGTGTAGAGAACAGTTGCAGAAAGGTATTGTTTTGTGAGGTGGAGCTACTTTGGAGAACTGTTTGCAGGAAGGTATTGTTTTGTGAAGTGGAGCTAATGTGGAGAACTGTTGCATAAAGGTATAGTTTTGTGATGTGGAGCTAGTGTGTAGAACTGTTGCAGGAAGGTATTGTTTTGTGATTCGGAGCCAGTGTGGAGAACTGTTGCAGGAAGGTATTATTTCGTGATGTGGAGCTAGTGTAGAGAACTGTTGCAGAAAAGTATTGTTTTATGAGGTGGAGCTAGTTTGGAGAACTGTTGCAGAACATTATTGTTTTATGATTTGGAGCTACTGTGTAAAAATGTTGCAGGAATGTATTGTTTTGTGTTGTGGAGCTAATGTGGAGAACTTTTGCAGGAAGATATTGTTTTGTGTTGTGCAGCTAGTGTGGAGAACTGTTGTAGGAAGGTATAGTTTTGTGATACAGAGCTAGTGTGAAGAACATTGGCTAACACTGTGCTAACTTCTAACAATAGTGTAACATATCCTGAATAACAAGTTCTCATTTCAGAGAAACACATGTGTGTTTCTCACAAATGCATATCATGAAATTCTTACCCTTTCAAAAGAACATGATTATCTTTCAAAGTAAAGCTTCTACAGAGAAAAGGAACACTGTTCTATCTTTGAATAGTACTTAGACATATTCCAAACTGTGGATTCTCTTTTCAGAGCAACACATGTGCGTTTCTCACAAAAGCATTTCATCAAATTTTTACACTTACAGGTGAACGTGATTATATTTCAATGTAATGCTTCAACACAGAAAATGAACACTGTGCTAGCTTCTAAGAATAGTGTAACATATCTCGTATAACAAGTTCTCATTTGAGAGTAACACATGTTCGTTTGTCAGAAGAGCATTCCATGAAATTCTTACCCTTTAAAAAGAACGTGATTATCTTTCAAAGTAAAGCCTTTAGAGAGAAAATGAGCACTGCTCTAACTTTGAACAGAACTTTGACATATCCCAAACTAGGGATTCTCATTTCAGAGTAACACATGTGCGTTTCTGACAAAAGCGTTTCATGAAATTTTTACCCTTTCAAAAGAACATGATTATCTTTCAAAGTAAAGCTTCTACAGAGAAAATGAATCCTGCTCTAATTTTGAGTAGTACTTAGACATATTCCAAACTGGATTCCCATTTCAGAGTAACACATGTGTGTTTCTCACAAAAGCATTTCATGAAAGTTTTACACTTTGAAGTGAACATGATTTTCTTTCGATGTAATGCTTGAACATAAAAAATGAACACTGTGCTAACTTCTAACAATAGTGTAACATATGACGAATAACAAGTTCTCATTTCAGAGTAACACATGTGCGTTTCTCACAAAAGAATATCATGAAATTATTACCCTTTCAAAAGAACATGATTATCTTTCAATGTAATGCTTCAATACAGAAAATGAACACTGTGCTAACTTCTAACAATAGTGTAACATATCTCGTAGAACATGTTCTCATTTGAGAGTAACACATGTGCGTTTCTCAGAAAAGCATTTCATGAAATTCTTACCCTTTCAAAAGAACGTGATTATCTTTCAAATTAAAGGTTCCAGAGGGAAAATGAACACTGCTCTAACTTTGAACAGAACTTTGACATATTCCAAACTAAGGATTCTCATTTCAGAGTAAGACATGTGCATTTCTCACAAAAGCATTTCATGAAATTTTTACCTTTTCAAATGAACGTGATTATCTTTCAATGTAATGCTTCAACACAGAAAATGAACACGGCGCTAACTTCTAACAATAGTGTTACATATCCCGAATAACAACCTCATTTGAGAGTAACACATTTGCGTTTCTCACAAAAACGTTTCATGAAATTTTTACCCTTTCAAAAGAACATGATTATCTTTCAAAGTAAAGCTTCTACAGAGAAAATAAACAATGCTCTAACTTTGAATAGTACTCAGACATATTCCAAACTGTGGATTCTCATTTCAGAGTAACACATGTGCGTTTCTCACAAAAGCATTTCAAGAAATTTTTACACTTAGAAGTGAACATGATTATCTTTCGATGTAATGCTTTAAGACAAAAAATGAACACTGTTCTAACTTCTGACAATCGTGTAACATATCCCAAACAACAGGTTTTCATTTCAGAGTAACACATGTGCGTTTATCACAAAAGCATTTCATGAAATTCTTACGCTTTCAAAAGAACGTGATTATCTTTCAACGTAAAGCTTCTAGAGAGAAAATGAATACTACTCTAACTTTGAACAGAACATTGATATATTCCAAACTAGGGCTTCTCATTGCAGATTAACACATGTGCGTTTCTCACAAAAGCATATCATGAAATTCTTACTCTTTCAACAGAACATGATTATCTTTCAAAATAAAGCTTCTACAGAGAAAAGCAACACTGTTATAACTTTGAATAGTACTTAGACATATTCCAAACTGTGGATTCTCATTTCAGAGTAACACATGTGTGTTTCTCACAAAAGCATTTTATGAATTTTTACACTTACAGGTGAACGAGATTATCTTTCACTGTAATGCTTCAACACAGAAAATGAACACTGTGCTAACTTCTAACAATAGTGTAACATATCTCGTATAACAAGTTCTCATTTCAGAGTAACACATGTGAGTTGCTCACAGAAGAATTTCATGAAATTCTTACCTTTTCAAAAGAACGTGATTATCTTTCCAAGAAAAGCTTCTAGAGAGAAAATGATCACTGCTCTAACTTTGAACAGAACTTTGACATATTCCTAAATAGGTCTTCTCATTTCAGAGTAACACTTGTGTGTTTCTCACAAAAGAATTTCATGAAATTATCTTTCAAAAGAACATGATTATCTTTCGATGTAATGCTTCAATACAAAAAATGAACACTGTGCTAACTTCTAACAATAGTGTAACATATCTTGAATAACAAGTTCTCATTTCAGAGTAACACATGTGCGTTTCTAACAAAAGCATATCATGAAATTCTTACCCTTTCAAAAGAACATGATTATCTTTCAAGTAAAGCTTCTACAGAGAAAAGGAACACTGTTCTAACTTTGAATAGTACTTAGACATATTCCAAACTGTGGATTCTCATATCAGAGTAACACATATGCGTTTCTCACAAAAGCGTTTCGTGAAATTTTTACCCTTTCAAAGGATCATGATTATCTTTCAAAGTAAAGCTTCTACAAAGAAAATGAATCATGATCTAACTTTTAATAGTACTTAGACATATTCCAAACTGGATTCTCATTTCAGATTAACACATGTGCGTTTCTCACAAAAGCATATCATGAAATTATTACACTTTCAAAAGAACAGGATTATCTTTCAATGTAATACTTCAATACAGAAAATGAACACTGTGCTAACATCTAACAATAGTGTAACATATCTTGTAGAACAAGTTCTCATTTGAGAGTAACACTTGTGTGTTTCTCAGAAAAGCATTTTATGAAATTCTTACCCTTTCAAAAGAACGTGATTATCTTTCAAAGTAAAGGTTCCAGAGGGAAAATGAACACTGCTCTAACTTTGAACAGAACTTTGACATATTCCAAACTAAGTATTCTCATTTCAGAGTAAGACATGGGTGTTTCTCACAAATGCGTTTCATGAAATTTTTACCCTTTCAAATGAACGTGATTATCTTTCAATGTAATGCTTCAAGACAGAAAATGAACACAGTGCTAACTTCTAACAATAGTGTAACATATCCCGAATAACAACTTCTCATTTGCGAGTAACACATGAATGTTTCTCACAGAAGAATTTCATGAAATTCTTACATTTCAAAAGAACGTGATTATCTTTCAAAGTAAAGATTCTAGAGAAAATATGATCACTGATCCAACTTTGAACAGAACTTTGACATATTCCAAACTAGGTCTTCTCATTTCAGACTAACATTTGTGTGTTTCTCACAAAAGCATTTCATGAAATTATTACTCTTTTAAAAGAACATGATTATCTTTCGATGTAATGCTTCAACAAAGAAAAAGAACACTGTGCTAACTTCTAACAATAGTGTAAAATGTCCCAAATAACAAGTTTTCATTTCAGAGTAACACATGTGCGTTTATCACAGAAGCATTTCATAAAATTCTTATGCTTTCAAAAGAACGTGATTATCTTTCAAAGTAAAGCTTCTAGAGAGAAAATAAACACTACTCTAACATTGAACAGAACATTGACATATTCCAAACTATGGATTCTCATTTCAGAGTAACACATGTGCGTTTCTCACAAAAGCATTTTATGAAATTTTTACACTTGCAAATGAACGTGATTATCTTTCAATGTAATGCCCTCGACACAGAAAAATGAACACTGTGCTAACTTCTAACAATAGTGTAACATATGACGAATAACAAGTTCTCATTTCAGAGTAACACATGTGCGTTTCTCACAGAAGCATTTCATGAAATTTTTACACTTACAAGTGAACATGATTATCTTTCGATGTAATGCTTCAACACAGAAAATGAACACTGTGCTAACTTCTAACAATAGTGTAACATATCTCGTATAACAAGTTCTCATTTCAGAGTAACACATGTGCTTTTCTCACAGAAGAATTTCATGAAATTCTTACCTTTTCAAAAGAACGTGATTATCTTTCCAAGTAAAGCTTCTAGAGAGAAAATGATCATTGCTCTAACTTTGAACAGAACTTTGACATATTCCAAACTAGGTCTTCTCATTTCAGACTAACACTTGTGTGTTTCTCACAAAAGCATTTCATGAAATTATTACCCTTTCAAAGGAACATGATTATCTTTCGATGTAATGCTCCAATTCAGAAAATGATCACTGTGCTAACTTCTAACAATAGTGTAACATATCTTGAATAACAAGTTCTCATTTCAGAGAAACACATGTGCGTTTCTCACAAAAGCATATCATGAAATTCTTACCCTTTCAAAAGAACATAATTATCTTTCAAAGTAAAGCTTCTACAAAGAAAAGGAACACTCTTCTAACTTTGAATAGTACTTAGCCATATTCCAAACTGTGGATTCTCATTTCAGAGTAACACATATGCGTTTCTCACAAAAGCGTTTCGTTAAATTTTAACCCTTTGAAAGAACATGATTATCTTTCAAAGTTAAGCTTCTACAGAGAAAATGAATCCTGCTCTAACTTTGAATAATACTTATACATATTCCAAACTGGATTCTCATTTCAGAGAAACACATGTGCGTTCCTCACAAAAGCATTTCATTAAATTTTTACACTTTGAAGTGAACATGATTTTCTTTTGATGTGATGCTTGAACATAAAAAATGAACACTGTGCTAACTTCTAACAATAGTGTAACATATGACGAATAACTAGTTCTCATTTCAGAGTAACACATGTGCATTTCTCAAAAAAGAATATCATGAAATTATTACCCTTTCAAAAGAACATGATTATCTTTCGATGTAATGCTTCAATACAGAAAATGAACACTGTGCTAACTTCTAACAATAGTGTAACATATCTCGTAGAACAAGTTCTCATTTGAGAGTAACACATGTGCGTTTATCCCAGAAGAATTTCATAAAATTCTTACGCTTTCAAAAGAACGTGATTATCTTTCAAAATAAAGCTTCTAGAGAGAAAATGAACACTACTCTAACTTTGAACAGAACATTGACATATTCCAAACTAGGGCTTCTCATTTCAGAGTAACACATATGCGTTTCTCACAGAAGCATTTCATGAAATTTTTACACTTAAAAGTGAAAGATATTATCTTTCGATGTAATGCTTCAACACAGAAAATGAACACTGTGCTAACTTCTAACAATAGTGTAACATATGACGAATAACAAGTTCTCATTTCAGAGTAACACATGTGCGTTTCTCACAGAAGAATTTCATGAAATTCTTGCCTTTTCAAAATTACGTGATTATCTTTCAAAGTAAGGCTTCTAGAGAGAAAATGATCACTGCTCTAACTTTGAACAGAACTTTGACATATTCCAAACTAGGTCTTCTCATTTCAGACTAACACTTGTGTGTTTCTCACAAAAGCATTTCATGAAATTATTACCCTTTCAAAAGAACATGATTATCTTTCGATGTAATGTTTAAATACAGAAATTGAACACTGTGCTAACTACTAACAATCGTGTATCATATCCTGAATAACAGGTTCTCATTTCAGAGTAACACATGTGCATTTCTCACAAAAGCATATCATGAAATTCTTACCCTTTCAAAAGAACATGATTATTTTTTAAAGTAAAGTTTCTACAGAGAAAAGGAACACTGTTCTAACGTTGAATAGTACTTAGACATATTCCAAACTGTGGATTCTCATTTCAGAGTACCACATGTGCGTTTCTCACAAAAGCATTTCATGAAATTTTTACACTTAGAAGTGAACGTGATTATCTTTCGACGTAATGCTTCAACACAAAAAATGAACACAGTGCTAACTTCTAACAATAGTGTAACATGTCCCAAACAACAAGTTTTCATTTCAGAGTAACACATGTGCGTTTATCACAAAAGCATTTCGTGAAATTCTTACGCTTTCAAAAGAAGGTGATTATCTTTCAAAGTAAAGCTTCTAGAGAGAAAATGAACACTACTCTAACTTTGAACAGACCATTGATATATTCCAAACTAGGGAGTCTCATTTCAGAGTAACACATGTGCGTTTCTCAGAAAAGCATATCATGAAATTCTTACCCTTTCAAAAGAACATGATTATCTTTCGATGTAATGTTTCAATACAGAAAATGAACACTGTGCTAACTTCTAACAATAGTGTAACATATCCTGAATAACAAGTTCTCATTTCAGAGTAACACATGTGCGTTTCTCACAAAAGCATATCATAAAATTCTTACCCTTTCAAAAGACATGATTATTTTTTAAAGTAAAGCTTCTACAGAGAAAAGGAACAATGTTATAACTTTGAACAGTACTTAGACATATTCCAAACTGTGGATTCTCATTTCAGAGTAACACATGTGCGTTTCTCACAAAAGCATTTCATGTAATTTTTACACTTAGAAGTGAACGTGATTATCTTTCGATGTAATGCTTCAATACAGAAAATGAACACTGTGCTAACTTCTAACAATTGTGTAACATATCTCGAATAACAAGTTCTCATTTTAGAGTAAGACATGTGCGTTTCTCACAAAAGCATAACATTAAATTCTTAACCTTTCAAAGAACATGATTATCTTTCAAAGTAAAGCTTCTACAGAGAAAAGGAACACTGTTCTAACGTTGAATAGTACTTAGACATATTCCAAACTGTGGATTCTCATTTCAGAGTACCACATGTGCGTTTCTCACAAAAGCATTTCATGAAATTTTTACACTTACAATAGTGTAACATATCCCAAATAACAACTTCTCATTTGTGAGTAACACATGAATGTTTCTCACAGAAGATTTTCATGAAATTCTTACATTTCAAAAGAACGTGATTATCTTTCAAAGTAAAGCTTCTAGAGAAAAATGATCACTGCTCTAACTTTGAACAGAACTTTGACATATTCCAAACTAGGTCTTCTCATTTCAGACTAACACTTGTGTGTTTCTCACAAAAGCATTTCATGAAATTATTACCCTTTCAAAAGAACATGATTATCTTTCGATGTAATGTTTCAATACAGAAAATGAACACTGTGCTAACTACTAACAATCGTGTAACATATCCTGAATAACAAGTTCTCATTTCAGAGTAACACATGTGCGTTTCTCACAAAAGCATATCATGAAATTCTTACCCTTTCAAAAGAACATGATTATTTTTTAAAGTAAAGTTTCTACAGAGAAAAGGAACACTGTTCTAACTTTGAATAGTACTTAGACATATTCCAAACTGTGGATTCTCATTTCAGAGTACCACATGTGCGTTTCTCACAAAAGCATTTCATGTAATTTTTACACTTAGAAGTGAACGTGATTATCTTTCGATGTAGTGCTTCAATACAAAAAATGAACACTGTGCTAACTTCTAACAATAGTGTAACATATCCCAAACAACAAGTTTTCATTTCAGAGTAACACATGTGCGTTTCTCACAAAAGCATTTCATGAAATTTTTACACTTACAGTTGAACGTGATTATCGTTCGCTCTAATGCTTCAACACAGAAAATGAACACTGTGCTAACTTCTAACAATAGTGTAACATATCTCATATAACAAGTTCGCATTTCAGAGTAACACATGTGCATTTCTCACAGAAGAATTTCATGAAATTCTTACCTTTTCAAAAGAACGTGATTATCTTTCCAAGTAAAGCTTCTAGAGAGAAAATGATCACTGCTCTAACTTCTTTGAACAGAAGTTTGACATATTCCAAACTAAGTCTTCTCATTTCAGACTAACACTTGTGTGTTTCTCACAAAAGCATTTCATGAAATTATTACCCTTTCAAAAGAACATAATTATCTTTCGATGTAATGCTTCAATACAGAAAATGAACACTGTGCTAACTTCTAACAATAGTGTAACATATCTTGAATAACATGTTCTCATTTCAGAGTAACACATGTGCGTTTCTCACAAAAGCATATCATGAAATTCTTACCCTTTCAAAAGAACATGATTATCTTCAAAGTAAAGCTTCTACAGAGAAAAGGAACACTGTTCTAACTTTGAATAGTACTTAGACATATTCCAAACTGTGGATTCTCATTTAAGAGTACCACATGTGCGTTTCTCACAAAAGCATTTCATGAAATTTTTACACTTACAATAGTGTAACATATCCCAAATAACAACTTCTCATTTCAGAGTAACACATGTGTGTTTCTCACAAAAGCTTTTCATGAAATTTTTACCCTTTCAAAAGAACATGATTATCTTTCAAAGTAAAGCTTCTACAGAGAAAATGAATCCTGCTCTAACTTTGAATAGTACTTAGACATATTCCAAACTGGATTCTCATTTCAGAGTAACACATGTGTGTTTCTCACAAAAGCATTTCATGAAATTTTTACACTTTCAAAAGAATATGATTATCTTTCAATGTAATGCTTCAACACAGAAAATGAACACTGTGATAACTTCTAACAATAGTGTAACATATCTCGTATAACAAGTCTCATTTCAGAGTAACACATGTGCGTTTCTCACAAAAGGCGTTTCGTGAAATTTTTACCCTTTCAAAAGAACATGATTATCTTTCAAAGTAAAGCTTCTACAGAGAAAATGAATCCTGCTGTAACTTTGAATAGTACTTAGACATATTCCAAACTGGATTCTCATTTCAGAGTAACACATGTGTGTTTCTCACAAAAGCATTTTAAGAAATTTTTACACTTTGAAGTGAACGTGATCATCGTTCGATGTAATGCTTGAACATAAAAAATGAACACAGTGCAAACTTCTAACAATAGTGTAACATGTCCCAAACAACAAGTTTTCTTTTCAGAGTAACACATGTGCGTTTATCACAAAAGCATTTCATGAAATTCTTACGCTTTTAAAAGAACGTGATTATCTTTCAAAGTAAAGCTTCTAGAGAGAAAATGAACACTGCTCTAACTTGGAAGAGTACATTGACATATCCCAAACTGTGGCTTCTCATTTCAGAGTAACACATGTGTGTTTCTCACAAAAGCATTTCATGAAATTTTTACACTTTCAAAAGAACATGATTATCTTTCAATGTAATGCTTCAACACAGAAAATGAACACTGTGCTAACTTCTAACAATAGTGTAACATATCTCGAACAACAAGTTCTCATTTCAGAGTAACACATGTGCGTTTCTCACAAAAGCGTTTCGTGAAATTTTTACCCTTTCAAAAGAACATGATTATCTTTCAAAGTAAAGCTTCTACAGAGAAAATGAATCCTGCTCTAACTTTGAATAGTACTTAGACATATTCCAAACTGGATTCTCATTTCAGAGTAACACATGTGTGTTTCTCACAAAAGCATTTCAAGAAATTTTTACACTTTGAAGTGAACGTGATCATCGTTCGATGTAATGCTTGAACATAAAAAATGAACACAGTGCAAACTTCTAACAATAGTGTAACATGTCCCAAACAACAAGTTTTCTTTTCAGAGTAACACATGTGCGTTTATCACAAAAGCATTTCATGAAATTCTTACGCTTTTAAAAGAACGTGATTATCTTTCAAAGTAAAGCTTCTAGAGAGAAAATGAACACTACTCTAACTTTGAACAGAACATTGATATATTCCAAACTAGGGCTTCTCATTTTAGAGTAACACATGTGCGTTTCTCACAAAAGCATATCATGAAATTCTTACCCTTTCAAAAGAACGTGATTATCTTTCAATGTAAAGCTTCTAGAGAGAAAATGATCACTGCTCTAACTTTGAACAGAACTTTGACATATTCCAAACTAGGTCTTCTCATTTCAGACTAACACTTGTGTGCTTCTCACAAAAGCATTTCATGAAATTATTACCCTTTCAAAAGAACATGATTATCTTTCGCTGTAATGCTTCAACACAGAAAATGACCACTGTGCTAACTTCTAACAATAGTGTAACAAAGCTCGTATAACAAGTTCTCATTTCAGAGTAAACATGTGTGTTTCTCACAAAAGCTTTTCATGAAATTTTTACCCTTTCAAAAGAACATGTTTATCTTTCAAAGTAAAGCTTCTACAGAGAAAATAAATCCTGCTCTAAATCTGAATAGTACTTAGACATATTCCAAACTGTGGATTCTCATTTCAGAGTACCACATGTGCGTTTCTCACAAA
Organism: Microtus obscurus; assembly: GCA_963919715.1. Taxonomy (NCBI): domain Eukaryota; kingdom Metazoa; phylum Chordata; class Mammalia; order Rodentia; family Cricetidae; genus Microtus; species Microtus obscurus. The sequence goes on along the minus strand of CAWTZC010000310.1, from coordinate 28,038 downwards.
AGCATTTCATGAAATTTTTACACTTAGAAGTGAACGTGATTATCTTTCGACGTAATGCTTCAACACAAAAAATGAACACAGTCTAACTTCTAACAATAGTGTAACATGTCCCAAACATCAAGTTTTCATTTCAGAGTAACACATGTGCGTTTATCACAAAAGCATATCATGAAATTCTCACCCTTTCAAAGAACATGATTATCTTTCGATGTAATGTTTCAATACAGAAAATGAACACTGTGCTATCTTATAGCAATAGTGTAACATATCCTGAATAACAAGTTCTCATTTTAGAGTAACACATCTGCGTTTCTCAGAAAAGCATATCATGAAATTCTTACCCTTTCAAAAGAACGTGATTATCTTTCAAAGTAAAGCTTCTAGAGAGAAAATGATCACTGCTCTAACTTTGAACAGAACTTTGACATATTCCAAACTAGGTCTTGTCATTTCAGACTTACACTTGTGTGTTCTCACAAAAGCATTTCATGAAATTATTACCCTTTCAAAAGAACATGATTATCTTTCGATGTAATGCTTCAACACAGAAAATGAACACGGCGCTAACTTCAAACAACAGTGTTACATATCCCGAATAAATACCTCTCATTTGAGAGTAACACATGTGTGTTTCTCACAAAAGCATATCATGAAATTCTTACCCTTTCAAAAGAACATGATTATCTTTCAAAGTAAAGCTTCTACAAAGAAAAGGAACATTGTACTAACTTTGAATAGTACTTAGAAATATTCCAAACTGTGGATTCTCATTTCAGAGTAACACATGTGCGTTTCTCACAAAAGCATTTCATGTAATTTTTACACTTAGAAGTGAACGTGATTATCTTTCGATGTAATGCTTCAAGACAAAAAATGAACACTGTGCTAACTTCTAAAAATAGTGTAACATATACCAAACAACAAGTTTTCATTTCAGAGTAACACATGTGAGTTTATCACAAAAGCATTTCATGAAATTCTTATGCTTTCAAAAGAATGATATTATCTTTCAAAGTAAAGCTTCTAGAGAGAAAATGAACACTATGCTAACTTTGAACAGAACATTGATATATTCCAAACTAGGGCTTCTCATTTCAGAGTAACACATATACGTTTCTCACAAAAGCATATCATGAAATTTTTACCCTTTCAAAATAACATGATTATCTTTCAAAATGAAGCTTCTACAGAGAAAACGGAACAGTGTTCTAACTTCGAATAATACTTAGACATATTCCAAACTGTGGATTCTCATTTCAGAGTAACACATGTGCGTTTCTCACAAAAGCATTTCATGAAATTTTTACACTTACAGGTGAACGTGATTATCTTTCGCTGTAATGCTTCAACACAGAAAATGAACACTGTGCTAACTTCTAACAATAGTGTAACATATCTCGTATAACAAGTTCTCATTTCAGAGTAACACATGTGCATTTCTCACAGAAGAATTTCATGAAATTCTTACCTTTTCAAAAGAACGTGATTATCTTTCCAAGTAAAGCTTCTAGAGAGAAAATGATCACTGCTCTAACTTTGAACAGAACTTTGACATATTCCAAACTAGGTCTTCTCATTTCAGAATAACACTTGTGTGTTTCTCCCAAAAGCATTTCATGAAATTATTACTCTTTCAAAAGAACATGATTATCTTTCCCTGTAATGCTTCAATACAGAAAATGAACACTGTGCTAACTTCTATCAATAGTGTAACATATCTCGTATAACAAGTTCTCATTTCAGAGTAACACATGTGCGTTTCTCACAAAAGCGTTTCGTGTAATTTTTACCCTTTCAAAAGAACATGATTATCTTTCAAAGGAAAGCTTCTACAGAGAAAATGAATCCTGCTCTAACTTTGAGTAGTACTTAGACATATTCCAAACTGGATTCTCATTTCAGAGTAACACATGTGTGTTTCTCACAAAAGCATTTCATGAAATTCTTACCTTTTCAAATGAACGTCCTTATCTTTCAATGTAAAGCTTCTACAGAGAAAATGAACACAGTGCTAACTTTTAACAATAGTGTAACATATCCCGAATAACAACTACTCATTTCGGAGTAACTCATGTGTGTTTCTCACAAAACCATTTCATGAATTTCTTACCCTTTCAAAACAACGTGATTATCTTTCAAATTATAGCTTCTAGAGAGAAAATGAACACTGCTCTAACATGGAAGAGTACGCTGACGTATCCCAAACTGTGGCTTCTCATTTCAGAGTAACACATGTGTGTTTTTCACAAAAGCATTTCATGAAATTCTTACCTTTTCAAATGCATGTCCTTACCTTTCAATGTAAAGCTTCAAAGGAGAAAATGAACACAGTGCTAACTTCTAACAATAGTGTGACATGTCCCAAATAACAACTTCTCATTTCAGAGTAACACATGTGTTTTTCTCACAAAAGCTTTTCATGAAATTTTTACCCTTTCAAAAGAACATGATTATCTTTCAAAGTAAAGCTTCTACAGAGAAAATAAATCCTGCTCTAAATTTGAATAGTACTTGGACATATTCCAAACTGTGGATTCTCATTTCAGAGTACCACATGTGCGTTTCTCACAAAAGCATTTCATGAAATTTTTACACTCAGAAGTGAACGTGATTATCTTTCGACGTAATGCTTCAACACAAAAAATGAACACAGTGCTAACTTCTAACAATAGTGTAACATGTCCCAAACAACAAGTTTTCATTTCAGAGTAACACATGTGCGTTTATCACAAAAGCATTTCGTGAAATTCTTACGCTTTCAAAAGAAGGTGATTATCTTTCAAAGTAAAGCTTCTAGAGAGAAAATGAACACTACTCTAACTTTGAACAGAACATTGATATATTCCAAACTAGGGATTCTCATTTCAGAGTAACACATGTCCGTTTCTCACAAAAGCATATCATGAAATTCTTACCCTTTCAAAAGAACATGATTATCTTTCGATGTAATGCTTCAACACAGAAAATGAACACGGCACTAACTTCTAACAACAGTGTTACATATCCCCAATAAACACATCTCATTTGAGAGTAACACATGTGCGTTTCTCACAAAAGCATATCATGAAATTCTTACCCTTTCAAAAGAACATGTTTATCTTTTAAAGTAAAGCTTCTACAGAGAAAAGGAACACTGTTCTAACATTGAATAGTACTTAGACATATTCCAAACTGTGGAGTCTCACTTGAGAGTACCACATGTGCGTTTCTCACAAAAGCATTTCATGTAATTTTTACACTTAGAAGTGAACGTGATTATCTTTCAATGTAATGCTTCAAGACAAAAAATGAACACTGTGCTAACTTCTAACAATAGTGTAACATATCCCAAACAACAAGTTTTCATTTCAGAGTAACACATGTGCATTTATCACAAAAGCATTTCATGAAATTCTTACACTTTTAAAAGTACGTTATTATCTTTCAAAGTAAAGCTTCTAGAGAGAAAATGAACACTACTCTAACTTTGAACAGAACATTGATATATTCCAAACTAGGGCTTCCCATTTCAGAGTAACACATGTGCGTTTCTCACAAAAGCATATCATGAAATTCTTATGCTTTCAAAAGAACGTGATTATCTTTCAAAATAAAGCTTCTACAGAGAAAAGGAACAATGTTCTAACTTTGAATAGTACTTAGACATATTCCAAACTGTGGATTCTCATTTCAGATTAACACATGTGCGTTTCTCACAAAAGCATTTCATGAAATTTTTACACTTACAGGTGAACGTGATTATTTTTCTATGTAATGCTTCAACACAGAAAATGAACACTGTGCTAACTTCTAACAATAGTGTAACATATCTCATATAACAAGTTCGCATTTCAGAGTAACACAATGGCATTTCTCACAGAAGAATTTCATGAAATTCTTACCTTTTCAAAAGAACGTGATTATCTTTACAAGTAAAGCTTCTAGAGAGAAAATGATCACTGCTGTAACTTCTTTGAACAGAAGTTTGACATATTGCAAACTAAGTCTTCTAATTTCAGACTAACACTTGTGTGTTTCTCACAAGAGCATTTCATGAAATTATTACCCTTTCAAAAGAACATAATTATCTTTCGATGTAATACTTCAATACAGAAAATGAACATTGTGCTAACTTCTAACAATAGCGTAACATATCTTGAATAACATGTTCTCATTTCAGAGTAACACATGTGATTTTCTCACAAAAGCATATCATGAAATTCTTACCCTTTCAAAAGAACATGATTATCTTCAAAGTAAAGCTTCTACAGAGAAAAGGAACACTGTTCTAACTTTGAATAGTACTTAGACATATTCCAAATTGTGGAGTCTCATTTCAGAGTAACACACATGCGTTTCTCACAAAAGCGTTTCGTGAAATTTTTACCCTTTCAAAAGAACATGATTATCTTTCAAAGTAAATCTTCTACAGAGAAAATGAATCCTGCTCTAACTTTGAATAGTACTTAGACATATTCCAAACTGTGGATTTCTCATTTCAGAGTAACACATGTGCGTTTCTCACAAAAGCATTTCATGAAATTTTTACACTTAGAAGTGAACGTGATTATCTTTCGATGTAATGCTTCAACACAAAAAATGAACACAATGCTAACTTCTAACAATAGTGTAACATGTCCCAAATAACAATTTTCATTTCAGAGTAACACATGTGCGTTTATCATAGAAGCATTTCATAAAATTCTTACGCTTTCAAAAGAACGTGATTATCTTTCAAAGTAAAGCTTCTAGAGGGAAAATGAACACTACTCTAACTTTGAACAGAACTATGACATATTCCAAACTAGGGCTTCTCATTTCAGAATAACACATGTGCATTTCTCACAGAAGCATTTCATGAAATTTTTACACTTACAAGTGAACGTGATTACCTTTGATGTAATGCTTCAACACAGAAAATGAACAGTGTGCTAACTTCTAACAATAGTGTAACATATGACGAATAACAAGTTCTCATTTCAGAGTAACACACCTGCGTTTCTCACAAAAGCATATCATGAAATTCTTACCTTTTCAAAAGAACGTGATTATCTTTCAAAGTAAAGCTTCTAGAGAGAAAATGATCACTGCTCTAACTTTGAACAAAACTTTGACATAATCCAAACTAGGTCTTCTCATTTCAGACTAACACTTGTGTGTTTCTCACAAAAGCATTTCATGAAATTATTACCCTTTCAAAAGAACATGATTATCTTTCGATTTAATGCTTCATACAGAAAATGAACACTGTGCTAACTTCTAACAATCGTGTAACATATCCCGAATAACAACTTCTCATTTCAGAGTAACACATGTGCGTTTCTCACAAAAGCATTTCATGAATTTCTTACCCTTTCAAAAGAACATGATTATCTTTTAAAGTAAAGCTTCTACAGAGAAAATGAACACTGCTCTAACTTTGAATAGTACGTAGACATATCCCAAACTGTGGCTTCTCATTTCAGAGTAACACATGTGCGTTTCTCACAAAAGCATTTCATGAAATTTTTACCTTACAATAGTGTAACATATCCCAAATAACAACTTCTCATTTCTGAGTAACACATGAATGTTTCTCACAAAAGAATTTCATGAATATTCTTACACTTTCAAAAGAACGTGATTATCTTTCAAAGTAAAGCTTCTAGAGAAAAAATGATCACTGCTCTAACTTTGAACAGAACTTTTACATATCCCAAACTAGGTGCTTCTCATTTCAGAGTAACACATGTGGGTTTCTCACAAAAGCATTTCATGAAATTCTTACCCTTTCAAAAGAACGTGATTATCTTTCAATGTAATGCTTCAATACAGAAAATGAACACTGTGCTAACTTCTAACAATCGTGTAACATATCCCGAATAACAACTTCTCATTTCAGAGTAACACATGTGTATTTCTCACAAAAGCATTTCATGAAATTCTTACCCTTTCAAAAGAACATGATTACTTTTTAAAGTAAAGCTTCTACAGAGAAAAGGAACACTGCTCTAACTTTGAAGAGTACTTAGACATATCCGAAACTGTGGCTTCTCATTTCAGAGTAACACATGTGCGTTTCTCACAAAAGCATTTCATGAAATTCTTACACTTTCAAAAGTGAACGTGATTATCTTTCAACGTAAAGCTTCTACAGAAAAAATGAACACAGTGCTAACTTCTAACAATACGTGTAACATATCCCGAACAACAAGTTTTCATTTCAGAGTAACACATGTGCGTTTCTCAAAAAAGCATTTCGTGAAATTCTTACGCTTTCAAAAGAACGTGATTATCTTTCAAAGTAAAGCTTCTAGAGAGAAAATGAACACTGCTCTAACTTTGAAGAGACCATTGACATATTCCAAACTGGGGCTTCTCATTTCAGAGTAACACATGTGCTTTCTCACAAAAGCATTTCATGAATTTCTTACCCTTTCAAAAAAACGTGATTATCTTTCAATGTAAAGCTTCTACAGAGAAATGAACACAGTGCTAACTTCTAACAATAGTGTAACATATCCCGAATAACAACTTCTCATTTCAGAGTAACACATGTGCGTTTCTCACAAAAGCATTTCATGAATTTCTTACCCTTTCAAAAGAACATGATTATCTTTCAAAGTAAAGCTTCTAGAGAGAAAATGAACACTGCTCTAACTTTGAACAGTACTTAGACATATTCCAAACTGTGGCTTCTCATTTCAGAGTAACACATGTGTGTTTCTCACAAAAGCATTTCATGAAATTTCTTACACTTTCAAAAGTGAACGTGCTTATCTTTCAATGTAAAGCTTCTACAGAGAAATGAACACAGTGCTAACTTCTAACAATAGTGTAACATATCCCGAATAACAACTTCTCATTTCAGAGTAACACATGTGCGTTTCTCACAAAAGCATTTCATGAATTTCTTACCGTTTCAAAAGAACGTGATTATCTTTCAAAGTAAAGCTTCTAGAGAGAAAATGAACACTGCTCTAACTTGGAAGAGTACGTTGACATATCCCCAACTGTGGCTTCTCATTTCAGAGTAACACATGCGTGTTTCTCAAAAAAGCATTTCATGAATTTCTTACCCTTTCAAAAGAACGTGATTATCTTTCAAAGTAAAGCTTCTAGAGAGAAAATGAACTCTGCTCTTACTTCGAACAGTACGTTTACATATGCCAAACTAGGGCTTGTCATTTCACAGTAACCAATGTGTGTTTCTCACAAAAGCATTTCATGAATTTCTTACCGTTTCAAAAGAACGTGATTATCTTTCAAAGTAAAGCTTCTAGAGAGAAAATGAACACTGCTCTAACTTGGAAGAGTACGTTAACATATCCCCAACTGTGGCTTCTCATTTCAGAGTAACACATGTGTGTTTCTCACAAAAGCATTTCATGAATTTCTTACCCTTTCAAAAGAACGTGATTATCTTTCAAAGTAAAGCTTCTAGAGAGAAAATGAACACTGCTCTAACTTGGAAGAGTACATTGACATATCCCAAACTGTGGCTTCTCATTTCAGAGTAACACATGTGTGTTTCTCACAAAAGCATTTCATGAATTTCTTACCCTTTCAAAAGAACGTGATTATCTTTCAAAGTAAAGCTTCTAGAGAGAAAATGAACACTGCTCTAACTTGGAAGAGTACGTTGACATATCCCAAACTGTGGCTTCTCATTTCAGAGTAACACATGTGTGTTTCTCACAAAAGCATTTCATGAATTTCTAACTTTTCAAAAGAACGTGACCTTATCTTTCAATGTAAAGCTTCTACAGAGAAAATGAACACAGTGCTAACTTCTAACAATAGTGTAACATATCCCGATTAACAACTTCTCATTTCAGAGTAACACATGTGTGTTTCTCACAAAAGCATTTCATGAATTTCTTACCCTTTCAAAAGAACGTGCTTATCTTTCAAAGTAAAGCTTCTAGAGAGAAAATGAACACAGTGCTAACTTCTAACAATAGTGTAACATATCGCGAATAACAACTTCTCATTTCAGAGTAACACATGTGTGTTTCTCACAAAAGCATTTCATGAATTTCTTACCCTTTCAAAAGAACGTGATTATCTTTCAAAGTAAAGCTTCTAGAGAGAAAATGAACACTGCTCTAACTTGGAAGAGTACGTTGACATATCCCAAACTGTGGCTTCTCATTTCAGAGTAACACATGTTTGTTTCTCACAAAAGCATTTCATGAATTTCTTACCCTTTCAAAAGAATGTGATTATCTTTCAAAGTAAAGCTTCTAGAGAGAAAATGAACTCTGCTCTTACTTCGAACAGTACGTTTACATATGCCAAACTAGGGCTTGTCATTTCACAGTAACCAATGAGTGTTTCTCACAAAAGCATTTCATGAAATTCTTACCCTTTCAAAAGAACGTGATTATCTTTCAAAGTAAAGCTTCTAGAGAGAAAATGAACTCTGCTCTTACTTCGAACAGTACGTTTACATATGCCAAACTATGGCTTCTCATTTCACAGTAACACATGTGTGTTTCTCACAAAAGCATTTCATGAATTTCTTACCCTTTCAAAAGAACGTGATTATCTTTCAAAGTAAAGCTTCTAGAGAGAAAATGAACACTGCTCTAACTTGGAAGAGTACATTGACATATCCCAAACTGTGGCTTCTCATTTCAGAGTAACACATGTGTGTTTCTCACAAAAGCATTTCATGAAATTCTTACTCTTTCAAAAGAACGTGATTATCTTTCAAAGTAAAGCTTCTAGAGAGAAAATGAACACTGCTCTAACTTGTAAGAGTACGTTGACATATCCCCAACTGTGGCTTCTCATTTCAGAGTAACACATGTGTGTTTCTCACAAAAGCATTTCATGAATTTCTTACCCTTTCAAAAGAACGTGATTATCTTTCAAAGTAAAGCTTCTAGAGAGAAAATGAACACTGCTCTAACTTGGAAGAGTACGTTGACATATCCCCAACTGTGGCTTCTCATTTCAGAGTAACACATGTGTGTTTCTCACAAAAGCATTTCATGAATTTCTTACCCTTTCAAAAGAATGTGATTATCTTTCAAAGTAAAGTTTCTAGAGAGAAAATGAACTCTGCTCTTACTTCGAACAGTACGTTTACATATGCCAAACTAGGGCTTGTCATTTCACAGTAACCAATGAGTGTTTCTCACAAAAGCATTTCATGAAATTCTTACCTTTTCAAATGAACGTGCTTATCTTTCAATGTAAAGCTTCTACAGAGAAAATGAACACAGTGGTAACTTCTAACAATAGTGTAACATATCGCGAATAACAACTTCTCATTTCAGAGTAACACATGTGTGTTTCTCACAAAAGCATTTCATGAATTTCTTACCCTTTCAAAAGAACGTGATTATCTTTCAAAGTAAAGCTTCTAGAGAGAAAATGAACACTGCTCTAACTTGGAAGAGTACGTTGACATATCCCAAACTGTGGCTTCTCATTTCAGAGTAACACATGTGTGTTTCTCACAAAAGCATTTCATGAATTTCTTACCTTTTCAAAAGAACGTGCTTATCTTTCAATGTAAAGCTTCTACAGAGAAAATGAACACAGTGCTAACTTCTAACAATAGTGTAAAATATCCCGATTAACAACTTCTCATTTCAGAGTAACACATGTGTGTTTCTCACAAAAGCATTTCATGAATTTCTTACCCTTTCAAAAGAACGTGCTTATCTTTCAATGTAAAGCTTCTACAGAGAAAATGAACACGTGGTTAACTTCTAACAATACGTGTAACATATCGCAACAACAACTTCTCATTTCAGAGTAACACATGTGTGTTTCTCACAAAAGCATTTCATGAATTTCTTACCCTTTCAAAAGAACGTGATTATCTTTCAAAGTAAAGCTTCTAGAGAGAAAATGAACACTGCTCTAACTTGGAAGAGTACGTTGACATATCCCAAACTGTGGCTTCTCATTTCAGAGAAACACATGTGTGTTTCTCACAAAAGCATTTCATGAAATTCTAATTTTTCAAATGAACGTCCTTATCTTTCAATGTAAAGCTTCTACAGAGAAAATGAACACGTGCTCTAACTTCTAACAATAGTGTAACATATCCCGATTAACAACTTCTCATTTCAGAGTAACACATGTGTGTTTCTCACAAAAGCATTTCATGAATTTCTTACCCTTTCAAAAGAACGTGCTTATCTTTCAATGTAAAGCTTCTACAGAGAAAATGAACACAGTGCTAACTTCTAACAATAGTGTAACATATCGCGAATAACAACTTCTCATTTCAGAGTAACACATGTGTGTTTCTCACAAAAGCATTTCATGAATTTCTTACCCTTTCAAAAGAACGTGATTATCTTTCAAAGTAAAGCTTCTAGAGAGAAAATGAACACTGCTCTAACTTGGAAGAGTACGTTGACATATCCCCAACTGTGGCTTCTCATTTCAGAGTAACACATGTGTGTTTCTCACAAAAGCATTTCATGAATTTCTTACCCTTTCAAAAGAATGTGATTATCTTTCAAAGTAAAGCTTCTAGAGAGAAAATGAACTCTGCTCTTACTTCGAACAGTACATTTACATATGCCAAACTAGGGCTTCTCATTTCACAGTAACCAATGTGTGTTTCTCACAAAAGCATTTCATGAATTTCTTACCCTTTCAAAAGAACATGCTTATCTTTCAAAGTAAAGCTTCTACAGAGAAAATGAACACTGCTCTAACTTGGAAGAATACGTTGACATATCCCCAACTGTGGCTTCTCATTTCAGAGTAACACATATGTGTTTCTCACAAAAGCATTTCATGAATTTCTTACCCTTTCAAAAGAACGTGATTATCTTTCAAAGTAAAGCTTCTACAGAGAAAATGAACACTGCTCTAACTTGGAAGAGTACGTTGACATATCCCCAACTGTGGCTTCTCATTTCAGAGTAACACATGTGTGTTTCTCACAAAAGCATTTCATGAATTTTTTACCCTTTCAAAAGAACGTGATTATCTTTCAAAGTAAAGCTTCTAGAGAGAAAATGAACTCTGCTCTAACTTGGAAGAGTACGTTTACATATCCCAAACTGTGGCTTCTCATTTCAGAGAAACACATGTGTGTTTCTCACAAAAGCATTTCATGAATTTCTAACCTTTTCAAATGAACGTGCTTATCTTTCAATGTAAAGCTTCTACAGAGAAAATGAACACAGTGCTAACTTCTAACAATAGTGTAACATATCCCGATTAACAACTTCTCATTTCAGAGTAACACATGTGTGTTTCTCACAAAAGCATTTCATGAATTTCTTACTCTTTCAAAAGAACGTGATTATCTTTCAAAGTAAAGCTTCTAGAGAGAAAATGAACTCTGCTCTAACTTGGAAGAGTACGTTTACATATCCCAAACTGTGGCTTCTCATTTCACAGTAACACATGTGTGTTTCTCACAAAAGCATTTCATGAATTTCTTACCCTTTCAAAAGAACGTGCTTATCTTTCAATGTAAAGCTTCTACAGAGAAAATGAACACAGTGCTAACTTCTAACAATAGTGTAACATATCCCGATTAACAACTTCTCATTTCAGAGTAACACATGTGTGTTTCTCACAAAAGCATTTCATGAATTTCTTACCCTTTCAAAAGAACGTGATTATCTTTCAAAGTAAAGCTTCTACAGAGAAAATGAACACTGCTCTAACTTGGAAGAGTACGTTGACATATCCCCAACTGTGGCTTCTCATTTCAGAGTAACACATGTGTGTTTCTCACAAAAGCATTTCATGAAATTCTTACCCTTTCAAAAGAATGTGATTATCTTTCAAAGTAAAGCTTCTAGAGAGAAAATGAACTCTGCTCTTACTTCGAACAGTACGTTTACATATCCCAAACTATGGCTTCTCATTTCACAGTAACCAATGAGTGTTTCTCACAAAAGCATTTCATGAAATTCTTACCTTTTCAAATGAACGTGCTTATCTTTCAATGTAAAGCTTCTACAGAGAAAATGAACACAGTGGTAACTTCTAACAATAGTGTAACATATCGCGAATAACAACTTCTCATTTCAGAGTAACACATGTGTGTTTCTCACAAAAGCATTTCATGAATTTCTTACCCTTTCAAAAGAACGTGATTATCTTTCAAAGTAAAGCTTCTAGAGAGAAAATGAACTCTGCTCTTACTTCGAACAGTACGTTTACATATGCCAAACTATGGCTTCTCATTTCAGAGTAACACATGTGTGTTTCTCACAAAAGCATTTCATGAATTTCTTACCTTTTCAAAAGAACGTGCTTATCTTTCAAAGTAAAGCTTCTAGAGAGAAAATGAACACTGCTCTAACTTGGAAGAGTACGTTGACATATCCCAAACTGTGCCTTCTCATTTCAGAGTAACACATGTGTGTTTCTCACAAAAGCATTTCATGAATTTCTTACTCTTTCAAAAGAACGCGTTTATCTTTCAAAGTAAAGCTTCTAGAGAGAAAATGAACACTGCTCTAACTTCGAAGAGTACGTTGACATATCCCCAACTGTGGCTTCTCATTTCAGAGTAACACATGTGTGTTTCTCACAAAAGCATTTCATGAATTTCTTACCCTTTCAAAAGAACGTGATTATCTTTCAAAGTAAAGCTTCTAGAGAGAAAATGAACACTGCTCTAACTTCTAAGAGTACGTTGACATATCCCCAACTGTGGCTTCTCATTTCAGAGTAACACATGTGTGTTTCTCACAAAAGCATTTCATGAATTTCTTACCCTTTCAAATGAATGTGATTATCTTTCAAAGTAAAGTTTCTAGAGAAAATGAACACTGCTCTTACTTCGAACAATACGTTTACATATGCCAAACTAGGGCTTCTCATTTCAGAGTAACACATGTGTGTTTCTCACAAAAGCATTTCATGAATTTCTTACCCTTTCAAAAGAACGTGATTATCTTTCAAAGTAAAGCTTCTAGAGAGAAAATGAACACTGCTCTAACTTGGAAGAGTACATTGACATATCCCAAACTGTGGCTTCTCATTTCAGAGTAACACATGTGTGTTTCTCACAAAAGCATTTCATGAATTTCTAACCTTTTCAAAAGAACGTGCTTATCTTTCAATGTAAAGCTTCTACAGAGAAAATGAACACAGTGCTAACTTCTTACAATAGTGTAACATATCGCGAATAACAACTTCTCATTTCAGAGTAACACATGTGTGTTTCTCACAAAAGCATTTCATGAATTTCTTACCCTTTCAAAAGAACGTGATTATCTTTCAAAGTAAAGCTTCTAGAGAGAAAATGAACACTGCTCTAACTTGGAAGAGTACGTTGACATATCCCCAACTGTGGCTTCTCATTTCAGAGTAACACATGTGTGTTTCTCACAAAAGCATTTCATGAATTTCTTACTCTTTCAAAAGAATGTGATTATCTTTCAAAGTAAAGCTTCTAGAGAGAAAATGAACACTGCTCTTACTTCGAACAGTATGTTTACATATGCCAAACTAGGGCTTCTCATTTCACAGTAACACATGTGTGTTTCTCACAAAAGCATTTCATGAATTTCTTACCTTTTCAAATGAACGTGCTTATCTTTCAATGTAAAGCTTCTACAGAGAAAATGAACACAGTGCTAACTTCTAACAATAGTGTAACATATCCCGAATAACAACTTCTCATTTCAGAGTAACACATGTGTGTTTCTCACAAAAGCATTTCATGAATTTCTTACCCTTTCAAAAGAACGTGATTATCTTTCAAAGTAAAGCTTCTAGAGAGAAAATGAACTCTGCTCTTACTTCGAACAGTACGTTTACATATGCCAAACTATGGCTTGTCATTTCACAGTAACCAATGAGTGTTTCTCACAAAAGCATTTCATGAATTTCTTACCCTTTCAAAAGAACGTGATTATCTTTCAAAGGAAAGCTTCTACAGAGAAAATGAACACTGCTCTAACTTCGAAGAGTACGTTGACATATCCCCAACTGTGGCTTCTCATTTCAGAGTAACACATGTGTGTTTCTCACAAAAGCATTTCATGAATTTCTTACTCTTTCAAAAGAACGTGATTATCTTTCAAAGTAAAGCTTCTAGAGAGAAAATGAACTCTGCTCTTACTTCGAACAGTATGTTTACATATGCCAAACTAGGGCTTCTCATTTCACAGTAACACATGTGTGTTTCTCACAAAAGCATTTCATGAATTTCTTACCTTTTCAAATGAACGTGCTTATCTTTCAATGTAAAGCTTCTACAGAGAAAATGAACACAGTGGTAACTTCTAACAATAGTGTAACATATCCCGAATAACAACTTCTCATTTCAGAGTAACACATGTGTGTTTCTCACAAAAGCATTTCATGAATTTCTTACCCTTTCAAAAGAACGTGATTATCTTTCAAAGTAAAGCTTCTAGAGAGAAAATGAACACTGCTCTAACTTGGAAGAGTACGTTGACATATCCCAAACTGTGGCTTCTCATTTCAGAGTAACACATGTGTGTTTCTCACAAAAGCATTTCATGAAATTCTTACCTTTTCAAATGAACGTGCTTATCTTTCAATGTAAAGCTTCTACAGAGAAAATGAACACAGTGCTAACTTCTAACAATAGTGTAACATATCCCGATTAACAACTTCTCATTTCAGAGTAACACATGTGTGTTTCTCACAAAAGCATTTCATGAATTTCTTACTCTTTCAAAAGAATGTGATTATCTTTCAAAGTAAAGCTTCTAGAGAGAAAATGAACTCTGCTCTTACTTCGAACAGTATGTTTACATATGCCAAACTAGGGCTTGTCATTTCACAGTAACCAATGAGTGTTTCTCACAAAAGCATTTCATGAAATTCTTACCTTTTCAAATGAACGTGCTTATCTTTCAATGTAAAGCTTCTACAGAGAAAATGAACACAGTGCTAACTTCTAACAATAGTGTAACATATCCCGAATAACAACTTCTCATTTCAGAGTAACACATGTGTGTTTCTCACAAAAGCATTTCATGAATTTCTTACCCTTTCAAAAGAACGTGATTATCTTTCAAAGTAAAGCTTCTAGAGAGAAAATGAACTCTGCTCTTACTTCGAACAGTACGTTTACATATGCCAAACTATGGCTTCTCATTTCAGAGTAACACATGTGTGTTTCTCACAAAAGCATTTCATGAATTTCTTACCCTTTCAAAAGAACGTGCTTATCTTTCAAAGGAAAGCTTCTAGAGAGAAAATGAACACTGCTCTAACTTGGAAGAGTACGTTGACATATCCCCAACTGTGGCTTCTCATTTCAGAGTAACACATGTGTGTTTCTCACAAAAGCATTTCATGAATTTCTTACTCTTTCAAAAGAACGTGATTATCTTTCAAAGTAAAGCTTCTAGAGAGAAAATGAACTCTGCTCTTACTTCGAACAGTATGTTTACATATGCCAAACTAGGGCTTGTCATTTCACAGTAACAAATGAGTGTTTCTCACAAAAGCATTTCATGAAATTCTTACCTTTTCAAATGAACGTGCTTATCTTTCAATGTAAAGCTTCTACAGAGAAAATGAACACAGTGCTAACTTCTAACAATAGTGTAACATATCCCGAATAACAACTTCTCATTTCAGAGTAACACATGTGTGTTTCTCACAAAAGCATTTCATGAATTTCTTACCCTTTCAAAAGAACGTGATTATCTTTCAAAGTAAAGCTTCTAGAGAGAAAATGAACACTGCTCTAACTTGGAAGAGTACGTTGACATATCCCAAACTGTGGCTTCTCATTTCAGAGAAACACATGTGTGTTTCTCACAAAAGCATTTCATGAAATTCTTACCTTTTCAAATGAACGTCCTTATCTTTCAATGTAAAGCTTCTACAGAGAAAATGAACACAGTGCTAACTTCTAACAATAGTGTAACATATCCCGATTAACAACTTCTCATTTCAGAGTAACACATGTGTGTTTCTCACAAAAGCATTTCATGAATTTCTTACCCTTTCAAAAGAACGTGATTATCTTTCAAAGTAAAGCTTCTAGAGAGAAAATGAACACTGCTCTAACTTGGAAGAGTACGTTGACATATCCCCAACTGTGGCTTCTCATTTCAGAGTAACACATGTGTGTTTCTCACAAAAGCATTTCATGAAATTCTTACCCTTTCAAAAGAACGTGATTATCTTTCAAAGTAAAGCTTCTAGAGAGAAAATGAACTCTGCTCTTACTTCGAACAGTACGTTTACATATGCCAAACTAGGGCTTCTCATTTCACAGTAACCACATGTGTGTTTCTCACAAAAGCATTTCATGAATTTCTTACCGTTTCAAAAGAACGCGATTATCTTTCAAAGGAAAGCTTCTAGAGAGAAAATGAACACTGCTCTAACTTGGAAGCATACGTTGACTTATCCCCAAATGTGGCTTCATTTCAGAGTAACACATGTGTGTTTCTCACAAAAGCATTTCATGAATTTCTTACTCTTTCAAAAGAACGCGTTTATCTTTCAAAGTAAAGCTTCTAGAGAGAAAATGAACACTGCTCTAACTTTGAAATGTACGTTTACATATCCCAAACTGTGGCTTCTCATTTCAGAGTAACACATGTGTGTTTCTCACAAAAGCATTTCATGAATTTCTTACCCTTTCAAAAGAACGTGATTATCTTTCAAAGTAAAGCTTCTAGAGAGAAAATGAACACTGCTCTAACTTCGAAGAGTACGTTGACATATCCCCAACTGTGGCTTCTCATTTCAGAGTAACACATGTGTGTTTCTCACAAAAGCATTTCATGAATTTCTTACCCTTTCAAAAGAACGTGATTATCTTTCAAAGTAAAGCTTCTAGAGAGAAAATG
Source organism: Microtus obscurus (assembly GCA_963919715.1). Taxonomy (NCBI): domain Eukaryota; kingdom Metazoa; phylum Chordata; class Mammalia; order Rodentia; family Cricetidae; genus Microtus; species Microtus obscurus. Next base: position 11,290 of record CAWTZC010000310.1, on the reverse strand, counting down.
AACTCTGCTCTTACATCGAACAGTATGTTTACATATCCCCAACTGTGGCTTCTCATTTCAGAGTAACACATATGTGTTTCTCACAAAAGCATTTCATGAAATTCTTACCTTTTCAAATGAACGTGCTTATCTTTCAATGTAAAGCTTCTACAGAGAAAATGAACACAGTGGTAACTTCTAACAATAGTGTAACATATCCCGAATAACAACTTCTCATTTCAGAGTAACACATGTGTGTTTCTCACAAAAGCATTTCATGAATTTCTTACCCTTTCAAAAGAACGTGATTATCTTTCAAAGTAAAGCTTCTAGAGAGAAAATGAACACTGCTCTAACTTGGAAGAGTACATTGACATATCCCCAACTGTGGCTTCTCATTTCAGAGTAACACATGTGTGTTTCTCACAAAAGCATTTCATGAATTTCTTACCCTTTCAAAAGAACGTGATTATCTTTCAAAGTAAAGCTTCTAGAGAGAAAATGAACACTGCTCTTACTTCTAACAGTACGTTTACATATCCCAAACTGTGGCTTCTCATTTCACAATAACACATGTGTGTTTCTCACAAAAGCATTTCATGAATTTCTTACCCTTTCAAAAGAACGTGATTATCTTTCAAAATAAAGCTTCTAGAGAGAAAATGAACACTGCTCTAACTTGGAAGAGTACATTGACATATCCCAAACTGTGGCTTCTCATTTCAGAGTAACACATGTGTGTTTCTCACAAAAGCATTTCATGAAATTCTTACCTTTTCAAATGAACGTGCTTATCTTTCAATGTAAAGCTTCTACAGAGAAAATGAACACAGTGCTAACTTCTAACAATAGTGTAACATATCCCGATTAACAACTTCTCATTTCAGAGTAACACATGTGTGTTTCTCACAAAAGCATTTCATGAATTTCTTACCCTTTCAAAAGAACGTGATTATCTTTCAAAGTAAAGCTTCTAGAGAGAAAATGAACTCTGCTCTTACTTCAAACAGTACGTTTACATATGCCAAACTATGGCTTGTCATTTCACAGTAACAAATGTGTGTTTCTCACAAAAGCATTTCATGAATTTCTTACCTTTTCAAATGAACGTGCTTATCTTTCAATATAAAGCTTCTACAGAGAAAATGAACACAGTGGTAACTTCTAACAATAGTGTAACATATCCCGAATAACAACTTCTCATTTCAGAGTAACACATGTGTGTTTCTCACAAAAGCATTTCATGAATTTCTTACCCTTTCAAAAGAACGTGATTATCTTTCAAAGTAAAGCTTCTAGAGAGAAAATGAACACTGCTCTAACTTGGAAGAGTACGTTGACATATCCCCAACTGTGGCTTCTCATTTCAGAGTAACACATGTGTGTTTCTCACAAAAGCATTTCATGAATTTCTTACCCTTTCAAAAGAATGTGATTATCTTTCAAAGTAAAGCTTCTAGAGAGAAAATGAACTCTGCTCTTACTTCGAACAGTATGTTTACATATGCCAAACTAGGGCTTGTCATTTCACAGTAACAAATGTGTGTTTCTCACAAAAGCATTTCATGAATTTCTTACCTTTTCAAATGAACGTGCTTATCTTTCAATGTAAAGCTTCTACAGAGAAAATGAACACAGTGCTAACTTCTAACAATAGTGTAACATATCGCGAATAACAACTTCTCATTTCAGAGTAACACATGTGTGTTTCTCACAAAAGCATTTCATGAATTTCTTACCCTTTCAAAAGAACGTGATTATCTTTCAAAGTAAAGCTTCTAGAGAGAAAATGAACACTGCTCTAACTTGGAAGAGTACGTTGACATATCCCAAACTGTGGCTTCTCATTTCAGAGTAACACATGTGTGTTTCTCACAAAAGCATTTCATGAAATTCTTACCTTTTCAAATGAACGTGCTTATCTTTCAATGTAAAGCTTCTACAGAGAAAATGAACACAGTGCTAACTTCTAACAATAGTGTAACATATCCCGATTAACAAGCTTCTCATTTCAGAGTAACACATGTGTGTTTCTCACAAAAGCATTTCATGAATTTCTTACCCTTTCAAAAGAACGTGATTATCTTTCAAAGTAAATCTTCTAGAGAGAAAATGAACACTGCTCTAACTTGGAAGAGTACGTTGACATATCCCCAACTGTGGCTTCTCATTTCAGAGTAACACATGTGTGTTTCTCACAAAAGCATTTCATGAATTTCTTACCCTTTCAAAAGAACGTGATTATCTTTCAAAGTAAAGCTTCTAGAGAGAAAATGAACTCTGCTCTTACTTCGAACAGTACGTTTACATATGCCAAACTAGGGCTTCTCATTTCACAGTAACCAATGAGTGTTTCTCACAAAAGCATTTCATGAATTTCTTACCTTTTCAAAAGAACGTGCTTATCTTTCAAAGTAAAGCTTCTAGAGAGAAAATGAACACTGCTCTAACTTCGAAGAGTACGTTAACATATCCCCAACTGGCTTCTCATTTCAGAGTAACACATGTGTGTTTCTCACAAAAGCATTTCATGAATTTCTTAACCTTTCAAAAGAACGTGATTATCTTTCAAAGTAAAGCTTCTAGAGAGAAAATGAACACTGCTCTAACTTGGAAGAGTACGTTGACATATCCCCAACTGTGGCTTCTCATTTCAGAGTAACACATGTGTGTTTCTCACAAAAGCATTTCATGAATTTCTTACTCTTTCAAAAGAATGTGATTATCTTTCAAAGTAAAGCTTCTAGAGAGAAAATGAACTCTGCTCTTACTTCGAACAGTATGTTTACATATGCCAAACTAGGGCTTGTCATTTCACAGTAACAAATGAGTGTTTCTCACAAAAGCATTTCATGAAATTCTTACCTTTTCAAATGAACGTGCTTATCTTTCAATGTAAAGCTTCTACAGAGAAAATGAACACAGTGCTAACTTCTAACAATACTGTAACATATCCCGAATAACAACTTCTCATTTCAGAGTAACACATGTGTGTTTCTCACAAAAGCATTTCATGAATTTCTTACCCTTTCAAAAGAACGTGATTATCTTTCAAAGTAAAGCTTCTAGAGAGAAAATGAACACTGCTCTAACTTGGAAGAGTACATTGACATATCCCAAACTGTGGCTTCTCATTTCAGAGTAACACATGTGTGTTTCTCACAAAAGCATTTCATGAAATTCTAACCTTTTCAAATGAACGTGCTTATCTTTCAATGTAAAGCTTCTACAGAGAAAATGAACACAGTGCTAACTTCTAACAATAGTGTAACATATCCCGATTAACAACTTCTCATTTCAGAGTAACACATGTGTGTTTCTCACAAAAGCATTTCATGAATTTCTTACCCTTTCAAAAGAACGTGATTATCTTTCAAAGTAAAGCTTCTAGAGAGAAAATGAACACTGCTCTAACTTGGAAGTGTACGTTGACATATCCCCAACTGTGGCTTCTCATTTCAGAGTAACACATGTGTGTTTCTCACAAAAGCATTTCATGAATTTCTTACCCTTTCAAAAGAATGTGATTATCTTTCAAAGTAAAGCTTCTAGAGAGAAAATGAACTCTGCTCTTACTTCGAACAGTATGTTTACATATGCCAAACTATGGCTTCTCATTTCAGAGTAACAAATGAGTGTTTCTCACAAAAGCATTTCATGAAATTCTTACCTTTTCAAATGAACGTGCTTATCTTTCAATGTAAAGCTTCTACAGAGAAAATGAACACAGTGCTAACTTCTAACAATAGTGTAACATATCCCGATTAACAACTTCTCATTTCAGAGTAACACATGTGTGTTTCTCACAAAAGCATTTCATGAATTTCTTACCCTTTCAAAAGAACGCGTTTATCTTTCAAAGTAAAGCTTCTAGAGAGAAAATGAACACTGCTCTAACTTGGAAGTGTACGTTGACATATCCCCAACTGTGGCTTCTCATTTCAGAGTAACACATGTGTGTTTCTCACAAAAGCATTTCATGAATTTCTTACCCTTTCAAAAGAACGTGATTATCTTTCAAAGTAAAGCTTCTACAGAGAAAATGAACACTGCTCTAACTTGTAAGAATACGTTGACATATCCCCAACTGTGGCTTCTCATTTCAGAGTAACACATGTGTGTTTCTCACAAAAGCATTTCATGAATTTCTTACCCTTTCAAAAGAACGTGATTATCTTTCAAAGTAAAGCTTCTAGAGAGAAAATGAACACTGCTCTAACTTCGAATAGTACGTTTACATATCCCCAACTGTGGCTTCTCATTTCAGAGTAACACATGTGTGTTTCTCACAAAAGCATTTCATGAATTTCTTACCCTTTCAAAAGAACGTGATTATCTTTCAAAGTAAAGCTTCTAGAGAGAAAATGAACTCTGCTCTTACTTCGAACAGTACGTTTACATATGCCAAACTAGGGCTTCTCATTTCAGAGTAACCACATGTGTGTTTCTCACAAAAGCATTTCATGAATTTCTTACCCTTTCAAAAGAACGTGATTATCTTTCAAAGTAAAGCTTCTAGAGAGAAAATGAACACTGCTCTAACTTGGAAGAGTACATTGACATATCCCAAACTGTGGCTTCTCATTTCAGAGTAACACATGTGTGTTTCTCACAAAAGCATTTCATGAAATTCTTACCTTTTAAAATGAACGTGCTTATCTTTCAATGTAAAGCTTCTACAGAGAAAATGAACACAGTGTTAACTTCTAACAATAGTGTAACATATCCCGAATAACAACTTCTCATTTCAGAGTAACACATGTGTGTTTCTCACAAAAGCATTTCATGAATTTCTTACCCTTTCAAAAGAACGTGATTATCTTTCAAAGTAAAGCTTCTAGAGAGAAAATGAACTCTGCTCTTACTTCGAACAGTACGTTTACATATGCCAAACTAGGGCTTTTCATTTCACAGTAACCCATGTGTGTTTCTCACAAAAGCATTTCATGAATTTCTTAACCTTTCAAAAGAACGTGCTTATCTTTCAAAGTAAAGCTTCTAGAGAGAAAATGAACACTGCTCTAACTTGGAAGAGTACGTTGACATATCCCCAACTGTGGCTTCTCATTTCAGAGTAACACATGTGTGTTTCTCACAAAAGCATTTCATGAATTTCTTACCCTTTCAAAAGAACGTGATTATCTTTCAAAGTAAAGCTTCTAGAGAGAAAATGAACTCTGCTCTTACTTCGAACAGTACGTTTACATATGCCAAACTAGGGCTTCTCATTTCACAGTAACAAATGTGTGTTTCTCACAAAAGCATTTCATGAATTTCTTACCTTTTCAAATGAACGTGCTTATCTTTCAATGTAAAGCTTCTACAGAGAAAATGAACACAGTGCTAACTTCTAACAATAGTGTAACATATCGCGAATAACAACTTCTCATTTCAGAGTAACACATGTGTGTTTCTCACAAAAGCATTTCATGAATTTCTTACCCTTTCAAAAGAACGTGATTATCTTTCAAAGTAAAGCTTCTAGAGAGAAAATGAACACTGCTCTTACTTCGAACAGTACGTTTACATATGCCAAACTAGGGCTTGTCATTTCACAGTAACAAATGTGTGTTTCTCACAAAAGCATTTCATGAATTTCTTACCCTTTCAAAAGAACGTGATTATCTTTCAAAGTAAAGCTTCTAGAGAGAAAATGAACACTGCTCTAACTTGGAAGAGTACATTGACATATCCCAAACTGTGGCTTCTCATTTCAGAGTAACACATGTGTGTTTCTCACAAAAGCATTTCATGAATTTCTTACCTTTTCAAAAGAACGTGCTTATCTTTCAATGTAAAGCTTCTACAGAGAAAATGAACACAGTGCTAACTTCTAACAATAGTGTAACATATCCCGATTAACAACTTCTCATTTCAGAGTAACACATGTGTGTTTCTCACAAAAGCATTTCATGAATTTCTTACCCTTTCAAAAGAACGTGATTATCTTTCAAAGTAAAGCTTCTAGAGAGAAAATGAACACTGCTCTAACTTGGAAGTGTACGTTGACATATCCCCAACTGTGGCTTCTCATTTCAGAGTAACACATGTGTGTTTCTCACAAAAGCATTTCATGAATTTCTTACTCTTTCAAAAGAATGTGATTATCTTTCAAAGTAAAGCTTCTAGAGAGAAAATGAACTCTGCTCTTACTTCGAACAGTATGTTTACATATGCCAAACTAGGGCTTGTCATTTCACAGTAACACATGTGTGTTTCTCACAAAAGCATTTCATGAAATTCTTACCTTTTCAAATGAACGTGCTTATCTTTCAATGTAAAGCTTCTACAGAGAAAATGAACACAGTGCTAACTTCTAACAATAGTGTAACATATCCCGATTAACAACTTCTCATTTCAGAGTAACACATGTGTGTTTCTCACAAAAGCATTTCATGAATTTCTTACCCTTTCAAAAGAACGTGTTTATCTTTCAAAGTAAAGCTTCTAGAGAGAAAATGAACACTGCTCTAACTTGGAAGTGTACGTTGACATATCCCCAACTGTGGCTTCTCATTTCAGAGTAACACATGTGTGTTTCTCACAAAAGCATTTCATGAATTTCTTACCCTTTCAAAAGAACGTTATTATCTTTCAAAGTAAAGCTTCTACAGAGAAAATGAACACTGCTCTAACTTGGAAGAATACGTTGACATATCCCCAACTGTGGCTTCTCATTTCAGAGTAACACATGTGTGTTTCTCACAAAAGCATTTCATGAATTTCTTACCCTTTCAAAAGAACGTGATTATCTTTCAAAGTAAAGCTTCTACAGAGAAAATGAACACTGCTCTAACTTGGAATAGTACGTTGACATATCCCCAACTGTGGCTTCTCATTTCAGAGTAACACATGTGTGTTTCTCACAAAAGCATTTCATGAATTTCTTACCCTTTCAAAAGAACGTGATTATCTTTCAAAGTAAAGCTTCTAGAGAGAAAATGAACTCTGCTCTTACTTCGAACAGTACGTTTACATATGCCAAACTAGGGCTTCTCATTTCAGAGTAAGCACATGTGTGTTTCTCACAAAAGCATTTCATGAATTTCTTACCCTTTCAAAAGAACGTGATTATCTTTCAAAGGAAAGCTTCTAGAGAGAAAATGAACACTGCTCTAACTTGGAAGAGTACATTGACATATCCCAAACTGTGGCTTCTCATTTCAGAGTAACACATGTGTGTTTCTCACAAAAGCATTTCATGAAATTCTAACCTTTTAAAATGAACGTGCTTATCTTTCAATGTAAAGCTTCTACAGAGAAAATGAACACAGTGTTAACTTCTAACAATAGTGTAACATATCCCGAATAACAACTTCTCATTTCAGAGTAACACATGTGTGTTTCTCACAAAAGCATTTCATGAATTTCTTACCCTTTCAAAAGAACGTGATTATCTTTCAAAGTAAAGCTTCTAGAGAGAAAATGAACTCTGCTCTTACTTCGAACAGTACGTTTACATATGCCAAACTAGGGCTTGTCATTTCAGAGTAACAAATGTGTGTTTCTCACAAAAGCATTTCATGAATTTCTTAACCTTTCAAAAGAACGTGATTATCTTTCAAAGTAAAGCTTCTAGAGAGAAAATGAACACTGCTCTAACTTGGAAGAGTACGTTGACATATCCCCAACTGTGGCTTCTCATTTCAGAGTAACACATGTGTGTTTCTCACAAAAGCATTTCATGAATTTCTTACTCTTTCAAAAGAACGTGATTATCTTTCAAAGTAAAGCTTCTAGAGAGAAAATGAACTCTGCTCTAACTTCGAACAGTACGTTTACATATGCCAAACTATGGCTTCTCATTTCACAGTAACACATGAGTGTTTCTCACAAAAGCATTTCATGAAATTCTTACCTTTTCAAAAGAACGTGCTTATCTTTCAATGTAAAGCTTCTACAGAGAAAATGAACACAGTGTTAACTTCTAACAATAGTGTAACATATCCCGAATAACAACTTCTCATTTCAGAGTAACACATGTGTGTTTCTCACAAAAGCATTTCATGAATTTCTTACCCTTTCAAAAGAACGTGATTATCTTTCAAAGTAAAGCTTCTAGAGAGAAAATGAACACTGCTCTAACTTGGAAGAGTACGTTGACATATCCCCAACTGTGGCTTCTCATTTCAGAGTAACACATGTGTGTTTCTCACAAAAGCATTTCATGAAATTCTTACCCTTTCAAAAGAACGTGATTATCTTTCAAAGTAAAGCTTCTAGAGAGAAAATGAACTCTGCTCTTACTTCGAACAGTACGTTTACATATGCCAAACTAGGGCTTGTCATTTCACAGTAACAAATGAGTGTTTCTCACAAAAGCATTTCATGAATTTCTTACCTTTTCAAATGAACGTGCTTATCTTTCAAAGTAAAGCTTCTACAGAGAAAATGAACACAGTGCTAACTTCTAACAATAGTGTAACATATCCCGAATAACAACTTCTCATTTCAGAGTAACACATGTGTGTTTCTCACAAAAGCATTTCATGAATTTCTTACCCTTTCAAAAGAACGTGATTATCTTTCAAAGTAAAGCTTCTAGAGAGAAAATGAACTCTGCTCTTACTTCGAACAGTACGTTTACATATGCCAAACTAGGGCTTTTCATTTCACAGTAACCCATGAGTGTTTCTCACAAAAGCATTTCATGAAATTCTTACCCTTTCAAAAGAACGTGCTTATCTTTCAAAGTAAAGCTTCTACAGAGAAAATGAACACTGCTCTAACTTCGAAGAGTACATTGACATATCCCAAACTGTGGCTTCTCATTTCAGAGTAACACATGTGTGTTTCTCACAAAAGCATTTCATGAATTTCTTACCCTTTCAAAAGAACGTGATTATCTTTCAAAGTAAAGCTTCTAGAGAGAAAATGAACACTGCTCTAACTTGGAACAGTACGTTGACATATCCCCAACTGTGGCTTCTCATTTCAGAGTAACACATGTGTGTTTCTCACAAAAGCATTTCATGAATTTCTTACCCTTTCAAATGAACGTGATTATCTTTCAAAGTAAAGCTTCTAAAGAAAATGAACTCTGCTCTTACTTCGAACAGTACGTTTACATATGCCAAACTAGGGCTTCTCATTTCAGAGTAACAAATGTGTGTTTCTCACAAAAGCATTTCATGAATTTCTTACCCTTTCAAAAGAACGTGATTATCTTTCAAAGTAAAGCTTCTAGAGAGAAAATGAACACTGCTCTAACTTGGAAGAGTACGTTGACATATCCCAAACTGTGGCTTCTCATTTCAGAGTAACACATGTGTGTTTCTCACAAAAGCATTTCATGAATTTCTAACCTTTTCAAATGAACGTCCTTATCTTTCAATGTAAAGCTTCTACAGAGAAAATGAACACAGTGGTAACTTCTAACAATAGTGTAACATATCCCGATTAACAACTTCTCATTTCAGAGTAACACATGTGTGTTTCTCACAAAAGCATTTCATGAATTTCTTACCCTTTCAAAAGAACGTGATTATCTTTCAAAGTAAATCTTCTAGAGAGAAAATGAACACTGCTCTAACTTGGAAGAGTACGTTGACATATCCCCAACTGTGGCTTCTCATTTCAGAGTAACACATGTGTGTTTCTCACAAAAGCATTTCATGAATTTCTTACCCTTTCAAAAGAATGTGATTATCTTTCAAAGTAAAGCTTCTAGAGAGAAAATGAACTCTGCTCTTACTTCGAACAGTACGTTTACATATGCCAAACTAGGGCTTTTCATTTCACAGTAACCCATGAGTGTTTCTCACAAAAGCATTTCATGAAATTCTTACCTTTTCAAATGAACGTGCTTATCTTTCAATGTAAAGCTTCTACAGAGAAAATGAACACAGTGCTAACTTCTAACAATAGTGTAACATATCTCGAATAACAACTTCTCATTTCAGAGTAACACATGTTTGTTTCTCACAAAAGCATTTCATGAATTTCTTACCCTTTCAAAAGAACGTGATTATCTTTCAAAGTAAAGCTTCTAGAGAGAAAATGAACTCTGCTCTTACTTCGAACAGTACGTTTACATATGCCAAACTATGGCTTCTCATTTCAGAGTAACACATGAGTGTTTCTCACAAAAGCATTTCATGAATTTCTTACCCTTTCAAAAGAACGTGATTATCTTTCAAAGTAAAGCTTCTAGAGAGAAAATGAACACTGCTCTAACTTGGAAGAGTACGTTGACATATCCCCAACTGTGGCTTCTCATTTCAGAGTAACACATGTGTGTTTCTCACAAAAGCATTTCATGAATTTCTTACCCTTTCAAAAGAACGTGATTATCTTTCAAAGTAAAGCTTCTAGAGAGAAAATGAACTCTGCTCTTACTTTGAACAGTATGTTTACATATGCCAAACTAGGGCTTGTCATTTCACAGTAACCCATGAGTGTTTCTCACAAAAGCATTTCATGAATTTCTTACCTTTTCAAATGAACGTGCTTATCTTTCAATGTAAAGCTTCTACAGAGAAAATGAACACAGTGCTAACTTCTAACAATAGTGTAACATATCCCGAATAACAACTTCTCATTTCAGAGTAACACATGTGTGTTTCTCACAAAAGCATTTCATGAATTTCTTACCCTTTCAAAAGAACGTGATTATCTTTCAAAATAAAGCTTCTAGAGGGAAAATGAACACTGCTCTAACTTGGAAGAGTACGTTGACATATCCCAAACTGTGGCTTCTCATTTCAGAGTAACACAGGTGTGTTTCTCACAAAAGCATTTCATGAATTTCTTACCTCTTCAAAAGAACGTCCTTATCTTTCAATGTAAAGCTTCTACAGAGAAAATGAACACAGTGCTAACTTCTAACAATAGTGTAACATATCCCGATTAACAACTTCTCATTTCAGAGTAACACATGTGTGTTTCTCACAAAAGCATTTCATGAATTTCTTACCCTTTCAAAAGAACGTGATTATCTTTCAAAGTAAAGTTTCTAGAGAGAAAATGAACTCTGCTCTTACTTCGAACAGTATGTTTACATATGCCAAACTAGGGCTTGTCATTTCACAGTAACAAATGAGTGTTTCTCACAAAAGCATTTCATGAAATTCTTACCTTTTCAAATGAACGTGCTTATCTTTCAATGTAAAGCTTCTACAGAGAAAATGAACACAGTGGTAACTTCTAACAATAGTGTAACATATCTCGAATAACAACTTCTCATTTCAGAGTAACACATGTGTGTTTCTCACAAAAGCATTTCATGAATTTCTTACCCTTTCAAAAGAACGTGATTATCTTTCAAAGTAAAGCTTCTAGAGAGAAAATGAACACTGCTCTAACTTGAACA